>VBSM01001124.1:25629566-25707954 GCA_008086735.1 Cheirogaleus medius
TGGATAGAGCTGGAACCCATTCTACTAAGTGAAGTATCTCAAGAATGGAAAAAGTAGAACCACATGTACTCACCAACAAATTGGTTTCACTGATTAACACCTAAGTGGACATATAGGAATAACATTTATCGGGTGTTGGGCAGGTGGGGGGGGAGGAGGAGATGGGTATATACAAACATAATGAATGAGATGTGCAACATTTGGGGGATGGTCACGCTTGAAGCTCTGACTCGAGGGGGAGGGGGGCATGGGCAATATACGTAACATTAGCATTTGTACCCCCATAATATACTGAAATAAAATAAAAATAAAAATAAAAAAAAGGAGTCAGGGCATTGAAATAATCAGGGAACTAGGGTGACTTAGTCTGTGCATATCAGTCAGCCTCTTTCTCAAGCCTTTCCTGTTATTGTCCAGTAGGTTCAGCAGTAGCAGAAATAGAGGTTAGTTCTGAGCTCAGCTACATAATCTTTCACTCACCAAGGCTGACCTGGCTACAGCCACTGCAAGTGCCTAATCTGCCAGCATCAGAGACCATCACTGAGTGTTATTTCTCAGCATAATCAGCCAGCCACTTGATGGAGGTTTATTATATTGGACCACCTTCATCATGCATGGGGAAACACTTTCTTTACTTGCACCAATATTTACTGTGTATATAAAGTTGTGTTCTTTGCTTTTGAATGATTCTGCCAAAGCTTCCATCCATGGACTAACAGGATTCCATATCCACTATCATGGTTCTCCAAGCAGTATTGCTCATGACCAAGAATTTAATTTTCTAGCAAATGAATTTGGGAGTGAACCTATGATCATAGAATTCAGTCTTCTTGTTATGTTCTCCATAATCCTGAAGCAGTTGACTAGACAAAAATGTGGAATAGCCTTGGGAAAACTCAGTTATAGTGCCAGGTAAATGACAATACCTTATAGAGCTGGAGCAATATCCTTTGTATGTGGTATATACTAGAAATCTGTGTTCTTCCCTGGACACTTTGGTCTTCTCAGACCTCTGAATTAACAGGCAAAAAGAGGAGTTATCATACTGGCTGTGGTTATTAATCCTGCCTATTAAGAGGAAATTGAATTGTTATTAAACAAGGGGAGTAAAAAGAAGTATATCTGTAAGGCAGATGATAGTCAGTCTTGTGACTGAGTAAATGAAAAACTAAAATTCAGTTCAGTCAGAACTAAGGCCCATACCCTTCAAAATGAAGGTTTGGATCATTCCACTGGGCAAAAAACATGATCAGCTGACATACTTATGAGGCCAAAGGAAATATGAACTGGGTAGTGGAAAAAGTAGTTATAAATAGCAGCTATGATTACATGACCAGTTACAGAAATAAAGATGTACATAACAGTTATAATTATTTCTTTTTAATTTTGGTTTGGCCTGCATATTTATTAGCCTCCTTTTTATTTTTATCTTGTCTGCCTTTTTCCCTACTATCTAAGATGTTTTGGTAAAATAGAGTATATTTTCTAGTATTAAGTTACAGAATGTCAAATGAAGAATGTGAATCAGTTATGAGAAGAATGAGTGAATATTTTTATTTAAGGGCTTTTTAGCTGTGCTTCAGACAAGTTTAGTGTGTTTCCAGTTGTATGCAGGTTATTTGCATTAAATTAAATTATTACTTTTTATTGTCTTTCTTTGAAGATTAAATATGGTTTAAGGATATGTATGTGCCATACCAGTTTGACAAAAGGTAAACTATAATGTCTTAGTGATGTGTCAGTGCAGGTAGTCTGAACTATAGTACATTCCCCCAAATTACCTTTCTAGTATTTTTCTAATTAGAGTAGGATATAAAGGAGTTTATTTAATCAGAGAAAACACCAATTTGAAGCATCTATTTTCATCAAATTTTAGTTGAAATTTTGCTGTAAAAATTTTTTACAGATGTAATTGAATTTCTGAATCAATTGAGTTTTAGTTAATCAAAATAAGGATTATTTTGCTTGTGTCTGAATAAATCAGGGGGAAGTCCTCTAAAGATGGAAATAGGCCCTCCCTAAAAATTAGACACTCCAAGCCATAGCCGAGTCAGCAACTTATTTCCTCCCCCCATACCCCACCCCCAGGCCCTGGATCTTCCCTCCCTGAATGCTTGCCTTGTGGACTTTGGGTTTACTTAACTTGCAATCCAATTGCGAAGGCCAATTCGCACATACTCACACACAAACACACACACATATAATCATACACATATATTTCCTATTGGTACTGCTCCTTTGGTTAAACCTTGACTGATAAACTATCAATCCATTTTGTTAGGCTGCTTTGCAAATACTCCATATGGGCACGACTGCAAGGATCAGTCACCCAATGCATCTGCATCAAAGCAGTGAAGCAAAAAATCAACACAGTGAAGATCCTTTTCTGGCAAGAAAAGCACTAGCAACACCCAGTTTTAGCAGTTCCAGATTCACCTCATAATTGATGGTGTATGCTGCAGCTTCAAGGGACTAGTAGTGATAAAGGGGGCATTCCTCAATTGAATAGTCCTATGATGTAATTATGTTTGCAGAGTTTTCTTTGTTCCTAATCATTTTCTACCCCATTACTCTAGTATTCCTAAAGCATCTGTGAACTGCACAATATACTTTCAACACATTTCTTCTCTGATCAAATAGGCCACTGGTTTCTGTTGCTTACAACTAAAAGCCCTGACCGGTATACTTGCCATCTAGACTAACCTTCAGCAACACACAATCAGGAATTATTTATTCCACTTCCTTCTGTCCCTTTCTAGTGTTATCTAATAAATATATCTTGAAACTCTGATTCTGGTGGGACAAAGGCAATATATGTAATCTAAACATTTGTACTCCTGTAATATGCTGAAATTAAAAAAAATGTCTCTTGTATGTGTCCATGAATAAATGAATGTAGTTCTTGCTGTTTTTATTACATTCCTAACTAGTTTGACCTAATGCTTGCTGACACTTTTTGTTTTGTTGTTGTTATTGTTATTTGTTTTGTTTATTTGTCTCTATTTCTTTAGCACAGTGATTAAATGAAAAGGTTCTAAAATCAGATTACGTGAATTTGAATACTGGTTCTCAATTTTAATAGCTTTGTGACCTTAGAGATAGTAATGAAACTCCATATGCCTAAACTTTTTTATATTAACAATTGGCATAATTGCAGCATGTAACACAAAGGGTAAGAAGTTATTAAATTTTGATCACACAATACAAATAAATGACTTATTATTTTTGTTGCTATTCCTACATTCACTTATTAAGGACCTAGTAGTTGTTGTGTTTTTATATTTTCATACTGAAAATTGTCTAAAGGAGGTTTTATCATGTAATTACAGTCAACCACAATGTCCAAAATGCTGTAATACAGGCATAAAGTAAATTTTCTTCATATAGTATTTTTAAATCCTAAAAATAAACACATTCTTGTGTGAAATCTGTAAATAAGAGAGTATTTTAATTTTCTTTTTTAGGGTGAAATTTTTTTTATTTCAGAGCAGACTACTGTAATTATATGGAGACACTTATTAGGTGATTTAATTAGATCATTATGTAAGTTTGTCTTCATCACTGTTTGCAATAATTTTTCACAGGTTAAGTATTGCATTATCCTCAAAGCATTTTCATGGGAAACAATAAAATAATTCATGCAAACAGATATAACATTTGCAAAAAATCTTAAAATTAAATATGGTCACTTCTAAAAAATGTAATGCAGATGCATAAAATATGTATGAAATTATGTAAATAGGCTGGAAAAAGTATTCCAGCTAAACTAGACTACTAGTTTTCTGAAGGCTTGCCAAACTCCAAATAAAAGCTGCATTGAGTAGAATGTTTAGACATCTGGATACTTTTTCTTTAAATTCTAGGAAAATATTCTGCATTTAGTTTGAAATGTGGCTACCTAAGTCGCTATTTCCACTATAGTCAAAATAGTTATTCTTTGCAATTTCCTGTTTGTCATATTACTTCTTTTCAACCACCTGATGATCAAAGATATTCACAATATTTTTTTAAACTGTTTTTCCTGCCTAATTTTTTTTTTAGTTAGTGTTTAAACAGGCTTGCATTGGCAAGCTTACTTTTCCTTTGACCTATTCAGGCTTTCAATCTTTAGACTTCCCTCTGCTGCCAGAACTATGCAATTTATTAAAATTAAATTGAACACTGCAAAAAATATTAACAAAGTTCAGCAGTTCACCAAATTTAATGTTGAAAATTATTTTTCCAGTCATGTTCATGTCGCAGGAAATTCTTTGAATACTGAAACTATCTTGGGCAATTTCGATCTATAATAAAACCAGAAAGTAGGTCCTATGCTCTATGTCCCTTTCTTCCTTATGGTCCTATATGTTAACCTCTGGAAAACAAAATGTGTTTAGCTTAGTTCTGTTACATAAATCACATTTGGTGTCCTTATTTCACCGTGAATCTCCTAATCTGAGCCCAAGCTCAGTCAATATTTACTTAATCACATATTAATAAAATACAGACAGTTAGGGTGATATTCAAGACATGGCTTTACACAGTTAATGCAATTTCTGCATAAAGAAACTGCAATTCACACAAGTTAAACATATGTTCAGTGGAAAATAATTGTGTCTTAACAACTGTGCTCAATCTACTGCAATGTTATTTCTCACTTGCTTCTAAATGGCATTCAACATGTGCACAAACACATGGTAGACACAGAGGGATGCTCCATCTGAAAATAAAAACATCTGTTCCCTCACCTTTAAAAACTATTCAAAATTTGAATTTACAAATGACCTGCATCTTATAGCACAAAAAAGTAGGCTTGTCATATGTATGTCATATGTAACATGACGTATGTCATATGTAACATGACATATATGTTGCATAATATAGTGTTTTCTGAGTGTAGATTGTGGGAAATATTAAGCCTTATATGTTACATATTATTTTTGTAGCAACAATATGTCATGGCATATTGTCGTCAGAGAATTGAGTTGTTTTCTTTTTTTTATTTGTTTATGGGCATATAGACCATAATTCTTTGATGTGTTTATTATCCTGACAGAGAACTAATTCTATGTTTATATATATATGTGTGTCTGTATATATGAATCATATGTGTTTGTATATTATGTATATGTGTGTATATATGTATTGTGTATGTGTGTATTGTGTTAATGTGTATAAAATGTTAAAAAGTCCAGTCAAATTTATGAGTTCCTTGTTCCTTAAGGCGTATATCTCTTTATATTATTTTAATTAATTTGTTTTCTATATGTAGAAAGAAAATAAAGAACTTTTATAAAACGTTAATTATCAAAAATGGTGTTTGATATAGACCATAGTAGCAGGAAAAAATATGCTTTAAAATTCTTCAATGATGAACATTTCATCAGGCAGTTTATTATAACTGTGATCAGTGAAAACTGAGCTTTATAGGGTAGGCAGTGACTATAAGTACTTATCTCAAGATTTGAGACTTTTAAACTAATAATTCATTTATTATTTTGAGCTCTGAATGATAATAAACATTATTAATATATATTTAAATATTTGTTATGCAAAGATTATCAGTAGACTAGGTTCTGCATAATGTGAGATTACTATTATTAAAATATGATGATTCTGAAGTGAACAGAATGATTATTGTAGCACAATTTTAACACCTTATCTCTGTCTTCCTTGTCTTACAATTAGTCATGCATATGATTATGTCCTATTGAGGATATCTTTGTATTCCATTTTATGTCCTATCAAGGTACTATCTTCCCCACATTACACCTATAAAGTGCTTAAAGATATTATTAGGCTTGAATTGGAACAAACTATTAATCCTGCATAGAAATTACAATCTAATTTAGATCAAATACAGTAAATATGCATAACCTGTGTCAAAACACTATGTCAAATAGAATCTGAACTGAAAAAGCAAACATGTTTCCTGTGCATAATTCCAGTGCCAATATATAGAATAACCTGTGAAGAAATTAATTAACTGGGTTTTAAATATCTAACTTCCCATAATAGCTAGTAAAAAGACTTCAGAAGAAGTATAAGAGAAGAAGAACTTTAAATGGTAGACCAGAAGGATATAGTAATTTTATATTCAGCATAATTAAATTAATGTTGGATTAGAACTCTTTAGTCAAAAAAGAGATGTCAATTTTTATAAAAAAAATAAAACATTTAAGCATAAGTTCCATAGACTGGGGATGGAATATGGTTAGGGAAAGCAGAATAATAGTTGTATGTTTGGTCAATAATAAACTGTCCTAATTTAGGGGTTGGGAAAGAGATAATTATAATAAAACTGAGTAAATATTTCACATAAAGACGAGGTCTTTTGTCAGTTTATTGTTACTTCTATAAATTTCAACCACCAGAATAGAAATTAGTATTTCCCTTTAATAATATTTTTTTCCTGGAGACTTGCTTTAAAATATAGTACGTTATCTTGTACTAGACAAAAATTCCAGTATAGAATACTTAGAATATCCAAAAATAGTGTTTTAAGAAAAAATATCTGTTTGAAGGTTTTGGTGACTTGCCAAAGCAATAAGGACTTGAGGGGCTAATAATATTTGGGAAAGTAGCAAATCGAGAAAGAGATGAGCCTGTAGTTCAGAAGCAAATTTTCTCTTGAGACAGTCCAATTATTAGTATAATGTTGGATCCTAAAAAGTGAGAATAAAACACACAAATGGGGTCAAACAAGCAGAAATTTTGGAAAGTATATGGGGCTGGAGAAGCAGATAACAGACTTAGTGCTATCAAAGCAATCAAGATTTATGAACCAATATTTGATTAAGAAGGGAAGTTCAAAGAAGTGAATCTGACATTTAATTATTTTGCTTCTAAGCATTGGATGAATTCTGAAACTGCACATTAAGGGCCTAAAAAACTGAATAAAAACTTTCTGAAAGATATAGTGGAATGTTATATAATCCTATACTCTTAAAGAGAAAAATAAAAATGTAGTTCAGGACTGGCTAAAAATAAGATAACCAGTAAGCACTGTAGCCTCTCACTCGAGACCACTGGAGACTTGTATCATGATAGCCAGGGTAAGTTCCAATCTAGCTCATCAAGTAAGAGCACAATAAATTAGATAATTTCTCCCCAAATCTATCAACCTATTACAGGAGACATAAATCCTCTTTCGAGGAAGAGCACACTTTCAAAAAATCTATTATTTATCATATAAAAAGTGTGGCATTCAACCAAAAATTACTAGGTATGCCAAGAAACAGGCATACACATGCCCCCCCCACATCACCCAGCATATACATATACACCACAAACACAAAAAACAAAAACTAGACAACAGAAACTGGTTTTTATTGAATAGGGATTCTTTTCCCCAGTGTATGTTTTTTTCTGCTTTGTCAAAGATCAGATGCCTTAATGAGGATGGTTTTATGTCTGGGTTCTCAGTCCTTTTCCATTGGTCTATGTCTCTATTCCTGTGCCAGTCCCATGCTGTTTTACTCAGTATAGCCTTGTAGAATAGCTTGAAGTCTGGTAAATTGATGCCACCCAATTTGTTCTTTTTGCTTAATGTTGCTTTGGCTATGCAGGGTCTTCTCTGGTTCTCTACAAAGTGTAGAATTATTTTTTCTAGATCTGCAAAAAAGGATGGTACTTTAATAGGGATTGCATTGAATCTGTTGATCACTTTGGGTAGTATAGACATTTTAACAATGTTGATTCTGCCGATCCATGAGCATGGTATGGTTTTCCATCTGTTTATGTCCTCTGCTATTTCCTTCTTCAGTGTTTCATAGTTCTACCTATAGGTAGAGGTCTTTTAACTCCTTAGTTAAATATATTCCTAGGCATTTTATATTCTTTATAGCTGTTGTGAAAGGTATTGAGTCTTTGATTTCATTCTCAGTTTGACTGCTGTTGGCATATATGAATGCTACTGGATTGGCATATACGAATGCTACATATTCAATAAATGGTGCTGGGAAAATTGGATAGCCACATGTAGAAGATTGAAACAGGATCCACATCTTTCACCACTCACAAAAATCAACTCATGATAAATAACAAACTTCAACCTAAGGCATGAAAGTATAAGAATTCTAGAAAAAAATGTTGGAAAAACTCTTATAGACATTGGCCTACGCAAAGAATTTATGAAGAAGACCCCAAAAGCAATCACAGAAACAACAAAAAAGAATAAATGTACCTGATCAAATTAAAAAGCTTCTGCATAGCCAAGAAAACTATCATTAAAGCAAATAGACAATCTATAGAATGGGAGAAAATATTTGCCTGCTATACATCTGATAAAGGGTTGATTAACTAGAATCTATATGGAACTCAATAAAATCAGCAAGAAAAAAATCAAACAACCCCATTAAAAATGGACAAAGATATGAACAGAAACTTTTCAAAAGAACATCAACTAATGACCATCAAACATATGAAAAAAATGCTCAGCATCTCTAATAATCAAGGAAATGCAAATCAAAATCACAATAAGATATCACTTAACTCTAGTGAGAATGGTCTTTATCAAAAAGTCCCAAAACAAAAAATATTGGCATGGATGTGGAGAGATAGGTACTCATATACTCATACACTGCTGGTGGGACTGCAAACTAGTACAGCCTCTATGGAAAGTAGTATGGAGATACTTCAAAGAATTAAAAGTAGAGCTACCATTTGATCCAGCAATCCCACTACTGGGTATTAACTCTAAAGGCAAAAGGACATTTTATAAAAAAGACATCTGTACTTAAATGTTTATAGCAGCATAATTCACAATTGCAAAGATGTGGAAACAACCCAAGTGCCCATCAATACATGAGTGGATTAATAAAATGTGGAGTCCTACTCAGCCATGAAAAATAGTGAACCTCTTGTATTGTCCTGGATGGAGCTGGAGCCCATTCTTCCAAGTGAATTACCACGAGAATAGAAAAACAAACACTACATGTACTGACAATTAAATTGGTACCAGTTGATAAAAACTTATGTGCCCATATGGAAGTACCATTCATCAGGTGTCCAGCAGGTGGGAGTGGGGAGGAGGGGATGGGTAAACTCATAACTAAAGGGTGTGGTACACACTCTCTGGGGGATGGGCAAGCTTGTAGCTCCGACTCTGGTGGTACAAAGGCAATTTATGTAACCAAAGCATCTGTACCCCCATAATACTCTGAAATTACAAAAAAAAGAAAGAAACCAGAAAAGGAAGAACAAATGAACAAAATTTACAAATTATTTAAATTCCAAGAGGACCAACTGAAATGAAAATGTGGTAAGATAAACTTACAAAACAATAGCTTTCCTATACACTGAGACTAACCAATCAGAAAATGAAAAAGATAAAAAAGAAAAGACCCCATTCATATTACTGACAGCATTTGCAAAGAAACTAGCATAAATAAAACTTAATACAATGCATTTGTAAGTTATTTGAAAAAAAACATACAAAACCTTACTCAATGATACAAAAGATAAATTAAAAAAAAATAGTGAGAAATGCCAGGTTCGTAGATGAGAAGAATCAAAATTTTAAAGATATTAATTATCCTCAATAAATTTCTAATTAATGAAAAAAAAAGGAACAGGCTTAATGTCAGCACTCATGGAATTTAAAATAGTTGTCCCACATATGATCAAAAATAGATGAAACAGAAGAAAGATATAAAAATTCACCAGAAAATTAAATGTATAGAAAATCATCAAATGACATATCTATAAATAAAAAATTCAATTGTTTAATTAAAAAATTAAATTATTTAAATTAGTGTAGATTCAGTAGAAGGCAGAGTACAGCAGAGAGAATTAATAGTCTGCAAAATAAGTAGAGTGAAAGTACCCAGAATGATGCTCATTCAGAAAGCACACACGTACACACAAAATACGCAAGAGAACATAGAAAACATGTAATTGGAGCCTTAAAAGAGAAGGAGAGAAAAATAAGGCAGAAATTATATTTGAATGAATACTGGCTGAAAATTTTGCAACATGAAAAATATGAAGCTATATATTCAACAATCTGTATGCACCTAAAAACAAAACCTAAGAATATTAATACATTTAAAAAGCAGAGAGAGATAAAAGTGCATTACCTTTAAAGCAGCAGCAATAAGACAAGTAGCTGACTTCTCAAGAGCAATGGTGTAAAATAATAATGAACTATACCTCTGTAATGTATAAATGGATGAAATGTTCCAATTAAAATATCATCAAAATGTATAAAAATAAAAGGATAGAATAATATGTATGGGAACACTAGACAAAAGAAATCTGGTATAATTCAATCCATATTAGACAATGTAGATTTAAGGCCATGATGCATAACGCCCAATACGTGCTGGAACAAAACTAAATTATTGCTTTTTGTAATATATTGCTGGTCTTCTACTCATCAAGTCAAATCAGAATTATATACCATTGTATAATAGAATACTAAAAATAACTTTATCAGCTTCTGAGCCATGATAGTGGAAGAAGTCTAGAAAGTAGTACTTAAAGACTAATATATCCAAAACATTGAAGGATTTTGAATGATATCTTCATTTTTATACGTTCTTAAAATTATGGCATATCTCAGTAAATGTAAATTTTCTAAATAACAGTATTGCACTAATTGTTAATTCTGTACAAAAAGTTGATAAGAAAACAAGCTGTGAAATTAAAAACAGATTTAGAGGCCAGACCACTACTTGTCTTCGTGACCTTGACAAATTAGGTACTCGCTCGTAGCTGCAGAGAATTTCAGGGTTCCAGGTCGTCTGGAAGGTGGTTCTGGCCTGTAAGACGGCATGTCCAATTATCTTGCTAAAATTTTGCCCCCATAGGGAGAAGTGATGTTGAAAGACACAATAGAGGGTTTCTCTAAAGCAAGCTGATCAAGACAATGTCTTCCCAGGTCTAAGGTGGTGCTGTTTATCTAGAGCATGTCAAGTTTTAATATTTTTTGTTTATCATGTTTATCATGTACCTTTCATTTCTCGTAGCCTGAGGACAATTTATGACTATTTAGAAGTTATTACACTGGTGCTAACAAGTAGCAGATAAAGATATAGATGAATTTTTGAGATGCTACGAAAACGATTTTCATTTCTTTTGATTTGCTTCAAGCACTGCCGTCGTATCATATTTCTAAAAATTTGATTTGATTGTTTAATGCTCTAGGGAAATAATCTTAAAAGTAGTATAATAGCAAAGTCATACCTGTTTTATCACTATTCTATTATTATCAAGATCAGCACATGCCCTTTCATAGACATTCATGTGTACAGAGAGTTTCCCTTAAATTAATCCAGAGTGATGACAAGTTTAAAATTCTAGGAGCTTTGTAGGCTAAAGAAATACAACATTAAAATAAGATAGCATACAAAGAAGTATTTTATTCACACTGAAATAAGAATGGTAGGATTATTTTGTCACTGTCCCTGTTTTGCCAGCATTTGATTTTACAGTCAACACTCGTTTTTCTGTAGGCAACTTTTCATCACTTCACTTAATCAGAGATACATCTTGTTTTCACTTCCGTTTTCCCCATTATTATTGAATTTCATTGAAGTTCCTTGTTGATATTTCTCTAAATTTTGCTTACAACAATTTTTAGCCCTGCACTGAGGAAATGTCATTGCACACTGTGAAAACCCAGACATATAATTATCTTTCCCCCCTACCTCTCTTCCTCTTGTCTCACCAAAGATAGATGTAAAGGAGAAACAGATCACAGAGAAAAGCTACACCAAGTCTTTTGCTCCTTTTGGGAGGTGACAATGGAGAAAGAGAGAGTGGAACAAATAGACACTGAAAATTACATGATTTTCATGTAATTCATTTATTAGTATAACAAAATGCATTTATTTTCAAGTGACTATTGGCAATGAATAAAACGTTGAAAAAATTATAATATTGGGAATTAACTAACATTTTTCTGTTTCCCAGATTTCCAAATTTTCTATGATGTGATAATTTTATTTTATCATTTAAATATTGATATTTATGGGAAAAATAAGTACACCAACAGGGAACTATAGATTTGGGAATTAAGTGCATGTTGGAATTCCCTTTAAAAAGGGAAGAGGTAAGGCTTTTAATCATGAAAGATAGATTTTTCTACATATATAAGCAAAGTAATTTTTCCATGTTGCACTTAATTCCACAATAGTGCATACATTTATATGTCTATATCTATAGGCATGCATTCAGACTTCCAAAAGTATCAGATTTTGCTAGTTTTCACTGCTATTGCTTCAACTTTTTTCATGAAAAATATTTCAAAAAAATTGTTCCACTCTAGCAGCCTACACACTAAGCTGGAGAGATGAGCCATCAGCGAGATATAGAACACAAAAGGGTGTGTCTGAATGCAATGACAAAGTTGCCTTAGTAGTTTATGATTTAGTGAAATGTAACCCCTGTCTCAAGAATACATATTATGTCTGTTCTTTGCTATAGGCACTTGGTCACTCTAAAAACAATGGAGAAAAACATTCCTCACTATAATTGTTAATTTCATAAACATCATATAATACTCTGATATGAATAGGTCCTATCTGTTTATTTACCTATCCACATGCATATATAAACATATATAGGTATTTGTATATATGCACATACACATATGTACACGTGTGTATATTCATGTATGTGTATATCCTTGTGTGTATTGTATGTGTGTTTGTATGTGTGTATATATATATACTTATATTTATCATATATATATACTTATATTTAGGAGAGTAATAAGCACATTCAGAATGAAAAGGATGAGACAAGATGAAAGGACCATAGCTTATTTACATAAACTATTCATATTTTGAAGCCTATGAACCTCTTTCCAGTTGACGTTGATTTATGATTATCAAAACTTCACAAAGAAGTGGGCTGGGTTGGGTAAATAAAACCTATTAAATTAAAAAATATAAAAAGCATTTAATAACAGTAAGATATAAATTCAGAAGTTTAAAAAAGAATTTAAGAAAAACAAAATAAGGTATGTAAATATTGTTCTCCTTTAGTTACAAACAATGCAGTCTACTCGACTGAATGTAGTTATGTTGCTATGTCTTAATATTTTAATTTTAAATAAAGAACACTAAACTCTTTCACATGTTAAAAACTGCCTTTTGTTCAAATAACTTCAAAACAGACTGAGCCATCAACTGAACTATCCCATAACTTATCTTTTAAAAAGAAAGCAAAGATGTCTATCTTGTAATAAGGTTTTAAATAAGCAGTGGGAAAAAATATTCTTTCCAGCAAACTATTTCATTCACTTTCTTCTAGAAGACTACTTGTTCTTCATGTACAAACATGTTTGTGTGCTTTAAATTTAGAGTTTGTGATTATACAGACTACATATGTTGCAGAAATCAATTGGAGCAATTAGAAATTATATTATTATTTTTGTTATTATAGCTGCAGGCTGATAAATTAACTTCATCTAGTCTGTTGGAAACCACTTAGTACCATAGAAGAGGTCACTTATACATAAGACCTATTGCTCATAAAGAGTTAATTTAGCCCCATGGTGAAGCATTTTACTTTCAGAAAGCTCTTTCTCTTCACTCGTGTTCACCATAGGAACAGGCCAATTGATAATAATATACATCTCTGAAACTGCTGTGATGAATAAATATTTCTCTAAATTACTCAAATTAATTTCAGCAGGTTGAAACATTTTCTACCTATGAATTTTTTTTAATCCCACACTTGCTCAAATGAGAGATTTCCACAGACAAAATAGTTCTCTTAGATTTGCATTGCAGAATGTGGGCAAATGTGGAAAGCCAAGGCATTTGAACATCATGAAATGGGCCATTAAACATGCACAAATATTTTGGCTAGTAGCCTTCAGCTACAGTCTACAATTTTAAACATTCCTATTTCCATCTAAACCCTCTATTCATAATAAATGTCATAATTAATACCACTGACTTGTTCTTACTATTGATCTTTAATATATGTATACAGGTTTCTGATAGAATAGTGTATATTTTGTAATTCTGAGAGCCTTTATTTTTCTGATTACCTTTCTAAAATAATAGAATAATTAATGTTAATGTATATTAAATAATATGGCATCTCAACCCTATTTCGACCTTGGTGTGAAGGTATAAATGGAACTTTTCCTTTTACAGATAACAAAGCCCAGTGGAAATTTTATGCCTAGGGTTTTCTATGGTTTTCCACCTGAATTATCATCAACTAAATTAAAGATTTATGGTAATAATCAGAGTTGAAGAAGGAAAAGAATATACATTTTAAACAGGACTCTGTGACTATTTTTTAACAGTAGAAATTATCCCCCCAGTTTATCGTGAAGTTTTATGTTTGTGATGTAAAGTTCACTTTTACTCATAGCCTTAAAGAAATGAGTGTGTATAATAACTTGAAAATGGTGAATAATAGGCAGCGGTGCACTTGTTCTCTTCTGTCTTTCAGGGTTTTAGGTTTTCATGTTTCAGGGAAAAGCTGATATTTGTGTGAATGGGGAGATTAAAATCCCAGTATTTGTTAGAGATAAGCATTTTAAAGGGAACTATAACACAAGTTTAATAACATCTTAAAACTCTTTATAAGATTGCCTAACTGTGGTATCTCTGCAATCACATGTTTTAGAGCACAAAGTCATCACATATTTTCAGGGTAAGAAAACTTTTAGTAGTCTTTTCTCCCATTTCACTAAATGCCACTTGATGCTAGCAGCCTCAATACCTTGGAACACATATGCAGCTCTGTTGTTCTTAGGTCTTGTGATGTTGATATGAGTTTGACATTTAGAATAAAGGCAAAGCCAATTTTCTATAGGGTACTTATTCATTTTCTTATTAATTCAATGATTAAATGTTCATTAAGTGCTTTCCAGATTTAGAGAATATTCCAAATGCTGCATATACAATAGTGAACAAAACAGATGAGATCACTGAAACTAGAGGTACATTCTATACCAGTGGAGTAGCAAAAAGATTACCAGTGTAGATCAGAAAATATGATACAACTTTCAAGTGAAAATAAAGATAAATGTATAACATGAGTGCCTCTATTCATAAGTTAACATATATTCATACTGGAATATATACTATGAGCTTTTGATAATTATACCATTACAGATTAAGAGATTATTAGATTTGAAAGGGGTCTCAGGAATCACACAATCTAATTCTATCTCTTGAAGAACAGAGACGATATCAAAATAACTGTGCCCAGAGATGCTTGCTAGTATTTTGCTGAGAATTTTTATGTCTAGGTTCATCAGAGATATTGATCTCTAGCTTTCTTTTATTTTGTGTCTTTGTCTGGTTTTGGTATTAGGGTGATGCTAACCTTGTAGTATGAGTCAGAGAGTACTTCCTACTCTTGAATTTTTGGAATAGTTTCAGAAAAATTGGTATTAGTTCTTTGTAGGTTTGGTAGAAATTGGCTGTGAATCCATCTGGTCCTGAGATTTTCTTTGTGGAGAGTACTTTTATTACTAATGCAATCTCAGAACTTATTATTGGTCTGATTGGGTTTTCTATTTCCTTATGATTTTATCAAGGTAGGTTACATATTTCTGGGAATTTATCCATTTCCCCTACGTTTTCTAGTTTGTCAGCATATAGTTGTTTATAATAGTCTCTGATGATCTTTTGTGTGCCTATAATATTAGTTGTAATGTCTCCTTTTTCATTTTTGATTTGGTTTAAGTAGAGCCTTCTCCTTGGTTAGTTTAGCTAGTTGTTTATCAATTTTGTTTTTCTTTTCAAAGAACTAACTTTTTGTTTTGTTGATACTTTGTATTATTTTAGTTTTCCTTTCATTTAGTTCTGTTCTGATCTTTATTATTTCTTTTCTCTTGCTAATTTTCAGGTTTGATTTGTTCTTGCTTTTCTAGTTCCTTGAGATACATTCTTAGATTGCTTACTTGTAAAATTCCTACTTTTTTGATTTAGGAATTTATTGCTATAAATTTCCCTGTTAGCACTGCTTTTGCTGTATCTCAAAGGTTTTGGTATATTGTGTTTCTATTTTTTTAAATTTGATTTTCATTCTAATTTCTTCAATTACCCAATGATCATTCAGAAACATGTTGTTTACTTTCTATGTTTTTATATTGTTTCCAAAGTTACTCTTGGTATTTATTTTTAGGTGTTTCTCCATTGTGGTCTGAGAAGATACTTGACATGATTTTGATATTTTAAAATTTGTTAAGACTTGTTTTGTGGTCTAACATCCTAGAGGATGTTTCATGTGCTGATATAAAGAATGCATATTCTGTAGTTGTTGGATAGAATTTTCAGTAAATGTAGGATAGGCACATTTGGTCTAAAGTCCAATTTAAATCTAACATTTCTTTATGTATTTTCTGCCTGGATAAATGGTCTAATGCTGTCAGTGGGATGTTGAAGTCCTCCACCATTATTGCATCACAGTTCTTCTCTCTCCTTAGATCTAGTAATATTTGCTTTATGAATCTCCATGCTCTAGGATTGGATTCATATATATTCAGAATTGTTATATTCTCTTGCTATATTGATCTCTTTACATTATATAATGATCTTCTTTGTCTTTTTAAAATGTTTTTAATTTAATGTCTATTTTATCTGATATAAGTATAGCTAGTCCTGCTCATTTTTGTTTTTCATTTATGTGGAATATCTTTTTGAATTCCTTTGTTTTCAATCTATATGTGTCTTTGTAAGTAAGGTTAGTTTCCTGTCAGCAGAATTTAATTGAATTACTTTTTTCTTATCCTTTCAACCATTCTATTAATATATCTATTAAGTGGATAATTTAATTCATTTATTTTCTAGGTCATTATGGACATATAATTGTTTTCCATATTTTTTCTTTGATTTTCTCAATGCTTGTCAATGTGGCTTAATGAATTTCTTTTCCTCCTTTGTAAGATTGTTTTACCAGTGAGCACTATACTTTTGTGCGTTTTCATGATTGTAAATGTCGTTCTTTTGTTTCCAGGTTTAGGATTCTCTTGAGCATTTCTTGTAGGGCTATTCTAGTGGTAATTAGTTCCCTTGGCATTTGCTTGTCTGGGAAAGAATTTATTTCTCCTTCATTTATGAAGGATAAGTTTTCTGGATATAGTATTCATGGATGCCAGAGTTTTTGTTTGTTTGTTTTCTTTTAGCACTTTCAATATATTATCCCATTCGCTTCTGGCTTGAACTGTTTCTGCTGAGAAGTCCACTGTTAGTCTAATGGTATTTTATGTATAGGTGACTAGACACTTTTCACTTATTGTCCTTAGGATTCTCTCTTTATCTTTGAGGTTAGACAGTCTGATTCTAATGTGCCACAGAGAAAACATTTTGCATTGTATCTGTTTGGGGATCACTGAGCTTCCTCTATCTGGATGTATAAATCTCTTTCAAAACTTGGGAAGTCTTCATCTATTATTTTCTTAAATGGGTTTTTGTAATATTTCATTCCCTCTTTGCCCTTGTTAATACTGATAATCTAGATATTTGGTCACTTTATGTTGTCCTGAATGTCACAAAGGCTTTGCTCATTCTCTTCTCACCCCCCACCTCTTTATTTTTCTCTGACTGGATTACTCCTAAAGATCTGTCTTCAAGCTCTGAAATCTTTTCTTCTGCCTGATCTAGTCTAGTATCAAAGCTTTCAAATGTATTTTGTATTTCTTTCAATGAATTCTTCAGTTCCAGAAATTCTGGTTTGTTCTTTTTAAAAATACCTACCTTGTTGAATTGCTCATTCATATCCTGGCTTGTTTTTCATTTCTTTGTATTGTTTTTCAGAATTCTTTTATATCTCACTGAGCTCTAATATCAATATTTTTAATTCTTTATCTGCAATTTAGGAAATGCACATCTTGTGTAAAAGGTGCTTCTTATTTTTGAATTTACTTTTATAGGGGAAGACTTTTTCCTGAAGATGTATCTATAGTGTTGGGTACACACTTTGGCTTTGGTTCTAGGTGCATACAACAATGTAGTCTTTGTATGATTTCTCTGGCTTTAAACAGTATTAGTGGCATCTGTAATTTCCTCAGTGGTTTAGGCTGCAGTTATTAATGGAGACTACGGTGAAGTGGTAGCAGTGAGATAAGCATACCTATCGTTGTGCCCCAGGGTAGTATACACTGACACTGGTGTTGGCAGTTACCAGTAAACTAACTCATGGGCCTCCAGGCAGCTTCCTTAGATGCCAATAGTCACAGTGGTGAACCAAGTGGGTTATTAGGCCCTTGGGCAGCTGGCATGGCATAGGCAATGGCAGTAGCAGTGGTGGGACAATTCTCTGGGTGTCAAGCAGTATGCACTGGTGTTGGTGGTATTATTGAACCCAAAAAAGGGTCCAGCCTAGGTCCTGTCACTTGCCACACAAGAGCCAATTAATAAGACAATGAGGACTGCCAAGGAAGAAAGGAATTTTAATGCAAAAGATGTTTGTCAGAAGAATAGGAGAAATAGTCTCAAATCCATCCCCCTGACAGACTAAGGGTTATCATAGTGGATTGTTGAATGCAGGTCAGTTTCCAAGTCATTGCATCTTCAGGTGGTCTGATTCAAGAATCAGCTGGAGATAATGGATGGTGAGTCCTGTGGACAGGCTTGCTAATTGGGATTGTTAGGCTTGGCTGATAAAGTCAGAGGGAACAAAAATAACTTAGGAGAGGGGTTATTTTGCAAGGATGATTACAGTGGTGGCTATGTTGGGCTGGGCAGGCCAGTCCCCAGTTTGCAGGTGGTGCATGCTGGTAGGTGCTGGCAAAGGTGGTAGCAGCCAGATGATTAGACCCAACTGCAGGCCCCTTGGAGGAATTCTCAGGTGCCCAAGTTGTTGGGAAATCACTCCCAGCTTCCAGCTGATCCTTGCCAAGCAGATTGCCTCTCTTCCTTCTCCTTACAGTGTTTTCTATTACTTTTCTGTTGAATTTCAGTGTTCTTTCTTGGATAATGTATTCAGAGTGTGATTGTCTACATACTATTTTGGTTCTTAAGCGAACATGAAATGCTTCTAGGAAGCTATCTTCAAGTCCTTCCCCTCTGTCACTAGATTTTAATGTCATCTACAATATTTAAATTAAGAGCAAAATATACAAGAATAAAACCAAAAAGTGTAAAAATCACTAAAATTTAAATTTGAAGTAAAAATATTAGTACAAAATATTTTAAAAGTAATACATGGCATCCTTCTCTCCACTTAACAAGTCCTAAGAATAATGACAATACAGTACCAATGGGTTTGTCTCAGATCATCATTTCTAATCATTATTTCTCACTATTAGTAGATGTTAGGTACCAAGGGTCTTTGATTAAAATAATTGGCTCTAGATTTGGGGAAGGAAATATATGAGATAAACCTTGATAACTTTTGGTTTCAAAAAGTAAGAGAGATACTAAATATAACGAGTCATGCCCAAAACACAAAGGAATCAATATGAAGATGCTTCCATTAGCAAATGACAGGGAAATTTGAAGGTAATAACAAAAATCCAATTATATAAACACATTGATTACTCATGTCTATATATAAATCTATATAATGATGCTCTACAACATGGAAAATGATTGCTTCATAATGCAAATAAATAAAGTACCAACTATTTTTTCTCAAAATAAGCTATTAAAAATTAAGCATGTATTTGGGTATACATGGGCACAAAGAGATATGAAGGACAATGGAAACTAAGAAAGGGAGAGGGTGGTATGGGACATGTGGAATAAAACCTTACCTATTGAGTACAATGAACATTATTCTGGTTATGGGCACACCAAAAGCCCTGACTTAAGCATTATAGAAAGTATCCATGTAACAAAAACATTTGTCTCGTTTAACAGTTTGAAATAAAAAAAAAGATATGGAGAGAACAGATACTCAACTGAAAATACTAAATACTAAGTAATACCAAAAATAAATTAGAACAAAAGTGTTAGACAAACAATAACCAAACATACAATAAAACATTTTTGTGGTAGAAAATATGATTAGTTTTCAATATAAAAGAATTCATCCTATTCCATGTGCATGGTACTCTGGGATAACTATACTGAGAGGATGGAGCCCCTGTAGACTTGGCATCATTCAAAAATCACGTACTGCATTGCAGACAAGCAGGCTTATGCTACCCCAGACAAGCAGCAATGGTCTTGCTTATAGAAATCACTACTATCATTGCAAGTTACCATCCTAGTGTTCATCAGCAACACTTCATGACAGCAAGGAGCAGTGACAGAATAGCAGCTGAAGAATGGTGTAAACCAGAGACCTACTCTTCCAGTCAGTCAGACAGTACTTCTGGTTGGAATTTGTTCGTCTGGTTGTATGGACAAAACAAGGCAAAATAATGTGAATGAAAGAGAATAAAAATGGCAATTGGGCACTTGAACATATATAAGTTTAATGTGAGGAGTCCAAAGGCATGTAATCTTTCTTGAAACATGATTACAGTGGACTAGTCCATAAAAGCCCATAATATTACACTGGGATGGAATCAGACCATTTCCTTTTGTTTTGTCATCCATTTTTAGATACTTGAGAATTTAAGTATATTTTTGGGTATTTAAAAGTAACTGCTATTAGGTAAAGATACTAATTAGATCTTTACCATCTAATGTTGTCCAGAAGGCAAAAATTTAACAAAAAATCCATAAAACAAAGGAAACATCAGGAAAGCACTCAAAATGAAAATAGAACAAAAACATAGCAGAATAGGAGAAGTAATTACATAATTTATGACATGAAAATAATCAGTCAAATTCTAAACATATACTGCTTTAAATAGCACCTAAAATAAAGTAAAATAAAATAAAAAAAAAATGACTTACAAGGGCTAAAGACTGCAGTGGAAAGAGATATATCAAACAAACACAAACAAAAAATGAAAGAAAGATTGAAATATCCACAGGATAATACAATTTCAAAGAATTAGATCTTTACTTGCAAACAATGAAAATTATTTTCTAGTGATGAACAATTTAAGCAGTATATTTATTTAGAATATGATATTATTGAACTTTCATGTGCTAAATAACACTGCATCACTATTATAAAATGTGGAAATATCAGGAGAAATTGGCATAAGTTAAAATGTTGTGACCAAATTTTAACATCACACACTTATGTCCTCGTGACCTCCTGGAAAAATATAATTAAAGATATAGAGGTAAATTATGTAATTGTTAAGATGTAATGCATATACATCAAACTTTGTGTCTAATAGGCCATACTCCTAAGTATTCAGAAACTTTACAATCCTATTACACACTAGATCATAGAGAAAGTTTCAATTAATTTGAGCAGTTATAAATTCAGAAAAACAAAATTTATTTTGTTTTCTGAAAACAAAATAAAACAATAAGATGTATTAGCTTCCTAAGAGTTTTTAAAAGGAGTGTTCTTGGTAAAAGTTAACACATGCAACTTATTTAGGATACTAGCTCCAATTATTTTTTAATTGAAAAACATATTATTGCTTATACGAATTTACTAAATTCCTCGAAGTCATGGTTAAATTCTATATTTTTGTTTTAATGTGTCTGTCCTTATCGAATAAAGTTGCTAGTACCTATCCTTGTTTGTTTCTAATGATTGATTTCTAACACATCTATTGTATTCCATGCCAAATGGTTAAACTTATAATCGCATTTTCAGAGATTCAAAATGGAATCCACAACTGCAATATCAACCCAAAGATATTATAACAAGAGTATATACACTGAGCCTTGTGGCATTTGGGATATAATCTATCTTAGAATTGTGAACCAGTTCTCATAGTCTTAGTGAATTGAGAAAAATGTCAACAGAGTGATAATGTATGGATTGAGTGTTGCAAGCAAGGAGTCATTAAGCTTTGGAAGAGAAATTAGATATAGAGAAAAATATATGTTCAAAAACAGGGATACTAGGTAGCAAGATAACATTACTACACTCAGATGCCCACAGAAGATCAGCAATGAATGATACTTGATTAAAACTTTTGGGGAACATTCTTGTTTATACTCTGCCTACCATGCTTTTTGTTATAAAGTATACACTTAAAAATCCCTTTTGCAAAATTATCTGTATGATCAGATAATTATAGGAGTTTCATTTCTAGTAATAATGTTGGCATACTTCAAAGATATTGTGGGTTCAGTTCCAAATTATCACAGTAAATTTAATATCACAATAAAGTGACTCACACAATTTTTTTGGTTTCCTAGTACATATAAATGTTATGTTCACATTATACTGTACTTTATTAAGTGTGAAGTAGCATTATGTCTAAAAATAACAATGTAAAAACACCTTAATTTAAAAATACTTTATAGCTAAGAAATGCTAATGATCTATCATCTGAACCTTCAGCAAGTCACAATCTTTTTGCTGGTGGAGGATCTTACTTCAGTGTCAATGGCTGCTTACTGATCATGATGATGGTTTCCAAAAGTTGGGATAGCTATGGCAATTGCTTAAAATAAGACAATGATAAAGTTTGCCACATCAACTGACTTCCATTTATGAAAGATTTCCCTGTAGCATGCTATGCTGGTCGATAGCATATTCCCCACAGTAGAACTTCTTTCAAAATTGGAATCAATCTTCTCAAATCCTCCTGCTGCTTTATCAACTAAGTTTATGAAATACTCTAAATCCCTTGTCATTTTAGCAATGTTTACAACATCTTCACCAAGCATAGATTCCATCTCAAGAAACCACTTTCTTGGCTCATCCATAAGAAGCAACTACTCATCCATCTATATTTTATCTTGAGATTGCAGCAATTCAGTCACATCTTCATACTTCACATCTAATTCTAGTTTTCTTTCTATTTTCACCATGTCTACAGTTACTTTTCCCACTGAGGTTTTTAACCCCTCAAAGTCATCCATGAGGGTTGAAATTAATTTCATTCTAATTCCTGTTAATATTGATATTTTGACCTCCCATGAGTCACAAATATTTTTAATGGCATCTGGAATGGTGAATGCTTTCCAGAAGGTTTTCATTTAACTTTGCCCAGATCCTTCAGATAAATCACTATCCATGGCAGCTATAGCCTCATGAAATGTACTTATTAAATAATATAACTTGAAATTAAAAATTATTCCTGATCCATAGGCTACATAATAGATGTTCCATTATCAGACATAAAAACAACATTGATCTCTTTGTACATCTCCATCAGAGCTCTTGGGTGACCAGGTATATTGTCGATGGGCAGTAATATTTTGAAAGATATCTTTCTGATCAGTAGTTCTCAACTGTGGGCTTAAAATATTCAATAAACCATGCCATAAGCAAATGTGCTGTCATCCAGGCTTTGTTGTTCCATTTATACAACACAGGCAGAGTAGATCGAGCACAGTTCTTAAGGGCCCTCAGATTTTCGGAACAGTAAATGTGCATTGGCATCAACTTAAAGTCACCAAATACATTATCCCCTAACAAGACAGTCAGCTTGTCCTTTTAAACTTTGAAGCCTGGCATTGACTTCTCCTCTCTAGCTATGAAAGTTCTACAAGGCATCTTCTTCCAATATAAAGCTGTTTCATCTATATTGAAAATCTGTTGTTTAATGTAACCACCTTCATCAATTATCTTAGCTAGATCTACTTTATAACTTGCTGCATCTTCTATATCAGCATTTGCTGCTTCCCCTTCCACTTTTATTGAGATGGCTTCTTTTCATAATCCTCATGAATCTAGCTCTGCTAGCTCCAAACTTTTCTCCTGCAGCTTCCTCACCTCTCTTAGCCTTCATAGAATTGGAGAAATTTAGAGTCTTGCTCTCATTTAGGCTTTGGCTAATGGGAATGTTGTGACTAGTTTGATCTTCTGTCCAGACAACTAAAACTTTCTCTAAAGCAATAAGACTGTTGTACTTTTTTATCATGCATGTGTTCACTGGAGTAGCGCTTTTAATTTCCTTCAAGAAATTTTCCTTCGCATTCATAGTTTGGCTAACTGGTGTATGAGGCCTAGCCTTCAGCCTATTTCAGCTTTCAACATGCCTTCCTTACTAAGCCTAATAATTGCTAACTTTTGAAGTGAGAGACATGCAATTCTTCTTTTTACTTGAACACTTAGAGGTCATTGTAGGGTTATTAATTGGCCTACTTTCAATAATGTTGTGTCTCAGGGAATAGAGAGTACTGAGGAGAGAGAGTCAGGGTAGTGGATAGTCTGTAGAGCAATCACATACACACATTTATTGATTAGGTTTTCCATCTTATATGGGTATAATTCATGGCATTCCAAAACAACTACAATAGTAACCTCAAAGATCACTGATTACAAACCATTCTTCCAAACATAATAATAATAAAAAGCCTGAAATATTGTGAGAATTACCAAAATGTGATGCACAGACATGAAGTGAGTACATACTGTTAGAAAATTGGTGCTGATAGACTTGCATGATGCAGGATCTCCACAAACCTTTAACTTGTAAAAAATGCAATGCCTGCAAAGCACAATAAAGAGAAGTGTAATAAATGAGATATGATGTCTAATAATTTTTAATATTCAATATTTATGATTTCAGGTCAAATTTTGAGTTTTGTTTTACATTTTTCCAATTACATATTCAGATTTCTATGTTCGGCTATTTGTTCAGTTACTCATTTAATCATTTATTTATCAAACAATTTATGAAATATTTCCTATAAAATATGAATTCAGCTAGACTTTGATTATTCAATGGTGAGCATGCACATTTCCCTGGTATTTCCCATAAGTTTTAATCTAGTCTTTCATTGTCTCCATGCTTCCAAAATAATTGTAAACACTACATAATTAGTAGCAGTATAACCAGTGAAGAAAATAAACTTTAAATAAAACATTATTAGAGCATATAAGAAAAATATAGCTTAATTTTTCATATTTCTTACTAGTTATGAATCATTAGAGTAAGCCTAAATTACTATGTCAGTAAAATGCCTCTCCTTTCTTATTAGTCATTAGCTACCATTATTTATTATCTAATGACTCTTGTTTATTCACATTACTTAACCAACAGTACACATGTATGTCAGATAAGAATTTTTGATGTTGCTTCTGGGTAATACATTCAAGAATTTACCACTTCCCACTATCTTCAGTGCATTTATTTCTTATCAGACAGAGAGTAGCAGTTGAGCAAAGCCTCTTTACATCCGGAGAAACACAGAGGCAGACTTGTGAAGAGCAACAGCCTCTTCGGAAGACAGACTACAATATACTGAGAAGACAAAGGACCACAACTCACAAATACCTTTTATTCTCCTACCACCATTGTATACTTAAGGAAACCAGTAACACAATCATCATAAACAAAACAATATACATAATTTTAATTTGACTTATCAATGCTCATAAACATTTGATTGCTTTCCCAAACTAACCGTTATTAAAATGTAAATTACCCTGATGCTTTTTTATAATCAATATTTTTTGTTATGTATTTAGCTTTTTAAAAAATTGACAAATAATAATTGTATATATTTGTGGGGTACGATGTGATTTTGAGATTATATATACACACACACATACACACACACATATATACACACACACACAACATAGAAAAGGCAATCAGAATACTCTTTCATCTCCAAATATGCTGTGGCTTCTAATATGATAGAAACGAAACAAAAAAAGAGCAACCACTCTGTGTTTCTTACTCAGAGAATCTTTGCCCTGTGATTAATAGTAGGTGCAGTATACTTAAATTGCTTCTCCAGAAAACTAACCACCTCCTGCTTTTCATTTGAAAGGTAAATATGCCAGATGTAGTTAAACTTTCTCTATGGCATATAGCATTGAAAATTGTAAACATTCCCAAAAGGAAATATTGAGGCCCAATTCGTAACTAAACCCTAAAGAGGACTATGGTTTATTCCCTCTCTCTTTCCTCTATGTTTTCTATAAATGTTTTAAATATCAAAATTTTTAATATCTTTCCCAAAGGTTTTAGGATTATTTGAGGCTATTTAAAAAGAAATGTCCCTGCAAGATATAACATGTTTTTTATTGTGGGTTATGTATCATATAGGGGCCAAAGTGTGCTACTTCTCCTGGGAAAGAATACTTTTCTATAAGATTTAGCCAGTGTGCTGAATATCACCAAGAATGTACTCTCAATAAGGGGACTAGGAAGACAGGAGAAAGGGGGAGAGAGAGAGAGAGACACTAAGAGACTAAGTTGCATATTGCCAATCAAACATTATTAAATTTGCCTACCTTGGAATTGTCAAGACTATGTTACAATGACAAGTTATTAATAGGTATAAAAAATATCTTTTACCATACTTTGTGCATTAGGGTTTTATCATTTACAGGTCATAATTTTTTTGTTGTTGTTTTCTCGGGATTAAGATGGCATTAGCAACACATTCAGAAGTTATAAATGATCAAGTAAAATGTAAAACTGAAAATAGAAAACATTCAAAGCAAGATCTGAGTCTGAGTACTGTGGAGATGACATTTATTTTTGAGTATGTGTGGCCAATGTCCACTAACCTGTATCATTAATGTGCAACTCTGCTTAACATTTCCTAAAAACTTAATCCCATTAGAAATCTTGGAGTAGAGAGAGCTTAATTGTCTCCTGAAGGTTCTGGTATCTTTCACCTACACATACTGCTGCCATGATGATTTTCTTTTAAAATAGCAAGAAGGAGAAAAAAAGAAAATCAGCCAGAAGTATTTGTTGGCAAGATTCCTTAATGTCCGTTTCAAAAGTCACAGATTACAGTTTAAAATGGAAGTCCCTTTTTGAACAAAGAAGGAAAGGTTATGAGAAAATATAGTTCGCCATTATTGATGTACAAGCTAGCTCTGATTGCTTCTGTCCTGCAGCTCCCCCACATGCACCGCTAGGATATTACCTAAATCTCTGGAAATGCAAGGAAGAGGAGCTTCAGCCATAGCTCATCCTGCTGCTGCTGCTATGAGAACCCAGCTTGACAAGCATCATGCCCAGCCTCTGCTTTTCTCATTTAATATACTTTATGGACTACTTGTCAGGTGGTCTCTGTGTGGTTTGCTCAGCTAATCCTAGAAACATGTAAAAGTCATACAAATTATAATTTAAGAAAAGGAAATAAAGTGAACTGACCACTGATTGTTCTTTCTTCTTATCCTAGCACCTGGTAAGAGCATCCAAGTGTAATGATTGTGAACGCAAAGAATTTCTGTTTCACGGCACTTTATCTTTGCTAGTAATGAAGTTAGTGGTTTCAACTTTAGCATCTCTCTCTCTCTCTCTCTCTCTCTCTCTCTCTCTCTTCCTCTCTCTCTCTCTCCGCCCCTCTCCCTTTAGCACAGGCCACTTCCATGAAAGATAGATACTAATTATAAGGTTTTAGCACTATGGTCTGCCTTCTTTCATTCCTTATCCTTTAATAAATGAAGGAAGAGAGGGAAGGAATTAGAAGAATAGAAGCAGATTTTTATAAAGTAAAATCTATAATTTTATTTGAAAAAGTGCCAATAAAAAGAACATAGCACTGATTTTTATAAACAGAATCATTTCCTGATTAGCTGTTGCTCATAACAGAATAGTGTTTATATTTTATATTCTAGTTTTTCCCAAATGTCAGTTGAACTCCTTCCCATACCCACATCCTTCTGTTTGTGTAAAAAATAATATTAACTTGTTTGAGTTTTTTTTTGCTGTTAGATTGTTAAGGGGCATGGCAAGCAACCCCAGCATTCTGTGCTGGACCCTGGCAATAAGGGTTTGAAAAGCCTTTGCATTTACACAGATTTCTCCATCCCCTTTTTTCTGTTTGTCACTATTCATTCCTAAGCATATTTATCTACATTTTGTTAATTGCAATTTAAAATTCCATCTTAAAAGATGTGCACTTATACTATAGTAATTTTGAAAGTGAGCAGTTATTTCATTGGGTTGTCACTCTTTCCAGAAATCAAACCCTCCCTGTCACATATAAATAGATTGCTTGATATACATGCAATATCCTGTCGGTGTCATGCACTCTTTTCTTTAATCTGACTGACATGGCACATAATAAAATGCTCACTTCAATATATGTCTGCTGCATTTTGCCTAATTCTGGGCTTAGTTTAATATTAGTCATGAATATTTCCTCCAAGTAGACATGAATTTGAATATATATAAGGCACAGTTTATGTTCATACTAAAGCATAAGCTTCAACCTTATTTTTTATTGCTCACCCTGTTTGTGATGAATTAAGTCATCTCAAGGAAAGAACTGAAAGCAACAGGGACCAGAACTGTTATCTTTATCCACAAGTCAGGTAGAGTGTGAGTGGGTGAAATTCAACTGCTGTGCTTTGCTTTCCCTGAGCATCAGAGCTGAGAGTTGGAGAGGTCTGCTCAGTGGGAGAAAAATAACAACAGAAGAAACCTTATTACATCTCTGGATTTCTTGAGGCTAAAAGTCCACAGTAGTTTCTAATGTCCCCCAATAACATTATATTTATTTTATGTTCCTTTTTACTATGGGTAGGAATAATTTTATTATTTCTTCTTATGATTTTCATTTTAAATATCTTCAAATTAAATTAATAAAAGAAGAAAAAGTCATAAAGGTTATAGGTATGTTTGTGTACATATAAATGTACATATATACCCCCATAACATGTGCATGTATGTTTGTAAATATGCACACACACACACACGGATGGATATATAATTTTATAAATTCAAGTCCCAATAACTTGGGTATATTTTTCCTTCTGGTTTAAAATAATTATAAAAACTTTTGAGCATTTACTTGTCTCACTCAACTATAACAAAGAATAGTAATCCATGCACATTTTCTCTGGAAGTTTCTATTATGGTTTTAATGTTAACAACATTGGATTGACACCTTTTATTTTTATGCATCCTATAATATCTTCTATTTCATGAATGCAATGCCCTAATGCCATATTTGAAATGAGAATCCACATATTGGCTGACATACATACATTACTGAGAATCATATGTAGGCATCTAAATAGATACATACCAGTAAATACTTCATTAGAAAATTATTTTCTAGCCTATGGGATTAAACATTTTATAGAGCAAAACATGTTCTTAATGATCATTGTAATGTGTATTAACTATACCTCTGCAAATAAAAAGAGAGATCTTAAAAAGTGCTATTTACCACACCCTAAATTTGCAATGGATTTTTTTTTGAGGGTTGTGTCAATATCCCTAACACTTGAATGTATATGTGTATCTCGCTTTTGGACATACTTTTTCTCATAGAGATTTTTCTGTGGTATATTCATTTCACGTGAAGATGTGAGATACTTTATTTCATATTTCATCTTTGAAACAAAATGTTACATCATTCTACAAAGAAATAGAGCACACATTGTTTATATGATGGGCAGCTTGGATTCCCAATGGATATAGACAATGGATAAAATGAACTACTGGCTAAAACAGATTAGATGCCAAACTCAGTTAGTTCTTGCCTAATTCTATAAGAGCATGTCAGTTAGGGGCTTACTTGACCTAAGGAAAAAACAAATCTTGAAACAATATCCTAGCTGATTACTTATTCAAACTGATTATGCTGCAGCCACTGTTCTATTGGAACAAAATACAGTCATGTAAACTTAACCCATTCCCTTGGCTAGCCTGCATAAAGAATCTGCCATGACAAGGTATTTTATTCAATGACACTAGCAACATAGAGCAGATTAATTATAAAACAGAACACTGAAACATAAATTATACCCTAGTTAGACATGATTCTGCAAGAGTTTCGCATTGTTCTTGTCAAGTGTTTCCAATATGCCTGAAGAGTTTCACGGCACAATTGTTCCAAAAATCTTGGGCTCATCTATAGCTATTAGCTTAATACCATGGGTTTTATTAGATAATTATTTATGACACCTAAGTACTATGAGACTTAGCAGAACTAAAAAGTCAAACATTTTGGAGAAAATGGAAAACATATATCCACCAATCTGAGTAGCTAAGCCCTTGAACAAGAAACCATTGGACACGCATGCTGGAATCACTTTTCTGTGGGTAGATGCTATAACACTCAAATTAGATGATCCAAAGAGGATCAGAAAGGAGTTTAGAATTGGAAACGGTACTTCAAAAAATGAGGCTGGGTCAAGTATTATATGAGCACTAACATGAGTATGGAGTATAATATAGCAACTTGTTTTTTGAAAAGCTGGGCACAGTCTAAGGTAAGCCTATTGTTCCCCAAAGGCCACTGACAGTTACTGTTAACACACTTCCGTGCTTTCTCCAGAGCCTTCAGAAACTGTGACAGTGCTTGCAAATGTGACGCTCATGACAAGTCTGTATGCTTCTAAAGCATGTCAAGAAAGCTGAACACTATTAACAATACTAATGGAGAGATTATCTTTAGCTCTGATTTTCTTCTCCTTTGAAAATAAAAGTGGGAGGTTTGTTTTAACACCCTGCCCTTTTCATAAAGGTTGCAGGAAGCAATTGAGCCTCTCTGCAAAAGCCTCCCTTTTCAAGTTTTCCGCTTAATTAAAAGACTGCATTTCCTTGGTTAAAAGTGAACTCTTCACTAGTAAATTTTAAAGATATAATAACACAATAGTAATAAAATTATCAGTAGTCCTTTGTCAGAAGAAGAGCGTATTCATTAGATCTTGTGGACAAAGGGACAATTATATACTTTTAAAGTACCCATTAAAGAGGCAACATTGTGCCAGAGTTTCCTGATTAGAGTTAATCTCTTCAGCAAGGATACCATAAAGGCTATATAGTAGCCAATTAGATAGAATTAATGTGCAAATTTCTGCAGAAAAAACATGTAAGCAAAATATTTAGAGCTCATTTTGGAATGGAAAAGTAAAATTGTTAATACAAAATAAATATGCTGTAGCTTTGATATGCCAGTATGTCCTGCCTCTAAGCCGATAGGTAGTGTTTAACATTAACATATTACATACATGACAAAAAAAGATATTCAAACTGAGGCTCTTTAAAAAATGATTTCCTAAAGTGCTCCATACCGGTTTCAATTAACTCTCTAAAATGGAAAGATTTTTTATATTTTCATAAAATATGGCATTACACAGAATACATATTTCAAGACTTTCATAATTCTCTGGCAGAATCACCTCCCTGAGAACTTAGAATAAAGCTCACATTCTCCATTGCACAGGAAGAGTCATTTTGTGCTCTTTCTCCCTTTTACACTTTTTAAAGCTGAAAGTTAAACAAATCATTTTATAAGACAAAAGTAGGAAGGTCAAATTGTTTTCCTTTATCTGGAATGGTTACTGAACCCTGGTGTTTGTCTTCTGCACATGTTGGCATTCTGCCTGCCTTTCTCTTTTGTCAAGGATTTCAACTATAAAGTGTGTTAGTCTTTAAAACTAAGCCTCCTTGTGTCATATGTTCAACCCTGCTCCATACAACCCAACACAACTTATCACAGTCTGACAGCTAATATTTAAAAGAGAACACACACGTATTTTGAGGTTTGATAACTGCTATCAATCTCGATAATGGGTATCCAATCCAAAATTGTGACAGATATCCAGTGAATTGAGCATCTACCGTGAGCAGCTAATGCTGAAGTAAATGAATCAGTGAGGCAGCTACTGCACATATATAATTAAAAATAAAACAAATAAATGCCACACAAATAATGGAAACCTGAGAAATCTATGTCATAGCTGACAAATGCACCAAAGGATGAAACTTACAGTGCCCAGTTTCTAATTTACCTTTCTTTGATTTTTAAATAGAAGATTGTGAGGTTTTTCCTAAAGATTTTTTTTAAATGGTAAAAATGTCAGGATTTACAGTTCAGTATGTCATTGCTCCTTGTTTTCACAGAACCTGCCAGTGGAGAATACAGTGGACCCTGAAACAGATGGCTTCTATGCTCTGAAAATGCTCTTTTTTAGCAGAGCAAATTAAGGTACAGTAACCTCCAAAAGCGAAATTGCAGCACAGAGCATAACGGGTAATGCCATGTAAATTGCCATGTGTGCAATTGGGATGTTATTACAGCAAGACCAAACAGTGGTAGCTAATGACCTCGACATTTGATTTCTAGATGCATTTTATTTTATTTTCCTTTTGTTTGAAAATATTTCTATCTGAGAGACAATAGCTGTAGCACACTGATGAGCCTGAATAAGAATTTCAAATTTCTCTATATCACTATAATGCATTAAACCAAGCAAATTTGAAGACAGTAGCTGAGTAATACCCAAATCACTCTAATGGTGACTATATATGTGTATATGTATATATATATACATATACACATACATATATAGAGAGAGATATATCTCAGGACAATATTAAATTCTGATTTTCAATTTAGAGATATATTTCCCTATAAATTTTTTCCCTAAGGAAAATGTGATGCATAATATTTGGCTTTGGCCTTTAAATTATTTACACACATAAAAGAGAAAGGGGATAAGCATAAATATGTTTGTTCTGGCTTTAAAATGACCATCCCATATTTAGTAGTAAATTATTTGGGGATGGAAAGGAATGTGTTCTATGGTCTTAATAGTCATTTGTTCTAGGAAGTTCAGTGATTGAATATTGTAGCATCATTTTTGTACTTGAAATGAGTTCCACTGCACAGCTGGTGCATTTTTGTTGAGGTGAAATAAAATGAAAATACTTCACTATAAAGTCTTCCTATAACTCTACTTCGGGTTTAAAAAATAAATCATAACAAGAGCTCCGAGAAAATATTTATTGCTCTTCCCAAACATTAGGAGAAATGCTTCTCTGGACCTGTCACTCAGCAAATCAAGATACCACCATTCAGATGTTGCTAGAAGAATCACTAAAGCATTGTCAACAATAACATACCTGGAAGAGAGATTCAATTGTCTCTTAATTTATTAACAATTTAAAGTATTTAGAGTGGATTGATACAAGTAAGCAATAAGAAATTTTTATTATGCTGACTCCAAAAGTGGTTCAAAATAGCTTTAAACTATTTTTTCTTGTAAATTATATGGTATCTTAAATTATCAGATTACTTATGTCACACTGGACCTGCTCTCTAAAAATGACATTGTAATTTGTATGACTTACTCAAAAATCTGTGTTTCTGTCATCTAACTACTTCTTTAGAAATTGATGTCATAGAGGGAATATATATACTTCATTTTAAGTATTCTTGTTTTTATTTTATAGCAAGGTAATCAAATTGCTTATGAGGTCAGCAAAAATGCCACTTAATGTTTTCTTCTTGTTAAATTGCCATTACAGCAAAATGGTGCTTTCTATTTTAATAATTGTAATCCATAGGTAAAATTTTATAGATGGAAGGAATGTGCTTTTTCTGTACTGACTTCTATGTTTCATGTATACTCACTTGGATTTATTTTATATCCTATTATTGGTTTAGTTCAAGACAAAATAAATTAAACAATGAATAGGCTACAGATATTTCCCATGGGGTAAGAGCACTTGATTTTATTTTTCCCTCTTCCTACATAATATTGCAATAAGCGTCTTTTGAAACTTATGGCAAGCAGTCTATGTTGCTGCTCTTTCTTTTATTCCAAAATACAGCATATGCATAAGTAGTGTTGGACATGAAGACTTTTTCATTAAACATGTTTGCACATTAAAATTACTTGGGTAAAATTTTAAACACATTTTGGTTAACATAACCCATGTGTATTCCTACAGCACAGATAATCCCCCTGCACACATTCTTGGAGAGACTGTAACAAAGGAGCAGCAATGCAAGCCAGAGAACAATTCTGCTTGATTTTCCTGTGCAGTCATTTTATCAGGGACAAGGAATATTCCACAGTGGTGCCCAGATGAAGGCTGCATGCATTCCCCAGCATTGCATTGTGGAAGAAAATGAAAAACCTAATAGCATTTTGATGTATTCCAGTTAGGTTTTCCATTAAGAGAAAAAGGTGATATGTTCACACCATTTGTCAGGAAAAGAAGAAATGAAGAAAATGTTGACAATTTCATTACACTCTGGTTATGGGGTGATCTGAACTTACCTATTACAAGATAAAAAAAAAAAAACTATTCCAGATATTATTAGTTGAAACATTATTGTTTATAGTTACTTTAACGTGTGCTACAACTATAGAGCTGATATAACTGTATAAGCTCAGATTTAAAAGGAGATATTTTATATCATTTACAACCTCGCTCAAAAATTTGTATCCTTTTGAATGCCATAGCATCACACCAGCTCGCACATTGCCGGACATTTCTCTGATAAATCCTGTCCTGAAAAGAGAATGTACAGATACCATAAAAATGCTTCTAAGTATATCATTTTTTTCTTGACCTATGTATTTATTCAGAAGATCCTTTTCCCATTTCTCACATTTTTTTTCATTTATTATTGACTATAGGACTCCCGGATTTTCTGCAAAGAATATTTCCCTAGGGAGAATAGTTGCTGTCCATTTAAAATCAAAGTTAAAAAACTGAACGTTTTTACCACAGTACCAGAGAGACAAGTGGTAGATTCAATCCATTCAACTGGAAATTCAAGATTACCATACAGCTTCACTTAGATTTCCTTTACTAATTATTGTTAAATGTGATTGTAGGGAATTTCATATTAAAGCATATTTTCTCTATGTATGCTAAAGCATGTTTACTAAAATGCTATTAGATTCTGTGGTTTTGGAAAGAAAATTTGTTAAAAAGTGCATCATCTGCGTACTTTAATCTATAAGGAGCATGTAAAAGTAAAATGACTAGTTTATTTAAAAAGCATCATTAAATGGTGGGTTGATTAGGTGCTTGTTACCTGAGCATAGCGTGTATGTTAATCATTTCTCATAAAAAGTGTCATAACAAATATTTCTGCGTAAGTGTATGAGGCCTGGAGCACTAACCAACACAGAGAGCACAGAATGTTCTCCTTGTATGACAATTAGGGAAAAGCTGATAGGTGAGCGCAAAATGGGAGGCAGAGTGTATAAAAAGAGGCAGCAGAGAATGAGGAGTGTCAAGGGAACTAAGCTGTCTGCGAAATAATTTCTCGGTCAGTATGGAGCTTCATATTCATTCACACTAATATTTTCTTTTTTCAGCCTCATAATATTGTGCAACGTATCATGTTAGTATATTTAAATTTTATTTGGTACACATTTTCTAAGAGCAGTTTCAGAGATTCACAGATTTCTAATCAAGAAAGTATCTCAAAAGAGCGTCTAGTACCTGCACAGCATTCGGGAGAGCTTTATGATCCCTATCCAGAAATCAAGGGATCATAAAGTAGCCTGAAGAGGCTGCTTAGAAATAAACCATCAGTTTTGTTTTTCAACCAATTGCATAACGAATGCTAAAATACTGGCTTTGTTGCAAAGGAAAATATTATTTCAAGTAAATCTCAATTAAAAGTATTATAGAATACTGGTATAAAAATACATAGAAGTTGAATATAAAATAGAAAATTTAATTTTTTTCAACTTATTTTTTCAAAACTATGATAGTAATAACTTGTACCATGTATATATTTTTCAATTTACAAAATGCTTTTCTAGACATAATTTCTTTTAATCTGATACCTACTGTGGTAGATGTTAGGCCCATTTGCAAGTATTCTGGCTCCTTCTTTCCATATACATGATAAGCTCTGTCCATTCCTGCTCATTGAATTTTAGGTGCAACCATATGCCGTACTTTCTTTTATGGAATATGATCAAAAGTGGTGTGAGCAAATGTTTTGTGAATTAATGGGTGCCTTCCCATTTTTTTTTTTCTCTCTGCCTTAGTGAACAGCAATATCCCAGATTGTGGCTGCTCTATCAGCTTGTGTCTCACAGTAAGTTCAGCAATGACTTGGAGCTGATCATGCTGCTGGCTTGTAATGAACACGTAACATGAGAGGGAAATAATCTTTTGTTGTTTTATGCCACTGAAATTTGGAGATGTTTCATTACTATAGCATAATGACATAATGATTGATATATTTCTAATATTCTCAGTATAATTTTCATTTTTATTTCAGATTAGAGAAATTAAAGCTCTAGGAAAAATATAAGAAGTTTTTCATAAGAATATCTAGCCACCAAAACTTAGTGAAAAAATCAAAAAATAGATTTTCTGACTTGATATTATGCTTTTGAAGAACAATAACTAAAACAACCATGTACAAACGTGATCTGTGAGCCAAGAACTGACTTAAGCACCTTTGAATTTATAATTTCATGTTCTCACCATTATATCATATATATTCTATATATTATATGCATATATACATATATAATATGATATATATTCTATGCATATATACTTATATAATCATCATATAATTAATTATCTAAGATAAGTCATATATTATACCTACTTTTCAGATGTGAGCATTAATACTTTATGAGGTTAAATGGCTTACTCACCATAATGAAAGTGGTCAACATTGATACATGTTTTTTTTCAAGTCAATCTGACCATTCCAATCACAGCCAAGACATTTTATTTCCTCCCATCATACAATCTGGTTTCCCAAAATGTAAAAATTTAAACAAATTTAGAAGAATCACTCTTTTTCTAATAAGCAACTATGTTGAATCATCTATGCCAAGTCTTATTTAAATATTTTAAAAATGTATCCATTTAGTGTCTGCAACATTCTTTTTCTCCCTCTCTCTTATTGGGCAGGTGAATTTGAGTGGGAATGAAATGCAGCAATTAGGAGAAAACAAGAGGAAAGAAAGCGAATAAAAGAAGGATGGCATAGAGGTCAAAGGCCAAATATATATTACATATTAGCATTAGTAATACTGTGTAAGACAGAGTCTATAAAACTATGTGACATGACTTAAGGATTTTAACGTCCCGAAAGTCTTCAGCCGAAGAAACTAAAATATTATAAATCAGGACAAAATCCCATCACTGTGACAACCTCTCCAGTGTTCTATTCTGGATTCTCAGCCATATCTTCAAGGATCTTATTATTTTAAAAGTTAGTCCATGGAAGCGTCAATTGTTATTATCATTCAAACACTTACTTAACTTATAATACTTTCAGTTGAGTTTTTATGTTGTAATTCTGCATGTGAGAGAAGAGCCTTGGACATAATTTTTAAACCCAGTGGTATTGCAAAAATCTTGTGTTCTATCTCTTGAAGCAAATAAAGCAATAAGGGAAGCTAATGAAAGAGACTCTCATAATTTGCTGCTTTCAAAGATAAATTTATCACTGTTCTCTCAAACACACACCTACACACACACACAGAACGGGGGGGTGGGGAGGAATGGTGCATCCTATAAAGCTTCTCAATGCTTTCTGCAAAGAAGGAGTAAACAGCTAGTTTAAATGAATGAACTTCACTTTTGAGATTAAAATATGAGTTCTAAATGTGGCCAGTGACACTAGTGAGTAAATGCCATGCAAGTGGCTGGCTTTCAGAATTTTCTAGATTTTGGCATTTATTCTTTGCCTTTCATTCATGGATAAAAAAAAAAGTGAATTAGAGACATTACAGCACACTGAAAGTGAGCATCAGCATATGCACCTTGGGAGGGTAATGGCTGCTGAGAGCAGAGGGCAGTCCTGGATTGGACGCGGGGATACTTGAAAGAATACTGAAACTTTTTTTTTCCTCCACAATATCTTCTCTGGTATCAAAGCTCTAGGGACAAAAGCATTTCACATAAACTGGCAAAAGTCATCTGTGATAGTCATCAATAATAAAAACTAGTATTTGTGGAGCACTCTACAGTGTTTGGAAATTTTTTTCTTAAACATCATCTCCTTTCTTCCTCTGAAAAATCGTCAACATTGCTATCATTCTGCACATGAGGGTATTGAGTGTCAGAGAGTTTAAGTGATTCCAAGTGCAAATTCCCAAATTTTTTTTAACCTCACTACCTATATTTGACTGTACTTCTGATCACCTGTCATTTCTTGAAACATTTATGCACTGTTGCTACTATCAACAGGATAATAGTATCTATGTAAAATGGTCTTGAACAAAATAGTTCTTATTCAGACATAGTATTCCAAATTCTCCAACATAGAAAATTTGTGGATAGCTATGGGAAACAAATATACTTAAAATAATTGTGAGAAAGAGTAATTTGGAGTATTTCTATCTTATGGAAAACCTTGTGCATTCCCACAATAAGTGAGCACCAGAATCTATAGTGTCAATGTCTTTTGAGCCCCAGCTGATTAAAATATTTTTCTTTAGCAATACCTGAAGGAGTTAACTCCAGATTTTTAAAAAATTCAACAAAGACTTATTGAAAGTGTTTCTTCTAAATAGCATCATATAAAACTTTCTTGGTTAATTAAAACATAAAGAAGTTGTAACCAACACTAAATGATTTACAATCTTACCTTCTAAGTTCTTCTCATTTAGTAACTAGTGAAAAACATGGCTAGGAAAGGACACAGGAAATATCTGTGTATTCTCCTGTTTCAATCCTTGGTTAATTAACTTTTCTCTGGACCATTATTAGTAAAAAAATATTACAGAGTCAGAGAAGAAGCAGTGATCACAGCAGAAGTTTTCTGGTAAGATGAAAGAAATGGCTGACGCACAGCAGCAAGGGAGATAATAAACCCCAAAGTATACTACTATTGCTTACTATAACATCAGTGGAGCATCTTGGTGCTTAGAGGTAGAGACAAATAGGACATTGCTTTAGAGGAATCAGCAAAGTATAAAAGAACTGGAAAAAATATATATGTATTTATATTTGTGTATATGTATATATATATACTTTTAAGTACAAGCATATATATAATGCTGAGCACATATAATTCTTGAGGTTTTGATTATTCTGCATAATATGTTTCTGTCATTCACAGGTAAAGAGGCCATAAACCTAGTTTCTGCTCGGTTTTCTAGTGTCCCATCTATTAATGGCCTTCCTCTTTTTCAAAGGTGTCATAGATCTGATGAAACAATATACAGACACTCTGTTCATACAAGTTAAGGAAAAAATATAACACTTAGAGCTTAAGGAGTCATTTATCAGCTTTACTTTAAGGGCTTTTAAAGTAGAAATCATTGGTTAATCAAAGCAGGATGGAAACAAGCTCTAAATAAAAGTTTAACATAGACTAAAGTAGACCACCTACACTTGCGTTCCTCGGTTATCTGAGTATAACAAATAATCTTGTCACAGGGAGAAGCTTTACCTTTTCCTATGCAGGAATTTTTAAGGCAAGAAGCTGAATACGGTAGACTACCTTTTTGTGAAGGAATAACGTGTTTGACTAAATCAGTAGACGCTAGCCAGACAATGGCCAGAATATCCAAGGGAACCCTGTGGGTCAGTGGCTTAGAACAGCAATTCACTCATTTAAAAGTATGTTTCCCTGAGAGACCACTAAACTGACCTTTTAGAAACACATATGTATTTGGAAATATGAATAATAAATCACTTCTAACAGCTAAATTGAGCTTCACAAGTACCCAGACAGTATCAACCTGGGTATTGAGATTTATAACAGTAGTCTATTTGTATAACTTGCCCCAACATGTCCTTCAAGTAAATTCAATGTAATCTTGATACCAAGGAGTTAGTTTATCATCCCATAAGGGCAGATCACCAACTATGTTCTGAGGAAACCAGATGGTGAGACTGAGGCATGGGTCACCTAAAAGAAAGTCAACAGAATAAATAGAAAATAAAATTTAAATGTAGACCACCAGATTATGATCTTAAAAATGTCCACTAATTTAAAGCAGGGCCACAGTTTCTACCCCAAAATATGTGCTTATTAATTTCTGACAGTTCTTAAAATCTCTTTACGGTCACCATGTGCTGATTGTTCTGCTCGTCTGTTCCTGCTCTGTCTCTTAAATGCCTTCATACTTTGTGAGCAAAGTCATCTGGGGGGCCCTAGATGCTGCCATCATTCATCTGAGGGGCATCTGTGTGTAAAGCCTAGTTGTTGTGTGATTTTCCTAGAGCCTCCAATCCCTGGGCAAACAGCACAGCACTGAGATCTAAAAAAATATTAATAACATTTATGACTTCTGAACTTTCTTGACTAGTTCCAGCAGCTTCTGCCTCTAACTTCTCACACCTATAACATGCTTAATACCACCCTAAGATACAGGAGTGTGCAATACAAGCCTTTCCATTCTAGTTTATACTTCTCTTTTTCCCTTTTATTTAAATCCCATGCCTTACTGTTAACATGAGAGAACATCATGTCTCTTCATCTAGCTGCCAAACAAGCCTCCCATGCATATATGAATGTACAAAAATAAATTCTGGCATTTTTTGAAAGGAGAAAGAGGTGGTATAATCTATACTAATTAGCAGAGAGTCACAAGTACCTTGTGATTTAAGAATGTGAATACATCTTCGGTACAAAACAGTGTGACCTATAAAAGTGAATTTTCTGAATATGCAAGACCCACCATTCAGCACCAAAATATTTGCAGATTGAGATATGAAGCCAGAAGCTGTGTGTCTAAAATTTTTACTTTTTCTTTGCTTGATAATATTTTTTAAAATAAACTATTCCCTTCTTAAATAAAATACAATAAACAATTTAATTTTTGGCTGATTCCAAAATATATATTTCATTCTATTGCTAAAATAAAGTGATATTAGCAAGAAGAGATTCTCTACATCAGTAGTTTTTATCAAGTGGTATTTAGTTAATATTCTAGACCTGAACTACAATTGTCTACATAAGAAGTTGCAAGCTGTTGCTCTTTCTGTAGCTGTATGCAATCCATAGATATATTTTGTCTGAAATACTGAAAAATTAAGGGAAAAAAGAGAAAATATTCAGCATTTAAAAATGAGAGACTTGGGAAGCACTTCTGGAATGACAGAGTAAAGATCTCCAAAAAATCCACTCCTCGGTCAATGGAAAAGAATCCAAATTCTGTAAAATAACTGAACGAGGTTTTCTGAGCCAAATCTGTGTGACCATGGTCTGGAGAACCACACCCAAGAAGCCTTGAGCAAGTGGTCTTCCCGCTTGACTAGAAAATGTTCCCAGAAAGAGTTGTAAAGGTATTGTCTGAATACTTCTTATAGCTTAGAACAAAATGCGAGACAAAACAGATAAGCTAAAGCGAGAACTTTTACACATACAGGAGCTGGAACTTACTGACTTTGAAACTTTCTAATTTTGTTAGATGGTAAAATTTAATAACATTAAGAAGTGACTTTGCAGAAAGAACAAATCCAGGAGACTGTTTAGAATGTGTGATAAAGATATGGCTAAGTATGTGGCTATAAAATACTTGTTAAGATCTTAAGGATCTAAGACAGTGCCTGAGCAAAGAACTAAGATACATAGTTGCTAAGAAATTTAACGATTTATTATTCAGCAAGCTTGGTAGAAGTCCAAAAGAGATAGAGCTCATCTCGAAGATATTTTTGAGTGTTTGACTAATTTAGTAAACCTCAGTAAGATTCATAGATGACCCATAGACTTTTTAAGATACTCATATGAAACACCATCAATTTGAACTGAAAGGGAAAGAGACATAGAAAATAAAAAGAGCCTTTTGGAGACCAAAACTTCTATAGGAAGTAAGTTTGTTTATAATGATACTGAGATGCAAATATGAGCTATTTCTCATGAAAAAGGAAATGTGAATCAGAGGGAAGAGACAAAAGCCTGCAGGCAAAGTCATAAGCCATGGAGAAACATTCCTAGGACTTCAAGTCCTACCAAAAGAACTACCAGTATATTCCCTGTTGGATTTCAGAACCAATGTGCACCAGTAACTTCTGTGGGACTCCTATTTATCCTAGTTTATAACAAGACAATCTATAGTGGTTATCCTATGTCTGTTCTATTACTGTATATTGTGTTTATAGGGGAGGAGTCCTTGTATTTTTACTTCACATGTTTTCAGATTGAAAGAATTTCAGATTGACATACCTACAGTAGTTTGCAAAATTTTCCTTAAATTTAAATAATTAATTCCTATTGAGAAATCCATCACACACCTGGCCACTTAGAAAACAAGATCATTTTTATATCAATACTTCATTGCCAAGCATAGCAGCCTCTTACTTTTGTCCTGTGTATCAGTCAGTACACTTTGGACATAGTTGACAAGAAGCCAAACTCAATCTGGGGAAAGGGGTGGTGGGGGGAGAGAGAGAGAGAGAGAGAGAGGGAGAGAGAGAGAGGGAGTACAGTATTCAGTTAATTTAAAATATTAGATATTAGATATTATACTGGGCTGAGGCATTATCGAGAGTCTGATTTTCTGTTAATTATCATCTTCTGTCATTTGAATTTCATCTTAAATGGTCTTTCTTTATAATCAAAGTCAGCAATGGGGGAACATTGTTCCTCATTCAGTTCCCATAATAAAAGATCTTACTGACTCTAAATTCCTGAGCACCAAAAGTCCCACACTCATCCTGCAGACAAGGAAACAGAATGTATCAATTGAATTAGCTTGAATTGTGTGTGATTCTCCCTTGGAATAAAGTAATGGTGGAAATGAATCTGCTTAGTTTCTATATGAAACTCTAGATTTCTAAAATAAAGTTGAGGACTGTACAAATGAAGATTATATCATGACTTTTTGTTGTGCCTTAATGGTTTTCAACTGTCTTTGAGAATGAGTAAGGCTCGTTTTTGATCTTGTATCTTATTCTTGGATCTGAATAAGAGAAGGAAATGGATTCTTGATTCAAGAGAGAAATTATTCAGATATAATATGGTTTATGTATAATTTAAGCACTTGTTGCTCAAACTTGATCTGCCTTGTGCTTTTATATAACCACGCTATGCAGTTTAATCTATAGGAAAGATAGAGTTAATGTAGATGATCTGCAATTTATTTCTCTCCAGATCACAGGGATGGGTATGGAGGTGGAATGTTCATGTAAGAAAGAAAAGGAAGCCAGTTTATAAAGTTTGATCTCCAACACGATAATTAGATCTTCAAGTAAATAAACTAATAATATTTGCTAGGAAGAGAATCCTGGTTTTTATGTGTTCCTAACAGTATTTTCTTGGTTTAGGATTGCTTATGATAGATACTCCCCAAAACTATATTGTTGAAACATGGCTTCCTGATGAATGTTACATATTAGGCCTTTTACTATGCACTAAACCTTTTGGAAAATGACTTTTTATGGAGCAGGACTGCTTTGATCTTTCATTTCACAGACTGAACCCCAGAGAAATTAAGTAACTCACCTAAGTCATGCATTTTTTCAGTGCTAAAAAGCATAATTGTAATTCAGACTGTCTGTTCCTTGAATTGATTTAGCAACTATTATACTATGATCACTCAGAATAAAGAAAGTATAGAATATTTTGTTTGTTGTGATTTTCTTACTATTTTGGTCATACATTAGAGATCTATAATTTAGATCTTGGTGGATTTTAGAGACACCATTTCTCTGAAATTAATAATAACTAATTGTCTTTAAAGTATAGGTTCTAAGGTCAGAAGACTACCTATAGCTTATTTATTGGTTGAATTTAAGCTTTTCTACTGAGATGCTAAAATTAAATGATATTTACTGGTTGCATATCCACTGATCTTTGTAGTATAAGGATTTATAGGAACTATAACAGGATATCTTGGAAAACTCTTGCTTCTCCTTCTTCTCTAAAATGTTACCCTTGATTTGACTTCTACAATTAGTGGCTTAGATGACAGAATGTCATGCTTTCTGGGGCAAAGGCCAGATGACTTACATATGGCATACAAATCTATATGTATACTAAATAGAATCCTCAGTAAATTCAAGGAAAATACAAAACAATTCATGGAACAGGATGTTTCAGCATTTCCGCTTTGATTCGTGTTTTAGAGATTCATGTAATTTATCCTGATTTTCCCCATCATTGAACTACCTCTTTTTTAGTCCCTTCTTTTTCCTCTTCCCACACAAACAGCTCTGATTTGGAAAATAAATTTTAATTTCAAAGATTCTTAAGTCAAAGGTAACAAAGGACATTATTTTCTTTTTAAATTAGAAAGCATGCTTAGTTTGTTTTCTCACCTTTCTCTTTGTAATTATCAGAGAAGCCAAGTCATTTAGACAGTTATTCTTTCTATTTCATAAGAAATTAATGTAAATACTTGAAAGTGAGCCCTCTATTGTCGTGAAAATACCAGCTCATCAAATCCAACTGAAAAATCAAAGCTGTGATAATGACCACCTGCACAATAAGCAGTAGAAGATTGTCTCTAATTCAGTCTCTGCTGGATCCCTTTTGAAAGGGTCAGTTGTACTAAATATTCATAGCTTTCAGTAAGCTCCAAACAACAAAAAAACAGAATCAAAACTGCTGAACCCATTTTCATTAACATCTATATTCAGAGACATAAAGGTTAGAAACTCACCATGGTTACCATTAAATTAAAATATTAACATAAAAGATGACAATTGTAAGTATAACAAAAACAATAGAACTGAAAATAGAATTTATTTTAATAGCACATTGGCACACATCATGTCAGGTAATTTAAAGTCCAGAGGCACTAAAATGTAATAATACTGCTTAGGCTAGAGTTAGCTTAATTACATGTCAATTGCTAATACCACAGAAACGTCACTAGATGCATTTTTTTTTGTTGTTCTGATTTTTAATATTTGCTTTAAGATTAATTTTTATTAATATAGAGTAGGTACATTATTAAATATGAACATTGGAAAAGTCTTTGTGTTAGTAGAACAGAGAAAATCATTTGAAGCTAAGAGTTAGTTAGCCATATTGGATTGCCACTATTATGAGACTGCAGAGATTTGTATGACATTTGTTTTTTCCCTGAGGAGTTAAAAGTCTCAGGAAGAGATGCCATGTAATATTTTGTGACAATTGGTTGTATTGAGGGTAATGTTTTATATTTTTAGGTATGGAAGGCTTTCCATTTAAAGAAATTGAGAGCACTATAGAGAAAGCCATGGAAGCAACATTTCAATAATACAGATACCTCTGTACAGAATGTGTAATAAAGGATTCTGAGGCATACAATTCTATTCTACAAATTCTTATATTCACATATTCTAAGGGGCCTTTAATTAAATCAGAGTTCTTAGAGGTAACCTAAATGATATTAATACAAACTCTCCATCTCTTGATTTGTATTATGTTGGTGTCATCTTTCAATACTTATTGCTGTCTTTAATTGTATATTTCTTGTATATATGGAAGTAAATTTTAGTCTATTGCACATTGTCTCTCTTATCTAAATTTTAGAAATTTGTAGGGTGTAGAACACAATGTAATTTTATGATTGCTGATACTGATAATAAAATTAAGAGAATTCTTAGGTTAGATAATTCCTAACTGGATTACTTACAAAAGGTGTCACATTTGACTGGACAGGGCGGAGGATATTTGGAAATGCATGCCATACTCAATGTCTGAGTTCCCCACTGAATGACATAGCAAGTATCGCATCAGCTTTTATCATCATGGATACCTTAGGGATTTGTACATTTTCCCCAATAGATCTCATCAAATTTTTATTGTAAATTTCTGATTTTAGTTACAAGATTTTTTAGCACATTTTTCCTATTTGAAAGCAACTATTTACAGCAGTAGATAGATGGGACATTTTACATGAATCCTAAAATAGGAGGAAAGAGATTTTTTTAATCATAAATGCATTGATTATATATATTGTATGTATGTGTATATGTGTGTGTGTTTATTTATTTATTTATTGGCAAGGATATACCTGAGAACATATGAAAAGAAAAGGTAAAGAGATGAACAGAGTGGTATATGCTTCACATTCTGTCATAAAGGACCTTTTGTATCAAATGAAAAGAGGAGTTTACATGTGCAAATTAATGTGTGAGACATTATATTAGTGATGTTCTGTGACCCAAGAGACTGAAGACTTCACTGGGCAGACCAGTCCCCATCGCTTCTCACCTTGTGCTTTCAGGGTAACCAAGCTGCATGCATGATATTCTGTGAGAAAGGGAGATTAATCCACATCTACAACCAAGATCTTTCTGGGGGATGTGGAATTTACCACCACAAGACAACCTGGGAAGAGCCCATTAAGGTCGATTTTCAAAGAATATATTGGTCTCTATACACCCCATTCATTTTTCTAGTTTTGGCTTAAGTACTTGTTTCTCAAACGGGTTTTCTATGTGATCTATCTGAAATCTAAATTAAAATCCACGTACTTTATTATTATAGCACATTTATTTTATGGCACTTACATGGAATTTGTGTTTCCACATGGTCCGGGGCCATTTCTAATTGGTTCATACCTGTCTATCCAGTGACAAGCCTGTCTGTCTACTTAGATGCTTATTTTAGATGCTCAAATTTTTTTGCTGACATACTAATTGACTAAGTGAATGAATTACTGAATAAATGTATAAAATGGCTCCCATGTTTCCACCACTTAACAAAATTGTAACAATCCTTCAAATCCATTTCAATCCCAAACTAATTAATCAATTCAAAACACTTTACCATGTAAATACAGCAGCAAAAGTACCTGCTAAAGTACATTATACTCATTTATCTCACTTAATTTTTATATTAATCATTTATTCCTTTATATTATTAATTTCTGTTTATATGTAGATCATTTTGTACTTAAATTAGTAAATGCTGGAGCATGGAGTCTGAGTCTTAAAAGAGAACAAATATTACAGATTTACTGTCTTATTAAATGAAGACTTTTTCCCCCATAGAATGTATCACTAGATTAGACTTTTATTCACCAATTCATATGTATTACCACAATCTTCTCCTTGCAGTATGTTGTTAGTCTTTCATTTTCAGTCACATATCCTCTTGTGTGTTGAGGGGTGTATGGCTAGAAAAGTTAAGCGAAAAAAGAAAAGAGACATGCCCAACCAATTTTGTTCTGTTTACTGACAGCAAATCAAACTCAAAAATGTTGGCGAGAAAATAAAAGATGTTTTTACTTCAAAAACTTTCTTATTCTATCAAATTTTCCCTTTCTAACAGGAAATCTAAAAAAAAATAAAATAGAATAACTTCTTTCTTTTTTATGTCATTAATTGAGGCAACAATTTTCCTCTAGACAAATAACTATCTCTGCAAAGAGCTACCACATCCCGCAGTTCCAAGAGAATACTTCTCATTTGTTGTGTGTGTGTGCGTGTGTGTGCGCGTGTGCAAATAGCCGCACTCCCCTACCACATCCCTGTATAGATTGTAGTTCAAATGGTATCCGAGAGGGAATGTAGTAGCCTTGTTTTTGAGAAAGTGTTCACATAAATCATGGTGTGTGAGTTTTCACACCTTTCTCTTGCCTCCTATAGCCCATTTGGCACAGATATATTAACACATAATTTGTAACTCATAATATTTTCATTATTTGATTATAAATCATTCTCAAGGGAATTTATTTATAATGCTAGCTTCCTAGGGTCTATCTCAGCTCTTAGTACATAGTACATATTAAATGATTATCTAAATATCTTATCTATCACAGGCATTAACTAACAGCACTATTTCAGTGTAGGTATTGTATATAAACATATATATGGATATATATTTTTATATATATATATCCATATTTATTCTAATTCTTACTATAACTAAAACCTAGCCAGAAAAGCAGCAAAGATTTATCTAAACAAAATAATTCGTAATTAGTGCAAGATAATGCATCTTCATATGCATTAATAAGGAAAGTATTAAAAAGGTGAAATGTAACCAATGATAACACATATTTGGACTTTTGTCATTGTTTAAATATTCTACTTTATTGAGAGAAAGAGTTTACCTTATTTTATTAGTATTCAATAAAGTCATTATGCAGTGTGAATTACAGGGATTGAAATATCTATGAACAATATATTCAGTATATATTTAGAAGGTATAGGAATAGTACTTAATGCAAAGGTCTCCTGGAATAAATTCATAACTTGTCATACTGAGCCAGTTCTGAGGAGGATAACTCTCCTAATAAAAGATTATCAATGTTGTCCAGGTTCATTACAATTTTCAGATATATGTACTCTGCCTGTATTATATATTTTATTAAAAATAGTTGAAATATATTGAATATAATGTAGTATGATTATTCACCCATGACTGCATCTTCCTATATTTGCTCACTTCTTTCTCTCCACTTGCCTCCCTTGTCTCAGATATGATAGCCACAATCTCCCAAAGGATAGAATAAAAATAGAACAGATACTTATAGAAACCCAATTTTCTTTCTAGAGCCCATTTAAGGTTTATCAGTGAACATTTTCAGAAATAATATATTGAGTACCAACAATGTATTAGGTAGAGTAATAATCATCATATCAATGTTGAGAGAGAGTCTATAAATATCCTTCTTACAGATAAGGTACTATTAGCCAGACTATTTCCAGTGCAAGTAATAAAAAATCGAATGCAAATTTAGTAAGTTGGTTGAACGCAACTGAAAAGTCTAAAACTAATCTGTCTCCAGACGTGGCTTGATTGGTGATCCTAACTAATTTTTCAGCAATTTTTTTCTACCCTTTACATTACAACTTTATCTGCAAGCTGTGTTCCCTCACCATGATATTAAATTTTTGTTGCAACCAGGATTATGTAGTTCCCTTTCTCACTACAGGAAGAGGCCGCTTCCAACAATCCATAAATGAATATCTGTGCTTCAGTCTATTTGGACCTTCACTTTGATTTAACCAAACATTAACACCGGGGGAGTATCATATACTAGTCAATATTTTAGTTTCATAAAGCCATGCCAAACATTACAAGTGTTAAAAAATTAATGACATACATACTTTTTTTGCTTTTACTAAAAGGCATACACATATTTGAATGTTAATAGTAAGACAATCACGGATCCTTAGTTCCACTAATTTACTCAAATTCTATGTTACCAAGTTTATCTGTGATTCCCTTCATCCAGTGTGAAAGTGAAATCTACTTGTTCCCAACTCACTACTAAGTTCATTATGAGAATGGAGTGAAAGTCAATGGTAATAAAACAGTGGTCATCTGGATTCAGATTTATAGTATGTAATCTATTAGTTGCTGAGTATTTCTTTTGGAAACTTTATTTTACCATAGACATGCTCACAAGAATCCCTTTGAAGCCCTCATTCTCTGCCATTTGAAGGAAATTAAAATGGATATAGTAGAGTTAAAAATCTGAAGACTATGCCCTTCAAATTTTTAAGCAAGTTGTGTTTTAATAGTAGTTACTTTTTAAAGGTTTGCCATTTTTTGAAAGAACAAGACACTGCATTTATCAGGAGCATTCTTTATCCCTTTCCAATATTTGGAAACTTTTAGCAGCTGAACCATTATTGGTAATAGATTTGAATGTGAGGATAAGTAGGGTTGTCATAACTAGTTGATCAATCAACCAACCAATCAATTTTTTTCTCCAAACTAATACTTTTGTGCTGGTAATAGAATAAGCAGATTATTTCCTAAAAACATATTTTATTCACCAGTCACATTTTGGAAATAAAGCTGTTTCACTGTTATTAGCAGACTTCTAGTATATGTGTTTATTTGGTTTAATTAAGAAGGTATTATAATTTCTATGGCTGTAAATTGGAAGAGATGGAACTAATTCCCAGAGTTGTTGTGAGAACCTGGCTCTAACCCAGTATTTAATAAAATAGACTAACATTATTTTATTGTATTATTATGATGATTATCATTATTACCTTTCCATTTGATGCCTTTATGGCATAATCAATCTATTTTTGTTAAAGTGCCTATTTCAGCACACTATCCATTTTGTCAGGCAAAGCATTCTTTTCAAGAAATTCTTTATTTCTTTTTTTATTTCAGAATATTGTGGAAATAAACATGTTTGGGTTACATAATTTGCTTTTGTACAGTTTGAGTCAAAGTTATAAGTGTGTGTCCATCACCCAGATAGTGTGCATTGTACCTGTTAGGTATGACTTCACCTAACAGGTGAATTCACATTCTCTCCCCCTCCCAACTACTTGATTTCTGTTGAGTTTTACCTACCTATGTGCACATAATTGGTGATCAATTAGTTCCAATTTAATTCTTATTAGTGAATTAAGTGGTGAGAAATGGAGTTTCTGTGGTATATTTGGCTATCAACAAAAGATGAGAGGTTTTCCAAAATATTTATTTTAGACCTGGAGATTTAAACACTGGTCATTTGCTTCTCTGAATCATCCTGTGATCAAATAATAAACAATACGATTTGACATTTTTCCTCTTTAGGGTTTCATAAATCTGCTATAACAAACAAGAGGAGCACTTGATGAGAATATGGAGAAGGATATACATAAATAAACTAAATTTCAACTTGAAAGGTATTAATTGTGCCTTGATGTTAAAATGGAAGAAACATATTTATTATTGTATCTTTTTCCAAAGAGCTCCAGCATATTTCACATAATAGCTCCACAATCACAACAGCATCTGACATAGGAAAGATACATAGCCAATACAGTCTTGATCACTGTTGTACTAAAAAACTCATCTACCGTATTAAATGTCATAACTCTATTAAATGACAAAACTCTATGAATTTTTAAAGTCTAAATATAATTACTCATAGAGGCAAATTTTCCCACAAATACTTAAAATCCCAACCATTTTAATGATATTATTTTTGAAATATTTAATCTTTAACATAGGGTCAGCTTCTTTTTTGTTCAAACTGTCATATTTTTTCAGCATACTTTACATACCTCTTTTCCTTTCAAGTAAGTATACATAGCAGATATATTAGCTTCCCAGCCTATAATAAAGATGGTAATCATCCACTCCTATTAATTTGTTTACTAAAAAAAAAAAAACTGAAGTAATAGATTTAATAGATTTTAGTGTACCAAGGGCTTATATGGACCCCTAAAATAGCAGATGACATATAGTGTCATACTAAAGCATCCCCTTAGTCACAAACTCCCAGTATTTTAATTGCATTCATGATAGTTCTTGTCAATTCCATTTTTAAATGTCACTGCTAGTTAGGGTTCATAATAAGCTCTTTTTTTTCCTGGTGATTTTCTAAGCCATTCAAAGCTTAGAATTGAAAACTGTTAATCAAGTAAATAAAAAACAAATAAGTAAGGCTTAATGAGGACAAAGCTATACTGAAAATAAAGCATTATGAGTGCTATATTGCTGTAGCCATCCTGAGTTCCACTTTTAGGAAGTTTTCCTAAAGCAACAAGCAACGTTTTGTCATTATTTCTCAAATTAAATTAGCCATATTTTCAACAAATATTTATTGAGGAGCTACTTTGTCAGATACTCTTCTAGGACATGCAGTTAATAAGATAGGGAAGAACCTTGCTTTTGCAAAGATTACCTTATGGAGAGAAAAATGGGTACATGTTAGATTGGTGATTAGGAAAATAAAGAAGAAAATAAGAAAATTCAATGATAAGTATTACGTTTTGTTTTTCTATTTTTTGTAATTTGAAAATTTTAAGGGAGTACAGATGTTTTTGATACTTGGCTAAACTCAGAGCTATTAAGTGTGTCCATCATCCAAATAGTGTTCATTATACATGTTAGGTGAGTTTTTGTCCTTTCCCTCTCCCCCCTCCCCTCTACTTGATTTCTATTGATTTTACTTTCCTCTGTGTACTTGTGTGCCCATCAGTTAGTTCCACTTTATTGGAGTACATGTGTTGTTTGTTTTTCCATTCCTGAGATACTTCACTGAGGATAATTGTCTCCAGTTCCTTCCAGAATGCTGCAAAAGGTATTAATTCACCCTTTTCTATGTTTGATATTACTCCACAGTATGCATATACCACATTTTGTTAATCCACTCATGAATTGATGGACACTTGGGTTGGTTCTACATTTTGCAATTGTGAATGTGCTTCAATAAACATTTGAGTGCAGTTTGTTTTTTGATAAAATGACTTCATTTGGGTAGAGATACTCAGTAGCGGTATTGCTGGATTGAATGATAGGCCTACTTTTAGTTCTCTGAAAATCTCCATACAGTTTTCCATAGGGGTTGTACTAATTTGCAGTCTCATCAACGGTGTATAAGCATTCCTTTCTCTCTGCATCCATGTTAGCATCTATTGTTTGTGGACTTTTTAATAAAAGCCATTCTAACAGGAATAAGATAATATCTCATTGTGGTTTTAATTTCTTTTCCCTAATGAGTAGTAATATTGAGTGCTTTTTCATGTTTTTTGGCCATTTGTCTATCTTCTTTTGAAAAACCTTTGCTCCTGTCTTTTGCTCACTTTTTTAAATGAAGTTGTTAATTTTTGTCTTCTTGATTTGAGTTCTTTGTAGATTCTAGTTATTTGCCCTTTATCAGAAGTATAGATTGCAAATACTTTTGCCCATTCTGTAGGTTGTCTATTTGCTCTGTTGATTATTTCCTTAGCTGTGCAGAAGCTTTTTAATTTAATCAAGTCCTACTTATGTATTTATTTATATTTCTTGCTGCTGTAATTGCCGTTGGGTTATTAGTCATAAATTCTTTGACTAGACTGATGTACACAAAAGAGCTTTTCCTACATTTTCTTCTATAATTCTTATGGTTACATGTGTTACATTTAAGTCTTTCATACATTTGAAATTAATTTTTATGAGAGGTGAGAGATATGGTTCCTATTTCATTATTCTGCATATGGCTGTCCAATTTTCCCAGTACCATTGATTAAATAGGGCTGCTTTTCCCCAATGTGTGTTATTGTCTGCTTTGTCAAAGATCAGTTGGCTATAGGTAGATGGTTTTATATATGGATTCTCTATTCTGTTCCATTAGTCTATTCCTCTATTTTTGTGCTAATACTATGCTGTTTTGGTTACTATAGCCTTGTTGTATGGTTTGAAGTCTGATAATGTGATGCTTCCAGGTTTGTTCTTTTTGCTTAGGATAGCTTTGGCTATTCGGGTTCCTTTCTGGTTACAAATGAAGCATAGAATCATTTTTTTCTAGATCTGTGAAAAATGATGTTAGTATTAGCTAGAGATTGCATTGAATCTGTAAATCACTTTAGGAAGTATGGATGTTTTAACAATATTGATTCTATTAATCTGTGAGCATGATATGCTTCTCCATTTGTTTGTGTTATCCACAATTACTTTCCTCAGTGTTTCATAGTTTTCCTTATGGAGATCTTTCACCTCCTTAGTTAAATATATTCCTAGGTATTTTATTTTCTTTGTAGCTATTGTGAATGATATTGAATCTTTGATTTGACTCTCAGCTTGACTGTTATTGGTATATAGATATGTTACAGATATATATACACTGATTTTATTTTTTGATACTTTGCTGAATTTATTTATCAATTCCAGGAGATTCTTAGTGGATTTTTTGGGGTTTTCTAAATATAAGATCCTATCATCAGCAAAAAGCAATAGTTTGACCTCCTCTTTCCCAATTTGGATACTGTTTATTTTTTTCTCTTGCCTGATTGCTCTGGCAAGGACTTCTAGCACTATCTTGAATAGAAGTGATGACAGTGGGCACCCTTGTCTATAGCCTTAAATGCCCACATCCAAAAGTCAGAAAGGTCACAAATTACCAACCTAATATCACATCTCAAGGAACTAGAAAAGGAAGACCAAATCAAACTCAAAGCCAGCAGAAGAAAACAAATAACAAAGATCAGAATAGAACTAAATAAAATAGAAAACAAAACAAAAAAATAAAAAGGTCAGTGAAAGTAAAAGTTGGTTCTTTGAAGAGATAAACAAAATTGATAGACCTCTTGCTAGATCAACCAGGAATATAAGAGAAAGGACCCAATAAGGTCAATCAGAAATGAAAAAGGAGATATCACAACTGACAGCACAGAAATAAAAACATCATCCGTGAATATTATGAAAATCTCTACATGTATAAATTAGAAAAGTAGAGGAAATGGACAAATTCCTGGAAACACACAACCTCCCAGTACTTAATAAAGAGGAAATGGAACTCCCGAACAGACCAATAATGAGCTGTGAGATTGAAGCAGCAATAAAAAGTCTTCCAACAAAAAAAGCCCCAGACCAGATATATTCACAGCCAAATTCTACCAGACCTACAAAGAACTGGTACAGGTACCCATACTGCAGAAATTATTCCTTAACATTGAGAAGGAGGTAATATTTCTTAGGTCATTCTATGATGCCAGTATCACCTTGATACTAAAGCCAGGTAAGGATACAACAAAAAAGAAAACTACAGAATAATACCCGTTAAGGATATAGACACAAAATTCCTCAGTGGAATACTAGTAATGTGAATTCAACAGCACATCAAAAAAAAAATCCACCATGACCAAGTGGGCTTCATCCCAGGGATGCAAGGATGGTTCAACATACATAAATGAATAAATAAATGTGATTCGCCACATAAACAAAAGTATAAACAAAAACCATATGATGATAACAATAGATGCATAAAAAGCATTCAACAAAATCCAGCACCCTTTCATGATAGAAACCCTCAACAAACTACACATATGAGGAGGAAAATATCTCAAAATTAAAGAAGCCACATCTGACAAACCCACAGTAAACATAATACTGAATGGGGAAAAGTTGACAGCATTCTCACTAATGATAAGTGTTATTAAAAAGAAAAAAAATATTGTGACAGACTGACAGCAATTTAGAATTGGTGGCTTAGGAAGCCCTCCTCTAGGGGAGACATTAGAGATAATATCTGAATTATACTAAGTATTTTTTTGTGTGACACACTGAAAGCAGGGAAGGAGAAAGGGAATAAAATATGAGAAAAAATCCATGAGAGTATTTATATTTCCCCAAAATGTGAAACACAGAAGTCCACTAATATATAATAATTTTATTTATCATAATATAATAATCACTTTTGAGTGTCCTAAAAATATAATGAGATTATGTTTTAAGTTATGTTTTTCAAACAAGGAATAAAAATAGTGTATCATGACTCCAGGAATAAAAGGTAGGAGAGCCATCTGTAAACCTAATATTCTTATTTAATCCCATTGCAGAGAAATCTGTGATTCTGAGTGTTCAGCTCAACAATCATTTACTACTTAGTTCTTCATAGAGGTTGCTCAATTTTCTCATTCATCATGAACTTTTAGGTGATCCTCTAAAATGCTTTTATAAACTTCTTTAAAACATGTTTTCACTGTTCCCAGCCCACAATAAGGAGCACTTTTTATTTTGAAACTCAGTACTAATAATCACACATGCACATATACACATAGGTACACATAGGCATGTAGGCATATATCTGATAAATATGTCTCAGAAAAAGATACTTATTTCTATGTAAGATGAACTCTGATATTTTCTATTATTTCATTTTCATATTTTTAATTTTTATCAGTACATAATAGTTATATATATTTGTGGGTACATGTGATGTTTCAATACAGGCATACAATGTATAATAATCAAATCAGGGTAACTGGGATATTCATTATCTCAAGCATTTATCATTTCTTTGTGTAAGCAACATTCCAATTCTACTCTTTTATTTATTTTAAAGTATACAATAACTTATTGTTGATAAAGTAACCCTTTTGTGCTATCAAATATTAGATTTTCTTCATTCTATATAACTATATTTTTATACTCATTAAACATCTCCACTTTATGTCCCCCTCCAAGCTACTCCTCCCATCTCTGGTAACCTTCATTCTACTCTCTATCTCCATGAAATCAACTGCTTTCACACCCACCAATGTGTGCAACCTGAAGATTAGAAACCTTGTTCTAAATGTCATTCAGCAACCTGCACAGTTTAACCCATATATTAAAAAACAACCCATAAACAAAAAACACTAGGCCAATTACTTTAGGCTAAAGTTTTTTTTCCTTCAAAAAATTAATACAGTTCTTTAATATTTTGACAAACATTAAGCTGACAAAAAATGTCAGAGTTAACTTTTCTTTGCATGCACATTGCTTGCCTGGTAGCACAGTAATTCTGGGTTTGCTAGGAAGACAATACTTATGTTTAATGGGATAATAGAAGTAATTCCTTAGTTATAAGGATAACTTATATTCTTTCTGGTCATTCCTAGCCCCAAGTATTGCTCTTAATTATCTCCTAAGGTGAAAAAAAATGAAGAATTTAAGAATTTAGCAGTAGAGAACTCTAAAGAGAATTGTAGTAACAGAGTAAAATGTTTTAAGTTTATAAACTTTATCACAGTGAATCTCATATCTATAAAATATACTTTTAGCAATAATTCTTGAAATTTCTACCTAAATTTATTACTGAATTTTTGACCACCTCAAGTGGGAATTTCACATAATGGATTATTATAAAATGAGATTTCACACAAACAAACTTTGGTTTAAGAATACATATTTACACAAATATTTGATGTTATGGAATTTATCCATACTCCACTACAAAAAAGTCAAATCACACTTTGACTATATAGATCCCAACAGACTGAGAGCCAGCCTTTTTGGGTCCAACTGCTTTCTCAACTCTAACCTTGAGAACCTTATTTTTATCATTTGTTACATTGAGATAGTTTTCTCATTTGTTACACACGTTATAAAAATAATATTGAAAAATAAACATGTAACCCAGAAACTCGAAAGAATTTTACAAATTTATGTGTAAGGGACAATATATTACAAGTAAACCTCTGAACCTTCTTCGATGTCTGCTGCTTTACACTGATTGGGCATTAGTAGTCCGACTCCCACACCTTTTCTGGCTTCCTTCCCTTGTACTCTGGGTCACCCTGGGGCAAGGCGCCAATTCCACCACAAGCATTTACAGCTTCTACTGTAGACTTAGAAGGTTATGTGGAAGGGTTCCATCATGTATCACACAGATTTCTGACATTTGCTGACTCCACATCACTTTGTCTAAGTCAATCTTCCCAATTGCTTCCCGTGAGGAATCAACAAGTTCCTTCCCTTGTCTCATGTAGACCCATTCTGCAACACTCAGGCATCTTGCATGAGATGCTCCTACCATATGGCTTATCTTGAAGTTCCTTAACAATAGAATATCTTTTCTTTAAGAAAAATTCTTAAACACAACACTATACACACACACACACACACATATACACACACGTATATATACAGATATTTAAACCACCTTATACAGAACTGAAAAAGATGTTGCTTCCTTTCTCTCCAACACATCCTCAGTGTTCCTTTCTTGTTGAACTTTCTGAAGATTCTCTAGACATTTCAGGACTTAGAAAGGAGAGGCTTTTGATAAGTCTGCAAGGTTCATTTTGGTGTTTTAAAAAAAGGTGTCCCAATATTTTCATGGTGGACTACATGACCAGTAATCATGTATACAGACTCTTTTGCTTTGTTTTTTAAGTCAACTTTATTGGAGTTTATATTTACGTAAAATAAACTGCACCAATTTTGAAAGTACAGTTCCCTGTGTCTTGCCACATTTAAAAAGTTTTCTCACGCCACTGTTCATATCTCTTCCATGGCCTGCGGCAGATGCAGATCTGCCTTCTGAATCTTTGGATGAGCACTGCCATCTCCTAGAAATTCACATAAATGAAATCATACAATATATACAGTTTTGTTTCAGGCCTCTTCCACTCAGCATATTCTTGTGGAGATTTATCCATATTGTAACATTTATAAGTAGTTTGTTTCTTTCCATTGACAAGTATTATTTCATTGCACAGATAAACCACACTTTTTATGTCTGTTTACTATTGATGACATTTTCAATTTGGGAGATATAAACTTTGTAGCTCTTCTAAAATTTAGTATACTATATGGAAAATTGTTCAAACTCATATATTATGGGCAACACATTTTAACTCCACAACCATTCTACCAAGTGAATTTTGAAAAATAGTCTAAAATGTTTTTATTGCGTTACATTAACATAATTTAGAAGACAAAAGGAAAAGAGGATTGAGATTTATGTCATCAAATTCTCTAAATCACTTCTCAAATTTTTACTTTATTTCCAGCAAACAATTTTACAGTTTTTAAAAATGAGACCTTCTGTGTAATGCAGGACCATTCAGCAATGGTAAATAAGTACAGTATCCCATTTCAATTAATTCAGTGCATTTTAAATCTGAATTCTTACTCTTGTTGAACAATCAACAATGGCTTTGTTTTTTTCCTCACAGATTACAATTCAACATGTTTAAGCATCTTTTTACATGAGTAAGAAAGTATAAAGGCCTTGATCTGAGGAAGCAGCTAAATAAATATCAGTTTGTTTTCCAAAACTAGTCATCTGAAATATTAAAAAAAACAAATGCCCATCCTCTGGTTCTTCTTAATTCAAGTATTCAATAAGTTGGCAATGCTTAAAGGCATAGTTACAAAACAAAAATCAGAAGCTTCAAACTCATGCATTGAACATGACTTGCAAACTTTACAATACAAAATCTATTGATGAAAGCTTACATTTTAAATTGAATAGTATTACAACCACATTTTCAAATGTGTTATTTCATTACAGAAGTCTATTTGTAGCAAATAGGGCTCAGCTTTTTCATGTTTGGACCAAACATGTCAAATTCCTTTCTGGCAAGTAGTTAGATCCTACTAAGAGAAAAAGTAATGTTGAAAGTGGAGACAGTGTGGTTCATATGTTGAATGCTCCTGGCTTCAAGGATGAAATTAAACCAGAGGAGAGAATCAGGAAATAGTTGGAAATTTGAATATGAAACAAATCATAGCAGAAAGAGTGTCAGGGAAAATTATGCCTTGTTCTTCAGGTAGAGAGGGACTGATGGTGATTGCCACATTACACCTTCAAATACTTTTAGGAATAGACAGATTATGTTACCGTGTACTCTCTTACACTCATTTCAAACTTTTATCCAGCCATGTTCCAAACCTGGATTTATTAAATTAATAGATAAGGCAGTTCAAATTTTTTAAAAATTTATTTTAGAATATTACAGGGGTACAAATGTTTTGATTACATGGATAGATTTTGTACTGCTTGAGTCAAAGTTATCAGTCTGCCCATAACCCAGATAGTGTACACTGGACCTGTCAGGTATGATTTAACCCATCCCTTCCTCTCGCTCCCATCTGCTTGGTTTCCATTGAGTTTTACTTCCATCTGTGCACATGAATGTTGACTGACTAGTTCCAATTTAATAGTGAGTACATGTACTGTTTGTTTTCCGTTCGTGTGATACTTCACGTAGGAGAATGGTCTCCAGTTCTAACCAGATTGTTGCAAAAGGTACTAATTCATTTTTTATGACTGGGTAATACTTAATGGTATACACATACCACATTTTATTAATCCACTCATGAATTGATGGGCACTTGGGTTGGTTCCACATCTTTGCAATTGTGAACTGTGCTGCAATAAACATTCTAGTGCAAGTGTCTTTTTGATAAAATGAATATTTTTTCCTTCGGATAAATATCCGGTAGCGGGATTGCTGGATCAAATGGTAGATCTACTTTTAGTTCTGTGAGGCATCTTCATACTATTTTCCATAGAGATTGTACTAGTTTGCAGTCCCACAAACAGTGTATAAGTGTTCTATTCCTTTCTCTCTGCATCCACGCCAATATCTATCATTTTGTGAAATCAACCCAAGAGTCCATCAATTTATGCATGGATTAATAAAATGTGTTGTATACATACCACGGAGTACTACTCAGCCAATAGAAAAATGAATTAATACCTTTTGTAACAATCTGGGTGGAACTAGGGACCATTCTCCTAAGGGAAATATTGCAAGAATGGAAAAACAAACACTGCATGTACTCAATATTAAATTGGAACTAACTGATCAGCACTGATGTGCACAGATGGACATAAAACTCAGCAGAAATCAAGCAGATGGGAGGGTAAAGGAAGGTATGGGTGAAATCATACCTAACAGGTACAATGTACACTATCTGGGTGATGGGCACACTGATAACTTTGACTCAAACAGTACAAAAGCAATCAATGTAACCAAAACATGTGTACCCCCATAATATTCTGAAATAAAAAAAAAGGAAAAAAAGAGTTTAAGCAAGTGATGTTATAATTTGATTTCACTTGACTGAACGGGAAAAGCAAATCTACATGATTCAGAAATTGCATCCTCCTATGCATATGACTTGTTTTTATGAGATTTTTCTGACATGAGGACGTTGCAGAGCATAAATCCAAAGGGCCTGGGGTGATGCTTCTCAGTGCTTGTGCATGAAACTGAGTGAATGGCAGTTTTAAAATTCATATCTCATTCTGCTGCCCTCTTTATTTTAAATGTGCTTTGTGTTCTATATGATATTTAATACATGTGTTGCTTTCACAGAAAGGGAAATAAATAGGAAACAAATTCAGAACACAGAAGCTGTACCCAGGCATATCCTCCTAATGCAGCCATCTGTCTCATCTGACCCCAAGAGGGAATTCTAATAATGTTATCGTTTGATTCCCATTTCAGGCACTTTGCATTTTTATATATGCTAAAGAATTCAGCAAGTCATCCAACTGGCATAAGAAATAGGAAAACTTCCTTTAGAGCACAGGTGTACAAGCAAACAAATCCTTTCTGTGCTTGAAAATTGATCCTTCAATATAGCAAACTTCTCAGCAGTGTGCTGAACTGGCAAGAAGAGGTGGGAGAGCACATCTGTCAGGTAGAGGGAACAGATGGTGATCACCTCTTCTCACCTTCCAGCAGAGTCAGGAATAGATACAGTCACCCTGAACTGTCTTTTCCCAGCCTTACTGCAAAACAAGCAAGCAAGCAAGAAGTGGAGTATTAAAATATATTAGGGTTAATCAGCTGGTTAGCTCTGATGCCCTGGAGCGATAACCTGATGTCACAGAGGCTGTATAGGGGCAGTGGATTGTAAATATCTTTTAAAAGCAAAACAGTGCCAGGAATATATCATAGCAGAATTAACATGAATAGTTAAACATAATGCAAATGGTCAAACCCAAGCTATGAATTTATCACTGCAACCTGGAGGAAAGTCCTATGATATTAAAAGAATTCTCTTTGTGACCAGCTCCAGGCATGAATTTGCTTTGTTCTACTGCCTGGTCACAAAAACTAAGATTCCATATGCAGAAATTAAGTCCTTAGCTCCCAAAGTCTACCTTTTTAAAACATTTTCAAAATCTGAATTATATCTTGGTTACAGCAAACAGAGATTAATAACACAATTTTGTTTAAATGGATTACATGAGTTGACATCTGGGCTACTTCAACCTTCTCTTCTTTATAGCAGTTCTCTTCATTTCTTAATCTATGAAACATTACCAAAAAATGCTGGGGTAGGAGATTAATTTGATGCAAATATATCAACCATTTGCAATAGTTACTGCTTTCTTCAGGCAAAAATCAGAGCCACATAACTGTAACTGGATACAACATAGCTACTTTGCTTTGCTTTCAAATATTGATAGTATGCAGTGTATGGCAAGCAAACAAGCCAAGCACAGCTTTCTAGAGTGTATGTTTTGCAGACCCTTCTGATCCTTTTTCCTGTATCCCTCTATTACTTAATGTAATTCCAAAGTCTGGACAAAGGATCACCATTACCCCCACCCCACACCACCAATTCTTTCAAGATAAGGCATCTTTATAGGACTTGGAGGTGATAAGTTTAAGACATCTCAAGCTTTAATAAGCATTCTTCTTTTATTCTTCAAATGAAAGTCACACGTGTTAAATGTCCTTTGAAATCAGGAATGCATTAACCCTTAAACTGGTCTTGAAAGCTGAATTACAATATTTGCTCTTACAACACAACTAAACTAAATTTTATGTTGACAATAGCTAACATTTTATCATTTTTAAAGCCTCTTGATGCCTACATTTCTATCTAAACTTTTGTTGCCAGAAAAGTAAAAATGTCTTGCCAAGTCCAGTTTAACTTAACCCCACGACATTCAGTAAACGCAACTTATGCTTTTTATTTATGTTTATCAATACGAACCTTCTATCATCCTGCTTCTCTGGTTTTTTGTTTTGATTTTCTATTTAAAGAGAAGATAGCAAGTGTTTTAGAGTATATTTCTGGCTAAGCAGTATTTTCAGGTATAAATAGAAATTGTTTCTTTTACAGGCATTGTACATTCACGTAAATTCTGCTGCATTTGAAAACCTGTCAGCTTTATTTTGTACTGGTACTCAGAATCTTCTCCTTTTGACCAATATTATATAAAGTTCCTCTGGGAAAATAATGTGCATGATTGCAGGCTTGCCTTGTTAAAATCCATGGCTTTTTATGCAGTCATGTTTTCACCTATGAATTATGCATGAAAGACTATCTCATTACATTTCATTTTCTTTACAGCAGCATCTTCTCTTCTAGACATACCCGGGTTCCCATCAGCCAGGCTCCCCTCGCCCTGCAGCTTGGCTCCATCTTGATGCCTTCATAGCATTTGAGACAAAATGGGCGTGTTAAACTTGTCACCTCATGCCTGGTATAAATTATTCACTGGAGCTTTGCACAGATTTGTGAGCTAACCCGCCCGGACTCAGAGAAACTTCACAGACTGTGTGTGGGAATCTGACAGAGACATCGCAGGCCATTTCTTCAGCAGGTGTCCAAGGCAGAGGAGAAAAACTGCTTTCACTCTAAAATTTAGCCTCATTTGAAAGCTTAAAAATCCCTCATTTCCCTTCAAAACACAGAAATGAGCTATACATGTTTGCTACTTGGGTGTGTTTGGGTGTTGTAGTATTTTTCTCAGAACTAGAGGTCAAAAAACAAAGCCCCTTTTTGGTTTGGTTTTGTTGTTTAGAAATGAAGCTATTGGTCTTTCATACCTGACAAGATGAATTAAATGCGGAGAAAAGATCACAGAATTTAATCAGCACAGTCATTCAGTGTATGTGGTCGGGAACAATCACTCAAAGAAGTGTATGGACAACTAGGTTAGTATTTTGTGTGTGTGAATGTACATGTGTGTGAGAGAGTGTGTATTATGATGATTGCTAACTAAGCCTACGTCTCCAATTTCGAACATTCATTATAAGTCAATCCTGTTAGAAAATTGATCAATTTGTGTCAAATGATCCCATTCACTAAAATAGAATCATATTATTGAAGGAGTCAAAGAAAAGTAGCAAAAGAAATAACTCCCCCCCATCAAAGTAAGTATCATATAATGTGATTAAAAAATTGTTTTATTTTTTCAACTCAATTAAGTATTTTCTTGGAAAGAATGAGAATTATGCAGGTAATTCTTAGGACAATCTTCCATAGGTCTAGGAAGGTGAAAGGAGCATTGAGCTTTATTTCTAGGCAATGAAAATACTTGCTCAATTTTCTTTAGTTCTTCTTGTAAGAATGTGGTCATGGAGACAAAAACTTTCATATCCCAACTGTCATATATTCTCTCTGACTAAGAATTGAAACCTTCTTAAAATGAAACACAAGGAAATGACTCATAAGCTCATTGCTGTAAAAAAATGGCAGTAAGGCTTATGGTTCTGACAATAAGCTTTTGAAATATATATTTTACATGTAGAATTTTGTGATATATGAGGCGAGTTCATTGCAAAAGTTTTACAGTTTGTAAAGCAAATATTTTACTCTTATATCCTCATTTTCTTCTATCTTCATAACAACCACATACACAAATTTTACACTCAATGCTCAAATATGTTGCTGAGAGGTGGTGTTGCAACTGATGAATATAAATAATATATCAAAAGACTCTGGTCCAGTTACCATTGCCAATTGTTAAACTCAGGGAAGTCATGAGTTTTTCCTTGCAATCTCCTTACTCCAGGGAATCTTCATGATCATTTAATAGTAACATCAAATAATATTTTTACATCTTAAAAGTAGTCTTTACCTAAACAATTATAGACTTTAGTGATAAAGCATTACTTCCCAACTTAACTGCTATTTCTTCTCGTGGTAGTCACCTAGCCATAACTTAGATATAGATCTGATGGATCTGAACTGTAGTCTGTTTTTATGCAAGTACAAAGAAAGAAGTTGACATTTGCAACGAATTGCAGGGGTTTTTTTTTTGAAAGCTTATCATTTGCCACAGTTATTGGCATGAAAAGAATATTATTTAACTATTGGCTAAATGGATGGATGACCTATTTTATTATAGGTGGCTCCATAACAGGTTGGAAATACACAGATGATATGAATATAGTTCAATATCAACATGGAGGGAGAGTGGGTAGGTCAGATTCTGATTTTCCCTTCAACAGCTCTTCTGTTGTTTCCCAACAACAACTACAGATTGAACTCTTGGGAGAGGATTTGTTATACCCAGTTTGATTGCTAGGAAACTTACTCAATGAAATGATCTGAAAATCTAGGGCAAAGGGTATGATTATTGGTATGTATTTCTTTGACTGAGTACTGGCATCGGACTGTTTAATATTAAATATCATCCACTGTAGCCTAGATTTAAATTTACTTCCATTTTCTCTGCACTCTTGCTTATTTTGTGTTATTAAAAACAATCAGGATGATCTAGTTGCAATAAAATCTTACCTAAAGATTGCTGTCACATTTGTTTGTTTATGTTGTTCTTTTGTAAATGGTTGGTTTATAACCTCTGTCATGACTACAAGAAAGGTACCGTTTCCTCTGGGGAGAAAGTACATCAGTATCTGTGATTATGAAGCACATGAGATTCACAGCTCTATATGGTTTTATTCCACTTGTTCTCTGTTCCATACCTAATCTTCTCCTGCATTGAGTGGTGCAATAAACATGAAAGAAAGTTTCAGTAGAGAAGGGTATTTTTTACTTTTTCACCCTTATGCATTCATACCCTGACAAAGAACCACCACCAACATAGTTAGCTAGGAAAGATAGCTAGAGAAGGTTTGGTCATGTTACTACATAGCGATAATATTATATTACAACAATAACTTGGAGGAATAGAAAAAGAATAGACATTTCACATCTTCCAGTTGTATGAACACAATGGCATACATTATGCATAGGCAGATCTCATCACGGGAAAATTCCCTCAAGTTATTTGAGTGGTATTTCTTTCAGATTTGTGTGTTTTGTATTGAAAAGAGTTTACAAGTAAAATAGTCTTTTCTCTGAGTCTGTAGTCTTTAATATTGGCCTCCTACCCAAATATACTTATTTCTATTCCTGCTTCAGAAATGTATATGCATATTCAGAAATGTAGGCTGCAAGAGAATGAATCAAAAAGGACATTCTACCTAACATTTGGTAGTCTAGAAATAGAATTAATTAAATAAATGAACGATCTATCAATTATAAGGCAGTGTGAAACAGTAATAAAGCCCAGGGAAAGTACATATTGCATATACCCAGTGGTTTCATTTGGGTAAAATATGAGGTGTCAGTACTTTTATCTTGATTAATTCCAAAATACCTCTTGCACTTATTCTGGTGCCTCACCCTCTTTTCTAATCACGTTGACATGTGAACTTTTTTTGTCCCTGCCATGTGAGTTATATGCAACGGCAATATGAATATATTTGAGCAGAATTGAATCAAATTGCTTTCAAAAAAAAGATATAGTTATGGGGTCAGAGCACATATTATTTCAAAAAAGTACTGCATATATTTGAGGCAAGGAAGGCCTACCTAAGTTCAAATAAGGCTAAGGCTGATTTGGAAATAATAAAGAAGGTGACACTGTGGATTCATCTATGATGTTTAAATATGGGAAATAATCTTTCCATTATTTTAAAGTTTGATTTATCACAAAAATTACATAAAGCGTAATTATCAAAAAATGTAGATTATTTAACAGATACTCAACTGAAACCTAGAGGAAAAGTTTAAAAGAAGATATAGAGGTCATGCATAATGTCAAACATAGGAGGATTCAAGGGGGGAAAAAAGGAAACTTGAAATTTGCCAGTTCTTGTGATCCACAAAAACCTAAGACAAATAAAACTACCCTTAGTTACAGCAAGAGAGGATTTCCACTGAATGTCAGGATATATTTCCCCCTTCTCTGAACTCTAACAGCATGTATTGCCTGAATCAATCATTTGAGCATAAATCAAATATCACTTTATGACTTCGCTATAACTTTTTAAAAATGTTATTTTGCATCTTGTATGTGTTTTTAGTTTTTCTTTGATTGTGAGCATGAGGCTAAATACTAATTATTTTATTCTTCATAAGATATAGCTCAATTTATTTTACATACCAATCCCCAAGAAAATATACTTTTAAAAAAACTGATTGATTTTGTCTTTACACCTGGTGTCTTGAAAAATTAGAGAGGCAAGTACAGTTTTGAATGATCTAAGGTTGTCATGCTTAAAGGAATGGACCAGATGATCTTTTTGATGACCTGAGAGTTGTTTATAATAAATAAGGTATGATTACCAGCCCCTATAATAGCCTCTAAAAGAATAAAAATTGAGGGTTAAAAGTGTAATGAAATGCAAATGAAACTGTCTTGAAAATAGACTGCACATTTTATTTGTTTCTTACAGAATGTAGTACATAGAGTGCTAACATTAAATACTATTAACAGTATTCTAGTTTTAAAATAATTGTAGAAATAATTCATAGTCTATTTATACTTGCTTTGAAATGAATGTTACAAAACATTTTGGAAACTAAATGTGGTTGCATCAATTCTATATTAAAAAGAGTTCTAAATATCTTATATTCTCTTTCTATTTGTTGTATTTCTCAGTTTTGTCAACACATTGAGTGAAATTTAAGTCAAGAGGTAATTTCAAATACATGCTGTGCGCTCAATTTAAAATCAAATATATATAAGTTTCAAAATTTAAACTAAACACTCTTACTTAAGAGAGATGTCTCTCTTTTCTTCCCAAAGATTTCTCCCTTTTAATGAGGAAGAAGTAAAAGATATTAAAAACGCATGACTTATAAAGCCCTTTTGACATTTACTTCATTTCAGGTAGATGCTGTTTTAAATAGCTTTTTTAAACAATGCATATTTTGTGTTGTACTTAATTAAATAAAGACAGAGTAGTACAGTCTAAATATCACTGGACTTCAGGAACTCTAATTCTGCCGTATCCACTCATTCTCTACGGGACCTTGCACAAGTTACTTAACCTATTTAGGCTGCAATTTTCTCAACTGTAAATGAAACTGTTGGATTAGAACATCTTTTAGCTCTTTGTCAATGCTAAACTTGTATAATGATAAGTTCCATAATTACTTCAAACTTCCATTTTCTTATTTCAGCAATGTGCTTTACAATAACATTTTTTCCTTCATTAGATTTAAGGATCAGAGTAGTTAATTTATTATTTTTTTCTGAAAACCATAAATTATCATTGTAAATTATTGTTATAAACATTAGTCACAGTAGGTATTTGCAACCTTAGGAGGACACAAAGGTGTCTTGAGAAAACAGAGGAATTCAGAAGAGTGGTGATATATTGTGTGACCTGCATCCCATTTCTTATCTCCTTCAGATGAAACTTGTCCTTCACTCAAGGTTTTTTTCTTTTTTCGAAGAACCATTATAAGCAAAATGTAAATCAGTCAAAATCATTTATATTATATGTGAAAATCCTGCAGTCTTGCTTTATTATTTATTATTTCTCTATTCATTGAAATGGTTTGGAATGTGAAATTAAGCAATAATAGTTGCCTGAGCTCCCACTATCTGTAAAGCATCTTGGTAAGCACTCTCAGGAGATCTTTACTATCAAACACACATCCCATCCTCAAAGAGGTTACAATTTAATTCAGAAGAGAAAATAAACTTTGAGAAAAAAAATAAGACAATAAAAAAGATGATAGAAAAGATACTGTATTGGTCCTTCAGTGTAAATGAGCCCAAAATAAATAAATATTAACAAATGAAAAAGAGAAAAGATGCTGTAAGGCTATTCATTATGATCAGGCAGGGCAATTTCATAAGAAATGGTATAAAATTTCAGAGGAGAAAAAGAATGCTTTAGATTGGCATGGTGGGTTAAGCTTTTACAGTAGAAATGGATTATGTCTGTGTTAATAGAATTGACTAAGATTGTGTGCCCACAATAATCCATGTGCTCCCTTACTCCTTTTCAGTTAATTTGGAACCATTGAACCATGCCAGAGGACTCTGCAAGGAAGTGATCTGTGTCTTTTATAGGCCAGGGCAGTTAAATGTTAATAGGCTGCCCCCATCATTCTCTTTTGCTTTTGTGGCTTTGGAAGACACATGTTCCTCCAGATTGTGTAGCTACAGCAGAGAGGAGGGCTACCTGAGCCACCTGGCCCACTGGACTTTACCTAAAGGGGAGAGATGTCTTGGTTGTGATAAGCCACCGAGATTCTGTGTTTATCTGTTGTAGTATGTAGCAGGAGTTATTCTAATTAACGCAATGGATGAGTAGAATTTAATCAGGTAAAGGGGGACATACTTCAGGCATTTGGAATCATACAGTGTATGGGGCTGGAAAATGCAAAAATATTGTTGAGGGATGATGAACACACACACCCACATCCATTCACACTCACAAACACACTCATACATAAATCCTTCATGGAAACAGGCTGTAAAAGATATAATACCTATAAAATAGTGATAAGCTTTTAGAAAATTTATTAACAAAAAAAGGAGCATAGATTTTATTCTACCAATTTTAAGCAAACAATGAAGTTTTCTGAGTAGCATAGAGAAATTGTCAAAAAATACAGAAGCTGAAAAAGGAGGAGGCAATTAAACTATAAAAAAGTCCTTGAAAAAGGAGGAGGCAATTAAACTATAAAAAAGTCCTTGGAAGAGGTGATACTATTGTGTTGGAAATAGGAATAAACACAAAGGTAAGGATAGTAAAATGTACATGAAAATACTCTAACTGATGCTCTATATGCTTGTGCTATCATATTTATGTAATACATATTCACTGATCACTGTATTTAAAAATAAAACTTCTGAAGAATAATGTAAAATATTTATCAAAGTAAAAATGCAATAAAAACATCAAAAAAGTTTTCACAATATTTTAAGAAATTTCATAATACCCCTTATAAGTTAAATGTGTACTATTGTGAAAATAAGTAAATTACCTAAGAAAAAATTGCCAATATTTTCTTTACTTTTTAGAAATAAAATGATATTTCATATATACAGTATTTCTTTTGATTCTTCCAGCTCAAACATTAAGATTTGTCATGCAAAACTCTTCCTTATGACAATAATTTTTAAAAACCCATGTATTTGTATACAGAAAAGATATCACAGTCACATCTGCCAAATCAATCAGACTTTTAACTGAATTTATTTTTAAAAATCCTGGCCACTTCAAGTAAAATACAAATCAGTTTAAGTGGGCAGACTCATATGTAGAATTTGGTGGTCTTTAAAATCACCATGGGGGTGGGAGGAGGAAGAAAAGATCTGTAGCTAAAACTTAATAAAATTGGTATGCTAAATTAGCACTGATCATATTGATATTAAGAGTTTTGTCTTTGGCCGGATGCGGAGGCTCATGCCTGTAATCCTAGCACTCTGGGAGGCCAAGGCAGAAGGATTGCTCGAGGTCAGGAGTTTGAGACCAGCCTGAGCAAGAGTGAGACCTTGTCTCTACTAAAAATAAAAAGAAATTAGCTGGACAACTAAAAAAAAAAAAAAATATATATATATATATATATATATATATATATAATTAGCCGGGCATGTTGGTGCATGTAGTCCCAGCTACTCGGGAGGCTGAGGCAGAAGGATTGCTTAAGCCCAGGAGTTTGAGGTTGCTGTGAGCTAGGCTGACGCCATGGCACTCTAGCCTGAGCTACAGAGTAAGACTCTGCCTCAAAAAAAAAAAAAATGTTCTGTCTTTTTGGAGTATTATAGAGAGAAACAGTATATACTCCTTTATCTAAAAATTTATTTCACCTAAGCCTACCTCCAAAAGTAGCATCTATCACTGGCTGTTTTAGGGTACTGGGGAAGAGTTTTTACTCTGAACATAAATTCTCAAAGTCTCCAGGATGCAAATGAATGCATTCCTCGGATTAAACTTTAAGCAAGGAAGGCAGACAATGGAGGTGTTTAGAAAAGGTAATCTGTCTTCATGGCCTCACCCTCACTATTTAGGATAATTATGCTAACACTTGTGGGGGTGGGGTCCAGAGGACACGCTTTCCTCAAAATTATTACTGGAGTTTTAAGGTTATACTTTTTTTCCCTTGGAGGTTATTGTATGTCCCCCTTTGTGGGGAGCAATTAAGACAGACAGGACTTTATAATTTTTCACCAGGTGAAGCTCATTGTTTCAACTTATTGAGGAGTTTACCTGTCTACCTAAAAGCATCCTAATTATTCACAATGTCAACTCCTTTCAATGCACTCATATTCCCCACTGATCATAATTTGTAATTATATTCTGTTAAGACAAAAAATATACTTTCCCCATAAGGTAAATACGCATGCACACGCACATGCACGTGTGCACACACACCAGCAAAAGTTGGTGACTTACTATCCTATTCAGATGTATAGTGCCACAGCACAAGCTCTGTAGTTTTTAACACTCCCTTCAATTTGCTTTGAATCATCTCATAAACTCACCAGAAAAATAAAATTGCACTCATGTTTTGATGTATACCATCTATGGAGCTGTAAATTATTTTACACATTATGTGCTAATTGAGGTAAGTAAAATTTCCAAAATTGTCAAGTCAGTCTCAGGATGCTTAGAAGATCCGTGATTCTAAAAGTTAAAAAATAGAGCTAGTAGAATAGTCAGTTTATTGTGATTGAAAGGCTGAGGAAGGCTAACATTGAGTTTTCTGGGAAACCAAAAATCTCAGACATAATTTTATCATAACATGTAAAGAGGTACAGTAAATAAGAAACAAAACCTACTACAACGACTGCATAAGACAAATGAGCAGGATTGTAAGGTTCTCTAAGGAATTTGATTAACTGAATACATTAAATATTTTCAGAAGCAGTTAGAGCTGACACCTGCTGTTTAGTAGAGTGGCAGGGTTTGAAGCTTTTTACTTCTTTTTAGTAAGCTGAAGAAGCTCAATATCTAATTAAAATCAAAGCACTTAAAATATTCAACCAGGCTGTTTGAAGACTTTATAATGTTTCAAATTATCTAATTTTTTTATCAGTTTAAAAATAATCAAATGTTGAAATGCTATATAGGCTTAACAATATCTCATTTTTGAAAAGTATCCTGTTGTTTATAATTAAAATCTGACTAATATATTCATTGAATTTAACACCTGAAGAGAATGTTTCATTAAACTGATATATGGTTTAGACCTTTTCTCACAGAATAAATGAGACAGGAATTAGCAAATTTAATGACTATAGTTTCAGGGAAAGAAATGTGTATACACACACATGTGCATGAGAATAAAATTCAGGAGATCAGAGAGTCATAATGGAAAAAAAAAGGCCAAATAGCTAAGAAGATAAATTTAAAAGAATTTCAAATTTTTGTTAAGAAATCAAATGTTGGGTGCACCATATGACAAAACATGTAACTTTGAATAAGCAGAAACTGCAATTATCATCTAAAATGTTTATTTTTTCCAAATAAAATAGGTTATTCACTCACTCTTAGTAAATTCCAAAACAATAATACATATGCTCAATTGGTATTATTAGTTACCTTTTCCTTCTTAAAATGTACTTTTTATTTGGGTCTGTGATACCCTTCTCTCTGGTTTCCTCTCGTATTAGTCTGCTCAGGCTGCCATAACAAAATACTACAGACTGGGTGGCTTAAACAACAGAAATTTATTTCTCACAGTTTTGGAGTCTGGAAGTCCAAGATGAAGACGCCAGTAGCCATCAATGTCTGGTGAGGGCTCTCTTTCTGGTTTGCAGATGGCTGCCTTCTGGCTATGTCCTCACATGTGGAGGGAGAGTCCGGGTGTCTCTCCTCTTCTTATAAGGGAACCACCCTCATTAAATTAGGTTCCTACCTTGTGACTTCACTGAACCTTTATCACGTCCTCATAGGTCCTATTTCCAAATACAGTCACATTGGGGATTAGGGCTTCAACATATGGTTTTGAGGGAACATTCATTTTACAGAAATTCTCAAAATCTTCAATCTGCTCCCCAGTGTCTTACTAATTTCTCTCTCTGGGCTATGATAGCCATCTCCAAGATGCCCTTCAAACCTCAGTCCCCTCCTTCTGGTATTTGCAATTTTGCCTAGGTCCTTATTATATTATACCAGGTTGGTCTCTGTAACCAAAAAAAAAACCCAAAAAACCAATAGACAGAAATGGCAGAAATTATGATACGCCACTTCCAAGATTAGGTTAGAAAAGACAATGTGATTCCATTCTAGCTGTCCTTCTCTGGGGTCACTTACTCTAAGCAGTTTCCACATCATGAGAAACCTTGTAGAAAGAAGCTACGTCGTGAAGAACTGAGGTCTCTTATTAACAGCAAGCAGAAACCAAGGTCTACAGCCATAACTGATGTGAGTGAGCCTTCTTGGCAGTGAATCTTCCTTCCCTCATCAAACTCTCAGGGGATTGCAGCTCTTGCTGAGAAACTTGACTGCAAATTCGTGAAAGACACTGAACCTAAAATATCTAAGTAGTCTGCTCTAAGGAGATAATACGTGTTCATTGTCATAAGCTGCTAAATTTTGGAGTAATATTTTATGTAGCAATAGATAACAAAGATGGGCTGATATTTGAAACACTGATCCTTTTCAGTGAACCATCCAGAGTCCTCTCCTCATTTCAAGTCCCCCTGAGTGATTTAGTTTGACCACCTCCATTAGAGTATTTATTAAAACAAAACAAAATACACAACCTAGAAAAAATCTTACTAATCTGCTCCTTTTCTCTCTATCCAAATTCATCTCTTGACCACTCTTTCCCATTTATCTTCACCTTACTCCCCCAAAGTACAAAATTGCCAGGATGAACTCCTGGAATGTTCCACAATTCTCAAAACTTTGCAAAAGCTACTTCCTCTACTCAAGAGGGCTCACCTCCTTCTTTACGGGGTTACGGCCTACTTGTCCTTATGATCTAGCTTCAATGCTACTGCTTTTGGAGAAACTTCCCAGACCATCTAATTTGGATGAGGTGCTTATTTTATATACAGTCACAGTGGCCGAGTTGTCTATCAGGTGCATACACTGTTAAGCTTGTCTATCTAACTCATTATTTTGTGGCCTCTTATATCACAAGAGAACAAACAGTTACTGAGGAAAATAAAAAAAGATGGAGAAGGGAAATAATTCCAAATTAGCCAAAATTACAGAGATGGAGGCTTTAGTGGGAAATTTGATCAATGCCAAAGCCAATAGATAAGATTTAACCTCTGGTATTAATCTTATTAATACCTCTGGTATTAATTGGTAATAGTAATAAAATAACTAAAATTTCTGCCTAAAAATATTTTTGTGGTAAGGAATATACTTTATCCCTTCTCCACTTTTATTGTAATATTTCAATTCTTAAGTATCTATTAGTCACATATTTGTATATTGTCTAACTTAAGTTTTTAATGAATGTGGGGATTTAATTAAAATTTGGAATTATAAAAGGTTAATCATCTCTTTTTCTTAGCTCATAAACACGAGTGTTTGTTTTTACTTTTATAACTTTAATTAGAAACTCTCAATTTAGTAGTTTTTAAAATGTTCTGTGTCTCTTGTAGTGTCACAGTGATCTCGACAGTGATATATACATTCAAGGTCTGCGCATAATATAAGAAGACAGATATCCATCTAGCTTAATTTTTAAAAAAGAAAGAAAACATCTGGCTCCCCAGATAACCAAGGAGAGAAAGAAACCTTCGTCTTTTATCTTTCTTAGATGACTGAAAATCAAGCATTCTTGTTCCTAGAATCCCGTTTTCATATATTATTATTAAATTTTTTTAACTAAAGAATGGTTCATTTGTCAGTACCTAAAATGTGTTTGAAAAGAGAAAATCTCTCATGTTTTTCCAATTATATAATGAGCTAGGATATGTATATTATAATTCAAAATAAAAATAAAACATGGTCCATAAATTTATTCTTAGGAATATTATAAGTACTCCCTTTCCAAAAACTGCTAATATGCTTTCCAATAGTAGATGTTTTACATTTGTAAATGCTAAAGAAATAATACAGAACAGTGAAATAAAAAGAAATGGAGAAAAATAGAAGAGAGAGAGAAGCAGAAAGAGATGGAGGATATTACAGTAGCTGTTATATTATAATGAGGAGTAAATAATTATAATTCATATGTTCTTTAAAAATATAAAAATCTAGTTTTTTCTACTTCCTTACCCTTATCTCTGAACATCCACATTTACCATTAATAGTTCACATTGTAAAACATCAGCCTTACCTTATCTAAACTTAATTTGTCTTATGGCGATACATGCATGGTGATTCACCGCAATGATACAATAATGATCAATTAATGCTGTCCTTTACTAATGACATGCTTGGACTCTTCATAGGACACATTCTAGTGCTTTTCCAGCATTAATATTTTTCAATGGCATGGAAAAAATAAAACCATAGCAAAAGATGCATTTAGCAAATATTTATTGAGTGTACACTATGCGCTAGGCACACTTCTGTGTGCTTGGATTATTAGTGGACAAAGCAAAACAAAGAGTAATATCTTTAAGGAGCTTATTGTCTAGATAATAAACAATAAACATGATAAGTAAATTATATGGTAATATGTTAACAAGTGATAAATGTTATTAAATCATAATTTCAAAAGTAGATCAGGGGAAGAGAAGGCATGAATGAAAAAGTAAAGCTCAGGCAAAGCTTACGGAGATGAGAGTATTCCAGGAAGAGAATGCCACGAGTGTGAAGGCCATGTGGGTGAATGTGCTGGTGTGGCCATGCAAGGAGCCAGTGTGGCTTGAGTAGAGCAATAAATAAGGAGAGATTTAGGAGAAATGATGCTGATGAATAATTATAATATGTGAGACTGGCAGCCATTGAAAGGACACTGACATTTACTCAGAGTGAAATAGGGAGCCAAAGCAGGATTTTGAACAAAGGGTGACATTATCTGACTGATGTTTTTAAAGAATTACTCTTAGTACTCCTATAATAATAAGCAGCTGGGCAACAGCCATGGACATAGGCTGGGGAGGTGTTTAAGGAATTACTGCGATAATTTAATCTATATATTATTGTGACTCAGATCTGGGTGGTAGGAGTGAAGGATGTAGTAGTTGATTGGATTCTGGAAATACTTTAACATTAGAACTGATAAGATTTCTCCATGAATTTGATGTAGAATTTGATGGAAATGGAGGTGTCTAGGATGACCCGGAGCCTTTTGAACAAAGCAACTGGCAGAATGGATTTGCCATCAACTGAATCGGCAAAACTGTGGGAAGTCAGACTGAAGGATGAAAATTATTAGTTGTTTTAATTTAAAATATCTTTTAGACATCTAAGGTGAGACATCAAAGGAAGAGTTGAATATATACATCTAGATTGTCTGAGAGACCTGTTTTAAATCCAGAAATTAGTAAATGTTAAAACATTTAGGAATGTGTGTGTGTGTGTGTGTGTTTATAATATATAGAGAGAGAGATTCTGGAAAGTATCCAGCCATTGTTAATATAGCGAGAATGGTTTGCACGTCATTGTAACCTATCAGCCAAGGAGAGTGGACTGGAATGTGCATGCGTGAACAATGACAACTTTACTGTACTAATCAGTGGGGCGCTAGACGGCTGTTGAGTGAGCATGGGTACTGTGTGGCCCTCGCATTCAAAATGACTGAGTGAGTAGAACAACAGATCTGCATCAAATTTTGCATTAAGCTTGAAATCCCTCGATGGAAACTATTCAGGTGATTCAGAAGGCTTTCAATGATGACGTAATGAGTATAGTGCAAATAAAAGTGCAGCACAAAAGCTTCAAAGATGGCCGAGCATCTGTTGAAAGCGATCTACCTTGGGGAAGGCCTGCAACAAGCGGAACACCTGAGAATGTTGAAGGTGTATGGCTTGGGCTAAGAGACACTGAGAGGACTGTGTGAAGTCCCAAGGTGCCTACTTTGAAAGGGACTGAGGCATCAATGTCATAAGTACAATGTTTCTTGTATCTTGTATTGTCTTCAATAAATGTCTCTCTTTTTCCTCTTGCATGGCTGGAAACTTTCCAGACGGACCTTGTATATTATATATTATCAAAAATCATGAGACTGAATGAGATCACCAAGATAGTGAGTATAGGCAAAGAAGTAAATAGGAGCAAAGAATCAACCTTGGAACATTTCACTACTAAGAGATTACTGAGAAGAGGAGAAACCAGTAGAGGCTGAGAAATAATTAATAGGAAAGGAAGAAAAAAATAAAAATAAAGAGAGTATATGGTCTCAGAGGTCAGTGAAAAAATGTATCAAGGATCCACTGTCATGAGTTGTTGAAAGATCAAGTCAGAGGACTATTGGATTGACGCATGTGAATATGCTATTAGTGATCTCACTATGATCAGTTTGGGTAGGAATCACTGAAATTATTCTGTATGATGATGCAATAATGAATATACATTGCTAAATATAATATTTGTCAAATCCATGGAATGTACAGCACAACAAATGAAACCTAATATAAACTATGGACTCTAGTAATATTATATCAATATTGTCTTATGAATTCTTAGAAATGTACTCTACTAATGCAAAATATTAATAGTAGGGCATGGGGAAGGGACATATGGGAATTATGCTTTCTGCTCAATTTTTCTGAAGGCCTGAAACTGCTATACAATACATACACACACACGGATTTCAAGCCAAGTAAATTTGTTACCCATAAAAATTAAATAAAATAATAAAATAATGTATCATTATTACTAGTATTACACATGTGATCTGGAATTAGAGGAACTAAGGATTAACAAAAGGATATGATTACACAAAGATTGAGGGATCCAATCCAAAACTATATATATGCTTATGAAATTGTTATACTTCATGTGACCACTTCTGCCATTGAAAGATTATCTCTTTCATTTGTTTTAGTTACAGTTCTAGTACCTTTACTAAACATGTCCATTGTCTGCATATGGTGAGTATGTATAACATAATTGACAAATCGGATAGTTCAAAAATATATTTAGGTATTTATATCCCCTAAAAATGTCTGAGAATGATTATTCTAAATGCATACTTTTTAATGGACTGTAATTTCAGTACTTAATGTGAAAAAAAAATACATTATGTGCTCTAGAGATAAAATGATCAGAAAGTTCAGGATCTTATACGTTACTGCCATAAAGCTTCTTATGACCCTTTTTGTGCAAGCAATAATCTTAGCATGATAATTACTCTGATGAAGATCACAGTGCTCTATATTTAGTATAATTGCTGACTGTAAATGAACTTTATCTGAAGATACCCATAAAAATAAATTTATTGACATATCTAGCTTTGAATTCTGTAAGTATGTTGCAAATATAGTGTGATATTGACAGCTGAATATGAAGATAATCCATAAAAACAGAGTATAAACACAAAAGTGTTGATAATGTCAGAAAAAAATAGAAGCAAAATGGTCTGGAGATGTTTATTGAGTAAGGTGAACATGGGTTCCAGTTGGCCTGAGATGATTCTGATTCATGCCTCTTGTCCGAACTGCTTTCACTTTCAAAAGTGTTCCAGTTGGACATTAAATTTTATGACCCTTGAAGGTCAAAATGTTTCTATTTTATAGAGAGAAGTATTAAAGGAGATATGTATTTATATACTTTACCCTATTGTAGTTACATGTAAAATTGTCTTTAGTGCTTTAATCATTAGATACTGGATACTCATTCCATTATTTCCCAGAGTTACTCTAGGTAAACAAGACTAAACTTCACAAACAGAGCAGTAACTGAAACCCTCACACCACTATATAAACAGTGAGCAAAGCCAAAGGAAATGGACCAAAAATGATTATTTTATGAATTTTGCCATCAAATGTTTACTCTGACCTCTCACAGAAGAATTATAGCTTCACATACCACAAAGTAATTGTCATTATTTTAAAGAAAAAAATTGGTGGGATTTTTTTAAAGAAGTAGCTCAGACTAAGTCAGTCTTGTTCATAGTGGTCAACCTTTCCTAACAACAATCTTCAGAATATCCTTTCAAAGTTCCCCAAAGTTCTATTTTCCTCGTAATAAAAACAATAACAAAACAGTGGGTACATTTGTCTTCAATAGAAAGTTTAATATAGATTGTTTTTTCTCTAACAGGTTCATCCAAAAGTAATCCAGTAAAGGAACAGATAATTTTAGGAGATTAAAAACTATGTCACATTAAATGCAGCTATAAATTTTAAATCGGTTACTAGCTGATTTTAATGCTGTTAGCTTTAACATGTTTTCCCATAATTACTCCAAATAAGCTGTTTTTCTCTATTTTTATCGTTTATACAAACAACTTCATGCTAGTGGTAAAGGGTTCATTTTTAAACTTTGGTTCTTTTACCAAGCATACTATGTTAAGCATTTTAATAAATATTTTATAAACTGTTCTATAATATACCCATAGGGAAGAATTTTCCTTCTAGGAAATATTGGGAGAAATTCCATAGAGATATCTTAATTTTGGTTACCAATAGCAAAAAAAGAGCAAAATCATATGACTCTGTATAGTGAATAAAGTCACTTTCTAGTCACATTTATGCATTAGAACTGACTTTCTTAATGATTTTCATATTATTTTCTTTTTGATTTTTAGTATGGGATATCACTTCTTTCACTGATGTTGACTTAAGATTTATTAACTTAGATGTTTTGAGATTGGTAAGATGGCTGACTAGAGACATCAATTGCCAGATCATCTAAGAAAGAAGGAAAAGTTTTAGATGGAAAAAAAAA
>VBSM01001124.1:25707964-25756631 GCA_008086735.1 Cheirogaleus medius
CCCAAACCAAAAAACATAGCCCAAGTGTGATTCTGAGAAAAAAACTTCCAGAACCTATCAGAGATTCTACAGGGAGAAGTTGCAGAATAGAACAAAAAGGACAAGATTTCAGCAGAGATCAACACCTAAGAAATCTGGAGCCTTGTAGAAAGGGTGGCGGGGGTGTTTGTTTCTCTTCCTTTCACATCTCTGGCAGACTGCAGGCTTCCAAACTGTTGGAGAGCTTCTCTATCCACATCATCCCAAAAGCTGCTGCCACCAATGAACTAGGAGCTTCCTGAGAACAGAGCACCAGGCTGCCAGCTCTGTTAGGGTTTGCCTTCCTCACCACAGACATGAGCCGAGGTTGTGGGTACCATACTGTTTTCCACACAGTATGGGAGGGAGCTTCAGCCCTTCTGTTTTCTTGTCACTGGTCCCCACATAAACATTTCCCAAAACTGCCCAGATTGCAGTGGCCACAGCTGACTGGTGGGTCCCAGGGGAACTGTGTGATCCCAGTGTTTGGAAATTCAGGGCATTCTGCCTTCAGGGGAAAGGAGAGTGTAGGAAGACAGTCCAGTCCCTCAGGACAAAGGGGATCAGAGTACCAGCTCTTCTCTATTCTGATTCTTCTCCCCCTCCCCTCCCATACCCACTGCTGCCAAATGGTAGTTCCCACATGAGTCGGCACAGGTGCTACAGGGACAATTGATCTAGGGTTCTCAGGAGCTGATGCTTTCCCTCTGTTGGCACACCCACCACACAGAGTCTTCCACAGAGAATGAGGCTCATGTCTTTCCTCTTAAAGACCTATAGCAGACAAAGGAATGCTCAGATGTGAGCTACCACCTGCCAACCCTCCCCAGTATTGCATGTCTGGCTGTTCCAGTAGGGCAAGGTCTAACCTGAAGTGGAGAGACATTAAGCCTGCCTGAGCGCTCTACATGCAATTCAGGACAAGCATGATTCTCCCTGGCACAGTCAGGGATTAAACTTGGGATATCAGGGGACAGGACTGCAGGTGGGATCCTATACCCCCATGACTTGATCTTGTTGCTCAGGGACACAGAGGGGAGATTCGTGAACTAACCTTGAGAAGCAAAAGAGTTCACCTGGGCAGAACTAAAAGAAAAGTGTGGTGTGGGTCTGAACTTCAGTGTACTCAAGGAGCACCCTCCCCACATAGGAAAGCCATGCTTTTGGTCCAGGGTGGGCTTCTGGGCAGGAAGGCTCCAAGCCTGTAGCACTATTGCTGGTATCAAACAGAATTTATGGCTTGATAGGGAGGGGGATGCTTCAGCCCCTCCTTGGTGGCTTTTCCCAGCAGCCTAGAAGCTGACCTTAACCCCTGCCAAGACAGTTCTCATGCCTACATTTGTGGAGCCGGAACATAGGCTCATTTGACCCAGCACCACCCAGTATCACTTCTCCATCCACCTCTGCTGTGGTGGAAAATAAGGAGTCCCTTGGGAGCCCTAGGACCTCACCCACCACCTGAGATGTCTGAGTGCTTTTTCTGATTAACTAGAGCTGGTCACAGGTGCCAAAAATCACCAGTGCAACTGTCTCTCTCCTACAAGAGCCACCTACTGTCAGGGAAGACAACTTATACAATCCATTATAATATTAACCAATTCAATCATACAGGGTGTGGCTGACTCTTACCCACAGCACCACCTACTGTCTCAGAGATTAAACTGGGAATTCCATAACAATTAACACAGTTAAGAAAACCACAGGACTGGGGAAAGAGAAAGTATTTGGAATACCTCTAACTCCCCTTGTTAACAAGAGACAAGGAATCTATGCACACAAATAGCACACCACTGGTACAGCCTACAAATAACTATCAATTGAGAAAACCACCAAACTAAGGATATCTATAACCAAGGTATCCATCCAGAACCTAAATCATTATCAAAGTACCCACAAGCAAAGCAAAAATTTCCTTACCCAACATACACCATAGGCACAACCTTAAGAGTGAAGGGGAAAAACACCTCCCATCTAAACAAAAGAAAATCCAAAAACAAGAAATGATAGCTCTTTCAGATGAGAAAGAATCAGGACAAGAACTCCAGAAGTATGAAAAATAAGAGTAATAGGACCTCCCTCAAAGAAGCATACCAGTTCTCTAGAAATGGATCCCAACCAAAATGAAAAATACTGAACTGATATACTGAAATACTGAACTGGAATACTGATAAAGAATTCCAAATATGGAGTATAAGGAAGCTTAATGAGATACAAGAGAATATGGAAAACCAACTCAAAGAAACTAGAAAACTAATTCACAAAATGAATGAAAAATTTACTAAAAAGATAGATATAGTTTTTAAAAAAAGCAATAGAACTTCTAAAATTAATCCAATCAGTCAAGAATAAAGAAAAAAAGACAAAAGAGGGGCAAAGTCTATGAAAAATATCAGATTATATAAAAAGGCCAAATGTAATAATCATGGGTATCCCTGAAGGTCAAGAAGAAAAAGCAAAAGACTTTGAAAACCTATTTGAGGGAATAATTGAGAAAAATTTCCCTTATCTTGCTAGAGATTTAGACATCTAGATGCAAAAAGCTCAAAAAATACCTGGAAGATTCATTGGGAAAAGGGTACTCTTAAGGTTTACAATCATTAGACCAGCCAAAGTTAATGTGAAAGAGAAACTCTTGGAAGCCATGAGGCAAAAACATCAAATGCCAACAAAGAATTTTGTGTCCTCAAAACTGAGCTTTGTAAGGAAAGAGAAATAAAGTCTTTCCCAGAGAAGCAAACTCAAAGAAAATTTGTCACCACTAGACCTCCTACAAGAAATGCTTAATAGCATTTTATACATGGAATAGAATTGATATTCACCAGTGTAAAAATACCCAAAAGTTAAAACTCACTGCTCTTATAAAATGGTAACACAAGAAGAGAAAAAACACTTATAACTTTGACTAAAATGGTAGAAAAGCAATTTATGTAATCAAAATGTTTGTCTCCCAGTAAAATTCTAAAATAAAATAAAATAAAATAAAATAAACAAAGCAACCAGTTAAAAATCAAAGTGATGAGCAGAACAGTATCTGATATATCAATAATTACAATGAATGTGGATGGTCTTAATGCCTCCCTTAAAAGATATAGAATGGCTGAATGGATTTTAAAAATAAAACACAACCTAAACATTTGCTTTAAGAAATCCATTTATTTTAACTCACTAACATTCTCGTAGACTCAAGGTAAAATGGTGGGAAAAATATTCCATGCAAATGGAAACCAAAAGTAGTGAACAGGAGTAGCTATTCTCACATCAGATAAAATAGACTTTAATACAACAATAGTAAAAGAAAAAAAGACACAAAGATGCTCATTACAAAATGATAAAGAGATCAATTCAACAAGAAGATATAATAATGCAAAATATATATGCACCTAAAATGGGAGCTCCCGGATTTATAAAGCAAACTCTACTAGATCTAAGGAAAGAAATAAATAGCAGCATCATAGTAGCTGGAGAATTCAACACTCTATTGATAGAACTGGAGAGACCACTGAGGCAGAAAATCAATAAAGAAACACTTGACTTAAATGGGAATCTAGAACAAATGGACTTAATAGACATTTACAGAACAGTCTATCCAAAAATTAAAGAACATACATTCTTCTCATTAGCACACAGTACATTTTCCAAGATAGATCATATGTTAAGCCACAAAAAAAGTCACAGAAAATTTTAAAAATCAAAATTATACCATGTATCTTCTCAGACCACACTGAAATAAAACTGGAAATCAATTCCAAGAGAAACTCTCAAAACTACGTGAAAACATGAAAATTAAACAACCAGTTGATGAATGATACTTGGGTTACTGACAAAATCAGGATGGAAATAAAAAATTTTTTGAATTAAATTCCAAAATCAACACTAGCTTCCCAAAACTATGGGTATAGTAAAAGTTTTGCTAAGGTGAAAATTCATAGCCCTAAATGCTTACATCAAAAACACAGATCATAAATTAACAACCTATGTTAGTCCTCAAGGAATTACAAAAAGAACAAAAACCAAACCAAAGGCAAGCAAAGAAAAGAAATAACAAAGCTCAGAGAAAAATTAAATGAAATGGAAACCAATAAAATAATACAAAAGATCAATGAAGCAAAAAGTTGATTCTTTGAGAAGATAAACAAAATCAACAGACTTCTAGATAGATTAACCATAAATAGAAGAGAAAGGACCTAAATAAGCTCATTGAGAAATGAAAAGGGATAATAATTAATACTACAGAAATATAAATTATCATTCATTACTACCTAGAAAACCTCTATGCACACAAACTAGAAAACATAGAGGAAATGGATAAATTATTGGCAACACAGAACCTCCCAACCTTGAATCAGGAAGAAATAGAAATCCTGAACAGATCAATAATGAGTAGCAAGATTGAAACAGTAATTAAAAATCTCCCAACAATAACAAAAATCCCTGGCTCAGACAGATTCAAACCAAATTCTACCTACAAAGAACTGTTACCCATTCTACTGAAACTGTTCCATAACATTGAGAAGGAGGGAACCCTCCCTAACTCATTCCACAAAGCCAGTAACCTTGATACCAATGCCAGAAAAGGACACAGGAAAAAAGGAAAACTAGGTACCAATATCCTGTATAAAAATAGATGTTAAAATCCTCAATAAAATAGTAACAAACTGAATTCAATAACACATCAAAAAGATAATACACCAAGATCAAATAAGTTTCATCCCAGGGATGTGAGGATGGTTCAATATACGCAAATCAATAAATGTGATTCACTACATAAACAGAAGCAAAAACAAAGACCATATGATCATCTCAATAGATGCATAAAAAGCATTTGATAAAATCAAATACACCTTCATGATAAAAATCCTCAAGAAACTAGGCATTAAAGGAACATACCTCAAAATAATAAAAGTTATATATGACAAACCTATAGCCAACATCGTACTGAATGGGAAAAAGTTAAAAGCTTTCCTCCTGTGAACTAAAACAAAAAGGTACCTGTTGTCACCACTCCTATTCAAATTAATACCAGAAGTCCTAGCCAGAATAATCTGACAAGAGAATAAATAAATGGCATCCCATCCAAATAGGGAAGGAGGAGGTCAAATTATTCCTGTTGGCTGATGATATGATCTTGTATCTAGAAAACTCTAAAGACTTCACCAAAAGACATCTAGAATTGATAAATAAATTCAGCAAAGTCTCAGGTTATGAAGTTAATGTCCACGAAGGAGTAGCATTTCTATACCCTAATAACATTTAAGCTGAGAGTCAAATCAATAATGTAATACCATTTATAATATCTGCAAAAAAAAAATAAAATACCTAGGAATATACCTAACCAAGGAAGTGAAAGATCTCTACAAGGAGAACTACAAAACACTGATCAAAGAAATCATAGATGACAAAAACAAATGGAAAAACATTCCTTGCTCATGGATTGGAAGAAGAAACATTGTTAAAATGCCCATACTGCCCAGAGTGATTTACAAATTTGACACAATTCCCATCAAAATACCAACATCATTTTTCACAGATATAGAAAAAATAATCCTAAACTTCATATGGAACTGAAAAAGCTCAAATAATCAAAAGCAATCTTAAGCAAAAAAGAACAAATCTGGAGGCATCATTACCTCACTTTAAATAATACTACACCCATAAAACTACTTGATGACCATATGTACACATTATTTAGCTCCCACTTTATTAGTGAGAACTGTGTTTCCTGTAACTAAAACAGCATGGCACTGGTATAAAGTAGAGACATAGATGAATAGAACAGAATAAAGGACCCAGATAGAAAATAAAACCATATAGTTACAACCCACTGTTTTTTGACAAAGCTGAGAAAAATATACACCAGGTAAAGGAAGCTCTATTCAATAAACGGTCCTGGGAAAACTGGATAGCCACATGCAGAAGAATAAAACAGGATTCCTATCTCTCACCATATACAAAAATTAACTCAAGATAGAATAAGGCACTAAATCTAAGACCTGAAGTCATAAAAGTCCTGGAAGAAACCATAGGTAAAACTCTTCTAGACATTGGCCTAGGCATATAATTTATGAATAATTACCCCAAGGGCAAATACAGCTACAATACAAAATAAATAATCTGAACTTAATTAAATTAAAATTTTCTGCACAGCAAAGGAAATAATCAACAGAATAAGTAGACAACCTACAGAATGGAAGAAAATATTTGCAAACCGTACATCCCTAATATCCAGAAACTGCAAAGTACTCAAACAAATTAACAAGACAAAACCAAATAACCCCATTAAAAAGTGGGAAAAGACATGAACATTGTTTTTCAAAAGAAGATATACAAATGGCAAAAAAACGTATGAAAAAATTTTCAACAACACTAGTCACTAGGGAAATGCAAATTAAAATACAATGAGATATCACCTTACCCCTATCAAAACGGTAATTGTTAAAACAATTTAAAAAAATAGATGTTGGTGAGGATTTGGTGAATAAGGAACACTTATACATTGTTGGTAGCACTGTAAATTAGTACAACCCCTATGGAAAACAGTATACAGATTTCTGAAAGAACTAAAAGTAGACCTACCATTCAATCCAGCAATACCACCACTGGGTGTCTACTCAAAGGAAAAAAAGTTATTATATCAAAAAGACACCTGTATCTGAATGCTTATTGCAGCACAATTCACAATCGTAAAGACATAGAATCAATCCAAGTGTCCAGCAATTGATGAGTAGGTAAAGAAAATGTAGTGTGTGTGTGTATGTGTGTATATGAGAGAGACACACACCATGGAGTACTACTCAGCCATAAAGAGGATTGGAATATCTTTTGTAGCAACTTGGATAGAACTGGACAGCATTATCCTAAGTGAAGTATTTCAGGAATGGTAAAACAAATACCACATGTTCTCACTAATAAAGTGGGAGCTAAACAATGTGTACGCATGATAATAAAGTGATGTGAAGCTGCAGTCCCCAATCCCCTGGCTGTGGACTGGTATCAGTGTTCAGCCTATTAGGTACTAGCAGCAGAGTTCTGCCCTCCCCCCGCCCCCCAGGAAAAGTCATTTTCCATGAAACTTAGGAAGTGGGTAGGGCCACAGCAGGCAGTGAGTGGTGGGTGGTGGGTCGGGCAAGCAAGTGAAGCTTCATCTGTATTTACATCCATATCATCACCTGAGCTCCCCACCCAACCCCCACCACCCCTGTGAAAAAAATTGTCTTCCATGAAACCAGTCCTTGGTGCCAAAAAGGTTGGGGAATACTGGTGTAAAAGACATTAGAAACTAAGAAGAGGTGAGGTTGAGAGAGGAGTGAAGGATAAAAACTTAACTATTGGGGACAATGTACATTTTTCTGGTGATGGGTACACTTAAAGCCCTGACTTCAGCATTACATTATTTATCCATGTAACAAGAACTCTTGTACCCCCTAATATTTTGAAATAAAAATTGTAAAAAATGTGTAACTTATAACCTCCATTATTTGTAGATATGATAAAGCCATTTTTTTTGCTCTGGGGAACTTTATGATAGATTTTTGTTTATTTCCTATACATTAGGTAAGTTAGATAAAGTATGTAGAGCTTATATGTGAAACATATCATAGACATATGTTTCAATTTTTTGTTCCCATGTTGTTGATGTTAGCCTCCTCTGAGGCATGAAGTAGGTAGCCACCTATAGAGGAGAAGATTGCACAAAATATGTCTTTGTGGCAGGAAGGTACTTCTATGGACATATGTAGACTTAGGGCTCAGACAAGTCAATATATCTCATTAAACCAGGAAAGAAGTCAATTCTGAAAAATTCTCTCTATGCCATAGATTCTGTTTTTCATATCTTAAAATTTACAAAGCCCATTTTGTAATTTTTGGCCATCTTGAGGTCTAAATATGTTGGCAGCCAGCTCTCTGGTGCTATCTACCACATGATTAGCATGCGGATTGCTCCAGAAGGAAGAAAAATAATATAGAAAAGATGTGCAGGGAGGGAAAAAGAGCTATTTTTCCAGAGGCTCCTTAGGGATGCAGCACAGTTGTATATGACAAGGAGAATATGAGCAAAATAAAGTTATATAGTAATACATGATAAAGTAAAGAACTAAAATTGGTGGGAAAGGCTATTCAACAAAAATATATATAACACTAATAATAATACATGCATGTTTACTGTTTCTAAAGTTTTTTCACATAAATTGTTTTAGTCAACATTTCTTACCTTACTCCATAAAAACTTTGAGTATCATGGGACAAGCATTTTTATTTATCTTATTATATTTATGAGTTATTTTAAAGTTCAAAATTAAAATGAGATTTCAAAGAAATTTTTTATTTGAGTAGCTATTTAATTTAGGATCTTTCATACTTACTTTCATATCTCTTTCTCAATTGTGTTTTATTGTTCTATTTTTATTTATACATTTATAACACAACAAATAATATCATGAATTTTTAAAGACACCTCAAATCCTTTTTTGAATAAAACAAGAAATAATATGGCATTATTTTCTCCATTTTACTGATACAAAACTGAGCGTTTGAAAGAGTAAATAACCATTTACTCATAGAGTGATCTCAGAAGAGTCTTGTGAGGCAAGCAGAGGTCTGACCACCCAGAGCTTTGGAGGTTATGAGGAAAGAGTATAATTTCATTCTAAGAGCAATGAATAGCCATTTATGAGGCTTTAAGCAATTCAAAGGTATGCTATGATTTAGCAACAAGTCAGCCGGGTTAGAATCTGTAGGAAACATGCCTGAAATTTTAAGGTGATGGATAAATTATCTATCTATCCATCTAGATGATAAATGAAAGGACAACTTTGATTTGCCACATGGGTGGGAGGTGAAGCACCCATGGGGACTTTTGAGAAACAATGGATATCAGCTAAACTACATCTTGATGAAGATGAATCAGTTAACTAAGGACCTTTAGTTTTGTGAGTAGGGTTTGCAAACAAGATTGACATACATTCCCTAGCCACCCCTCACCTCATGCTGTGTTCAGTCTCTAATCTCATGTAGAGGAATCACTTAAAGAATATCGGTTCTACCATTGTCAAATGATTAGCTTCCAATATACTCCCAAATCTTGGACCAGCTGTGATGTTGAGGTAACTTTTCCCTTAAAAATGTATGCTTATAAAATAGTTGAAATTCAATAATAGGTTACTAGTGTGTTGGTTTTAGTACTTTCTCAGACATATCTGGATCTCACCTTCTTTTAAGCTTGGAATCCCAACACATTTTCAAAGATAAAGAAAATGTTTTTAAATGCCATTTAATGTACTGCTTGCTTAGAAATAGGAATGTGTATATTCTTTAATTTTCCAAGATTTAGAAGGAGTTATGTATATGGCTAATAATAGGGCAATACTAAAATTGAGTCAGCCTCTGTAACCCTATATAATTTAATAATGTTTCAATCCACTTGAGGCATGAACAAGTATAAATATACTATAGTACATTTGTTATTAAAATTTGTGTATTTGTGTGGCTTTTCTGAATAGTTGAAGTTATGAAATTCCCTTTTAGCATTGAGCATAGTAAAACATTTCATAAAGATGTCAATTTTAGTATTAAAGGAAATGCTACTTGAAATATTTGAAATAGATATAAATTGAATTTCCATCAAAACCAACACACATCCTCATTCCAGTCCTTCTAGGGAGGCGACAATGACAGTACCTGGTTTCAACTTCTTGCCAGGTCATTTGCATGATTTGTGACTTTGTACAAGTCACTTAAACTTCTTGGGTTTTTTTGTTGCACTTCCTTGAGAATGAGAATTGTAATAATTTCCACTTTGAAGAACTGTTGAGTATGGACTAAAAACAGTAATAAATGAAAACCACTTAGAACAGTCTATGGCGTATAGCAAATACCTTCTATATCATGTTTGCTGTCATTATTTTTCCAAATGGGGTCTATCAGTAGGTGATCCATTAAAGGATTCCTTAGTAAATATTTACACTAAGCCCAAGCCTAAATAATATAATACACATACATCGATGACATTTACATTAGCAAAATATCAAAGTTACATGCAAATGTTTTTTTCCAAGTATAGAATATCATTAGATATATTTGCAAAGTGTAGTTTTCTAAACAGATGTTTATGTTGCTAGTTACTGTAGAGTGAATATGAGATAAGGAGGTAGGAAGTTTCTTAGACTTTGTTAGAATTGCTCCCACATCTACATACGAAGAGAAAAATGAAAATAAATTATAATCGTTTAGAACTTCATACGAAATCCATGTACTAGAAAGAAAAAGTGGAAAAAATTACTTATAAGTAAGGATCAGTATTACAGAAAACTTATTCACTGTTAAATATTAATATATTTTTTAAATTTATAGAAAACTTCAGTTAATTAGAGCCCAATGATAATGACACAAAAATAACCCATCAGGATCAGTGGGCCTTGTTCCCTCTAAGTCCATGCAGAGACAGTTATCTCACCTCCGAAAATGTCTTTTTTTTTTCAATCTTTAGCTAACCAGATAGGGGATTATGGAAGCCCCAGAAGTACAAACTGGGGCTTAGATCATCAAAAAAGGATTGAGCTGAATTGTAAAATGGGACAAATTATACAGGTGAGAGAAAAAACAATGGAAACATTGCAGGTACATAAGCCCAGGCAGATGGATGAGGTGGCAGTCATGACTACATGTGTGGGAGCATCAGGCTGGAGTGGAAGGCAGAGGCCAGCTCCTAAAATCCCACACATGCTTAATGAAATCGCTGATACAGAATGTGTATGTTTAAAAGTAGAAATTGGTGCCTCTTTTGTTCAGAAGTGTGTTGCAAATGCTTAGAACAATGCCTGTAACTGCGAAGGTGCTTAGGACCGGACGTATTTATTGAGTGAATGAATGCCTTGAAAGTCTTCCTGTGTCTGCTTATCTGACATTCCTCCTTCAGTTCCACCCTAGCTGGGTCAGAAAGTATAGCTAGCCAGTGAAAGTAAAGGGAGTTGGAAGACATGGTCCCCGGTCCCACAGGAAGCAGCCCATCTCTCCTTTCCTCTTGAGGTGCAGGACCCAGCATCTTCTGCTGCTCCAGGAATTCCAAGTTTGTTAAGCATCCAGAGACAATACACCTCATCATGGGCAGTAGCAACAACAGAAAATAATGGGCACATGGGCAATAACAGGCAAGGAAAGAAGAAAAGCAAACACTATAGGAGACCATGACATGCAGATTTGTTTGGGAGCAATAGGAGGTTTTCCTTGGAGGCATCTATAAATAACTAGGGCACAGTGGTGGGAAGCTGAAACCCCATTAATAACAGGGTAGCATGGCTGGGAGTCTCACAAGAGAGTAAAATTTATACCTCTGAAAAAAAAAATCACCTGATTTAACTTAATAGATAATGCATGTATATTCAGTCTTTTCATATGAAGCAGAGGAAAAGACAGTATCCACTTCAAATGGTGCTTCTGAGCATTAACTTAGTCTTAACAGTGCCTGGCACTTAAAGGACATTCAACACATTTTAGCTCTTCTGATTTTTCAACCAGCATATGGTCTCTTATTATACTTAAGGATTTTGGTTCTAGCCTTTGCGGTGCATGAGTTCTGGTGAAGCAGGCAGGCATGTAAAGTTGAGAACATGGTTAGATTTAACTTAGTTCCCTAAGAGAGAGCTCAAGTGCACTGCTGGGGCAGAAAAAGCCCATGCACTTCTTCTTGGCCTTTGAGCTCTTGGGCCTCTGTGGATTTTCCAGTGTAGCTCATAGTTCTAGACCCCTGGCCCAATATCTCTCCTGATTTGTCTTTTCTCACTGATTGGCAGCCTAGATTGTCTGTTATCTGAACTATACAAAGAAGCTCGGAGCCATATTTTCTGTGATACGGGAGACTGCAGTTTCCTAAGGGATGAAGCAGCTGCCTGCTGCTAACTTTCATATTAATAAGCCCCTTTATTCTGTTTATTACAGAGGATCCTGTTACAAATTTTACTTCATTTCATACGGCCTACCTTCACACGTAACATTTTTAGGTAATCCTCACTGGCATTGATAAATAAATTAATAATTCAGTTATCAGTTCAGTTACCCATACATCCCTCTGTGCCAGGCACTATCCCAGACACTAGATGCAAAGTTCTGCCCATCCTGGAGGAACTCAGGATCAGTGTTATCTTGCCAGCAAATAGTTACAACGCAATGATGTCTCATAACACTGTTTGACATTCAAAGGTCTTTTGTGCACTGAAGTCAGAGAAACAAGGTCTTGGGATATCTCACAAGGAGTCACAGACGAGGTTATATATGAACTGGCTTTTTCAGGCTGATTCAGGAAAAGTAAACCAGAGATCTGCTAGGACAGTAAATGGCAACTGTATAGACAACATCATAGGATTTAAAAACGGTCACATCTTGGGAAGAATTATTTTTTATTTGTGGGTGAAAACAATTTGGTTAGTATTTTATGAGAGCAGAGTGATATGATTGGATCTGTATTTTAGAAAGATAATTCTGAGAGTCGCATGGAGGGTAGATGTAATTAAAAATATTGGGGAACACATTATATTTCCAGCTTCCTAAAATACAAGATCCTAATAATCAACATAATACTATACTTTCTGAGACTACTAATTCATTGCTAATGATCTCAATGGTTTCAAACAAATATTTTGGAGCTTATACTTAAAGATAAGAAAATAATATTATAAGAATTTTAATCTTCCAAAATTCATCATAGCCTATCTTTAATGAAATATCTACAGTTATTTTTAATATTATATTTCTAATATGTATATATTTAAATATTAACTGAAAATGAAAGCCCATGGAGGTAGTGAAAGAGTTCTAGAATTTATGTCATGTATAGAGACATAAATCATCTTTTATTAGAGATTAGTAACATTTTAGTAGGACCTACAACACTTAACAAAATATAGCTGATGAAGTGACATACATTGTTCTTGTATCTGAGTTACAAGGCTAAAAACTATAAGAAATATCAACCAAAATATTATACTTTCTAAATAAATAAGTGCAGCAAAAGTCCATTAAACTTTAGTGTACTAAGTCCATTAAACTTTAAATCTGCCATGGTCAAATTGTTATAAATAGCAAGCAGTTAAAGATATGACACATTTGGTAAAATTTTCTAACTTTCTGATATAATTGTTTCATTGTATCATTTTTTAATACAACTGGTAATAGAAGACATATTATGCATGGTATAATGCATGGAACGAGTTTTAAGCACCTGTACGTGAATTTGAGTAAATGGGCTTAATCTAGAGAGTTTAATCAGTTTTATCAACACTCCCCATGTCAGAGTTGGTGGGAAGCATGATAATGTGACCTCATTAAATTAATACTTGTGACGAGGATGAAAATGACCACTGAATATCAAAATAAATAATGCATTGTCTTGTGTTCCTTTGCCACTGCTGCTTTAGGCATCTGGGGAAATTAATAAGGGTTACTTGTGTCAATCAGGCAAATCAGAAGTAAAAAGAAATCTTCAATTAATCATGGTATTTTACAACAATCCCTTTGGAAAAAAAAAAAGAACCCTATTAATAAAAAAGCATTATGCCTTCTGTTGCAGTTGACAAACAGTGATAAGCTTCTCAGGAGATATGCTGTATGAGAGATTCATAATGAAGTTTTCCTTGTAAATTTCTCTAAAATCATTCCAACTGCAAAATCTTAGCAGTTCTGAGGCATGAAACCCTTCAGGGCTTCATCTAAAGAGGTTTTCCTTTGGCTTTCACAGAGTGAGCTGGTGATTACTACATAGGTCCTTTGTAGCATGCTGCCAGCTGCTGTCACAGTTTAAAAAAGTGAAGCATGCCCCTCAGACCAGCAAATTTGGTTAATCGGGAAACTTCCCAGGAACCACACAAAGATTATTCAGTAACTCTCCACATATCACCAACTCTGAGACACTGTGCAAACAGGTTTCTGCTGACTTCATACACCCTCTATATGCAATTTCTTGATCACTACTTTGGGGCTTACTCTTAAAAGTTTCAGACTAACTGGCAATGAGGACTGAATTGAAATGAGATGGGGGGAATTCCTATTAGGACTTGTTCTGCTATAGCATACACAGTGCCATTTATTTTGGGGATTAGCCTTAAGTCTTATATAATTAAAAGCACATATTCACTTCTTTTTAGGAATAACTATTCATCTAAATTTTGGCCATCTCTGAAATCCTATATGTTCCTTTTCCCTGATGATTTTTCCTAGATCACTGAGAGGGCAAAAAAACTGTTGCTACATACTTTTGTCCTAAAAATTGAACATCAAATAAATAGCAGACATTTAGCACTGAAATAATTATCAATCTTTAGACAATACAGATAAATTAGGAGTGATCAATTCTTAAACACTATTTTGAATATTCTTGGGAACAATAATTTAGTGATCAGATAGATTTCAGTTTAAGCAAATATCTATACCTGGACATAGTTCCTTTGCTCTATTTTGCCAGGTTGTGAGAGGTAATAATTTAAAATGTCTATTTTGGAAGAGAATGGAATTTCAACTTTGAGGAAAGGACCACATTTTAAAATATCAAGAAATGTCAAGAAAATAATCTACAATTCTCCCATATAGTCATTTAAAAAATTGATGTCTGTCATATAAAATGATGTATATTTTATTTATACTTTCAAATGAACACATTAAATTTAAATCTGTTATTAGAGTATTTTTGTACTAATCAAGATTGATATTTTCACATTGGCAACTCTCACATCCTTTATGGAACTATTGTAGATAATTATTTATGTGCAATATGTGTTTATATGTAGAAAGAGAGAGAGCCGCTTACCACTTAATGATAGTATTTTTATAAAGTTTCATTTTATTAGTGGTGTTTTTTAACTTCTTGAAGCAGAAAAGTATGTATGTTCAAAAATTTAATCATTTATCAAGATGTTTGAACATAAAGTCCAGTTGTGAAAAGAGTAATATGTATTATTGATACAAGCATGTTCCTCAACATGCACATACAATAATCAGAGCTGACTTTTTAAAATATAGGAGAAATAAGTTAATATTTTATTGTCACTTAAAGGAATATTTTATTGCAAAAATAAAGTAAGAACATAGTGAATTGTGTCTAAAGTTTTTATCGCCATAAGGTTCTGACCTTGGAAACTCATTTGAAGCCTCTTTCTCAAGTTATAAGATATAATCTGCAGTGGAGTAACAAATCATATGACACAATGCTATTATTTCTTTTATTTATCCATGGTGTTACCTATCTCTAGCAATTTTGGGGTTATAGTGAGGTATAAAGGCAGACTGATTCATTATTAATAGAATTTTTATATCAAATAGTTTTGAAAGATGCCAAGGAGAAAATACACTGAGATTTGAATATAAGGACAGGAATTAAATGTGGATCTTGTCCAAATTACAAGTTTCCTACAGTGCAAAACAGCAATAATGTTTATAAATCTATCTACTATTATTTTCTAGTTATCAATGCACAAAGATATACATACTAATAACATTAGTCCTTGTCTTTTGTTAAATGTAATTGTTTCTCTCAAAGAAGTAGATCTTTTAGGAGAATGGTTCCCCAGTGAGAAAGATAAAATAAGATTAAGAGAGTTCATGTAGGAGCATATATAAAAATTCCTGAAAGGACGGTCACATATAAAATGTTATTTTTTCTCATCACAAATCAAGACTATTAACATATATATATATATATATATGGAAAAAGCATCCCAAATTAACAAGATTACATGTTTAAACTACTTTTAGCAGTTATGAGACTCCAGGAGTCATAATTTAAACTCAGAACTGAAAGGAAATATAAAGTCCATTTGTTTGTTTTTTCCTATAGGACAATGAATTGCATGTCTTAGCCATTTTGTGTTGCTATAACAGAATACCTGAGCCTGGGTAATGTATGATAAACAGATATTTATTTGGCTCATGGTTCTAGATGCTTGAAAGTCTAAGATCAAGGGCCCCACATTTGGTGCAGGCCTTCCTGCTGCATTGTCCTATGGTGGAAGATGGAAAGGCAAGAAAGAACAAGGTGGGAGGTGGAGAGAGAGAGAGAGAGAGAGAGAGAGAGAGAGAAAGGGGGCTGACTCATCAGAAACCCATTCCTACAGTAACTAAGTAACTAGCCTACTCTAGGGATAATGTCATTAGGGATTAAGTCTCCAATATGTGAACCTGTGGGAATACATTTAAACCATAGCAGAATTCATTCATTAATTCACTCTTTTCTTGTATTCTTGCCATGGATCAGTCAAAAGACATTTATTGAATGATTTAGTGCAAGGCACTACACTGTATTTTTTAATTTTCATATTATATAACATTTAGGTAGATATTTATGGCTACCAGAATATTTCAGACGTTTTTCAATTTAGGTTGTGGGGTGAAAGACCTCAGTCACTTATATTAATAACTTACTACATGCCTCAAAATGTCCTATATGTAAATTAAATGCTTATCATATTCCAAAAGTTATCTCCAATCATCTGCTTGGGCAGCTGTCTCTCCAGATTCATCATCATTTGACAAACACCAACTTTACCAGGCACTGTGCTAGATCTGTAGATTAAAAAGAAGAGAGAAGGTTTTTAAAGGAGATGGTCCTGCCTATACCTGCTTAACTTCTGAGAATAAGCATACAAAAATTATCACATCATAAGGTCATAGAGTCACAAGGGCATGTCTGATGTGGAGTGGGTTAAAGGGGATGGGAGATTTAATCAGCTTGGGGAAGTCAGGACAGGTTTCTGCAAGGAGGAAGAATTTGAGGTGATATACCATCATTAAACTGAAATATTTCAGACAAAGCATGCAAGGATAATGAAATTGTAGATAGTAAAAAATTTTCTGGAAATAAGGTGCAATTCAAAACTTTTGGAATATAAAATACAAGCAAGGAAGCTTGAGGAGTAGGAAGAAGACAGGTAATAAAAAGTCTCAAAAGACATTCCCGGAATATTACAAACTCTTGAAAAGCAGTAGTTAAGCTAATGAAGTTTTTATTTTACTCAGAAGAAGCTACAGAAGTCCATTGAGAAATACCCTGAATCAAATTTGTATTTCAGCAACATCATAAGACTGTCATGAGTTTTTTAGCAGCTTCCCCCATAGGATTGTGATGTTAATTAATTCTTTTACTCTCTCCATGCCCAGCAAGTGTTAGAGATCATCTTGGTCATACATTGACTAGAGTTATTTTCCTTTTTTTTTTTCTGGTTGAAAATTTGAACTGGATGTTCATCCAAGAGCATTTTCAGCCCTTCTAACCCAACCCTCAAAGTTACTGTTTGGGATGAACTGCATTTGGCTTTTCTGTTGAACAGAATTGTGCAATTCAGAGCTATTTCTAAGCCCATCCCATTCAGTAGAGGACCACTTCTTGTTTCCTATCCACAGAACCTTTCATTTGACATTAGTGTTTCATCATCTCTGCCTTTCCCCCTCAGTCTATTCCAGTGCCCCAGTGGCATAATTGGAGATTATCAGACAAGAGATGAAGCCCACAGTCCTTTCTGACTACACCACAGGAGTTAAAGCCACACATTACACATAGATTGTTAGAGTAACTTGCAAAATTTCAATTCACACAGGATATTCACATAGCAATATTTGTTTGCCAATTGAACATGGAAGTAGAGTTAAGTGGCTGCCTTAAAAATCACCTATGTATAGGCTAATATGTAGGAAAATATTAATGCCTTTTTTATTATCAAAATCATTAGCTTCACACTACTAGTTAGCTCAAAGCACACATTTGGCAGAGATGAGGATTAATATTACACAAAAAGAATATAAAATAAAGAAAGAGTATTGCTATTCTATGTTATATTTACCAAATCTGAAGAAAAGTTAAGTAATTGATCCAGTCGTCTAGTGAAATAGAAGTAGAATTGGGAACAAAAGCAAATTCTACCTGGCTGCAAAGTCCATGAATGTTTTAATGACTATGACACACTGTTTGACTTGGTTCTCCTGGAGAAAATTCTTTGTTTATACATAATTGCCAGTTGGAGAATTTGGGACTACCAAGGACCAGGTGCACCAAACTGGTACCACAAAACAAAAAGAAAAATAAAGATAGAATGAAGTTAAAGAGCTTATCTTTTATGGGAAAAAATTACCTTTCTTTCTTACTCTGGGGTAATGACATTGAAACATTGAGTAGAGATCAAAAGATCAAACAGAGAACCAAACTGGGAGACCTTTAGTCTGGATGTTGCCCTTTAGAGGACATCACAGGCTTACCTTGAAACTCTATTGACCTCAGAGACACCAGTTCCTGTCACTTTTTGCTATTTATGATGATTCTTGCATCAATTCTTCAATTAACTTTAGGTCACAAAGAAATCATTCCCTGGACTATTGTAATTTCTTAAGTAAATTCTATAAAATGGATTATTGTGTTATTGGGCATCTTCGTGACAAGGTATTTTCTTTAATAAACATAATTTAACAAAAATTTGAAATTCTGGAGGAAATAATAAACTACATAGTCATCTAGTAATCAACTGTAAAAATTTTTTGTTAATTAATTGTATTATTTCTGTTGTGAGATATGGGTTATTGACCTAAAAGAGTAGGAATTGTTTTAAAAAGAATATTACTATAAGCATACTTAGCTTTTTATCTGTGAGTTAATTTGTCATTCAGTTCCTATACTTACATGAGGCATTAAATTATACAATTTATGTAAAAGAGCTTCCTTTGATTTTGTTTGGTAAAGTTAAATACACTAAGATATTTTGTAATCTTACAAAAATTACTTTAGTTATTTATGTCCACTTACATGATAGTATCTTACCTCCACTATTTTTTACATGAATTTATTATTTACTAATTTTTAATTATTTGGGGAAAAATGATTACAGTATTTCTATTTTAAACCTGATTGACCCTTCTATTTCATTCCTAACATACACTTAAGTTTTATTGCAAATTAATTTAATAAATGATATTTCTAAAATTCTATAGATCAGAATATATTAAAACAAAATTTCATTTTATTTAGATATTATAGGGGACATAGAGAGGAACACTGACTTGTTTAGAAAACAACGGACTTTAATAGTCATGAGATGAAAGTTGTTTTAGATTTATAACAGTAACACAAAAATAATATTAATTATAACCAGGCTCAATGCTGCCCCAGTTGAGTAATTAAGTAGAATATGCTTTAGAATAGTCCCACTAGGGTATTTATCCACCAACCCTCATCCTTCCTCAATTCAAGATTACCCTCACTTTCAGGGCTAAACAAGAGAATGCTCAAAATTGAAACAAACAAATCACAGTGCATAAGGAGAAAGCAATTGGCATGAATGGGAACTGTCAGATGTAGCCCCAGATAAACTCAAAGGTGGGCCAGGGAGAGGTGTGGCATGATCTTCAACAGTATCTGCTTTACTTTCCTTGCAAAAAATAGATAAATTCTTAAATAAATCCATTTATACAAAATACATTCCCAGCACAAAGGTGTTTTAAGGGAAAACAATTCTACATTTATGGTTTAAAAAACAAACTTTCCTCTGTGAGACTCTTACAAATTATTTTAGTTCCCAAAATGGGAAAACACTTTATAGGCAAATGGATACTGACTAAAGAAATGTGTACTCATGGTTGTACCTGGATTAAGTACTAATGCAATTCAGTAAAAATTTTTTCATTCTTGATTAATGGTGTCATGACAAGATTTATAATCACAGCATTTTCATTTGACCACAAAGTTATAAGAACCTTAGAAGCATCCATTGTTAACTTCCATAGCTGGCCAATATTGGCTTTCTCGAGATCTTATTGAGCATTTATGATAGCCTATCGTGAATTACTTTATAATCAGGTCAATAACAGTAATAGACTCTCTAGTACAGTAGTTTTCATTGATAAAGTTGATTATCCCAACAAAGAATTAGGTAAGTATATTTTACACTGGAAACAATTTTTTCAAAAATTAACTTTAGATGTATAATACTACAAAGGCCAGTATAGAAAATTTAGAATTTTGAAATATTACAAGCTAATTGTTATGGTTTACCTCTTTAATGATTCCAAGAATGTGGAACAACTTTCATTCCCACAAATTGCTGATGATAGTGTACAATATTATGACTGTTTTGGAAAATTTTTGAGCAGTTCGTTAAGTTAACCATATATTTACCATATGACATACAGATGCTTCTTCTAGGTACTTACCCAAAAGAATGAAAATCTGTAATCACACACACACAAAAATTGTACATGATGTTCATAGCAGCTTTACCCATAAAAGCCCCCCAAATTGAAATCAACCCAAATGTCCATCAGTGAGTAAATGGATAAGCAAATTGTAGCATATATACTCAACATAATGCTATTCAGAAATACAAATAAATGAACTGCTAATATACGAATAAATGCAGACAAGTTTCAGATGTTATATTGTGCAAAGGAAGCCATATACATGAGTACATCCTGTAGGATTTCAATTATATGGAGTTCAAGGGCATTCAAACCTTATCTTACAGTGACAGAGATCAGATCAGTGATTGACTGGAGCATTGTGCAAAGTTGCACAAGAAAATTTTTGAATGTAATGAAAATGTTGTATATTTTGATCAGGTGATACTTACATGAGTGTTCACATTTTTCAATAATCATTGAAGTATATACTTATATTAAATGGAAATTATACTTTAATAAAGTTGATTATTTATAAATACTATACATTTCTTATATTAAACATAAAAGCATAAAAACATTGAGCTGGAAATTTCTCTCAAGATATTTGGCTTACATCTAGTTGTATTTAAAGATCTGTTCTGTCACTACACACACACACATAGACACACACACACATATTAGAACATAGGGAAAATTTGGGGAAGGAGCCTATTGTATTTAAAGCTCTACCCTTCTTCAAAATAAATGACCCTTCTATGGCTTTAGTCTTATATTCATGCACTTAATATAGGTTGTTGACAGGTAATCTAATGCTAGTTATCCAGCAAATCATACCACATGTATATGAACTATTTTAAAAACTCTCACATTGATCCACCTTTTGTTCTGCTCCATTTATCTCCTTCCTTCACAGAAAAATTCACTGCTCCATATTTGCTTTCCACTTATCTGTCTAAACCTGCCCCAACTAGTATTTTCCTCCTGCCCCAGCAATCAACACTACTCTTTAGTCAAGTTCAACAATGTCTCTACATTGCTTAACCCAATGGTCAATTCTTTGTCTTAATCTTATTTGCTGAGTCATCATCATGTAAACCAAGGGGTTACTCTTTCCTCCTTGAAACGCTTTCACTACTTGGCTTCTGGGATATGATCTTCTTTTAATTTTCTTTTCCATGTTGGCAACTGCTTAGTCTACTCTGCTCCTTATACCTCATTTCCCTAACCAGAAACAGATTTACCATGAAGTTAATAAAAGTCAAGCTTTTATTGATATGAATAGAATCCTTTTAAAACATTGTACTTGATTGTTTATAATCATCTATTTTGTCCTTCAAAAAATAATTACCATAATTGTGGAACTTCAAGGTCCATAAAAGTTCCATCCTGGTCAAAAAACTTTAAACATTCAAAAGCCCTGATCTTAGCCCTTTGACTTCTATTTTCTCTTATTCATGTATTGGGTAATCTTATTCAGGCCCATAGTTTTAGATGTCATTTGAACATCAATGACTTTCAAATGTATATGTTCACTTTGGACCTTTCTATTGAACTTCACATAGAGATATCTAACCGCCTATTGAACATTTCAAATTTAACATCTCCAAAGCTAAACTTGTGATTTTACATTCGATCTTATTTCTGTGACAATTTTCTCCATCATAGTAAGCCAATAAAAACTTCCATTCTTGATATCTCAGGCCAAAATTTTGGAATCATTAATTGATCTCTTTCTTTTCTACCCCAATCTAATCCATCCACAGACTCCAATAGAGTGTATCAGCTCTAACACTGAATTACATCTTGAATCTGCCAATTCTCACCCCCTCTGTCCTGCCACCCTAGTCAGGCTGACTTCAGTTAACACTTATTATTGAAATCACTTCCTATCTGATCTTTTTTCTTCTTCTCTTTCCCAGGAGTCTATTCTAAAGCCAACAGTCATAGCTATCCCCTCAAATTATAAATTAAATCCTTTCACACCTTGCGTTTGGCCCATTGTTTTTCAGACTTCCATACAGCACAAGCCAAACTCTTTCTAATAGTCTATAAGACCCTATATGTCCTGCCTATTCTCCTTCCACCTCTATGACCTTATCTCTAACTTTATCTCTTATCTCTTACCTTCTGACTTTCTTGATATTTCCCGAAAAATCCAAATAACTTTTGACCCTAGGATCATACTGTTCTTTGCCTAGAAATCCCTTCCCCTAGAAATACTTGTATCTCAAAACCTTACTTTGCCTTGGTCTATTCAAATTTTATAATATCAGAGAATTTTCCCTTGATTTTTTTTTATATTGGAGAAAAATACTCCCACCTTCAGCATAGCACTAAAGCATTCCTGTTCTTAGCAAACTTTATTTTCCCATGGAAACAATCCCTATCAAGTTATATATTGATTAGTTATGTATTAATATATTTTTGTATTCCTCTACCAAAATGTAAGCTACATGTGCAGAAATACTGAATTAAAACTCCTTTACACAGTATCTGGAGTGTCCTACACAAACAACATACATACATATTCATATATAAACATATATATAATTAACTTATTAATGGCATATTGTGAATAATTAATTTAATTCAATTATTCTAGGATGAACTACACTTAGCTATACAAGACCTTATAGTTATAGAGAAGAACTAAACAAAGAAAAGCTAAATCTGTTTAATTTCAGAAAGATAAATTAGAAAGCCATCTCCAGGTTGATAATTTTCAAATATATTCAAATACTAAAATTCTATGCTTAGAAAATGGTCACTCTTCTAATTGACATTTGCTATTCACAAAGCAGTTGGTCCATGGGCATCTCCCTCACCACAGACCTGGGTATAGTTATTCAAGAAAAAAAGGTATGTCCTGTAGACAATTTCAGTGTTCTTGATTTGCTACTTTTGATGAACAAATGAATAGAAAATAAACCTGTGACTGAGAACTGACTTGGAATGACTCAGGAAAGCACGGAGAAATCACATCGGACTCTAGACCTCAAAACACAGAGCTAATAGAAGTCTTGGGAAGCTTTACATGATCCCTAGTTTTAAAAAGCCATTATTTTCCACAATAAAGAACTCCAAACTGCTGCTGATTTTCAGTTATTAAAACAGCCCATTTTATAAATGTAAGTATATCTCTAGAAACTTAATTTTTAAAAAAACAGTAGGTAAAAAAAGTTTACAATATATGCTTAGGCTCAAATTTTCTTTTACTATTGCTCCAAATTTAAATAAACTTACTTTTCTCATAGTATATAAAACAAATTATATATTATTATTTTATTTATACTGTATAATTACCATTTATTTTCTGAAGTTGAAACACAATTTTCTATATATCACATTCTGAAGTCCCTGAAAATAAATCTTTATTTCTGCTGTTGCAAAATTATGATATTGAAAAAATGTTTTAATATCTATACTATTTTCATGTGTATTACTTCCAATTTTAATTCCATTTTACTGATTAAAAATAGGATATCTGCCAAACATTTATAAAATAAATTATAATAATTCTCTACAATCTCTTCCAGAATACAGATGTAGAAAGAACACTTTCTAACTTATTCTATGAGATCAAGATTACCTTAGTATCAAAATCAGACAATGACATTATAAGAAAAGAAAACTCCAGACCAATATCTTTTATGAACATAGATATAAAAATCTTTTAAAATATTATCAAATTAACTTCAATAATTTATAAAAAAATACTGTATATCATAATCAAGTGGGATTTGTCCCAAGTATGCAAGGCTGGTTCAACATTTCAAAATCAATTAATGTAATCCATCACATCAACCTGCTAAGAAAGAAAAATTACATGATCGTATCTGTACATACAGAATAGCACTTGAAAAACTCAAATACTCATTGTTGATTAAAGAAAAAAAAACTCTTAGAAAATGAGGAACAAAGGTGAACTTCCTCAACTTAATAAAGATCCTCTACAAGGAACCTACAGCTAACATCATACCTAGTGGTGAGAAACAAAAAGCTTTTCTGCTAAGATAAGAAAAAAGACAAGCATGTCCTCTCTTACCCCTGCTTTTTAACACTGTACTAAACTCCTAGCTAAGGCAATAAGATAAGACAAGGAAATAAAAGGTATACAGATTGGAAAGGAAGAAATAAAATTGACTTCGTTTATAGATGACAAGATTATTTATGTAGAAAATACAAAGGAATCAACAGAAAAAAAATCCTAAACTAAGTAATTATAGCAAGGTTTCAGAATACAAGATTAATGGAAAAAAGTCAATTGCTTTCCTATATACCAGCAATAAACAAGTGGAATTTGAAAATAAAAACACATTATTATTTACATAGCACCAGTAAGAATGAGATATTTAGATATAAATAAAAAATATGTACATGACCTAGATGAGGAAAATTGTAAAACTCTGTTGAAATAAATCAAAAAAGAATTAAATAGATAAAGATATATTCCACATTAGTGGATATGGAGACTCAATATTGTCACAATGTCAGTTTTTTCCAACTTAATCTACAGATTTAACACAATTTCAGTCAAAACATTAGCACTTATTTTTGGGTATTGACACACTTATTTTATATGGAAAGGCAAAAGACCCAAAATAACCAGCACAATATTTGAAGTAGAAGAACAACATCGAAGGACTGGTAGTATCTGACTTCAAAATTTACTATAAAGCTACAGTAATCAAGAGAGTGTGGTATTGGTGGGTGACTAGATGAATAGTCCAGTGGAATATAACAGAGAGCCCAGAAATAGACCCACGGAAGTATAATCAACGGATGTTTAAAAAGGAACAAAGACAATGTAATGGAGCAAACATACTCTTTTCAAAAAATAATGCCAGAACAACTGGACATCTACAAGGAAAAATTATGACTCTAGACACACACCTTACACCCTTCACAAAAATTAACTCAAAGTGGCTCATAAACTTAAAGGTAAAATATAAAATTATAAAACTTCTAGAAGATAATATAAGAAAAAATCTAAATGACCTTAGGTATGGTGACAACTTTTTAGATACTAAACCAAATACATGGTCCATGAAAGAAATAATAGATAAGCCAGATTTCATTAAAATTTAAAACTTTTCCTTTGTGAAAGACAGTGTGAAGAGAATGAGATGACAAGACACAGACTGGGAGAAAATTATTTACAAAAGACACATCTGATAAAGACCCGTTATATAAAATACATACAGAACTCTTGAAACTCAACAACAAGAAAATGAACAACTTAATTAAAAAGTTAGCAAAATACCTGGACAGAAACCTCACCAAAGAAGACATACAGATGAAAAATAAGCATATGAGATAATTTTCAACCTCATATGTCGTCAGGGAAAGGAAACCTAAGACAACAATGAGGTACCATCACTCATCTGTTAATATTAGAATGGCCAAAGTCCAAGACACCAACAACAAATACTAGTGAGGATGTGGAGCAACAGGAACTCTCATTCATTGCTACTAGGTATATGAAATGATAAACAGCCACTTCAAAGTCAATTTGTCAATTTCTTATAAAACTAAACATACTCTTACCATAGCATCAAACCAATGTCCTCCTTGGTATTTACCCAAATGAGTTGAAAACTTATGACCACACAAAAACCTGCACAGAGATGTTTATAGTAGCTTTATTCATAATTGCCAGAATTTGGAAGTGACTAAGATGTTCTTCAGTAAGTCAATACATCCAGACAATTGAAAACTACTCAGCACTAAAAAGAAATGAACTATCAAACCATGAAAGGCATAGAGGAATCTTAAATTTATATTACTAAGCAAAAGAAGCCAGTCTGAAAAGACACTATAGTATATGTTTCCACCTATATGACAATTCTGAAAAAGGAAAAACAGTGGAGAGAGTCAAAGGATCAGAAATGCACTCTGGTGCAATATGTTAATGGTGAGAGAAGGGGTAGATGGTAGAGAGTGTGTGGGAACTCTCTGCACCTTCTGCTCAATTTTCTTATAAAGCTAAAACTGCTCTTAAAAAGTCTATTAAAAATAGGGTAATCAGAAGTGAGGTGACTCAGAGAAGATTTCCTGGGGTTTAATTTACTACCCGATTTTCTATGCTAAACAATCTATGGTGATGGTGGAATTATTTCATTTGTTAGTTTTGTTTTAATTCAAGGATTTAGTCTGTTGCTTTTTATGATGTTTATGTAGATGTAACATTACTATTTCTAATGTTCACATGGAAAGCTTTGTATAATACCTGAATGCCAGTATTATAAAAATTGGTATACTTGATTTTTAGGACTGCCATAGCAAATTACTACGAAGTTGACTTAAAGAATGAAAATGTATTCTCTCATAGTTCTAGAGGCTAGAAGCCCAAAATCAAGCTGCTGGCAGGGTTGGTTTCTTCTAGAGGCTGTGAAGGAGAATGTATTCTATGCCTCTCTCCTGTCTTCTGGTGGCTATCAGCAATCTTTAGTGTTCCTTGGCTTGGAGAAGCATTTCTCCAACCTCTGCCTGTACTTTCAGATGATCTTCTCTGTGTCTCTGAATTTCTCATCTTTTAATACTAACACTTGTCATTGGATCTGAGGGCCCTCCCATTAATTCAGGATGATTTCATCTTGAGTTCCTTCACTTAATTATATCTGCAAAGACTCTTTTCCAAATAAGCTGTAGTCACAAATACTGGGGCTTAAGACTGGAACATATCTTTTTTGAGAGATCACCATTCAACCCATTACAATTAGTATTAATATATTATCCCAAAATATGATATCAACATATTATTCTCTCAAATCAGCCTGCTTATATGGCTATGCTTATGGGAGGAAAAAACCCAACAAATGCTCGAATTTAATTTTTTTTATTTATACGAGGATTCTTTTTTCCTGGCTTCTATTACCTTCTTTTAAATTGAAAGAGTCTACATTTTATAATTAGAAATAAATAAAATTACACTTACGTTTAAGGGATTTTTTTAAATAGACAAAAATATCCAAATCATCCATATGCTATCTTATACATTTGTGTGCCTTCCCCAAATTGTACACAGTTTATCAAAGTTATAGAGCTTTTCTGAACACTATACGAATTCAAAATTTCAGTTTTATGTGAGTAATAGACTTTAGGACTTAATCATATAGGATATATTATCTACTTTTGTTTGTTTCTCTTGGCTTATCTTTTCACAGTTTATACAGTTTTAACAATGGTATATCAGGGCTACCGTATTGTCAGTATTTCTATTACAACCTATTTTATTATACTAGGTTTCTAGGAGACCCAAAAAAGATTCATGTAAAAATAGTAATTAACTAGGAAATAAAAGGAAAGATTATTAAGCATTCATTGGCTCTAACTGTGTTTTTAAAAGTCATATTGGTAGGTAAATACCTCAGCACAGACATCCTACAAGAAAGGGTTATAATTTGTTTTTGAGTTTAAAAAATCCATTTCTATTTTTTCCCTTTATCTTTTTTTTTCTGGTTCTACTTTTCAGCACTATCACCATAATACAAGGCAGGAAAAGTATTAAATTCACTGTAGGAAACGAGCCTTCATTTTGTTCTTTTAAATAATAGGCTTATAACTATGCAGGACAAACCCTCCCTGACATTGACAACTTTAAAGCATCTCTCTCTCCATCTTTAGCTGAAGGAAGGAAAAGCCATTGTTATTGATGTATGTGAAATTCTGGGGAAAAAAGCAGAGCTGGGGAAAACATGTATTCTCCCTAATCCCAGTTAGGGGACCAATTTGCAGTTTACCAATTTCCATACAGATGGTTGTATTCATTCCTCTGCTTTGATTGTTTGCCCAGTTGCAAAACCACATACACACACACGTTGCTTGGATTTAGGCGATGATGAGGTCTGAATATTGCCTGGAATGAAGAATGTCTGAATGTTTATATATCATTATATTTTTCAGTGAGTTATTCAGAGGACCCAAGTTAGCTAGTTCCTCCACCTTATCATCAAAAAACTACTCTGAGTATGGCACCACTCGGTGGAATTTGAATGCAAAATTAGAGAAGAGAATATTATATTAGTGATTTAAGAATATTATACTCTAAAAGAAGCAGCTACATGTTTCTATCTGTTTTAAAATACGTTCTGATAACACTATAAAGAGTTATTCTTTGCCTTTAAGGATTCTGGAAAATCTGGAGGAGCCAATGTAAGATGAGTCAGATTACGGAAAGGGTACAGGTACAACGAAGGTCTAAGTCTCCAATGAAATTCTCCTGGACTATTGAACTTTGGGAAGAATTTCCATTAGTAAATGTAAAATTGTATAATTACACTGAATGAAGATTTCAAAACACGTAAGATACATGCTCAAATTAAATGTGAATTCACCGAGATTTCTGTGGACTGCAATGAATCTAAGTCTATGCTGTCATGATGGAAAATAAGTCACTATAAAGATGCACATGTAGGTAAGATGAGGCTCTTGCCTGATAGCAATTGATTACCTAATATATACTGTAGCTGATAGATCAAAATCAGTTTTTCCTTTTACAATATCAAAACCCCAATACATAGTCTTCCACGTGCTAAAATTTTTAGTTTGATTCAGTCCTTACATTATTCAGTCCTAAAACAAACAATTATTTTTTCCTTAGGAAAAATTCTCTTCAATTTCTTTCCTTCCCACTCCTATTAAATCAAGTTACTCTCTTTTTTAATTTATTCTTCCTACAGATTATTACTCACAGTTGTAATTAAGCAACACAGTTGTTTACTTGTCTGCTTGTATTATTGACTTATAAACTACTTTAGGGTCAAGACTGTGACAATGTATTACTCTGAACTCAGCATTTTGCACTCTGAATATAAAAACTAGACAGATGATTGATAGAGTGGTACATAGAGGATGATGGGAGTGGGAGAGAGAGAGGGAAAGAGATGGTTTGGGTGCCACCTTTTGAGAGAGGTAGCAAAACTAGAAAACTTGCAGAAGAAAAGGATGGAGGAGGTCTTGAAACTATATCTTATGATGAAAATGGTTTGACATGATGACAATAGCTTTATGATACTGTTGGTGATACTTTAAAATATTTAGAGTAACTTTTAAGCATATATATATATATATCTCAGAGGATAGAACTAGTATAAATGGTTAGAAGGCATAAAAATATCTTTGCAAAAAAGCCTTCCATCTAATTCTGAGTGTAAAGTGAAAAGATCCTGTAAAGAAAAGTAATGAGTTACCAATCACTGAATGTTTTCAAACAGAAGCTTAATAACTCTCCATTCAAAAAGGTAATTATCTTGTTTGGGAGGTGGATGGAAGATTCTCAAGATCATGTCTAACTTTCTGATCTATGAAATCCATATTCACATGTCAATTATCTTGTCTATCAAAACTTTAGCTTACTAATTTTCACTCTGAAACTGACAAGCCAAAATAATTCGTTTTAGTTGTTGATTTTAAGCTCTCCACAGTTACAACTATAAGCCCACAGAAATTTTTCAATAGTTATTTGAGTCCAAAATATTAAAGGGGTAAATGCAGAATTTTGTTTTCATCATGTGTCAGTTGAATTACAAAAATTGAGAAACTAGAGATGAGTTCAAGCTGGCAGAAAAAAATTTGAGTAGAATTGCAGTATGAGGCATCGGCATGGAGAGTTGGAAGTTGATATTTACTTATATAAATTGAACTGAAAGAAAAGTTCTTGAAGAGCATTTTGGAGGAAGAAGTAACCAGCAATTCTTTTATGTAAAAACCTCACTCAAGGCACCACAAATTCAAATTCTTCTAGAACACAGGTGAGTAGGTGTATCTTTAAAACTCACATGGAAATGAGAATTTTTTGAATTATTTTATCATAAGTGATCCAGAATCCAAGCATCCAAATGATACAGAATCATGTGGATAATAATATAGTCACTTTAAATCTACTTCTTCTTAATTACTAAAGTATTATGTGATATTGATGTAAGCCATTTGTGTTGGGTTTTAATGAAAAACAAACTGAAACAATGGCACTCTAGAAAATAATATCCTAAATCTGTGATATTTTCTGGGCAACTCTATTTAAATGAGGAAAATTCCTAACCTGATGAATCAATTTTGCAAAATTTCACCAACTTTTAGACAGAACCTAAGTTACATAAAATGTCTGTATAAAATAATTAATGTAATTCAGGAATTTGGAAAAAAAATCATCAATCTCATTTTACCAACAAAAATCAAAAAAGAAGTAATCACATAATTCTTATGGGTCTAATGAGAGGTAAAATTTTAAACCAGTCTATCTTATGTGTCATTTACTCAAAAGCAATGGGTCTTACTTTGATGGTCAGGACGCATGAATGGCAGTATGCCATGGTAAACTTAGTCTTCCTTGGTTTTGTGGACTAAAAGTCAGTCCTATACTGGGAAAGACATAGGATTCAACAACAGCTGGGAAATCCTCTCCCATGCCTTTGAATCTGCATTGTCTTCTAGCTAGAGACAAGCCCAAGCGGGGAACCTGCATGCTTCCTCATTCTAGAATGAAATCGAGACTCTTCACGATGGTTAGGTTTATGTAGCCTAGCCCAATGGAGTCACTTCTTCAGTGCAATTAAAAACATAATGTCCACGTTTTTAAGATGCATGTCTAATCACCTATGAAAGGTGTGCATGCATATATTAACTGATTTAAAATTTTGTTCTTCTTTCACCTGTACTACCTCACCATGGAAGTAATATCAAATGAATCAAGCAAACAGGTAATGGTGAAATGATAAAAACAATGCTAAGTGTTAGAATATAATATGTTTAGTTTTGTCAGGGCCACATTTAATGGGGTAGTATTAATAGCATTGTGCTTTTAAGCAAGGGCTAATGTGTAATTTTATTTTTAAAATTTACCTAGGACATATTGTTTCTGGACTATTAATTTTTTTTTTCAGTATTTAGATCACAATTCCTAAAGGCTTAGCTATATTTTGACAGGTACTGACAAAGAGTGCCATGGAATTGTGACTTGATTGTCACCTTCAGGGTGTTCAAGCTGAAAAACTCAGGATGAGTGCTAGGTACTAATTAGAACTGTTATATTAGGAAAGCAAATACAATGGTGTCTAACATTAAACAAAGCACAGTTCTCATCAAAAATGGTTTCTTTTGTGTGTGGGTTAGTCTATAAAACCATTTTGCATGTTAATGAAGCACAAACAATTATTGCCAGAGTAACTAGTTTCACGCAATTACAAAAATCACATAAAAGCCCTATTGTTTGTTGTCTTATGATTTTTTAATGCTAATTTTGCACTTGATAATTTCAGATTCCATTTGTACCACAGTTCACAATTACGTTTTTATATCTGTGAAGGAGAAGGCTAATAATGGGAAAAAACTCCTCATGTAAAAAGTGAAAAAAATAGTCATTTCTAGAATGGATGATCAGACAGGCTGATAAAAATGGAGAAAAGTGATGGGGAGAATTTCTGTCAAGTGAAAAGGCAAGATTTATGCAGCTGAAAGTAGAGGGGAGACTAGAACATCTCCTGTAGAAATTGTTGAGAGAGAGACAGACAGATACAGAGGCAGAAAGACAGAGACAGAAACATAGAATAGATGGAGGCTAGGGAGAAAAAAAAAGAGCTCAGAAGCAAAGGAAGACAAGGTATGGGGAGGAAACTAAAGTGAAGACATAGGTTTGATTATCTCAAAACTGCCACATATTAAATGGTAAACCAGAGTTAAAGCTGTTAAACCTGTAATATAGATTTAAAAGTAAATGCCCATGGTTGGAGACCAGCCTGAGCAAGAGCAAGACCCCATGTTTACAAAAAATAGAAAATTAGCATAGTGTCATGGCATGCACCTGTAATCCCAACTACTCAGGAGGCTGAGGCAGGAGGATCACTTGAGCCAAAAAGGTTGAGGTTGCAGTGAGCTATGATGATGCCACTGCACTCTACCCTGGGCAACGGAGTAAGACTCTGTCTCCAAAAAAAAAAAGTAAATGCCCATGGAGAAAATTAAGTATCAAAACTAGTTCAGCAAGGAAATACCACTATCAATTTGTCAATCCAAGCCCTACTTGGAATTTTAGCAAAACCTTTGCTAAAATGTTAATTGATGAAGAACTCTCTATATTAATATCATGTGGAAGCAGCAGCTTTGTGTTTTGCTACATCAGGTTTTCATATTTGTCTTACATGAGTGCAAGGGAACTAAACTCTCACACTTCATTTTTATATAACAATACAATCTTTTACTCCAAAATGCAGATGTTTATGTGATTAACCAGTTTTTACCTAGAAAAAAATATGAGAGATATATGGTATGATGTATTTAATCTGTTACTTTAAAGGAAATTAAAAACAAAAAACCACAAACCATCCAGAATGGCTTTGATCAGTGTTTACCACCTGCAATGTTTATGAGAATTCCGAAATTTCTGGTTCCTGTTGCTTTTTAGACAATGGGACATATATCAATTAGGTACAAGCTTAGATTTGATCCTACATTAGATGCATTAGGTCACAAACATCAAAAGGTCAAAATTTATTTTTCTGTTATGACTTTTTTATCTGCTGCAATTTAAAGTATGTAAAATGTTTGTAGCTCTCTTTCATATTACTATTAAAATATTGGAAATATACTTAAAAATGAATGTATTGATATTTGTGCTAATAGAATAAAAGCTTCAAAATCCCCAAACTTTTCAACATAACTGTCATAGCATAGCCTCTTTTTTTTTGTACTCTCATATTCTCACTTTTTCTTTTTTTTTTGTCTACTATTAAAAATGTTCCACTGAGCATTAGAGTTTTCCAGTGGTGGACTTTTCTACCACTAATTTTATAATTAATTTATATCCTTCTTTCTCATTCACTATGATTGGAGCATGTATATAGAAAGAGATATTTTATCATATGGAAATATCTTTAACATTCCCTTGCAACTATGTGGTATCTTAGATATATTACAAATTTTTAGATAAATAATTGTTTTATGGTTATCACAGCATGAAGGTGACACTGCATCTTTCTGTCTCTCTAAACTTTCCCCACTACTGACTGCCTGATAACCTTTTCTTCTTTTTAAAGGTGTTGTTAAGTTTACCAGGAAAAAAGAAAGAGAAGAAAGATGGCAGAAAATAAGGATAGAAAAGAAGGGGAGAGGGAAAGGGGAAGGGGAGAAAAAAAGGAAAGGAAGCCTGGGGCAGTGTCTAAGTCATGTTTTTACTACCAAAGGCAAAGAAAATCCTTAGGGTTTTCCTTTTAGATTTGCTTAACTTTGTGCAAACATTATAATGCACATTCCTTAATAATTTGGAAGTCTATAGCAAATATTTACTGAATTAATCGTGTACATTGAAAATGTAAAGACTTTTTTTAACTCTCTAGACAAATAATTAAATCTGTTTTATGCAAACATGTTTGAGGCAAAAATAACAATGCCTGTGTATATTTAAATGCATAAAACTTCATCTAGTTAATGTGAAAAAATAATTTTTGTATCATATAAAAGTAATTGATAACTAGTTATAGTGTAGTAATCTTGAGTTTACTTTCATGGCTTATTTCTCTTGGTATTTTATGAACCTAAAAATACATTTTAAAATTTACCTGATGTCTTCTATTTATCCATGAATTCCAGTCTATACCTCAAGGCTCAGTTCATAGCTGTTAAGAAAACCTATATAGTATAAAATAATTATTTAACAGTTCAGTAGTGTTACTAACAAGTCTAAAATATAAGTGAGTAAGGTGAGTTAATAGTTTGGAAAATTAGTAGACATTTTGGAGAATGCATACTTAAATAGGCATTACAATAAATATTCTTAAAATAGATCAGATATATTCAGCATTTCAAAATCATTTTATTGCCAATTTAAAACAAGCAGTACATTTTTTTCCATTATATTTTCAAGGCACTTAGACAAAACAGAGATGGTTAGTAGTCCACTGAAAGAATTCCTATTTGTTGGTCCTAAATCATAAAGTTATTTCTCTGTCACAAATTCAAGGAATGATAATTATAAAATCAAACAAAATACAGAATCAAGTAGGAATCCCACTTAAAAATAAGAATATGCTCCTTTCTCCACCAGATTTAGTCTCTTGCTGTAAACTTGGTTGTTTAATGCTGTGTAAGAAAGCCTAGCACGACCAGCCTCTTTGGGATAATTGGAACAAGCACTGACTGCTTCAGCCTCTCCCCATCTCTGTGGTGAAACCTTCCCCTCCACGATTGCTTTGTCTTCCTTGCTAGGAGATCAAGAAACTTCTTTCAAACAATGCCTTGGTTAGTGCATTTCCAAGAAAGAAAATACCATGTATAAGCTATCACCTCTACTTCCTTCTTAGTTTTCCTTGCCACTTCCTCCTTTCCAAACTGCACACACAGATATCTTAGGGCACCACGCCCCTCTCCCCAATCTTTAGAGGCCCAGGTCCTGGGAAGAAAACTCCCTATCCCTCACCAAAGCCTTTTGGCTGCTGTCTGGATGCATCCATTCCACAGCTCGGATGACTAGTCCTACTGTTTTATTTATGATGCAATCAGCTTCTGTAAGAAGGTGAATAGTAACTGCTATTCCATTGCATAAAAAAGCCTTTTTAGCCTTATGTTATAAACATTTAAAAGTCTCTCTTTTACCCTTTTAGAAAAAGCCCAGCAGGAGGTAGATAGAGGTCACTGGGAGTCTCTAATTCATCTACATTTATAGTAGGTGTTGCAAGCTCTATTAGCAGAAAATGTATGACAGTGAGACCTAAGTTTAATATTTCACTTAAAATATCTGCCTCTCTAGCTAATTCCAGAAGCCATGCCCATGATGGCTTGGTGGCATGTAGACACTTACTTGCAAAAGCACCCCCCTTTGGCAGAAACCATCAGTTGGAAAATTGCTGTTATGATAATATATTTGAGTATCAGCCCAGAAAATCCTGCTTAAGAAAGATTTTTTTCCAGAAGCTAGCACTAGCAGTATACCATGTTTTCTGCCAATATAGACATTAACATGCACTAAAATGTGTGTATGTATGTATGTATGTATGTTTGTTATCTTGCAGTTCACCAGTGGGAATTATTTTGAACAGGGATAATAATGCACTTCTCATTGCAATAGCAGCAGTACCCTACATGTAGCTTCAGAACTGATACACGAACTTGGCACCCAAAACAAACTTGCCAAGTCCTGCATGCAGACTGACTTCATCCTGTAATTATAATGGCTTCCTTACTGGGCCCATTTCTTCTTTGGACATTGCCATCTTGTGAGTACTAAATACATCATCAGTGAGTCTCATTCTCATGTATTACACTAATATATCATTGGAATGACAACTGCTTCTGATGATCTATTAATGCAATACATCAGAGTGAGATGTTTGAATGGAGTATTACTCAGAAACCAGTGCTGTCTATACAAAGCCAGATCCAAAATCCAATTCCATTTAATTATACAGAATTCATAGCATACTAGCAACTGACTAATACTTACTATGAAAATTTTAGCTTCATCAAAGAAATTATTTGCATTCTCATTAGATTATCAACAAAAACTTTTTCCTTCCTGGAAATAGATCTGTCTGGTAAATCAGTGATTCAGATTCTATGAGCTCACTCACCCCTACGACACACACAAGAATTATTTTGCAATCACCCATGAATAAAACAAATACCCTTTTCCCTATCCTGACTACTTCACATTCTATAGTCGTTAAAAAGGACATCAGATTTTCTCATCTGAAACACAATTTCTTTGGTAAATATACACACTGTATTGAATGCTCTTTGTTTGTAGTCACTAGACACCACCTAAACATTTGTACTTCTGTACATATTATATACACACACAAAAAAAGAAGACACAAGAAGAAAGCAGCTGAATTTGCTTTAGAGTCAGTTATACGGCACTCTATGCATGTGTCATTTGTCATAAAGCTATCATAAAACACACCAAGTCCTTGTATTCTTCATTTCTATATAAGACATGTCTATTTATGTTTGTATGGCTTTCTATGAAATTTAAATCGTGTAATCTGCTGCTTTTTGGTTGGTGTTATGACCAGGATTTTGGAATGTCCAAAATACCAAAACATTGTATCTGACCTTCATTAACATGATTTTTTGGGGGGGAAATTCAATTTTTTATCTGCAGTTTTTTTATTTCAATTTAGAATCCCTTGAGTGTTTTTCTTGGTGTTTCATAACAATAATCCAATATAATCTAAATGAAACAGGTATCAAAATTTTACAGCATTAACCTCGAATTTTAGGTCATTTTGCTCTCCATTAAAACTCAGACCAAACAATAAAGTAATATCACTGAATAGTGTCATAGTTTGTGACACAATTGAAGCCCAACTGCATAACACCCTCCTGCCTATGTAACAGATTTTCCAAATAGAATATTTTGTTAAAAACCATTTGTCCATTCTTAATGTCTTTGGAGAATTCATCTTGGGGTTTATATTGAAGATAAATGCAGGTGTGTGAAGGTTTATGAAAAATGCTTCAGCAAGTGACATGTGGCCCGATATGAGTTACCACAGTCTGCTTCACATGTGGGGCAATCTACTGCTTGCCTTGCATTCATTATATATGTTTTTTACCATGTATTCTTTCTTCCTGTTATTGAGATATTATATACTCTTAAATACCAAAATCTGACAGTAAATCTTAAAAGAATGTGATATGTATAGTTATATAATGTAAAAAAATCACATCAATATCAGTTGCCTGCCTCAAATACACATTTCATTTAAACTCAGGGGAAAAATAACAACAAATAGTCATTAAAAACTACTTGATAGAATAGAAATTCTTTACAAAGAAGTAATGACTTCTTGGGCTGGAAAGTGTGTGTATGAGAGAGAGAGAGAGAGAGAAAAGAACATAAACATTGGTAAATAATGCATATCTGCGTGTCTTCTGGAAATATGAATCAGTCAATCTAGTTAGAATCCATGATAAAATTCCTTGTCACTTAAAAAATGAATATGGATATTCTAAACACGTGACTTTTTGAGTTTACATTTCTTCAAAATTTACAATCTGTTTCCTTTTTCTTTGTCACTCTTTTACTTTTAATTGAAGGTTTTCTTAGTCTCAGTTCTCAAGATTTCCTTTATGTATACTTCTCAAAATAGTGATCACAATTAGTTCAACTTGTTAGCTCTAGCTAATTAAAAATTTACCTGGAGATTTAAACGTACATAATATGTGAATAACATGCAGTTATTGAAAAGAAGCATGCTTATAATTTGTTCCATTATAGTTGTTTTTCTTGAAATGGTCCCTTCTAATACTTAATAATATTTCACCACTCTTGCGACTTCCAGGTTGGCCATCTTACAACCACTGTTCTCTACCTGGTCAGACACTCATGAAAACCAATATCCCAGCATGTTGGCTGCACTGGGTTAATACAGAGAAAGTGCTTTCTGTGCTCTGAGGCCATGTTGGAAGCTAGTTCATGGTGAGACAGAGATCCCCTGTGCAGTTTCAGGATATCACGAAGAAGGGAAAAGATGGCTAGACTCCATCACTCTGGATGTACTCAAGGGCTGAACACCATTTGAAATATGACCAAGTCTGAATGGAAGAATGGTCAGAAAGCCAAGAGCAATTACTTCAGCTTGCAAAATGTTTAAACAATATACTTCACAGGACAAAAGCAGAGTCTTAATGTGCTGGGAAACTCTTGAAACTATATTTGGACAAAATTTGGCGAGACTCTTTTCACAAACTATTGAGAAGAGCTAAAAGGAGAAGAGGAATTACTTAAAAGGCTAGCCTCATTTAGTCCGGCATTTCTAAAACCCAAACCCCTATTCCTTGGTCATCTTTGTTTCAGAAAGTCTGATTCATTAACATTTTCCATCACCTTGGGAAGAAAGCTGAGGTAAGTAGCTTAATTTATAGATTGATGGAACAAAGTTATTTAAAAATTCTCGGTATGTTATCATGAATCATGTAGGACTATTAAACTAATTGCTAAGTAAATTTAAGCAGTATTACGGTAGAATTCAGTAGAATTTATCATCAATCCGAAGAGATCTTTGGTGGTCTCATGCTGCCCCCCACAGATATGTCTCAGAACATTCATTATGCCATAATTACAAAGTCTCTTTGAAGAGGCTAAAAATCCCTAGACTCCTCTCATCAATTATTTTCACCTGTTAATTCATTTTGTGTGAGGTAATAACCTCGGCATAATAACAAATGTGCAAGTACTCCGATTTTGCAATTAAAAGCAGCAGGGCTTCTATTTTGATCATACAGACTGTGACATCCATCATAGAAAACAATTTGGGCCTAGCAGGATGACAGATGCCGCACTGATGGCTCTACTAACTAACTGCCTGTCCTAGAAAAGAAAAAAAAAAAATGGTCGGGCTTCAGCCTGCAGCTGCAAGCTATCTGATAGCTCCTGACCAGTCAGCAGGACAAAGCCCGCAGTGCCTAAATTACTGAAAGGTAATTTTACTTCACAAAATGAGGATTTCTGAGCCATAAACGTATGCATTCCAGTGGCTGCTGTAATTTGGAAACAAATAGCCCTTTTCATTTGAAAATGACTGGAATCACTGCCAGTGTTCAGGACGTTTTGTTTCTCGGGCTTTTACATGAAAAAAAATACAATGTAATACTCATTATTTCTGCCCCCATTCCCATCTTATTAGACACAGAGGCAAGGTGGTTATCTCTACTCTCTGAGGCTAAATCTACACAAGAAAGTTTTTTTTTCTTTCCCCCCAACCTCTGGGCAGGGCCCTAAATAATAGAAGAGTGCTCATTTTTGCCTTTCAGTCCGTATCAAGCCCCAGTGAGCTCTGTCTCAGAATTAGATCCCACTAGCCCAGCTCATCTGAAAGGCCACACCTAACTCTCATCACTCCACTGGAATGAAGCTTATTACCTTCACATCCTAGCTGTGAAAAGGCAATTCGATGCTAATAGATGCAGGTAAAAGGTTTCTGCCCTTATTTTTAAAAATCACATATATATATTTTAAAAGTTCATAACATAAGATGTGCCTTTTGTTTTTACTTCAAAATTAAAGTGTTTGAAATTTCATTACTCTTCATTGGAGTAATGACTGTGTTTTTTGTGGATCATATGCTATTACACTGTGGCCAATTCTGAACACGAAATCATCCAAATGTGAGACTTAGTTTTGGTTAATTGAAAATATAAATATTGTCATTACTACCTTCGATGGGAAAAGATCTCTATAGGATCTCTATAGGCTTTGTGTATCATTGTTTCTCTCATAAAACTAAATTCCAGGAATAGATTATTGAACATAGGCCACTGAGTATAATAAAAGCAAATATGAAATGCAAAGAAAAAGCATATTAATGGAAATTGCTTTTTTTTTTTTAGGATTATGTGTTCAGATTTCTTCTGTATGAAAGAGGACAGCAAAGGCTGAGTAAAAGACAAAATGTCACACACGGGATGAACTTTCTCAACTGTCGGGCACCTGAAGACTAGAAGATAGCCCTGTTTCTGTTATTCACAGACCACCACACTTACATTTTACACTCTGCCCCTGCATTCCTTGCAGACAAACAAAGAAGAGCACTCTGTTTCTTGGGAGAAAATCTACAGTTTCTCAGTCCATTGTATCAGATTCATAAACCCTGTCAGCAAGAGGGATGAACAGAGAGAAAGAGGGATGCGCTGGCTGTTGAAGGAACACGGAGCGGGAAGGAGAATTCTTCCATTTTCAATGTTCCAACCTGGATTCTTCCTAAATCTTTTGAAGGCAGTAGAGAGGTGGACGTGGCTCCCCTTTGACTTTCATTAGGGTGATCCCTTCACATGCACAATTAATAAATCCTTTAAACTTGTGCAAAATACCTCTGCATATAAGCAAAAGTCTCTGTGAGCAGCCTGGGCAGTTCTGATACACAAATCCTTCTCATCAGATAGCACAATAAAAAAAAACAAATGAAAGAGTCACATTAAGACAACTAAATTGCAATTACCCATCCCAGATCTTCTTTAATGGGATGCCAGGAGGACTTGCCCTTTATGCGCACGCTCTGACTGTAACTAATGCTCAGTAGCCATCAACAAATTATGACTGGTGACACTTTTGCTGCCGCAGTATTAAGCCCAAAGTCCAATGGAGAAAATATATGGTTTTTATTACAAAATTGTTCTTGTTTACAATTCTAATATCCTCTTCATTATCTACTTTTCCAGACATTTTAGGCAGTTCTGAAGACCTGGGGCTGCACTAGTCCTGTCATAAAGAGAAATTAATGTTGTTAAAGTTGGCCTAGCTGCCCTCTGGGACAGCTGAAGATGTGAAAATATAAGGCTCTGTTTTTAAAATGAAAATGATTAAAGGCACAGACACCTTGCTCTTGGAGCAGCCGCTAAAACTTTTAATAAAATACGTAGGCACATAACACACAAAAGCTTCCTTTCTTTTCCTATCAGTCATCATTCTTTCTCTCTCTCTCTTTCTATCTCTCTCAAATCCAACTTTGTTCTATAAGAAATAGCTTTCTTTAAAGACTAATAAGCGTAAAAATGACCTCATCATTATAAAGAACACATTCATTTCACCAGTAGCTCACTCCAGAATGATCTGCTACAGAGAAACCAGAAGAGCTTTCTCCAAATAGTAAGCTAATTAGGAGTGCTCTAACAGGTAGTCCTTACAAGAACCGACAGGCTTAATTCAGCTTCCCAAAAACACTTAAGAATGTCCTAGCAGTCTCCACAGTTGAAGATGTGCACTCCAGCTTGTGTTGTTCAGGATTTCAAGAAGGGGTTTCATCAGGGGGAAGCAGGGAAGAAAGACAGCCAGTGGAGGTTACTCAGAATCCTTTTAGAGGGAGCTTACCAAAAGTATCTTGAACAAAATGGCTCATATATGAGGAGAAAAATGGCAGGAAATAACTCAAAGGAATTGAGCATGACCTTTGCCTCCCAAGGGACAAAAACTAGCAGTCAAGACTTCACCTCTCTGATCTTCCCAACCTTAGTCATTTTATCCGGTTAAGTGAATGCCATCAGCACAGAGCTTACAAGTGAAATAAAATATCCATTCTGCAAATGTTCTAATTTTATTATTTTAAGGAATGCTGTATATCTACCATATTTTTCTTCTTTCTTTTTCTCTTCCTTTCTTTTTCCTTCCTTCCTTCCTTTCTCCTTTTTAGTCCTTTCTTTCCTTCATTTCGTACTGATTTCTTTTTAATTCCTCCACTTGCCAGCATTCAGCTCAGACACAAATATATATAATTCTAGATATATAGAAGGAATAAAATTTCTACCATATTCTGAAATTTGTTCATGGTTTTACCGTTTGGTTTGTTGGTTATGCCCAAGAGTTAATGTCGTTTCCTTGCAAATATAAAATTACTGAAGGATAGTCAAAGGTCACTGAAGTCCGTCATTGATGTGCATACCTCTCTCATTCAGGTGATGCCATCAAATTCAAATGGACTTGAATCATTTGAGACTCATATTTTCAAGTAGAATTCTATACAAGCCGTGTGAAAATACAAATTACAACCATTTTAAAACCATTTCAAGAATGTTCACAACTTCATTCCATTAAGCAGCCTGAGGATGCAAAACTCGATCATACTCTCATGAAACTCTCCCTCTGCTCTTTCTTCATTCTATGCCCTTTCCTTCCATGAATTTGGTCTTTGTTTTCTCTTTTAATTCCTTACCCTGGGTCCCTGTTACAGATGAATGGAGAAAACATTTGCCCACACACAGTAATTCAAGCGGTGCCAGCCCCAGCAGACTGCCACAATAGCCACTGGTCCCTCCCTTTTCCGGAGCCTACTACAAAGTGACTACAATTCCACAATTCAGTGTCCTCTTGTTTCTGCTTTGAAGGTTTTCTAACCTTCAAGAGTCACCTAATTAGATCTTAATGCCCTTAAGTATAAACACTTTAACTGAAGCAGCTAATCTTACTGGAGATTAGTTAGCAAGTGGCTTTAAATAAATCTAGTTGGGGGATAATCATACCAATAACCAACATTTTTGAGAACCTGCCCTGTGCCCATCACTGTTCTTACTGATTTATGTGTTTGAACATATTTAAGCATCACAGCAGTCCTTTGTAAGTGAGAAAAATCAAGGCACAAAGAGGCTAAAATCACTCAGCTGATAAGGACTAAACCACAACACACACACACACACACACACACACACCATGCTCTTTGGTTCCAAAGTTGACACTCTTAAGAAGACAATTAAATTCCACAATTAAACTAAACTCCACATTTAAAAAGAAAGGGGATGACCTTTAAGGGAAAGAGCCACATAAAAGTCCAACATCATGCTGCTTTCTTCAACCTCTGCTAAAAGCCCACAGCATGACAATAGCACCTCTTAAACATTGATCATGTGATACCAAATGATTCTTATGCATTCTTGTCATGAGAACTTCCTCCAGCAAGGCGCATAACATTTTGCTTATTTGACCCTACTTTACTCTGTAGCTTTTTCCAGAGATGTTATGCAACTAAGCTCATTAAGATGCCAGAACATGTTAGGAAGGGGGGCTGGCCAAGGGATAAAAAGCATCTGCTTCTGAGAAAGAGACTGTGGTCTCCTTATATGCAATGTTTATTTAATTTACCCTGAATTATAGTTCAGATCTAAGCTTACATATATATATATATGCTTAATTATGAAGTAAATTGCATAAACCAAAAGATGGAAATCAGTGCACATCCTTTGTAGATGTATGGCATTCTCATTGCTCACACTGAACAACAGTATAATAATATATAAATTCATTTGACCATCCTTGCCTTATCATAAGTTACAAAAAATAAAGCAATTTCTTCTATGGTTCGAATGCCCCCTCCAAATTCATTTTAAAATTTAATTGCCATTGTGATGGTAGAAACTTTAATAGGCAATTAGGCCATGAAGGCTTTGTCCTTATTAATGCATTAATGCTGTTTTCACATGAGTGGGCTCCTGATAAAGAGATGAAATTCAGAACTCATTTCTCTCTCTGTCTTGTTCAATCACTCGACTTTCACCGTGAGATAAAGCAGCACAGAAGTCCTCACCAGATGCCAACTTATGTTCTTAGGATTCCAAGCCTCCAGAACTATGAGCCAAATAAATTTCTAAACCTTGTAAATTACCCAGGCTATGATATTTTGTTATAGCAGCAGAAAACAGACTAAGGCACCAAGAAAAAAGGAAAGAAGATTTGAATTAGAAAAATGAGAAATAGAAGCAGAAACTTTACTACCTACTTTACAAATAGGGGGTAGAAGAGGCCAAACTGTAACAGAAATAAATGGATTATGAGGGAAAACTATGAACAACTATAAGCAAATAATTAGATAATCTAGACTGAATGACAAATTTGTAGAAATATACAACTCTTGAAACTGGCTCAAAAGGAAATAAAAAGTCTGAATGGACTTAGAACAAATAAAAATAATGAATAAATAAATCTAATAACAAAAGTTCAGGACCAAATAGCTTCACTGGTGAATTTTACCACATTCTTAAAGATGATGTAACACAGATATTTCACAACTTCTTCCAAAAATATACAGAGGAAGGAACATTTTTCAACTCATTCTATGGGGCCGGTATTATCCTGGTACCAAAACCAGACAAAAACATCACAAAAAAAGAAAACTAGAGACCAATATTTCTTAATAATAATCTATATGCAATAATTCTCAACAAAATACTACCAAACTGAATCTAGCAATATATAAAAAGGATTATACACCTGACCAAGTGTGATTTATTCCAGGAATGCAGAGTTGGTGCAGTGTATGAAAATCAGTCTATTTGCAATATTAATTTTTAAAAAGGATATAAAACACATAAGATCACCACAATAGATGCAGAAAAAGCATCTAACAAAATCCAGCATGCTGTCATGATAAAAGCATTCAACAGACTAGGAAAAGAAGAGACTATCTATAACTGCATAAAGGACATCTACAAAAAAACCCTACCTAATACCATAATTAATGGTAAAGACTAAAAACATTTCTTTTAAGAACACAAACAAGACAAGAGTGTTCACTCTCAGCATTTCTATTCATATTGTACTGAAATTTCTAGCCAGAGCAATTAGAAATTGCTAAAAAAGAAATGAAAGGCACCCAGATTGGATATGAAGAAGTAGCATGATCTTTTTATGTAAAAAATCCTGAGTATTCCACAAAAACACTATTAGGGTTTATAAATGAGTTCAGCAAGTTTGCAGGATACAAGATCAGTATAGAAAATATAGTCGCATTTTTATACCCTAGTAATAAACAATGTAAAATTGAATTAAGAAAACAATTTTATTTATAATAAATAGCACCAAAAAATAAAATAAAATATAAAACCCTTGTGAATAAATGTATCAAAAGAAGTGTAAGTCTTGGATAATAAAAATGACAAAACATCATTCAAATAAATTAGAAAGACCTAAAGAATGAAAAGCCATTCATATATTAAAATAATTAATACTATTAAGATGGCAATACTCCCCAAATTAATACACAAATTCAGCAGAATCCTTATCAAAATCTCAGTTGGCTTTTCTTTACAAATCGCCAAGCTGATCCTCAAATTTATATGTAAATTGACAAGCTGATCCTAAAATTCGTACCCAGAATAGCCAAAAGAATGTTGCAGAGAGGGGATGGAGCAAGATAGCTAAATGGAAACCTCCAGCAATCATTCCTCTACATGAGCCCCAAATTCAAGGACTGTCCATGCAAACAAGCACCTTCAGAAAAAACAAAAATCAGGCGAGTGATCATACCACCTGGTTTTAACTTTATATTAAGGAAAGAGGCACCGAGAAGGGCAGCAAAGATAGTCTTGCATTGCTTATGTCACTCTTCCCACATCCTAGGCAGTGCCAAGTGGAGAGAGAATCTATGTGCCTGGAGGAGGGAGAGTGAAGTGATTGTGGGACTTTACACTAAAACTCAGGGCTGCTCTGGCACAAGGGAACACAGATTATGGCAGAATTCTGCAAGTGCCCAAATAGGGAACATTTTGACAAGCCCAGTCAAAGGGAAATTCTCCCAGTCCTTGCCTGAAACCAGAGTTTTAGCTAGTCCTACCACCAGCTGACAAAAGGCAGCCAGGGACCTGGATTAAATTCACAAGGCATTCAGGCAACAAAGGCTTGTAACCTTGCCCTTGGGCAATTCCTGTTGCTGTGCTGGAATGGAGCTAGTGGACTTGGTGTGCACATGACCTAGTGAGACACCAGTAGCTGCAGCTAAAGCAGTGATGCTGGTGTTACCCTGCCCAATTACAGGCCTCATGGCTCAGGGAGAATCTTCTTCCACTTAGAGAAAGGAAAGGGAAGTGCTCAGAGGACTTTGTTTAACACTCGGGTACCAGCTCAGCCACAGTAAGATAAAGTACCAAGAAAACTCCTGAAGCCCCTGAGTCCAGGCCTTAGCTCCTGGATGGCATTTCTGGACCCATCCTTGGCCAGAAGGCAACATGTGGTGCTGAAGGAAAGACCCAGTCTTGGCAGAATTCAATACTGACTAATGAAAGAGCCCTTGGGCTTTGAGAAAACATCAGAGATAGCCAGGCAACAGGCAACAGTGGATTTGAGTGAGACTGGGCTGGCTTCAAGTGACCTGGTGCTAGTGGCCATGATGGAGTACCCAAATCATTCATCCCCCAACTCTGACATACCAACACAAAGAGTGAGAGAAGAGAGTGAGAGACATTGCCTTGTAACCTAGGGAATTTGCTCCTATCTTATCCAAGTCCATGAAGGTGGTACGAAGTGTCACAGCATTACTGGGCTTGAAGACTTCCAGTGTTGTATGACTGCAGTGACCAAAGACTTAGACCACAACATTCAATTCCCTTTGAATATCTGAAAAACCTTCTCAAGAAGGATGAGTTCAAACAAGCCCAGAATTTGAAGATTAAAATATATACCTAATTCTTCAAGCCCAGCCATCAATGAACATCTACAAACATCAGAACACCCAGGAAAACATGACCCTACATAATTAACTAAATAAGGTACCAGTGACTAATGCTGGAGTGATGAAAATAGGTGACCTTATAGACAAAAAATTCAAAATTGTCCTGAAGAAGTTCAATGAGCTTCAAGACAACACAGAGAAGGGATTCAGAAGCCTATCAGAGAAATTTAACAAAGAAATTGAAATAATAATCGAAAAAAATTAAGCAGAAATTCTAGAAGTTAAGAATTCAATTGACAAATTGAGAAATATATCAGTTTCTCAACAGCAAAATTAATCAAGCATAAGAAAGAATTAATGACCTGGAAGACAGGCTATCTGAAAATTCACAGTCAGAAAAGAAAAAAAAGAATAAAGAACAAATAAGAGTGGAGTATGCCTGCAAGATCCAGGAAATAGCCTCAAAAGAGTAAATCTAAGAGTTATTGACCTTAAAGAGGAGGTAAAGATTGAGATTAGAGTAGAAAGCTTATTCAAAGTAATAATAACAGAGAACTTTCCAAACCTAGAGAAAGATATCAATATTCAGGAAATAGACAGTCATAGAATACCAAGTAGATTTAACCGAAACAAAGCTACCTCAAGACATTTAATAATTAAGTTCCAAGTGTCACACATGCACACATAAAATAAAAATCCTAAGGAAAGCAAGAAAAGAGAAACAAATAACAAAAAACAGAACTCCAATATATCTGTCAGCAGACTTCTCAGTGGAAACCTTACAGCCTAGGGAAGAGCGACATGAAATATTCAAAGTGCTGAAAGAAAAAAAAAAGCAATCCTTAACCACCAGAATATTATATCCTGCGAAAATATCCTTCAAACATGAAGCAGAAATAAAGACTTTTCCAGACAAACAAAAGCTGAAGGATTTCATCAACCTCAGTCCTGTCCTAAAAAAAATGCTAAATGGTTTTCTTCAATCCGAAACAAAATGATGTTAATGAACAATAAGAAATTATCTGAAGGTATATAGCAAATTGGTAACAATAAGGACACAAATACAGAACACTCTCATGATGTAATCGTGTTGTATAAACCACTTATATCTTGATTAGCAATACTAAAAGACAAACCTATCAAAACTAACAATGACTTTTTGAGAGATAAATAGTATATAAAGATATGGATGAAAACAGCAAAAAGTTAAAAAGTGGGCAGGGAGATGGAGTTAAAGGGTAAAATTTCAGTTATATTTTTCTGTGCTTGTTTATTTGTTTGTTTGTAAGTAGAGTTGTCATATGCTTAAAATAATTGATTATAAAATGTTTTTTGAAAACTTCATGGTAGCCTCAAATAAAAACGTACAACAGACACACACAAAATAAAAAGCAAGAGGTTAAAACACAGTACCAGACAAAATTACTTTTAACAAAGAGACATAAGAAGGAAGGCAGAAAGAGAGGACCACAAGAGAATCAGAAATCAAATAACAACATGGCAGTAATAAGTCCTGATCTATCAATAATAACAGTGAATGTGAATGAATTTAATTCTCAAATCAAAAGATACAGAGTAGCTGAAGGGATGAACAAACAGGAGCTAATTATATGTTGTCTGGAAGAAACCCACTTCACCTATAAAGACACACATAGACTGAAAATTAAGGAATGAAAAAAGATATTCCATGCAAACTAAACTCAAAAAAGAGCAGAAGTAGCTATAGTTCTATCAGATAAAATAGATTATGAGACCAAAACTGTAAAAAGAGGCAAAGGAGGTCATTGATAAAGGGGTCAATTCAGCAAGAGGATATAAAAGTACTAAATATGTATGCACCCAATACTGGAGCACACAGATATGTAAAGCAAATAGTATCAGAGCTAAAGAGAGAGATAGATCCCAATACAGTAATCACTGGAGACCTCACGCACTCCTCTTTCAGCATTGGACAGATCATTCAGTCAGAAAATCAACAAGAAAACATTGGACTTAATCTGTGCTATAGACCAAATGGACCTAATTGATATTTACAGAACGTTTCATCCAACAGCCCCAGAATACATGTCCTTCTCCTTAGCTCATGAATTATTCTCAAGGATAGACTTTATGTTAGGCCACAAGTCATAAAAATTTCAAAAAAATTGTATCATACCAAATATTTCTCTGATCATGATTGAATAAAACTAGAAATCAGTAACAAGAGGAACATTGGAAAATATATAAACATATTGAAATTAAACAATATACTCCTGAATGACCAGGGGGTCAATGAAAAGATTAAGAAGTATATTAAAAAATTTCTTGAAACAAATTAAAATGAACACATAACAAATCAAAATGCATGGAACACAGTAAAAGCAGTGATATGAGGAAAGTTTATAGCAGTATGTACCTATATTCAAAAAGTAGAAAAGCTTCAAATAAACAACCTAAAAATGCATCTCAAAGAAATAGAAAAAGTTTGTCCATTTCCTCCACATTTTCAAGTTTATGTGCATAGAGGTTTTTATAGTATTCTCAGATGATATTTTATATTTCTGTGGCATCATTTGTAATTTCCCCTTTTTCATTCCTGATGGAGCTTATTAGAGTCTTTTCTGCTTCTCATTAATCTAGCAAGAGGTGTGTCAATTTTGTTTATTTTT
>VBSM01001124.1:25757387-25779353 GCA_008086735.1 Cheirogaleus medius
AAAAACCAAGGAGGAGGGGACATTCCCAAAAGTATTCTGAGATCAGTATTACCCTGATACCATGACCAGACAAAGACACAACAAAAAAATAATATCATAGGCCAATATCTCTGATGAACATAGATGTAAAAATCCTCAGTAAAATACTAGCAAACCAATTCAACAGCACATTAGAAGATTATTCATCATAATCAAAAGGGATTCATCCCAGGGATACAAGAGTGGTTCAACATGCACGGTACTGGGATAAAAACAGACATGTAGACCAATGGAACAGAATAGAGACATAAGCAGATTAATCAATATGATATATCATATCAACAGAATGAAGGACAAAAACCATATGATCATTTCAATTGATGCTGAAAAAGCATTCAATAAAATTCAACATTCCTTCATGATAAAAAGTCTCAAAAAACTGGGAATAGAAGGAACTTACATTAACATGATAAAAGCTATATATGACAGGCTCACAGCTAGTATACTGAATGTAGAAAAACTGAAAACCTTTCCCCTAAGACCTAAAACATGACAAGGGCGCCCACTTTCATAACTATTATTCAACATAGAGTTAGAAATTCTAAATAAAGCAATCAGACAAGAGAAAGAAATAAAGGGCATTCAAATTGGAAAGGAAGAAGTCAAATTCTCCTTGTTTGCAGATTATATGATCTTATTTCTAGAGAAACCTAAGGACTCCACCAAAAACCTATTAGAACTGATAAACAATTTCAGGAAAGTTGCAGTATACAAAATCAATGTGCAAAATCAGTAGAATTTGTATATGTCAACAGTAAACAATCTGGAAAAGAAACTAAGAAAGTAACCCCCAGTTGCAATAACTAAAAATAAAATAAAATAAAATACCTAGGAATAAACCTAACCAAAGAAGCGAAAGATGTCTATAATGGAAATTATAAAACATTTATAAAAGAAATTGAAGAGAACACAAAAAAGTAAAAAAATATTCCCTGCTCATGTATTGGAAGAATCAACCTTGTTAAAATAACCATACTACCCAAAGCAATGTGCATAGTCAATGCAATTCTCATCAGAATACAACAACATTTTTCCCAGAAATAGAAAAAACAAAACCGGAGGAATCACATTACCTGACTTCAAATTATACTACAGAGCTGTAATAACCAAAACAGCACGATACTGGGATAAAAACAGACATATAGACCAATGGAACAGAATAAAGAATCCAGAAATAAATCAACATATCTATAGTGAACTTACCTTCAGCAAAGTTGCCTAGAACGTACAGTGGAGAAAGGACAGTCTCTTCAATAAGTTGTGCTGGGAAAATTGGATATCCATATGCAGAAGAACAAAACTAGATTCTTAACTACTACACAAAAATATCCTGTATCTACCATATACAAAAATCAAATCAAAATATATTTAAGACTTAAATCTAAGACCTGAAACTATAAAACTCCTAAAGAAAACATTGAGAAAATGCTTCAGGGCATTGGAATGGGAAAGGAATTCTTGAGTAATACCCCAAAAGATCAGGCAACCAAAGCAAAATTTGACAAATTGGATCACATCAAGCTACTATTCTTCTGCACAGCAAAGAAATCAATCAACGAAGTGAGAAGAGAATCCACAGAATTGGAGAAAATATTTGCAAACTACTCGTCTGACAAGGAATTAATAACTAGAATATATAAGGATCTCCAATATCTCAATAGGAAAAAATTAAATAATCTGATTAACAAATGGGAAAAGGATATGAATAGACGTTTCTGAAAAAGAGACTTCCAAATGATCAAGAGGTATATGAAAATACATTAATCATAAGAGAAATGCAAATCAAAACTACAATGAGATATCATCTTACCCCAGTTAAAGTGGCTTTTATCCAAAAGATAGACAATAACAAATGCTGGCAAGGATGTGGAGAAAGGCGAACCCTCACATACCGTGGGTGAAAATGTAAATTAGTGCAACCACTATATAGAACAGTATAGTTTTCTCACAAAACTAAAAATAGAACTACCATATGACTCATCAACCCACTGCTGGGTATATATCCCAAGGAGAGAAAATCAGTATATCTTAAATATATCTGCATTTCATGTTTACTGCAGCACTATTCAAAATAGCCAAGATTTGGAATCAACCACCAATGGTTGAATGTATAAAGAAATTGTGGTACATATACACAATGGAGTATTATGTAGCCCCCCAAAAGAATGAAACCTTGCCAACAACATGGATGGAACTGGAGAACACTATGTTAAGTGAAATAAGCCAAGAACAGAAAGACAAATCTTGCATGTTCTCACTCATATGTGGAAGTTAAATATGAAAAACAATTGATTTCATGGAGACAGAGAGTAGAATGATGATTACCAGAGGCTGTGAAGGGTAGCTGGGAGGATGGAATACAGCGAAGATGATTAAGGGATACAAAAATACAGTTAGATATTTAGATAGAACAAACAATATCTGATAACACAACAAAGTGACTATAATCAATAATGAGGTAGTGACAATGATCAATAATAAGGTAGGGTAAACTATAAAATAAAAGAGTGGAATTGGAATGTTCCTAACACAAAGAAATGTTAAATGCTTGAGATGATGGATATCCCAATTACCCTGATTTGATTAATTCACATTGTAACCCCGTTTGAAAACATGACATATACAACTAAAAAGATAAAGAATTGAGAGTCCAAGAATAAACTCAAATATCTAAGGTCAATTGCTCTCCTAAAGAATGCCAAGATCACATAATGGGTAAAGAACAGTATTTTCAACAAATAGTGCTAGGACAAATGACAGTCCACATGCAGAAGAATATAGTTGGACCCTTACCTCACAACAGACACAAAAATTAACTCAAAACTTAACTCAAAATTTAGGTTAGATAAAGATAAGAGCCAAAACTATAAAACTCTTATAGGAAAACTGGTATAAATTTTCATAAGCTTGTTACATAGTGGTTTCTTAGATATCTTTAAATGGCGCTATCAAGACACTGAAAAGACAATTCATGGAATAGGAGAAAGTATTAGCAAATCATATATCTGAAAAAAAGTCTATCATCCTCAATATATAAAGAAAATTTACAATTGTAATAAAAATATAAGTAACTCAATCAAATATTATACAAGGATTTAAACAGACATTTCTTTAGAGAAGATAAAAAACCGCAACTAAAATGTTCAACATCATTACTCATTAGGGAAAGGCAAATCAAAACCACAAGTAGATAACATTTCACACCCCCAAAATGGATATAATTTAAAAGATAAACAATAACAAGAGTTGGTGAGGATTGGAAGATATTGGAATATCTCATATATTGCTGAAGGAAATGTAAATTGTACAGACACTTTGGAAAACAGTCTGGCAGTAATTTACACATAAAGTTCCCATGTGCTCCAGCAATTCCACTCCTAGCTGTAAACCAAAGAGAAATGAAAATTTATGTCTACACAAAAATTTGTACACCAATGTTTGTAGAAACATTATTCATGTTAGTGAAAATATAGAAACAGCCCAAATGTCCATCAAATGCTGAATAGACAAACAAAATGTCAAATGTGCACACAATAGAATATCGTTCAGTCATTAAAAAGAATGAAGTACTGATACATGTTACAACATGAATGAACCTTGAAAACATTAAGCTAAGTGAAAGAAGCCAGACACAAAAGGGCACATATTATAAAATTAAATTGAACTTGAATGTTTATAGCAGCACAATTCACAATTGCAAAGATGTGGAATATTCTTCCTGGGTAAATCCACAAAAGCAAAAAAAGGAGTAGCATTTGCTAGGGTCTAAATGGAGGAGACAGTGGGTTGCTAACGGCTTTGGATTGCTTTTAATAGTAATAAAAATGTTTTAGAATTAAACAATCATGAAGATTGCCCAACCTTGTAAATACACTAAAATCCCCTGAATTGTATCCTTTAACAGGCTGAAGTTTATGTTTGCTAGTTATACTTCGATATATATTTATAAAAGAAAAACATAGTGGACACAACAAAGCAACTTAGAGGCAAATTATCCCCAAAATATATTTGGTTGTAAAATAAACACAAATTTATAAAATGACAATTCTGTTATCCAGGTTTAAATTAAATAAATGTTTCTGACTTTGTTGATTTTCTTAATTATTTTTCTCAAATCTTTTAAAATTGTTCATTGTATCATCTCATTTTTAATCTTTTGTTTCATACCTTCCAAGCTTTCATAAATTTCATTTAGATCACAAAGTTAAATTTTTATTTTGATTCCTTTTAAGTTTCTTCCCACATTATCTTCTTTGTGTTTCTGGCAGGAGAGATTCTTCTCCCATTTTTAATGGAATGTTTTCAGGATGTGTTGCTGCTGTTGATGTTATTTATTCACTTATTTTAGTTTTTAGTTTACCTTTTTCCCTCTGGGTACTCATCTTAGAATGAGGCAAATTTTAAACAAGATTGACATTGGCTTCAAATGAGAAAATTCTCCTAAAACAGCAATTCTTAACTGTAGCTGCACATTAGAATCACCTAGGGAACCTTTCAAATTATTCCCATGACTGAGCCACTCTTTACAGAAACTGTGATTTGATCAGAACCCAATTTGAAATGCAACCTAAAGATTTGTATTTTTTATAAGATTGCCAGTGATTCCAATGGATATCTAGGGTTAACAAAAACTCTTTTAATAAGATGACTAAAATAATCTGTTAGTCAGCAGCTTTTAAAAAGTTTGTAGAGACTTGGGCCAGAAACATGCCTGCAAAGAACTATCACTTGTGAAGTTTGCTCTTCCAGATTTGGTCTTCATCAAATTTCTGTTCATTGTCATCTCTACTCCAGGATTGGCCAGCCTTCTTCATTATCCCGTTTCCTGGCTCAATGGTGGGAAAAGCAGATATCTTGATGCTTTCCAGTTGTTAGGAAGGCATATACCCTTAGGTGCCCTATTGCTGTCAAGTGATAATGTTCTTATAAAACTTTTCCCTTCTTATGTTGCTCCACACACTCAGCAGCCTTCCTGCAGTTCTTCAAATGTCTCATTCCAACCTCAGTGTCTTCACCTTCACGACAATGTTTGTCTCATCCCTGGAGGAATGCCTTTTCCCAGGATATTTAGGAGACCTGGTTCTTTAGACCATTCAATTTTCTGCACAAATCTATTTCTTTAGAGATCTGTGCTCACCCATTCTTTTCACTTTCTATCTCGGCCATGTCTATTTTCTTTTACAGTCCAAATATAATTTCTTGAAATTATATTCTTTATTTGTTTGCTTGTTTATCATCTGTCTTCTCTACATAAGTGTAAGATCCATAAGAACATTTTGTAGTGCTTTCTGCCTATTTCCCACTACCTACAATAGTGAGAGTATATATTTGTTGAATGAAAACAAGAATGTATTTTGCAAAATGTTGCGAATGTATGTGCTTTCTATCTGTTCCAGTGTAGCCTCATCACCAGCCCTTTCCTCTACAAAATAGGAATTCTGAATTAAAACACTTCTAGGATCCTTTCATTTCCTTCCATTTCTTTCCCATGACATCACACCACTTTATGGAATGAGAAAATCTGTTTTTGCCTTCCATATTTTTCTTCAATTTATTTCATTATACATAATCTCTAGCATAAATCCCTTGAAATATGTGGCAACATGCCAACATGCCCCTTTTTAACTTTCCAGTCCAAAGGTAAGTTTTATCCCTTACTTTACATCGATATCTATATTTATCTATGTACACACATGCAAACACACACATATTGCAAATTGAAATTGGATTTGCAGGGTGATTGGGAAATTAACTGCCAGTACTTAGGTTGTCCTCATATAAGGAAACAGATCAGATTGGTCTGCTGGGCACTGATCCATACCTCTTGTTCCTTCCAAATGCTGCCCTTCTTTGTCATGTTTAACCAGATGTTATGGAACCCATTGCCTCTCTATGCTTTTCCATCATCCAATCTGTTCTAAACCTCAGACTTTGCATTCACCAAAAGTATTTTCACAGATGTACTCATTCAGATAAAACCATTCCTGAGCACTATGGAATTTATAGATGATTTCATAGAGGAGATAAAAGGATTTGTATTGAATACCCTAAAGTATTACAATTTAAGTTTTATTTATCTAAAGTTGATTTAGTTAATTTAATAATTACTAAATTTCTCACTAAGGAGTTATTATTCCCTCCCCCAACATCCTTTTTTGGATTTGCTGATTTCTGTAAATTTCCAAGAATTTAAATTTTTCTCTTCTCTCCATTCTCTTTGGGGTGCTTAGTCTCTATGGCTTCGTTCTCCCTTGAGGATTTTTCCTCAATGATCTCACATATTTTACTCTTGTTGTTCACAACAACTAAGAAACCATCACTGGATATATGAATGTTCATTTGGAGTTTCCTCTCAAAAGGTTGATGAAGGCTTTGCATCTGGAAAAAAATATGCAATATTTCCTAATAAAGCAATTTTGATTAAAAAAGAATTATTTGGTATTACAAAGTACATATTATATCTAAAACTTATATCAAGTTATTCAACAGACATTTCTATATCAAGAGCATTCAATTTGATTAAATATATTTTAGAAGTATTGTTTTATTAATATTATTTTCTTTCTAATATGTGAGAACTAGATAAAAATTATACTCAATAGGTTAGGCTCTGGTCATTTCCTTTTTGTCATCTATTTTTCTCCATCAAATCTATTATGCCATTGTCTGAATATTTTGTAATGATGTTATTAAATTCTGCCTGATATGTTCAGATTGACAATTAAGCAATGGTTAATATGTAATAATTTATTAGCATATTAATTACTTATGGTTAAATATGGTTTTAAAACTAGCCTCCTGTTTGCCTAAGTGTTCTTGTCCAATATATATTTTGTAGTTTAATAATAGTTTATAGTAATAAATAATTACTATAAATATTATTCAAAAGTAGTTATTCTACATCTTTATTGAATCCTGTAATTGCTATCCAGTATCAATTCCCACTCTGTGCTTGCTTCGAGACTCTGGTTTCCTCCAGTTGTCTCTGGGCTAAGCCACCACTTCTCCTTCCCAAACCCTGAATACTGAATAGTTCATGAGCTGGATGAGTCTCAGGTACGACTCGATAAATAAAAGCTCCTCCCAAGCCTCCCATAACAAAATACCACCAAAGGTCTAAGTTGGAAGAAGAAAAAAGCCTCAACAAAATGATAGATCGTTAACAATTCCTGGACAATCACCTTCATCCTTTTCAAGTGTTGTCATCAGTAGTCCCACAAAATACCTTTTTAAAGTCTGCTGACTTCTGACATCTTCTTGTCTTCTCCTGCTGAGTATCATGAGGTCTTGCCTCAGCCACAAGTGGATGCTCCTCCCTGTTGATTCCACACCAATTTTGAGAAGGGAAAGTCAGTTTTCCTCTATCTGAAAGCAAGTCTATAACTTCCCTAGCATAAGGAATTATAGAGTGCTGGTTCTCAGCTTGGACTCAGAGCATTCTCTTTCTCTTGAAATGCAGTTCCTATAAGTGGCAAATTATAGGAACCTGATTTAGGAACCTGAACCTGGTTTTGTTTTCATAAGAAGTATTACCAAACTTATTTCATAAAGAGGACAATTCTTTGGTCACAAACAGAAATGAAGACCTTTTTCTTTTTTCTCCATTCTTTGCACAGTATTTGCATGGGAGGAGGGATACACGCAGTCTGCATTGTAAAATGTATGTTCCACTCTATGGCAAAGTTCAAGGGTGGCACCGTAAATGGCCATCAGGCACATACAACCAGCTTAAATATGTATTTCTTTCTTAGACAGAAATTTTACTCTGGCAAAATTATGACTTATCCACCAAGTAGCCATTATTCCTCTCTTTATAAGTAACATAACCTTGATTTGGGGGTGGGGGGACCATTTAGAAAAAGACATATTTTTAACCTGCTTTGCAGCTAGGTATAGTCATATGATCCAGTTCTGACCAGTAAAGATGTAAGTGGAAGCCATTGTGACCCCTTTATCCTTACTCCTGATTGGAATGCAGAAGACCAGAGTTTCAACATTGATCTTATAATCACAAGTCCCCATCATGGAAAGTCTAAGAGAAATCCTAGATCTCGTCTCTAATATCCATGAGCCACTGAACCAATATCAACAGGTAATCAATTTTCCGTTATATGGGAAAAACAATACCCAATTTGATTATGCTATTATATTGGGGTCTACTTTGCCCACAGTTCAATGTAATTTCTAACAGATACATCAAATAATAAAATCTAACTGGTGCCATTATTTCTGCTTTCCCATTACAAGTTGTTCTTTTCCCCTAGTATTACTTGAGTAATTTTTCCATAAGTGACATTTTAAAAATCCTGATGTAAGATTTTTTTTCACCTAAGTGCAATGTAGAAATTTTATTTTTTAAATAAGAGATAATGGAAAGATGTCATACTTTTTCATAAGAGAGAAATAAATTAATAAAGAAGAAGTTCATAACCATGCTACTCAAATAAATTGCACTCAAGAGTTGATTTAGTATACAATCAAATAAAAAGTGAAATCAGCATAGTGACTCAAACTTCCTCGCTAGTGGAAGTAATGCATATACATAAAAATGCTCAAAGAAAATCAGAATATAAAACACCAACAGCGTAGGACCTCAATGATTTGACAACAGCACTATTTTTGCAGGAAGATAACACTGTGGGATGAAAATCAAATTTTTTCATTTAAGCATCAGACTCAGACTTCATTACCTTGATGTTTAGTTTTCTATAGGGATAAACTATTTAAATAGATCTTGTCTACAAGTGTGTTACTTTGAATCAGTAACCCTATGCATCTATTTATTCAGCAAATATTCATCAGATGCCTACCATGTGCTAAGAGGAGCCAAGTACCACAGGTAATTAAAACACACTTGCTCCCTACTCCATGGGATTTCCATTATGGAGTGATATGATTAAATTAATCAAAACATGGAAAAATAATAAAAAGTCTGTGAAGTAAAAACAAAAAATATACTTTGAATAGCAAAAAAAAGTTGGTGAAGTCAACTTCTTTGGCTGTAATGATCAGATAAAGTATCTCTGAGAAGAGGTATTTAAACTGGAACATGAGTGGTGAGAAGACTGAGAAAACAATGATGGAATGAATTTGGCAAGAACTGGGGATTAGGTGGATATGACCTACCTTGAGGTAATAATTCCAAGAATAAGAGACAGAAAAAAAGGCAGGGTTTATCTGAATACAAAGAAGCATGGAGAGAAATCCAGTAGTCAGGGCATTATCATGGGAGATCTTATATGTCATGTTAAGGGTTTTTCCAATTTCATGGGAAGCTATTTATATCAGTTAAGGATGCTTTTGATTAATAGTAACAGAAAACCTAGACACCAATGACTTAAACCATAACAGATTTTTTATTTATGATAATGAATGTCTGGAAGTCAATTGTTCCAGGGTTAATTTCCTGGCTCAAAGACATTAACAATAATCTAGCTCTGTTCAACCTTCAATTTGCCCTTTCTGGAGAGTTGACATTTTTGTCTTTGCCCTTCTTGTCTCATAGTCACAACAGATAACCACGTTTCCCTCATAGTTGGATCCTGATGGAAAGGAAAGTGCTAGACCAAAAAGCTTTCTCCTTTAGTGCCCATTCCATTGTTTGTTCCAGTAGTAAAACTTAGGTTTAGGTTTAGATTAGGGGAGTGCTAATACTAAATACGGATGTCTACAGAAGCGGTCAAAATTTTTCACCAAATCTTACTCTTCATGAAACACAGAAAATTTTGAGGATTAGGATATTTTTAGGAAAAACTACAAGTGAAGCTTCTAAAAGAGAGCTGATAAATGATGTGATTGTCTTCATTTCTTATTCTTTCCAAAGATTAATGTAGTTTCAGCGCCATTTCTTAGTCTTTTGTTAAGGGAAATATAGATGAATTCTGCTGCATCCTTTCACTGATATTTCTCCACAATTTTTAATCTCAGTCCTATCTAGTTATCTTATGTGATACAAAGAATATTTTACCAGTATTATGCATAGACCTAGATAATAATTATATAAATCAGAAGAATGTTTGGAGTTTAAATACTTTATGATTACTGAGACCAAAATACTGCTATAAAATCATTAGGCGTAGTGCCTCTAATATTTCTGGCACTCTATTTTAAACAAATTTCAAGATGTTTTTTGGAAACCAACAACCTGTTTTAATGTGTCATGTATATTAAATTCTGATTTCTCCAAAATTTTGTTTCATTTTTAATCTTTGAAAATCTGTGTGCATTAAAGAAACAGGATTCATTTAATGTGAATTCATTTTCCCATCTAATAGGGCATTCTTACTACAGTAACTTTTAAGTATCTACTTTCTGTTTTTTTGCTTAAAGGCAGTGCAGCCTTAGTTTTTAAAAATGCATTTTCAGATACAGTTATTCAAAGTCAAAACCACCACTTCAGAATATTCAGTGTTCTTCATAAGAAGTCTTATAGATGGATTATAATTCCCAGAAATGTCGAAGTATATTAGAAGAAAGATTTCCTCTGTGTTAATTTTCCTTTGATTTTTGAAGATAGAACAGTAGTTTGTACCCTATATTTGAAGATTTACTAAATAAAGCATAGTTGCTTCTGGAATAATACCTGGAGTACTTTATTAGGAGCAGATTTATCAAGCTATTTAGATCATTGGAATGATGCATATGATGTCATCAATTGTCAAGTGAACTTAATATAAATAGTCCCTGTCTCTGCAGATGTCTATCTGGCCTGATTTTAATTGCAGCATCAACCCATTTGTAACATCTTTCATGGAGGCACTTACCTAGATATTTAAACTTTGATTCTACCATTCTGAAGGGTTTTCCTCTGGCCAAGATGCATTGGAAAAGGAGGTTAACAAGCTTAAAGAATGGATAAATAAGAATTTGAGCAAAATCGATTGTCCAAGTGAAACAAGAGTTTGCCATTAAAAATACAATGTTTCCTTTAAGACATTATAAAAAGTAAAGTCAAAGAAAAGGAAAAATTTTATCATCCTGTGGTTTTAACTAAATGTAACATCAAATGAGTCAACCTGGCTAAGCATTTTAGGAGAATGGATTGTCTTATGACTTTGAACTGCCAATAAGTTTTTATAAATAATGGATTTTTGCATATGGTATTGAGAGCTGATATCATTTCTGAAACATAAGAACAGTCAATATTCCATAACCCTGAAAAATCAGGGCATTCTAAGAAAAATAGGGATACAGGATAGAAAGTGTTCATTTACCCTTGTGCTGGCTGGATTTGGAGTTGATTTCCATTAGCCAGGCTCTGATACAATCCCTGTGGATGTGGATACGTAATAGATTTTGTTTGGTGATTTGGGGAGGGGGGAAGTGTATTTCTGCAGCTGTTTTTGCTCTGAAGCCAAAAGAGTATAAAATCCCTTTAACTAGACTCCCAGCCCCCATTTGTGATAAACATAGTAGGCTGCCTCACCAGCACCGGCAACACGTAAAGTTCAGTTTCCTTCTGCAGGGAGATAAGAGGATCTTAACGGGTGGCTCTGAGCACTGCATTTCCTATTTCACGCTCAGTGCATACAACTTAGGTTAACTCTCTTCATATGTCATGGATTCTTTAACAAGCTCACAATGCCCTTCCCAAGACACAGCACTCCCCATTTCCCCCAAATGCGCAATGGCAATTCCCTTAAACTGTATTGAATGTTTAAATTCAATAATCAAAGCTGTGTATATTTCATTGTTTTTATCTAACTGATTAAATTTGGATGTATCAATGTAAATAGTAAAGTATAAAATATCTACATTTGTCTTTTTGGAATTCGAGACACAGTGTTCAATCTTATCATGGAATCACTTAACATGTATTGATTGCCCAGATATGAACTGGTGCCCAGTGATATAAGATGAGACCCCAAGGCCCCAGTTAAGATTATATAAGATGTCACTCCTGCTAGGGATGCATTGGCTATGGACACCAAAGGATCCTTGTCTTTAATAAGCCTCTAACAAGTGAAGGGAGTGTCTTGTATTGATCAAAATTATATGGGAAATATATTCCACCTTATGTTCCTACGTGCTATACTTTCAGAGTGGTATATTTTGCTCCTGAAATTTTCATGTCAGCATTTAATAGTTTATGGACAAAAGTGTATACTGTTTTATAAATAATGTCATTTAAAAACTATTATTACCATGTATTAACTTGATTTTTAAAAAACAAACAGTGAAGTGGAATATACAATAAGAAATATAAAATACTCACTCTTCTTCTTTGTCTCTGAGAATCAGTTCCCAGAAGTCACACCAACACTTTCATATGTATTTCCCAGAGCTCTCTATGAATATAAATACATCATATGCATACACACACACACACATGCAAACATACACAAGAATATATATACAAATGGTTCCCACTTACTGTGGCTTGACTTATGATTTTTTTTTTTTTGGTTTTACAATGGTGCAAAAGCAATATGCATTCAGTAGAAATTGTACTTTGAATTTTGAATTTTGATCTTTTCTAAGACTAGCAATACATAGTACAATACTCTTCCAAGATGCCGGGCAGTGGCAGTGAGCCACAGCTCCCAGTCAGGCACATGATCACGAGAGTAAACAACTGATGCTCTACAGTGTACTGTGTTGCCAGATGACTTTGCTCAACTATAGGCTAATGTAAGTGTTGTAAAGACATTGAAGGTAGGCTAGGCTAAGCTATGAGGTTAGTAGGTTAGGTGTATAAGTGTATTTTTGACTTAAGAAATGTTCAACTTACAGATGGGTTTATAAGGAGGTAACCTCATCACAAGTTGAGGAGCATCTATATACACACATATATACACATACACTTTGAATTAATAATATACCAGCATATCCAATCTATTATGCACTCTATCTTTTATTACTTTTGGTACCTGCTTAGTATTCATTCCATTATATGAATCTATCATATTTTAAGTAAATTCTCCTTGATTAATTATTTTAGACTTACAAAAAATATTACAATGGCCATCTGTGACACATGTCTTTGTGCTTATGGGTAAATATATCCACAGGCTAAAAATTTATTCTAAAAGTTGAAATGCTGGATCAGGGATATAAGGATGCATGGAAACTTTTTATTTTCTACAGGGTATTTCCTTTATACCCTGAATTTATAATGTACTTATTGTCCATCTAAATTTTAAAATCCATTGAGTCAGATTGAATAAATGGGGGAAAAACACTAATTTGAGTAAAATGATGCCATAGCACCTTTTATTTTTTAAATTTCCATGTTGTCACAATTAAACTTAACTCTTCCTGTGAGGCCATAAAGTTACAATAAACAATCCATTCATAAAACACACCATGCTCTAATCCATTATTTCACAAGACATGGAAGACAACAAGCTTAATTCTGTCTTTGGGTTCAGGCTTTATACAATATGCCACACATATATGTGGTAATATTTCTTCAAATCTAAGTTCTTTATATTTCTCTTCCTTGGGCTCACACCTAATGGAAAACTAAAATCCTCCTGTAGTTGCAAAATGCTTGCATCATCAACAATATCCATAGAGTGATTTTGTGACCAAATTACAACTTTCTTTTGTGACTTCCCAGGAAGTAACAATGATAACAGGTTAACTATTCCCAGCATATTTCAAGCCCTGCATCATTTCATTTCAGGATACAAAGCCCGCGTATGGGTGTAAAAAAAATTATATTAAAATAATTAAATAGGCAAAAAGACTTTCTTCAAGACTATAATAATAGAGGACAGAGAATGAACTCAACTTTGCTGAAACAAAAGGCAGTAGCATTTTTAAATGCTGGAATAAACTAATAGAAAAGCTAATGAAGGACTTGACAGGGGAGGGTGGTCCTTCTGACTAGGTCATCTGTGTTTGCTAATTGCCCCATATGAAAGTTAGGCTCCTGACCTCCCACAGGGGGCACTATCTTCCTTGATGATTACATTTCAAAGGGATGTCTCTCAGGACATGAGAAGGACATTCCTGAGTTGTAGATTTATATCTCAAAGGGCAGTGAAGGAATTTACAATTTCAAGTTTTCTAAAGTAAATACTCAAAGAAAAGAGAAGTCAGGGGTCTATAGTAAGGAAGAAACCTGTCTAAAGTTTAGTCAAACTGAAGGAAACATGGAGATTCTCTTGGTCATATAGAAGTTTTAAAGATCATGAAATAATTAGAGATTAAGGAATAATATGAGAAAGTTTTTAATTTAAGTTGTGATGGTTTACCCTGGTAGAGAACACAAAATTTATGTGAAGTGTATGCTTCAATGGTGAGTGGTACAAATTATGTACAAACCATATATGATGATGAGATACCATTTTTAACTTTAGTAAAATAAGCAATCCATTATTTGTAAACCCACACGTGAGGATTTGATTTTTTAAAATGAAAAGTTATAAGATTACACATTAGAAAATTCTGTTATAGTCTCTAGAGTTATAAATATATTTCACCTAAATATGTGACAACTAGTTTTGATAATTTAGCATGCATATTTAAATTAGTCAGAACTGCTATCTATTTGATAGATTAGACACGTTTTAAAATCTTTAAACCAATTTAGAAAATATGTGGAAATATTTTGACCTTTTGAGAATTATTTTCCTAAGTTTTTATAACAAATTTAGAAAGTCAAAGTCCTTGTGAGCTAATGCATTGCAAAGGAAAGGAAAAGCATCAATTTGTACTTCTATAAAAATGGTCCAAATCCCATTTTAAGATAAAAAATTAAGCAAGATTAATATTTTAATTATTTTGATACTGAGAAAAAAAATCATTAGTATCAAATACATATAAAGAACTAATTTTAACAAGTTAGGTTCTGAATTATTACAAAATTCTGTATTTATTTAGGGAGACTAAATTCTTAGAAGGAAAGCACTTCAAAGCAAGTTAGATATATTTGTTATTTAACTTTTGTCAGTATGACAAGTGCAGAAAATATGTTGATCTTTTTGCCAGGATTATGTAATGATGAAAAATTATTTTTTATGATTTAAAATGAACCCTATTAACAATTCTATCAAGAAACAAATGTGTTTTTTTTGTGAAACTATATTATTAAAAGATATACTGTGCCAGATTTCCTCTATGTCTTATATAATTATAACTTTGAAAAATAAGTCCTGGTTTGAAATTTCTATAGTTTTAAAAAATCTTAAACAATCCAACCCATTTCTAGCAAACATTAAATCTCTAAGAAAGTCAAGGGAAGATTTAGAGTTTTCATTATGGAAAACTAAAAGCACTAGGGAAATGTCTATCTTGCCACAAATAAATGATTTATTATATCACCACAGTTAGGAAAGGATGATTGTACTTTTTCAAAATCTTACAAACTCTTTCCAAATCCAGCTACTCAAACTGGTTTACAAAAATTGTACTTTATCAAGAAGCTCCTAGCACTTCCGAGAGCATTGGTCCCAGGAATGTTGGGCCATACGTTGTTACAGAAAATAAAAGCATAGATTTGCCATTGGTGTGAGAAATAACTAAATACCCTCTGCAATAGCTCTTAATGCCTATGGCATTTTTCTCTTTTGTTTGGCCATATAGTTTTATATTTAACAATTAAAATAAATATTAATCTCATAAATTTGTTTTGGAATATCCAGTGTTTCACTCAAATCTAAAACTATGAGTTTAAATATCCTTTAAAGTATTTGGGTGAAAATAACCACTAGCCAGTTGTCTATGAAGATAATAATTTGCCATTTTTCTGTAAAAATAAAGTTTAATATGATGTTTGATCATATTCACACTTCTTTCCCAAGATGGATAAATCTATTTCAAAATGCAAGTACAATTGAAAAATTTTGTGTTTTGCTGTAATATGGAAGGATTATATGTATTAAACAAAAAGGTTGTAAAATTTACATGAAGAGTAGATCACCTTGTATGACATAGGTTAAGTCCACCAAACAATGCCAAAACTTAAAGCAAAAGCTTCTATTATAATAATGGGTTGAGCATATACATAGTTTTTTTAAAATTTGCTTACTCAATATTAGACTCATTAAAACATTACTACAAGTTTTCAAGAGCAAACACTAGCTGTGTAAATTGTGAATGTCTACATTAAATAATATAATACGTATTTGCGCTGAAAAATATATTTACATAAGACTACGTGACTTCAATATCTCTTAGTTATATTAATGTTAACCTCTTCATTTTCCACATTGGTTTTAGGAAAGAGTGTGTTTTAGTAAATATCAGAATTATGGACCCTGAAATTTAATGTTAACTGATCGAGAAATTTTTCTAACATAGACATTAGTTTCAGAAGTGACTTGTATGAGCTAATGGCTTCATATTTGAATAAAGTGAAAACTCCTTTCTATTCTCGTTTATATAATATTTTTCAAATTGACTTTCCTTGGCCTAGCTACATGGCACTGAAAGTCCTCTGTGAAATGGCAGTTCAAAATGTTCTGTGTGTGTATATGTGTGTAGCTTTCATTAGAAAGCCATTTAGTTCTTTAAAGGTTCTAAACTACATAGTTTCAAACTCAGAAACATGATGATTTGTATCAGTTTGACTTTTAAATCATTACAAGTTTTCTTAGTTTTATATCCAGTTGCATTTATCCAGATTTTCTATGGTTAATTTCTAGCTCTAAATCTGAATAGATCCTAAACTATGAATGATCTCATTATACCTGGTGATGGCATTTATTTGCCAAAAACAACAAAAAAAGGAATTGTACTATGGTCATCATACTGCCTCTGATTTCCATGCCATTTTTTACCCCTTTTGGGGATTAATAGCATGGTTTTCTATCCCTGCTATTTTTTGATCAGTATATCTAATGAAAAATGACCATTTTTAAATGCTGATTTACTTCTAATACTTGTAAAATAACAAGTTAGTCATACAATATAAAATGTTTTGTCCTTCAAAATGTGATATATTACACAGAAGAACTCCCAAATGCTTAGTGTTAAAATGTTTAGTTAGATATCATATTTTATATTTGGTTAATTATAAATTAAAATTATAAGAAACATAATTGATATTCCTTAAAATCATTTAAATTCCATTCATTTATTCTTTCCATAGATAATTATTTATTAAGCATCTATTATATGCCACTCACTGGACTAAGAACTGGACATAAAGATGAATAACAAATACATTAATTAATAATATTAACAATGAGATAAATTACATAGTAAAGATATGAGCAAAATACTGTGAAATCACCATGTAGAGACAATTGTTAAGTACTATATAAACGTTAGCTGTCTGCTTTAAAATCAGGACATTTTCTAGTGAAAGACAGTAACTGATCTTAATTATCAACTGACAACAAACCTCTCCCCACCCGAGTTTTGAGTCCACTGAGAGAGACAAAAAGGTCAGTAGATGAGAGCAAAATACCATCTTTATGACTGAAAAAGACTAAGTTTGAGGATACAGCTTAAGTGTGCAGCAACAATGATCCCTTTTAATCCTGAACCTCAAAATTAGACTGATGTGTTTATTTAATCTCAGGAAGAAAACAACAAATTCAGGCCATACCAGGTGATGGCCTCACCTGAGATTAAAGGACAGGTCCCTAGAAAAAAAAATGGGAATAAAAAGCAGAGCTACATACGCTAATTCTTCTCATAAATAAACTCATCAATCAGGTAACTTATTCCACATCCTTGAAAGAAATAGGCTTCAGCTCATGACCAGGAAATATTAGGGAACAGCCTTCCTTGTGGAAACTACAGGAGTGTGAAAAATGCACCCCAAATATGTATGTAGAAAATCCTAAAATGGTAGTGTAATTACTTTTATCTAGAAACCCCAATGCATCCCTATCAGCCTGCAACCATCGCCAGATAGAAGCTTGGTCTCATTATCGATTAATTATTCTTCTAGATTTCAGCATGGGAGCAATTCTCATAGCCGTGCTAACACCAAGTCTGCACTATCAAATGCCTCGAATGATCCTGGTAACCTTCCCCTGCCATCATGGATAAGTAAAAATGAGAGAAAATGATGTTTTTGCTCCTTGAGTAAATGAAAACCCATCAGTATTTTCTCAAAAGAGGAGATTTTGAAACTTTTCCTGACAACTGAAATGTTTTATTCTTGCTGAGCACTGTTTAAAACTCTCCTCCAACAAAAATAACCATCTATAATTTCGTTATCTGTGCTACTGTTTATAAAATAATAAAGTGGAGACTTAAATAAACAAAGATAAATAAAAAGCAGATGTTTGACTAAAGCCTTACATAATTGTGCAGAGCAAAGAGACTTTTTTAGGGGCAAAGGCTGTAGCAATTCAGAAATAAAGGCTGTTGTTTTGTTCTTTATTAAAAGATAAAGATAGGTTAAAAAAAGGAAAAGAAAAAGAAAATCCCAGTGCACTCTTACATAGGAACTTGTGAACATGATACCTCTTGTGGATCATTTCCTAAATTCCCCAGGGAAACATCTAAGCACTCAGGCTACCTGAAGATCATCACTCCCAAACTTGGATCCCTTGATGGTCCCTTTCCATTCTCTACCACAGTAGTTCCAAGACTTTCCCCAAACTTTCCTCTCATCCTCACGCCCTTTACACTTAGCAGATGACCCTTTTCCTGCCACATCAAAAATAAACACAGCTACCACCATGCTCTTTCTCAAGTTTCCTCTCCACCACTTTCATCTCTTCACCTGCTCTTAAATCTTTCCGGTCTTCCTACTCCTTTCTAAAGCTAATGTTGTACATCTGGGCTCTGCTCCCACCACCATGCCATTTCTGTTTCCTCTCAATGTCAAATCCATGTATTTTTCCTTCTTTCTCGTATAGTGCTACTTTCTTCTTCTGTAGTTTTTACTGTTATCATGCCCAGGTCTTTCTGATCCTTGAAACTTTTTCTCATTTACCAAGCATTTAATACTACTGACCATGTCTCCTTTTGAGCCCTACCCCCAGCTTCTACAGTCTTACTCTCTTTGATTCTTAAATATCCCTTTCTCTCTCTTTCTTTCTTTTCTTTCTCTTCTTTTCTTTTCTTTCTTTCTCTAGCTCCTTTTACTCTGTAGGTCCCTTAATTGGGATTTTTCTGCTGTTGACTTCTTTCTATTTGACTTACTAATTCTATCTCTAGATCATCTCAAATATAATCATTACTTGATTAACTACTAAAGAGTAGTCTTACAAATTAATCCCCAAAAGATTGTCCCAAGTCCCGTCTTTTTTGAGGTCCTGGCAAGCATTTCTAATTGCCAACTAGACATCTCTACCTTGATATTCTACAGAAACCTACAACTGAGCAGGCTTGGGGCACAGGGGCAAACATTTATTCTCCCACCATTCCTATTTCTAAGTCAAGAAACACCCATTAGCATAACACTTTCCCTGGAGAGAAGACATATCTTAATTAATTGGTGATTTTGATATAAATCAATGAGCCTTCAGCTCTTGTTTCTTTTTGGGAGCTGGTTGCCAGCAGGGAGCACGTGTTCTGGTCTGCTGCTTCATAATATTAATTTTTAAAAGGGCAGAAAATATAAGAGTTTGTCATAAAGTGCTCTGGGAATACATATCCAAAAAAAACAGTCATGCTTAGTCAAAAGTGGAAGTCAGAAAACCCTAAAAAGAACTAGTGCAGTTTAAAGACCAGCTAGATATTTTCCAGTACAATGGTAGAATTGCAAATATTTTAAATATGAAAAAAACAAAACATTCAAGAATTTTCTGCAGAAGAAATGATATTTGGAGAAAATAAGTCATATGAGGTAAAGTATGAAACTAAAGGGCAGGATACCTGGAGGTTTGGGGAGGATACCTGGAAGTTTAAGGATGGGCTGTAGATGAGGTCAGACAGGGAGACTGGAGGCTGATTATGAAAATCTTTACATGCCTGGTTAAGGAATTTAGATCCTAACTTGCAGGGAAGACATAGGAGGTATTTAATCTGTTATGTAACAATAATTAGTTTTGAATTTCAAAAAAATATTGTATCTGTATGGCATACTAATTGGAAGCATCATTACTATGTGTCCAATGTCTAAAGCAATGCCTGATTTACCATAAAGCTTGCTTAATACAGTCGTTGCATGAATAAATTGAATAAATGGAGGCCAAGAAGCCAAGACACTGTTCAGAATGGTTTAAAGCAGCCGTCCCAAACTTTTTGGCCCTAAGGACCAGTTTCATGGAAGACAATTTTTACACTGAGGGCTGCAGGGAGGCGGAGCTCAGGTGGTGATGTGAGCTATGGGGAGAGGCTGTAAATACAAATGAAGCTTCCCTGGCTTGGCTGCCGCTCCTCGTAAATTTCATGGAAGACAATGTTCCACAGATGTGGGCGGGGTTGGGAAGGGCGGTGGAGCTCTGTAGCCCAGTCTCTAACAGGCCATGGACCGTTATCAATCTGTGGCTGTGGGTTGGGGACCACAAGTTTAAAGGATAGATGATCAGGTTCCTTACCCAGGTGGTGGTAATAAAGAGAGATAAGCGGTGAGCGATAGAAGAAGCAGTGAGCGATAGAAGCGATGAAAGATAAATGAGAAAATTTTCAATAAGAAAGGGGGACTAACTTGATGTAGCATTTGTTACATATCAGAAACTGTTTTGACATGTTCATTCATTTAGTCTTCACCATAACTCTGTGAGGAAACAGATTTGATTTGCTGAAGTCAAATTGCTGGGAAGTGGCAGAACACAATTTAATTGATATTTTGATTTTAAATCATGCAAATTTTTCACTCCAGTGTGAATCTAATAGTGCCAATCTAGCTATGCCCCTTAAAGAAAATGCACATGGTATCTGAAGCTTGCTAAAATATTCTTAAGACAGATATCTTCATGCATTAGCAGTTTGCACAATATGTGTTTCCTTACCTGTTCTATGTCCAAAAAGTCCTGATCTAAAAAGTCAACATATTCCAATTAAAATCATAATCTCTCCCCAATACTCTTCTCCTTGCTACATTTTATGTTCTATCTCATCAATTAAAATGCCACTGCCCAAGTCATGTTCCTAGAAGTAATGTTAATCTCCCTAATCACCCTTACCCTCCACATTCAGTTAATCACCAAGTCATGCCAGCTTTTTTCTAAAAGTTCTTCAGTCCATCTTTTCTCCTCCATACTTACACAGCTACAACCCTGGTTAAGATTCATCACTTCTTACAGATATTACTGTAAATTTTCCTCTCTCATCTACAGCCTTACTCTACTCCAATACATTCTCTGTTTTATAATATCTGTATAAAATGTGTGGATCTAGTTAATTTAAGAAGGAAAGACTTCATTTAAAAAAATGAAAATTTATATTAAATTTTTATCTTATATGTTATTCTTACAGAAAAATGTTCCACATTTTATTTCCAAAGTTGGATGCAAATAAATAGATTAAACAAATGTTAAGTATAGTCCTTTATTTAAATCTGCCAAAATCCATATACCATGGTGTCTTAGGATAGTTGAATATCAATATCCTTTTCAATTATTAATTTTTTAATTATTGAATCCCTCTACAATTTTATCAAAGCTCATTTCTGAAAGTAAAAAGATATAAAGTCATCATTCTTTACCAAAATCTGCATCATTTTGGCCATCTTTACTGGAATTTTGATCATAACTTTGCCAACTTTCAAAGAATGTTTAATAATTCTATACATCATATGTAGGAAGTTAAAAGGAAGAAGCTGGTAGAGAAAAGAGAGAGAGGAGGTAGTCAGTTTAAAAAGTTGGTCAGAACTCTGGAAAATCAGCAAGAAAAAAACCAAACAACCCTATCAAAAAGTGAGCAAAGGACATGAACTGAAAATTTTCAAAAGAAGACAGAATAATGGCCAACAAACATATGAAAAAATGCTCAACATCTCTAATCAGGGAAATACAAATCAAAACCACAATGAGATATAGCAAGAGAGCTGTCACAGAACTAGATTCCTTGAGAGCGATGGAGATGACAAATTAATGGAAACAATTAAGCAGTGCTTAATTCCCAAAAGTA
>VBSM01001124.1:25785020-25822422 GCA_008086735.1 Cheirogaleus medius
AATAAAAAAAAAATATTAAAATTACCCTTTAGTCTTCTCCGATTAAAAAAAATTAATATAAGTTATCTCACATTTTTCCTGAATTTCTTCTTATCTGACAGTTCATATATACCATTGTGGAGGGAAGAACTTTGAAAATGGCACTGGTGACCTTCACATCCTAGTGTTACTCCTATAATTTGTGACAAAAAAGAAATTATTCAGTTGGACTTAAAGTACATGAACCTGCTAAAAGCAGAGTGTTTTCACTAGTTGGTAATAGAAGGGGAAGTCAGAGGGATTTAAATTGTGAGGATGACTCAACTAACTGCTGTTGCTTTAAAGATGGAGGAGCCATTTGAGAAGAAATGTGGGTGACATCTATAAGCAAAGAATGTTCCTGCCTGACAGATAGCAAGGAAATGGGACTGGGTACCAACAGCCACAAGAAACCAGATTTTGCCAACAAGCTGAATAAGCTTAGAAGTTGATCCCTTCCCAATGTCTTCAGATAAAAGCCCAGTCAAGCTGATACCTTGATTTGAGCCTTGAAAGACTAAGCAGAGAATTCAGTTGGGCTTGTTCAGACTTCTCACTTCCAGAACTATGACCTACTAAATGGGTATTGGTTTAAGCTGCTAAATGTGTGGTAATTAATTTTTGAAACAAAAACAAAGCAAAAATCTAATATGCTAATATTTCTTTAAGGAATTTCATCTTTTTAATAACTCCATAAACTTTTACATCGTATGCAAGATAGAATTCCAATGTTGCTAACTTGCTAACCAGCTAGGAATATGAGCTACCAGACTACGACATGACAAAGGCAAAAGCATTCATTTTGTAATATTAAAAATCATTATTGAACTCTCATTATGTGCCAGGCACGGGACTAGACAACTGTAATATAAAGATGTGCATGACCGTCACTACCATGAGGACTTCATGGCAGACAGAAGAAAAGTAAATATGTAAATTGTTGCATGAAGTGATGAATTAAAAATGTGAAGGACTTCAAAATATGAAGAAAGTGCTAAGAAGGATAAATCTATTTAATGACTGGAGGTCATATGTAGAGATGCTTTTGAAATTATTTATTACAATATTTTTTTCTCATAAACTGGTATGTATTACTAAATATCTTCATTCCTTTTACTTATGTGTGTTTAAATTGTACATTTTGTGATGACTGTTTCCCCTATAGTCTTCGAAAGTTAGTAATTTACTGTGTAACATATTGACTCTTATCTTCAATCATTTAATCTATATCAATAATCCACACAAAATATTTGCATTCCAGAAAAACGTTTTTTCATCTTTTTGTTTTATATAGTTCCTAGTACAGTATTCTATTGAATTCAGAAAGATACACAATAAATTCGGAAAACAAAATTTTGAAACTGACCAGAGATATTTGTCCCATGAAATCAAAATGACATTTAAATATTGAGAAGAATAATATATTAAAGAAAAAACATTTTAACAAAACATTAATTTTAAAAAAGAAGATTGATACATTCAAATATTAGTATGTAGACATGAGGCTTTAGGCATATTACTCACCATAAATAAAACATGTAGAGTGTTTTTATTCTGCCTCCAAAAGGACCTTTTTATATAATTGCATGGGATATCATTAAAACTATTTTTGTATAACACACAAAAAAAAGTTTCACACCATCTGTACTTTAAATATTTCTCTGTGGTGTGTCACAAGTTACTAAAATAGAGGTTGCTTGTAAATATTAAACAAAAAGAAATCTTTTGTGAAGTTAATAGTCTTTTCTATTCTATACATGGAAGTGGAGCCTTTTATTTTACTCTCAATCCATTTGGTATATTTAACAATTAGTTTAATACTCAAACTCCTTCAGGACAAAAGACAGAAAGGCTGCCAATTTCCAGCATGGCAGAGAGATCACTCATACCCCCAGGCTAATGAGTTATGGTTTATTCCTTTGACCTCTTCTTGAAATGACTGTAAGATCATTTGAAGTGAAGGTTGAGCATTGCCATCATCCATTCTGATCTCATATTTCTAATTAGGCCAAATGTATTCTAATCAAAATATTAAAAAGAATGTTAAAATACCCTGAAATGAGCAGAATTTGGAATAACAGCACACTAACAACATGATAAAAATAATGAATTAAAGAAAGCTTCTCACTCAAATGACTTCATTATACATAAAGAAAACTATAAAGAATCAAAGTAAACAAAGTGCTACTGGCCCTGTGATGTCCGGTCATACATACTGGTTCAATGTCTCTTTCAAATAAAGAGAACATAATAAAAAAGGAAAGGAAGGAAGGAAGGGGGAAAGGAAGGAAGGAAGGGATAAAGGAAGGAAGAGCTTTCTATAATAGCAGATTATCTCCTTTGATTGTTTTTTAGTGCAAAAGTACAAATTTCTTAATTTTAATAGAATTTTTTTAGTACAAAAGTACAAATTTCTTAATTTTAATAGAATTTTTAAAAACTAGAAAATTGGCAAATAGAAAGTGAATTCCTATTTAAGACTGAACAGGGTGAAACTGATATAATAGTCTATAGAGAAAATTTCTGTCAATATGCTATTGTTAGAATAGAATGAAAAAGAACCATTTTTAAAAAGCAAAAGCATGAATTACAAATGTAAAATGAACATGTTTCAAAATGTTAGCACATTAATAAGTTAAGGAATCAGTACCATGTTAAAAGTAGTCCAAAAGATATGTGAACACTCTCATTCTATGAGGCCAGCATTACCCAGATACCAAAACCAGACATAGCAAAACAACAACAACAACAAAAAACAATAAAAAAAGAAAATTACAAGCCAGTATCCCTGATGAATGTAGATGCAAAAAATCCTGAACAAAATATTAGCAAATCATATTCAATAACACATTCAAAAGATCACTCATCATGATCAAGTAAGATTCATACCATGGATACAAGGATGGTTCAACATAACACAAATCAATAAACGTGCTACATCACATTAACAGAATCAAGGACAAAGATCATACGATCATTTCAATAGATGATGAAAAAGCATTCAATAAAATTCAACATCCCTCATGATAAAAAAACTCTCAACAAGCTGAGTATAGAAGCAATATACCACAAAACAAAAAAGGTAATGCATGACAAACCCACAGATAACATCATATTGAATAGGAAAAAATTGAAAGCCTTTCCTCTAAAATCTGGAACAAAACAAGGATACCTACTTTGATCACTTTTATTCAACTTAACACTAGAAGGCCTACCCAGAGCAATTAGTCAAGAGAAAAAAATAAAGGGCATCCAAATTGGAAAGGAAGAAGTAAAATTATTCTTATTCACATATGACAAAATCTTATATTAGGAAAACCTAAAAACTCCACAAAGAAAACTGTTATAACTGGTAAATGAATTCAGTAAAGGTGCAGGATACAAAATCAACACACAAAAATTAGGAGCATTTAAATATGCCAAAAGTGAACATTTAAAATACGAGTCAAGAAAGTAATTCCATTTATAATAATAATATATATATATAATACTTCAGAATCAATTTCTCCAAAGAAGTGAAAAATATCTACAAGCAAACTATAAAACACTGGTGAAAAAAATGAAAAGAAAAGTGCACTAAAAAATGGAAAGATAAGCCATGCTCATGGATTGGAAGAATTAATATTGTTAAGATGTGAATACTACCTAAAGCGATGTAGAGATTCAATGCAATCTCTATCAAAATATCAATGACATTCTTTACAGACACACAAAAAAATCATAAAATTTGTATGGAACCACAAAAGACTCTGAATAGCCAAAGAAATCCTGAGCAAAAAGAACAAAGCTGGAGGCATCACACTACTTGACTTCAAAACATACTATAAAGACACAGTAATCAAAACACCATTTCATTGGCATAAAAACAGACACACAGACCAATGTAACAAAATAGAGAACCCAGAAATAAATCTGTACATCTACAGCCCATTCATTTTCAACAAAGACACCAAGAACATACATTGGGGAAAGGTAGTCTCTTCAATAAATAGATCTGGGAAAATTGGATAGCCATATGCAGAAGAATGAAACTAAATCCCTATCTCTCAACATAAACAAAAGACAAATCAAAATGGATAAAAGACAACTCTAAGACCTGAAACTATGAAACTACTGGAAGAAAAGTTTAGGAAAATGCTTCAGAATATTGATCTTTGCAAATATTTTTGGATAAGACCAGAAAGGCAGGCAACAAAAGCAAAAATAGACAAAAGGGATTACATAAAGATAAAAGAGTTCTGTGCAGCAGAGGAAACAATCAACAAAGTGAAGAGATAGCCTACAAAAATGGAAGAGACATTTGCAAACTATCCATCTGATAATGTTTAACAACCTTAATATAGAAGGAAATCAAACAATTTAATAGGAAAAATAATCTGATTAAAATATGAGGCAAAAGATATCAATAGACATTTTTCCAAAAGGAGACATACAAATGACCAACAGATATATAAAAAATGTTCAATATCACTAATCATCAGGGAAATACAAATCAAACACAAAATGAGATATCATCTCATCTCAGTTAACATGGTTTTTACCAAAAAGACAAAAAATAACAGATACTGGCAAAGAGATGGAAAACAGGAAACTCCTATACATGATTGGTGGCAGTGTAAATTAATACAGCCATTATGGAAAACACTATGGAGGTTCCTCCAAAAAGTAAAAATAGAATACCATAGGATCTGGCAATCCTACTACTGTATAAATAACCCAAGTAAAGAAATCAATAAATCAAAGAGATATCTGCATGTTCATGTTTGTTATAGCACTATTCACAATAGCCAAAATCAATCTAAGTGTCCATCAACAGATGAATGGGCAAAGAAAATATGCTATATATACACAACGAAATATTCTTCTGCCATAAAAAGAATGAAATCCTGTCATTTGCATTAACATGGAGGGAATTATAGGTCATGATGTTAAGTGAAATAAGCCAGGCACACAAAAGCAAATATCACATTTTCTCACTCATATACGAAAGCTAAAAATTTAGATCTCATTTTAGAGAGTAGATTGGTGATAACCAGAGGCTGGGATGGGTGGGAGGGGAGGAAAGAATGAAGAGAGGCTGATTAGTGGGTACAAAAACACAGTTAGATAGAAGGAAAAAGATCTAGTGTTCTATAGCTCATTAGGGTGAATATTGTTAACAATAATCTATTATATAATTCAAAATAGCTAAAAGAAAAGAATTCAAATGTTCCCAGAATAAAGAAAAAATAAATGCTTGAGGTAATGGATATCTTTATTACCTTGATTTAATCAATACACATTACATTAATATATCAAAATATCACATGTATCCTCAAAGTATGTACAACTATTATGTATCAATACAAAATGAAATATGAAGACAGATACAATCAGGAATGCTGAAATTGATTTGCAAATAAATGCATAACTGCTTATATCCAAAGGAAAATAAAATGTAATATTTGGAATCATCTCTTGGATTAGGGAGGATGGAATACAAGCATTTTTGTGTCTCTACCAGAAAAAATTTTCTTGTATCTTTATAAACAGGAACCATTCGTATCATCATCAATGTTATACAAGTTAACTGCTATCTCTAAAAATTTCAAAATAGAACAGTGAATAACAACAATAGAAATAGATCCCTATAGAATCAGAAAACTCCAAGGGTATGCTAGACATCAATCATTCCATTGTAAGAATAGTCTGTCATCTTTTTGCATATTTCAAAGATATCGCAAGTTTTTTCAACACTATGATCTTTTTATGCCAAAAATGTATTCTTGCATTATAAAAACAATTTTCATTGAATATTTACATAAGATAACTGGCATTACAAGTGACTGGAGCATGTCAAGTTGAATAAAATGTGGAACCCTCCATCAATAAATATTTTGGTAATTATGGACGGAGTCAAGTAAATTGTCAATTTCAGTGCAGTGAGATAACTAATATGTTGAAGGTCTAAATGAATCCCAGTGTGAAATGATACCATAAAAAGTAAAATAAACATATAAATCAGGTGAGATTTTGGAAATGTATTTTTAGAAGAAGTGATACCTGACCTTCACTTTGAAGAACACAGAGAATATTTAGTCTAATTAGTTTTGTGCCTCTCACAGTTTCAGAAGCTAAAATTCTGAGATGGAGCTGTGGACTGATTTTTTCTCAGGTCTCCCTCCTTGGTCGTTAGATGTCTGACTTCTCCTTTTGTCTTCACGTTGCCTTTCCTCTGTATGTGTCTATGTGAGAATTTCTTCTTCTTATAAGGACACCATTCATCCTGGATTAGGGCCCACCTACATGGCCTCATTTTACTTTAATTACCACAATTAAAGGTCCTATATCTAAATATAGTCACATTCTGAAGACTCAGCATAGTACATACATACGAATTTGCAGTGGGGGACACAATTCAGCCCGTAAATACTGCTCAATCTAAAAATTCATAAATAAATACATTACTAAAAGAGAAGAGATTAGTAATGTTACCACAGATAAAATGACCTGTAGGGTCATTGAATTTGAAGAGAACATATAATACAATGTTATGAAGAAAACCAATATTAGTGGGTAATGTTTTGAAATATCACCCAACTTACTTTACTTCTTTATATATGTGTGCGTGTGAAAATGTGTGTTTATATTAATATATATATTATATTATATAAATATAAATAATATATAATATATTTTATAATATATAATATAATTATAATAAATATATAATTAATGTGTATTAATATGTATATATTTTTCTCCTTCAGTCTTTTAAACATTAAGAATAATAAACCCATGGCTGAAGCCAATTATCCCAGGAAAGAGAGACATTCTTAAAAGAATAAAGATCATTATTTCTTTTCTAAGTTCTGAAATTCAAAATAAAGTTTTAAAAGCACATTGTGTGTCAACTGTCTCAAAAACTTGGTTTTCCAGATAAGACTGAGAAAGCATTTGTAGAAAGCAGTCTGTTGGAACACAGTGCATTCTGAAATGAGAGATACAAGATTAAGAAGTCAGATGTGTGGAGTGGGGAGAAATGGGTGATAGAGAAGTCTAAATGAACAAATATTGCTTTTTGCTTCTCAGGGCAATATGGTGCATCCAAGGTTGCAGAGTGGAATTTGCTGAAGAAAGGCCTAATCAAGATGGATGAACTTGAGAAGCATCTCAGGTTGCCTTGCTTGTGTGATGTTTAGAACAGAGGTTCTCTTAGTTCTTTGATCTCAGGACCACTTGATACTCTTGAAAATTATTGAAGACTTCGCCGAGTCATAATACTTACCATATTAGAAATTCAAAATCTAATACGTAATGCACCAGAAATTCAAGCAGAAAAATTTAATGTTAACATATTTAATGAAAAACTAGCAAATTTCCACAAGAAGGGGTTCGTTTTAAATGTTTATAATTTTTTTTTCGGTGTGATAGAGCTGGTATCCATATCTGCTTTTTCAGTAAACAACGTATTTCTTGTGATATTTTGGTGTGATTAAAGAATTTCAAGCCACACTATGATATTTAGACACCAAAGAGAGCAGGATTTTAATTACTTTTTAAAAGATAATTGTGAATATTCTTTTATGGTAATATACCAACACTCAAAAAGTGGTATTTATTTATTTAATTATTTGATAAATTATGGTAAAAAAACACTTAACAGTAGATCTACCCTCTTGATACACTTTTAAGTATACTGAATACAGTATTGTTAACTAAAGGCACAATGCTATATAGATATTTCTAGAACTTCTTCATCTTTTATAACTGAAACTTTATACCTGATGAATAGCAACTTCCCATTTCCTCCTCCTCACAACACCTGACAACAATGCTACTCTCTGCTCCACAGTTTGGATTCCTGTCTACAGCCATGCCACCCTGAACATACCTGATCTCATCTGATTCCACATATAAGTGGTATTATGTAGTTTGTGTCCTACTGTTACTAGCTTATTTCACTTAGCATATAACCTCAAGACTCAGTCATGTTGTTACAGATGGCAGGATTTTCTTCCTATTACTGAATAATATTCATATATGTGTATATATTATATAGATATGTATATATCTCATATTTTTTATCCATTCATCCCTTGATGAACATTTAGTTTGTTTCCACATGTTAGCCATTGTGAATTATGTGGCAATGAATGGAAGAGTGCAAATGTCTCTTCAAGATGCTGATTTCAATGCTTTCAAATAGATACCCAGAAGAGGGACTGCTGGATAACATAGTATTTTTATTTTTAAGTTTTTTAGGAATCCCCATCCTGTTTTCTACAGCAGCTGCACCATTTTATATTCCCACCAAAGGTTCTATTTTGTTCATGCTCCCTCCATTCATTATCTTTTGGGTTTTTAAAAACATAATAGCCATCCTAACATATGTGAGGTGATATCTCATTGTGGTTTTGATTTAAATAAAGGGAAAGGCATCCCATATCCATGGATTTACAGATGCAAAGGAATCCCTATCAAAATCTCAATAGCAGCATTTTTTAAAGAATTAGAAAAATGAATCCTAAAATTCATATAGAGCCTAAAAGGATCCCAAATGGCCTAAAGAAACTTGAGAAAGGAATACAAAGCTGGAGGCAACTGGTAGTTTCTCATCCTTACACTGTTACATCCAAATCCATTGATTTATGTTGTACTTTAGTTGGTGTTTTACCCATGCATTTCATAACTAGTCATTTGCAAAATATCAGTTCACTGTGGTGAAGAATACAATAACTACTATTACAGATTGGTGCCACTGCCTGGATTTGTGCTGAGCAACCCCCCCTCACTGCTTTTACATCATCTAAAACACTAATCAGGGGATTTAATGATTCTCATGTGTTCAAGGAGAGATACAGAAACAGTGAAGAGAAATCTGGGTTTTAGAAGAGAAGGGGTGAAAATGGAAAGCTTCATGACTTGAGACTGTGGGCTTCAGCAGTGTTTGCCAGACTAGTACACAAATCACCACGTGGTTCCAGTCATATTTTAGTAGATACCAGTGAAGGAATTGCAGACATAAGTCTAAATAAGAAAAACCTCAGAATCAACCACATAAGAACCAGATATTTCTTTCCTTTGCCAAGAGGGTATTTAAACTCACTGAAACTTTGAGTAGCTGCCAGACAGATGGGCAGGAGAAGAGTGAAGATGAGAATCAATAAATAACTGAGCAGAAATTTATAATTGACTGAAATAAAGAAATTGGCTGAGATCATGATACATGAGAGGGATGGCTTTAAATCTAGGAGAAATGGAGTTCCTTTAAATGCACATACTTAGGGTTCGATGATTTTTTGGTTTATTTCTTGTTTGTTTGTTGTTGTGTGTGTTCTCCTTAGGGTATAAATAGTAGCTCAAAAGCAAGATGAAATTAGTTATATTATAGAAAGCAGAGAAAAATTTGTTTTTTCCAACAAATAATAATTTGTATACAACCCCTCTTTCATGTACAACATAATAAAAGTAAGAGAACTAGAAAAAGTATAACATGCCCATGGACTGATTTAGTTATAATGGAAGTTTTGGTGACTAAACATATATAAACAGGCCCTCCTGTTGATAAAGTTTGTTCAATACAAACAAATATGCAAGATGAAAATTGTATATAAATATTTATTTTTAACAAGATACAAATAAAATATCTGTTGGTATTTCTACAAAAAATAGACTCATTCTCCCTAAAATCTGTGTTTCCACTCCAACAATTTAGTGGCTTGGGAATGAGGAACAAAATGTATTTCAATAAAGAGATTTGTTAATGTAGTAACTTTTTTTCTAATACAACTTTAAAAAAATACAAAGAACAAATTCTTTCATCTTCAAACAAAGCTTCTCTCTAGCTTGTTTTCAGTTATCTATAACAAAAGATACTTTTTATATAAAAATATTTATTTTATAAAAATTATTTTCTTAATCAGATTCCTTTTGATGTGAAAAACTCCATTCTATGTGAGATTTAAAACCAAATGCAAAAGTGAATGTTTATATGCATACTAATCTTTAAACACACATATACTAATGTTTATATCAAACTTGTGTTAATATCTATATCTATTGCCTAAGATTAGACTATAAGAAAAGCTCAAATTAAAGTGCTAATAAGTATTAATTTAATTTATTTTTATTGTGGTTTATTACAATCTCTTTAATTATCTTAATTTATATTCTAGATGCTCCAAAATGGAAAGAGAGGAAGTAGATCTAATTACTACTTTAATTGATTTTGGAATTATCTTCAGAACATATTTATATGATTACTGTCTTTAAGTTTGAATGAGGAAAACAAGATGGTGAGAAATGAAGAGAACTGAGCGTGAAATTTTAATTAACTTAGATATAAAATTTTAGGAAGAAAGTAACTATCTAGTATTCAGATGATTAGTACCTAGTATTGCCATATATCATCCAGGTTCCAACCAAATACAGGCTTTATGAGCAAGTGATAGGTCAGCAGGTAATGAAATCTTGTAATTGGCCATGAGAATTGAGTGGGGTTTTTTTTCCCCAAAACCATATGAGTACTAAATAAACTCACAACACCTAAATAATTAAAGTTAATTTAACTTTAATTTTTAAAATGAATTTAATTTCAGTTAAAAATGAAATTACACTATAAAATTTGATTATTTATTAGTTGTTTTTATTATACATGAAGAATATGTATTACTTTTTTAACACTTTTTTGCATACAGGTGAATCATGGTTGTTTTCAAAATCACTACCATTGTGCTCCTAACACCAAGTGCATTTTCCGTATCAACCCTTATGACAAAGCATTGTAATTTTCTGTTTACTCATTAGCTTAGTTTTTTCCCCATTAGAATCTTTGGTTCATGATGGTTCTGTTTTACCACCATAAATACAACATAGCATCTGACATATAATGGGTGCTCAATACATGCCTTTTTAAAATACATGTATAAACTACTTCTTCTGAACATACTTCAGCAGGTAAGGGCAATGGCATGGGTTAGAGGAAAGATCAGGAACTTTGAAACCCCTTGTACCTTGTGTGATCCATGAAAAGGCATGTATTATTTCTAATCTTTTTCTCTATCAATAAAATAGAGATAATAATATCATCCCTCTTGTAAGGTCATTAAAAAGATTAAATTAAGTTTTATATGCAAATAGTGTAGCCCATTTCTCCACATAGTAGCTATTCAATAGATAGTAACTATTGTTATTGTTATTTTTATAATGAATATGTTCTTTTTCAAAGACCAATGTTAACCACATGGATTCAATTTCCTCTTTTTATTTGAAATTAATTTAAAAATACTCATAAGGAATTGACTATATGAAAAAGTCATGTAATCCCTACCTGTAAAAAATACCATGAATTAAAGGGTCCTTAATCCTTCTCAGCCATGGTCTATGAACTTGGCAGTCATAATAGGGAAGAAATCATTTGGTAATAAAAATATAGTCGTTTTCATCTAATTGCATATCTTTATTCTTCTTCCACATTCTCAACTTATAATGTTCCTACATAAATCCTCAACTAGAGATAGAAAAAGTTTAATTCAATATGGATATAAGGCTCTGAACTTGAAGAGCTAATAATTCTGCCTCTTTGAGGACATTGCTAGCTTATTCCTACCTCGATATCATTTCCCAAACTTGACTTCCAGATAGCATATCTCTGTCCATTTTCACTTCAGTCTTGCTTACTGTTTAAGGTTTGAATTCTCCTAATCTTGAGGCTTCTGCATTTAGGTAATATCTTGACAAAGAAATCTTCCTTTGGCTATGTTTCTGACTTACAATTACAGGTATATTAAGTGACCTTTAGGGGCTTCCTAGAGATTGAGATTGTAGTGTTTACTCATCTCCTACTTTGAAACCAACACCAGTGTAAATCCGTAAGTACAAAAATGGAAGTATGAAGTCAAAAGTAGAAAGGAGTTGAACATTCTGTGGCTAAGAGGGTTTGGGAAAGAGATTAAATTCATAAATTATGGGGTATAACTACATCAATTATTAATACTAAGAGAGTACCATAGAGATAAACAATTCAAATAGAGCTACTTGTAGAAATAGAGATAGTCAGCGAGCAAGTTCATGTCAAAACCCCAAGAAGAAATTGGAAAATAATATATGATCTTCTGGAAACAACATTGTGGGTCTGTGAGCTATCTTTATTATTTTTAAAAGTTTGAAAACATTCAGCCACAATAAAAGAAATAGGCATTTATTTTGCTTGACAGTGTTCAATTAGTTAATTTTGAAAAAATATATAATTGAGGAAACTTAGCCAAATCATAAGTAAAATAGCCAAGGTCATTCTTAAATAAGTATAGTATTGAAGCACTAAGATTTACCTATTTTAAACAAAATGTTTATCTAGCATGATCTTCCCATAGGTTTGACATTCATTGGTAGCCATTAGCATTTGGCAGTGATATTAAGCAAACCCTTCATCAGGGTTTAACTCTACAGAAAAGGATTGCTTTCAAGTAGTACCTCCTTTGCATATAATTGAAAGTGTTTGTTTATTTTAGCTCTTTGTCTGTCACGTATCAGGAGCTTATCCTTGACACTCTCTCTGCTCTTCAACTGGTATTTCTTTTATTTTAACTTTCTTTTATTAAATCAAAGGTTTCTTGGAGGAAGAGTTCCATCTTCTTAGCTTTATTCATCTATGAAGATCTAAAATATATAAGAGCAGAGGTCAAGAAAAACACCACAGATCAAAAGTTAAATACAAGGCCCAAATATACTAAACCAAAAAATTGATAGTACTAAACTAAATTGGAGATCAAAGGTCAGGTGAAAGGCTAAACACAGATGAAAACAAAGAGGTCACATGGTGAGCTGTATCCCACCAATTCACTTAATTCCCATTCAAAGAGCAAAGGAAGATGCATGTGTCCATTCCTTGAAGTTAAGGCAAGATCTCCAAGATAAATGCTACCATTTAAATCCATTGGTATCTCTTACTTGTTGCCAATTAAGAATAATAAAAATATATAGGTAATAAATTCATGGATGTTCCTTTAGCTTTTCAGTCTGAGACTGACTTAGCTATAAGAACTTCAAAAACCACCATTGACCTATACCTTGTCTGTACTCCTCCAAAAAATGTCTCTGAAGCATTCTTAATAGAAAGGTCTTAGATATGATACACATTTCTCTCTCCCAAGACATGGTCCAAACTATTTTGCTGGTACAGCATCCTCATTGTGGCCTTTTCATCTGTATACTGGTAATAGGTTATTATTAATTAATCCTTATCATATGGGATTAACCAGTATAATAATCATAAACTATTTTGAGCTTCTCAACTAGAGGACTCTATAAATATGAAATATTAGCATTACTAGGATGATATGTAAAGGCACAGTTACTATACAACTGAAAAACTGGAATCTTTTTCACCGATCCATGGATTACGGCAATATTTAATTACTGTAAAGTCCATGAAATCTCTTGCTCAAATAAGAACTGAAAAAACGTTTTTTGGTTCAGGTGCTAGTGGAGTATTTCTTTTATTCCAGGCCAACTACACAGCATTATAAAGAACACAGAAAATGAGCTATTCTTTTTTTTTTCTTTTTTTTGAGACAGAGTCTCACTCTATTGCCCAGGCTAGAGTAAGTGCCCTGGTGTCAGCCTAGCTCACAGCAACCTCAAACTCCTGGGTTCAAGCAATCTTTCTGCCTCAGCCTCCCGAGTAGCTGGGACTACAGGCATGTGCCACCATGCCCAGCTAATATTTTCTATATATTTTTAGTTGGCCAATTAATTTCTTTCTATTTTTAGTAGAGACGGGGTCTCACTCTTGATCAGGCTGGTTTTGAACTCCTGACCTTGAGCGATCCGCCCGCCTCGGCCTCCCTGAGTGCTAGGATTACAGGCGTGAGCCACCACCGCGCTCAGCCGAAAATGAGCTATTCTTTAGGGGTTACTCAGCACATATTATGCATGGATCCTAAAAGATAGTGTTGTAAAAATCTCTCACAAAAATTTCTACTAATTTATAAAAATATAGCCTAGTGGTTTCCCTGACTTTTCTTTATCAAGAACTCTTGCTATTTTTTTCCTAATGCATCTATGCTTTAAAAGTTTTCATCTACCGGATGACTATTAATTACATAATGATGTCATTGCATTTCTTATTAATATGTAACAGTTGGTTTCTAATGAGTCAAAGCTAATCAGCATGCTTTTAAATAAAATCATTGTATTCTAAAAATAACAAAAATAATAACAGCTACATGAATATCGGCAAAAGAAAATTATATTCTTACCAGTGTATTCTATTACAAGTAAATTTCTTCATTTTTTTTGTTACAGAAAAATGGAAAAGCCTTTTAATAAAGGCTAAAATGCTCCTAAACCTAGACGACCAGTTTTGAAGTCAATGTTATTGGAGTTAAATTTGAAGTCAGGATTTGCTGTCAGTTTTTTGCTTTGAGGTTACCATGAGGCTTGCAAAAATATTTAATAACCAATTATCTTAAACACATTATAATTCTGCTTACAAATAAACAAACAAGCACACAGAAATCTAACTGAAATTCTATCCTTTAACACCATTTCCCAAATTTTTAACTTTTTGTTGTTTCCATCCATATCTTTTTATACTGTCTATCTCCCAAAAAGTTGTTGTGGTTATTTTTGATAGGTTTGACTTTTAGTCTCCCTACTCCAGATAAAAGTGGTTTATACACCACAATTATAACAATAGAATATTTAGTATCTTTGTACTTACTGTTACCAGTGAGTAGGTTGTATACCATCAGATGATTTCTTATTGTTTATTAATGTCCTTTTCTTTCAAATTGAAAAAAATCCTTTCAGCATTTCTTGTAGGACAGGTCTAGTGTTGATGAAACCCCTCAGCATTTGTTTGTGCGGGAAACTATCCTTCATGTTTGAAGGATATTTTTGTAGGATATATTCTAGGTTTAAGGTTCTTTTTCTTCAGCGCTTTGAATACGCCATGCCACTCTCTCCTGACCTGTAATGTTTTCACTGAGACATCTGGTGGCAGATGTATTGGAGCTCTTTTATATGTTATTTTTTTCTTGCTTCCTTTGAGACTTTTTCTATATCCATGACCTTTGGGAGCTTGATTATTAAATGTCTTCAAGTAGTCTTATTTTGGGTAAATCTGCTTAGCGTTCTATGACTGTCTTATACCTGAATATTGATATCTTTCTCTAGATTTGGAAATATCTCAGTTATTATTTCTTTGAATAAGCTTTCTACTCCAATTTCTCTATCTCCTCTTTAAGGCCCAAAACTTAAAGATTTGTCCTTTTGAGGCAGTTTTTTTAGATTTTGTAGGCCTGTTTCATTCTTAATTCTTCTGCTTGGTCAATTCTGCTGTTGAGAGACTATGATGCATTTCTCAGTTTGTCAATTAAATTCTTCAGCTCCAAAATTTTTACTTGATTTTATTATTTCATTGTCTTTGTTAAATTTTTCTGATAGGCTTCTGCATTCCTTCCCTGTGTTGTCTTAAAATTCATTGAGCCATTGAGCCTTTAGGACAGCCATACTGAATTCTTTGTCTGAAAGGTCACTTATTTCCATCACTCTAAGATTGGTCACTGGTACTTTATTGGGTTCATTTGATGAGGTCACGTTTTCCTGGATGTTCTTGATGCTTATGGATGTTATTCCATGTCTGGACATTGAAGATTTAGATATTTATTTTAATCTTCCAAGTCTGGGCTTATTTGAACCCATCCTTCTTGAGAAGGCTTCCCAGATATTTAAAGAGAATTGAGTGTTGTGATCTAAGTCTTTGGTCATTGCAGCTGTGTCAGTACTGGCAGTGCTCCAAGCCCAGTAATGCTGTGACTCTTTCAGACTCCTGGTGGCACTGCCTTTGTGTACTTTTATAACATATGAGAGAATCCCTGGATTACCAGGCAAAGTCCTTCAGTCTCTTCTTTCATTCTCTGTGGTAGGTTGCTGGAGTTGGTTGAGGAGTGATGTGGGCACTGCCTCTTGGCCACCAGAGCCAGGTCACACCTGGAGCCAGCCCAGTTCACCCAAGGCCAATGGTGACTGTTGTCTGGCTACTCTGATTTTTACTCAAAGCCTGAGAGCTCTTTAGTCAGCAGGTGGCGAATCCTGCCAGGACTAGGTCCTTCCCTTCAGGGTAGCATGTTTCCTTCTAGCCCAGGGTGGGTCCAAAAATTCTGTCTAGGAACCAATGCTTAGACTCCAGGGCTACAGGAGTCTGCTTGGTGCTTTAATTTACTGTGGCTGAGCTGGTACCTAAATTGCCAAACAAAGATCTCTGGATTCTTCTCTTTTCTTTCCCCAATGGAAGAAGACTTTCCTTGAGCCTTACTGCCTGTAACTGGGGGGGTGTCACACAGGTACTGACTTGGCTGCTGCTCCTGGTATCTCACTGTGTCACACACACCCTGAGTCCACTAGCTCTGAGCCAGCACAGCCACAGGAATTGTCCAAGGACTGCAGCCTTTATTACTGGCCTTCATTAGGAATTTAGTCCAGGCCTGGGGCTGCTTTTTTTTAGCCAGCCAGAACTGGGTTTTCAGGAGGGAGGATTTCTCTCTGGTTGGGCTGGTCTAAATGCTCTCACCATGGACACCAGCAGAATTCTACCTTGTGCTGCATTATTCTGTGGCAGGGTGGCCCTTAGCTCCAATACAAAGTCTCACAATCACTTCAGTATCCCTCCCCTAGGCACACAGATTCTCTCTCAACTTGGCATGTTGGCTTAGCACTGCCAGAGGATGGGGAAGGGGTGGCATAGGCAATGCAAAGTTGTCTTTTCTGTCTTCTTCAGTGCCTCTTTCCTTGATATAATGTTAATACCAGGTAGTGGGATTGCTCACCTGATTTTTGGTTCGTCTGACGGTATTTGCTTGTGTGAGTAGTTGTTGAATTTTGTGTTTGTGTGAAAGGACAATTACTGGAGGTCTCTATCCAGCCATCTTTTTCCACCCCCTCAGAAGTTATCTTTCAACAGGAAAAGAGAAATAAAGACTTTCTAAGATAAACAAAATCTGTCAGAGTTCATTGACAGAAATGCCCTGAAATATTCAAAGAAATTCTTCAAGGAGAAGGAAAATGTTATAGATGAGAAACTTCGATATACACAAATAAAGGAAGAACATCTAGAAAGAGTTAAGCATTATCTGCATGATAAATAAAAAATCAACTCACATTAACAAAAGTATGAGTAATAACTTCCACTGATGGCTATCAAATATGTACTTACCTGACATTAAAGTCCGTTGAGCTTCCATTTTCTCTTTGATGAGGACTTCCTTTACCACTGACTCCCAGTAAAAAGGATAATGCATAAGTTCTTGAGAAACTTTAATGCCTTACTTATCCCTCACTTCCCCAACCCTTTCTCTAATCCACACCCAGTAATTATCAGCACTAATTCAACCACTTCTTTCCACTTCCAAGAAATGTACTGTCAGCATTAGCAAACTCACCTGGAGGAGATTTTAAGATAGGTGAGAAGGAATATTTCTTATTCTGAGCAGGTGAGGAACGTCTTGTTAGACACTTGAAGTGTGGCACTACTGGAACACTGTACTATTCAGAAATTCATCTACTCGTAAAGTACTATTGTATGGCAGTCAAAGTAGAAAGCAGTATGTGGGTGCTGGGTGGTGAAAGGGAGATAAACAGAAAACAGTCCTGATCATAAACCTGAAAAAATGTTCTGTCTCTCACTTTCTCACTCTTTTTCTCTTTCTCTCTGTCTCTCTCTCCCCCATCCTCTCTCCCATTCCCTCCTTCAACCCCTCCCTCATTTATTTTTATTTTCTTTATTTCTTGGAAAATACTAGAGTCAATAATGGAAATTAGAATTGTTATTGATGAATGAAAAGGTATGATCATCTAAATGGCTACTGTTCTTTTAATAAAACAAACATAAAAATTCTGTATATCTTGCTGCCTCCAATGTTTAAGCTACAATTTTTTAAAATTTTTTCCCTCACTTTTGTAAAATGTTATATATATAGGCAAGAAACTGTAAAGAAGCACCAGTTTAGAAGAAACCAGGCCATATAAATTAAATATGGAAATCTAGAAACATTTCCCTTTCAGATTTTTTCAATTTTTGAATACCTGATGAAAATTAAACGAAGCAATTCATTGCCTTTCATAGAAACACCAAAACTCCTGCTACCCTGTCAATATATATGTTTTTTAATTATTATAAAATATGTTCCAGTTCTGACATTTTCTGTGTAATATTTTGTGTATCGAAATTATTTTAGAAATAAATTGCTGCAGGCTTTTCATTAAGTTGATAGTATACAGATTGCAATGTTACTGATCATTCAACAGTAGTATGAAAAATAATAATAAACATAGTCATCTTAGCATGAACTGCATCCATAACCCTATTTTATAATAATTACTTGCTGAACTCACTATACTGTAAGACAAGCATCATGACTATCTTTCAGAAATGTGAAAAAGCAGTTTGTTATTCTCTCCTACGTTCCCTGGGTTTTTATAGGCCAGTTCATTTTGTCTCCACTGTGAAATACCTTAAAGGGTAACGTGGTATTCTGACTCCAGTGGTAATTTATTACACCAGTTAATCTTGTAAAATTGCCCTCTGGATGTAATAATTTGTTATTCTTTTATTAGACCTTCTTTTGCATACTGTGTTTATCATAAAGATGTCACCATTGTGATGCCTAGCAACCATTTCAATGTTCTGGAGGTGTTTGCATATATTTTCTTGGGGGAGAGATCTGCAGTGGTCCCTGTATGGGAGAGCTGTCAGTGTATTCTGATGTATGAGGATAAAAGGAGCCCCTGCTGCAGACTCCAATAAGCTCCAGTCACGGCCTGAAAGCAGTGACTTGGGCATCACTATACCGTGTTAGAAAATGTGTCAATTATCACATGGATTGCCTAAGGGTATTGCCTGGGTCTGGGTCATAAAACCATCAAGACTGAAGGGGGAAAAAATTGATGAAGAAGTAAGTTGAATTAATTGATAACAAGGAAGCCTGTATATGGAATGTTCCTTGTAACTTGAGACCCAAAATTTTTGTCGGAGAAGCTTTCCTGTGGATGATCCCATGAGTAAAACTAAAACTGTCTATCTTCTCCTACCTAAAGTATGTATAACTGGCTGGCATTTTAAGCATTTCCTAAAAGCCAGTAGGTAGTTGTCAAACTAGTCAAGAAGCCATAAAAATAAAAATAAAATCATGCTAATAATGCTCCAGCTGTTTTGCTATTATTGTGATTCTTAACATACGGTGCTACTGTTTATATGTGAATACAGTGGAGACCACTTAAATATGTAGCCTGAGGCCAAAGTCATGAAAGCTTTATGCACCATTTATGTAGGTTTCTGTGCAGTTTCTCTACATGGAAGAGGAGAATTACATATTGTTCATACATTTACATTGGTTTCTGAGCTGCTTAAATGACTTCCTTTTCCCACTTCCTTGTGTTCCCATTGAATTTCAGAATTAGATGTAAGGCTTTGTGTCAGAAGAATTCCCTTTAAGAAACCACTATTCACTAGGAATGGGGATAATTATTAAAGAAATCGACTGTCTACAGAAGGTGTTAAAACTACCAGCCAATCGAGCAATTTTGAGGAATAAAAAGAAAATTTTATTAAACAACAACAAATCCATTATTTGTTTGATAAAACTGAGTAGATATTTCACTCAAAATATTTACTTAGCCAGCCTCACAAAAATCCTGAGGTACCCAGGATTACTGCCTCAGACTTTTCAAAAGGAAATACATCATTCTGAAAATACATTGTTAGGGGATAGGCAAACAGGCTAGAAAATTATCCATCTCTTTTTTTGGTGTGAAACACAAAAAGATTCCTCTATCTTACAATTATGGAGCAAGTATCAAATTTTCAGTTTTATGAAGAATACATAAAAGGGTATGGCCTCTCTCACTTAAAATATAATAGGTGATATATTTTTCATAATGATAGTATTGGTTATAGTGATGATAATTATGAGTTATAATGCTTAGTATAGATTTATTTTCCAGCCCTTGATGCTTTCTATGAAGGTAAAAGGAAATTTGCACTACAACAAGTCACATCAGAGGAAAGTAACTTCATTAAAATATTTATCTAATACCTTTCATCTCTTCAACTTGAAATATGACCTTGCTAATGGACAGTATTCCAATGAAGCAGGAAAAATTCTCACTGAGTAATTTATCTTATTCTGTTTTTGCATAAATTAATACTATTTTTCTGTGTATGCAAACTTATACAGCAGCACAGCCCTCCAAATAGTGATTTTAGATTTTTAATTTATATGTTGTATGCCACATAGAAAGAGGACAAGGTCTGGAATCTGGAAATTTACCTTTGCCATGTGTTAGCTATACCATGAATTAAATTATAGAAGCCTTAAGTTATGCATCTTAAAAAAAAAAGGTATGTAATATGAACCTGCCCAACCTACCTCATAGAACTTCTTTGGAAACCAAATGGAATAATTGCTGTTACAATGCTTCCCAATCTATACATGCTTCTGAAAAATATTTTGTGCATTACAAAATATTAGTTACCATTATCTACATTACACTTAAATTCTTTTAATCTATCACTATTATTTTCAAAATACAATCAATTATTAATTGCCTAGGACTATTGATATAGACTGAAATCTTTCTTTTGATAGCTTAATAATATAAGATAAGGAGTATTCTAGATATCTAGCAGGTTATCACTTTGCAGTTCCTCTTTCTTGATTATGATTATAGTAATTTGTTCTGAAATGGGATGGACTCTAAGGCTGTTTCTCAAATACATGAAAAATCTAAATCTTGGCCTGGAACTATAAAATGTAAGCATGGAGACAATTCAAGTTCCATATCTTCTGAGGCCCCCATGTAATGGCACTAAAGGTTAGGCAGGAAAGGCAGTGGTTATGATTGTACAGTCTGAAATGCTGAAACGGAGATACAGACATAATATTCTGCTAGATTTTCTTTTAAAAATAATAGCAAGAATTTCTCTGGGCACTGAAATTTAGTTGGACTCACTGTCATAGTGTGTGTAGGGGGAGGGAGGAGACTAAAAAATATACTTTAAAACTAACCTGAGTTGTTTGCTGTGGTTTTCAGTGAAGAGCATCCTTTATATTATTTGAAAAAATTTATCTCCAGAGATATCACAGGAAAGGAATAGCAACTTTGCCAGCGAGATAAATGCAAACTTTGTAATGAGAACCCCTGTATCTCAGGTTTATAACAATATCCACTAATTTGTACATATGACATCATAGCTTGTGAAGAAAGATTGCCTGAAGAAGAACCACATGCTCATGGATAATAAACAGAGAATGTGCTGATATCCAGGCTAGAGGGAACCCTCTTGAGTCTTGACCATAGCAGAATTGCTGCTAAACCAGCCTCAGGCCAGGCGTGGTGGCTCATGCCTATAATTCTAGCAGTCTATGAGGCCGAGGCAGCAGGATCACTTAAGGTCAGGAGTTGGAGACCAGCCTGAGCAAGAGTGAGACCTCCGTCTGTACTAAAAATAGAAAAAATTAGCCGAGCATTGTGGTGTGCACCTGTAGTCCCAGCTACTTGGGAGGCTGAGACAGGAGGATCCCTTGAGCCCAGGAGTTTGAGGTTGCTGTGAGCTAGGCTGATGCCATGGGACTCTAGCCTGGATGACAGAGTGAGACTCTGTCTCAAAAATAAATAAATTAACACACTAGCTCTATAATAATTGACAGAATGCAAATAATTAGATTGCAAGGGAATACAGCATGGTTTATTAGTTGGAATTAGATTCAGCTCCAGTGATAGAAATTCAACATAACAGTGGCTAAAATAAAGCCATTTTTTGTTCTTTCAAATAAACAAAGTCTGGAGATATGCAATTCAGTGTTAGTATGTGTTCCATAGTTAAAAGGAATTTGACTACCTAATTTCATCAGCATGTAGATTTCACCTCATGGTCTAAGATGACTATTCAAGTTCCAGCATGCCAAGTTCACACTGTGCAGGAGGAACTTTAAAGAATGAGGAAAGGTACAATATTTAGAGAAAAAGGCTAAGATACTGACAAAGGGATCTTGACTACTTAAAGAATGAAAAATTTTATTTTTCTTCCATGCATCATTTCAGGTTATTTAGACTGGATGCTCTGCACTTATGTGGTCAATAGGAGGCACAGATACCTTCATCTTTTTTCTCCATAATTACAAATGTGTGGCTGTCATCTGTATGGCTGTACCTGAGGCATACACATGTCCACCTTGCAGCTCTAGAGAAGGGGAAAGGGGGAAGAAAACAAGTGCAATGTGTTAAGTCTTGGACCTGAAAATCACACACATCAATCATATTAACTCATCTTTTATTGACAAGGATGTCATTACTTGGCTACATTCAAGAGTAATTGAAGCTGAAAACTGCAGTATCTGTTTGGACATCAATGTCCCAGCTACAAATTTATTATTATGAAAAAAGAAAAAAAGTGTATATTTAGGAGTCTCTTCCACAAAGGGTCTATACATTCCTTTTAAAGACATGTGTGACAGAAACATACAGCATTTCCATTTTCTGGACCATGGTCATATGACCTCAGTCCTTTACAAAGGAGACTGGGATATGTAGAATCTACTCTGAGCAGCTATGGGACGAGTTAAAAACACGTTCTAACAATAATGAAGAATAAGAAAATTGAGTATCTCTTCTATACTACATACCCACAGAACATTTACTAAGCAAGGGATATTATAATTCTAACTTAAACCATATGGGGAAAACATGTTTTTAATGATGTCAAAAGTGAGATGTCTATGGAAAAATAGAGCAAGAGTGTGCTTGAGAACAAATGGCAATTTACAAACTCAAATAGTTTAAATATATGTTAATAACAAATTTTAATCGAGTTTATTAACAGTTAAAGCCATTAACCAACAATATTCAGGCTGGGCGCAGTGGCTCATGCCTGCAATCCTAGCACTCTGGGAGGCCGAGGCAGGAGGATTGCTCAAGGTCAGGAGTTCAAGACCAGCCTGAGCAAGAGTGAGACCCTGTCTCTACTAAAAAATTGAAAGAAATTAGCTGGACAACTAAAAATATATAACAAAAAAATTAGCCGGGTATGGTGGCTCATCCCTGTAGTCCCAGCTACTTGGGAGGCTGAAGCAGAAGGATCGCTTGAGCCCAGGAGTTTGAGGTTGCTGTGAGCTAGGCTGACACCACGGCACTCTACCCCGGGCAACAGAACAAGACTCTGCCCCCATCCTCCACCAAAAAGAACAATATTCAGTTCATTTGTTTATCCAAGTTAGTGAGGTCGTCTAGAAAATTCACCATCTTTATTATGCTTTGGTTCATTTCCATAGAAATAATGACAAGTAGACTTGGGAAAATTCTCAAAACTATTTGACCTATCCATTAGTTTACTCACCTAATATCTATTGAGCACTTATTAGGGCAAAACAAAATTTAGGTATTCAGGGTTCAATTAAAAAAAGTAGAAAATCGTATTCCTATAGACCTTCTATTGTAGTAGTCAATAGGGCTACAAAGAAATAATACAGCATATGTTATTTGAAAATTAGGAGAATTTAAAGTAAGAAATGAGGACATGGAGTGATAGGGGTGAGATAGGCATTACTGGTCATTGTCATTAGTACAGTGCGGAGAGGCCACTTTGCTTAGGATGCTATTAGAGAAAAGGTCCCAAATAAATGAGGTATAGAAAGATGAGTTAAGAATGTAGAGAAGAAGAGTCAGAGATCTGCATGGGGACAAGAATCTGAGGATATTTTAGGTCATACTAAGCAGATCATATTTTATTTTGAGTGAGATGGGAAGCCCTGAGAGGACACCAAGCACAGAAGTGACTGATTTTTCTTTCATTGAAGTAGGATGTGACTCAGGCTGCCTTGTAGAAAATGGACTACAGGCTGAACAGCTAGAAGGTTAATGCAGCAGTCTAGATGAGGAAGGATAATGTTGGCCTTGAGATGTAGTCAGACAGTGGACAAAGTTTGCTGGTGGTTTGAATTTGGTGTGCAAAATAATAAAGAAAGCTAGGCTGATCCAAGTATGTTGAAATGATTTGTAAGAATGGATATGCATTTATTGTCATGGGAAACTGGCAACGGATCAGCTTGGAGGTGAAATCAAGAGTTCAATTCGGGACATAATAAGTCTGAGACATATGTATTTCTATCCATGTAAACTTAGGCAAGTAACTATGTCTCATATTCTTATGTATATTTTGAAAATAATAATATAATCAACCTGATGGAGTTATTAAGAAGATTAAATAAGTTAAGACATGTAAAGCCTTTAAAAAAGCAATGCCTGAACTGGAGTAAGGACTCCATAAGTTTAGAAAGACAGATAAACACAGGGAGATATTAAGGAGGCAGTTGAATACATGAGTCTAAACCCAGTGGGGAGGTTGAGGGCTGGAGGAGATATTATAGAAATCTGGGAGCTTCAGAATCTGGATGGTATTTAAAGCTGTGAGAGTAAATGAGACTACTTAGTGCCTTATTCAGTTTGGGCTGCTGTAAAAACTTACCATAGACTGGGTGGTTTAAGCAACAAACATTTATTTCTAGCAGATCTAGAGGCTGCAAATCTAAGATCCAGCAGATCCAGTGCCTGATGAGGGCCCTCTTTCTGATTAACAGACAGACTTCTTGCTGTGCCTTAACACAGCAGAGAGCAAGAGTGGGGGAGAGACAGAGAGAATAGCAAGCTCTCTGATATTGTTTCTTAAAAGGGCACTAATCCCATCATAAGGACTCCACCCATATGACCTAAGACCTCCCAAAGGTCCTACCTCCAACTACTATCCCAGTAGGGTGAGGGCTTCAATAGTTGAATCTTGGGGAGACACAAACATCCAGTCCACAACACCTAGGTAGAGGGTGTAGATAAAAATGAAAAATCAGATGGTTGATACCTGGAAAACTCCCATGTTTTCAAATGAGGAAAATGCGGAGGACCTACTAAAGGAGACTGAAAAGAGGAACTGGAGAGGAATCCTAGTGAACAGAAAGTAAGACTTACCTTATGTCTCCATCTTGACGTGCAAAAGGCCAGAAAGATGAAGATAAAATTAATAGATGAAGCAAAATGGCATTTTATTTGTAGGACTCAAACTAAAGGAATTGGGATTACATAGGCATAACTGGTTCTAATTAAACCCATACTAGCAAAATATGTTTTCCCATCCTTTATTTCAATCAGCTCAGAAGCATTTGTACTTTAGAATTTTGTCAGAGATCAATATTAGGGTTATACTTTTGCCGTTTCCAAAAGTCAGCATGACATTTCCTCACATTTAGTGTTCTAGCACCACTCTCTTCTATAACTCACCAAATATCACCAGAGGTATTTCTCTCATATTTATATTTGGTATCCCACTGTGTTTAATGATCTTCATTTTATTGTATTTTACCTTATTATTAGAAGCTCACTCCCATCAACAGAGATGGAAGAAGAAAAGTGTGTGTGTGTGTGTGTGTGTGTGTGTGTGTGTGTAAAATGTTTTGTTTCATTACCACACCTTATAATCATTCTGGCACTTGGAAGTCCTTGAAAATACAGTTTATGGGAAAGAGGAAAGCCATTATTCTCCAAAATGAAAAATAGTTTTGATTTCTATTTGAAGTGAAGTGCGTGGGTTAAGTTGTATTCTATCAAAGTCAATTTTCTTGATATTGGGTGCTGTGCTTTAGAAGTGACAGCCGTGAAGTCCAAACAATGTTCCATTTTCCTGTCAAAGCAGGCAGGTCTGACCATGGTACCTTGGAGGGCTCCAAGTCCAAAATAGAATGAACCAGAATCAACTAGTAACTGAAGAATGATTGAAAAATATTATTTTCCTTCAGAATGGCAAGAATTCAATTTAATTTACCGGGAAGGTAATTTAGAAATAATACTGCAGTCTCTATGTTCATGTACATGTAAGTAAACATACGCACACACACACACACAAACACACAAACTTAACATGTTTCTAAAAGGTACACTAAGGCAGAACAGGACACTGTCAGACACAGTAAGTTGATACCAATAACATTTAGTGTCTGACAAAACATTGCCAGAGATACGGCATAAGAGTAAGTATTTAAGTAAATATAATGTTTTAAGCTAGAAACTCTTTTCTCTAATCAACAACAAGCGTCCAGAAATCAGAGAGCTGTTCAGCTTCATGACCTAAGGTGAGAGAAGATTCAGAACAAACTAAAACCAGCTGGCTCTCTATGTGTAAGTACATACTAAGTGACTGAATCCTCGGATGGATGTGCACTCACAAATATATGTGTGTGTATTCTATGCTTCTGTTTCCTCTCAACTGCCCTCATTACGTGGGATAAAGGCTCAGGCACACGTTTAATATAATTGCTAGTAAATATGGTAACTATTTTCTTCCACTAAAGTTACAAAAAATTCTTTGAATTTTATATCAGGGACTAAATTTGTAATGGAAAATGATGTTTGATGGTGTTTAAATGCAGAGTACGTCATCTTATAAATCATAGGTCTCTTTTAAGTTATTTTTTTTAAGTTCTTGACATGTGTCACAATTTGGAATTCTGCTCTCATGGGATAAATGCCAGATTACATGGTGTAGTATTTTTATCCTCTGTACTTTTGCTGTAGAAGCATACAACATCAAAGGGGAGGCAGATCACTCACATCAGCAGAAAATGGAATAGGACTATAATATGCTGGCTTTGATCTTGCCTTCTAGTAATTATCTTGGCTGCATGCATGCATTGAGAGGAAGATTTGAATTAATAAGGCCAAGAAATCCTAGAAAATGTAAGAGGTATCCCTGAATATAAACTTCACCTATCTTCAACATGATAGATTGCAATTGAGTGTACGAAGTAGTGAGTTGTTAATTTAAAGCATTAATCCCGAAATATTATTCTCTCTTAAACTTGTCACTGCTGTATTTAGGACTCCAGTCTTGGCAATTAAGACATTATTACTTTAAAGTTCCACTCACCTCTAGCATAGAGCATTTAGCTAGCATTCATCTGATTTCATGTAAGTATTCAAATAACTGGACCTAAGGTAAAAAGTAATAAATTTATTTTTTAAAAAATTCACCATAACAATTCAGTCCACTACCATTAAAAACTAGCTAATATTGCCTTAGGAAAGATATTGCTTTTGATATGGAAAGTAAATCAAATCATACACATTTACACAGGATTTATACACAGAGTGTGACAATATATTTTGAGTCAACCTTTTTTGTTTTTCTCTTTATTTGTTTACCAGTTTTTATTGCTATATTGTGTTAAGAAGATTCTATTTTTCCTTTATGTGAGCAAAACTCAGCATTCCTATTGGAGGTTAACAAGGTCTCTAAGTTTCAGAAGTATCAAGGACTGATATGCTCCAGAAATCAAAAAGGTTTCAACAGCAAAATATTTCTGCCATATTCAAGGAGTTAATTCACCTTGTAACTGATTAGCTACCACTTATGAGAAGTGCAGCACTCGGTCGACATCCAGTAGTGGGTGTTTTGTTTGTATAAAACCGTCTCACAAGACATTGTATATTATCCTAACTGAAAACTGCTTCATCTACAGTAAAATCAAGACTGCCCTCATAAGTTGTTAATTAATCTATATCTGAAGTAAATTAGACCAATGTATTTCATTCCTACCTATCAAATACAAGTTAAATGCACATGAACAGAGCAAGCAGATAGAGTAATAGGGAGGCAAGACACTATTCCCTTCCACATCATAAGAAAATATGTTTTAAATCTTACAAAGAAGGGTTAGAGGCCATTTGTGCCGCAAACTAACAAAAGAACAAATTTCTTTGAAGAAACATTCTCTCTTGGGGTTAAAAATAATTTCTAATTCTCTCTAATAGGTCAAACTCATTTTGTAATAAATGAGAGTTGAGAAATAGAGAATTACCTTCCAAGAAAACAGCAACCACAGCTTGTATATATTTTTAAATGTTGTGAATTCTACTTGTGGTACAAACAATAATAAAAGTAAGAATCTACTTTCTAAAAGTGGTGTTCAATAGTATCTGGGGACTTCTCAAGAGAGCTGAATATCCAACACTGTTATACTGATGTTTATAAATATTCAGCTAGTATCATTAAAAGAAGGAACATTCCAGAGTTGTAATAGGGAATGATGCATATCCTTGTCTTCTATCTCAGACTTCCCGTATTTCTAATGTATTCTAGGGCATTGCAAAAATTTGCCTCTGTTTCCATATCTGTAAAGTGGAACAGAAGCCAGACAAAAACTAGAGTTCAGTGAAAAGTTAAGTTTTGTTTTCATCCCACCTCTTAAAGTGCTGACAAGCCAAAAAACAGCCATAAGTATGTACTAGCTTCTTGAGGAGGTTTTAATTTTCACTGTGGGTAAAATGAGAAATGTTGGATGTCTATAGACCGACAATTAGCTAACCCAAAGTAAGCATCCAGTTTTCAGCAATATGAAAGCATCTGAAAGGCAAGGCAAATCTTGCCACTGTTAAAATGATGAAGCACTTAAGGAACTTGTTAATTTAGGAGGAAAAAGCACGTGAGCAGGCTTATGCAGCATGATAAAAATATTCTGAAAGCATTAAAAAGGCACATGTATCAGTAAGCGGGCCATCTATGCTGAAAGAAGAAGTGAGCCTTAGTAATCACAATTGGCCTCTTTCCGCAGAATTCATATGGTCTCAGTAGCTTGCAGCCCTGCCAACCAAAACTTTAAAAACTGTTCTTTTTTTTTTTTTTTTTTGCTCCTGAATCCAAGTTCCTTGCAGTCTTAAGTGTGGGAGAAGAGGTCACTGGAGTTATAGCAGTGGCTGGGAGGATTTCCCATATAAGCAAAGCCTATTGCCAGTGGCTGTTACATTTTCGTTTTTCCAGCTGAATGAAATCCAGTAGGGGCAGGCTTGGATTTAGGCTCACATCAACCCAGTCTCTTCAGCAGGGCCGGGTTATTAAAGTAGGGGTGATTTAGGGAGCAGTATGTGTCGGCGTCCATCAGCCTGGGAAGGGCTGCTCATATCTGGGAAGTCATTCAGCTTAGCTGTGTGTTCTCACCACTGCTGAACAGTATTTAAGAACAAGATTTCTGGCCCAGTGTGTTGAATGATTGTGGTGCACTCTTTGAACAGAGGGAAATATAAAACATCCAGAGTGGTTCAGGAACACCGAAAGCTTCCTTCTCTGGTTTGTACTTGAAACATCAAATATATTTAAAATGCCTTAAGTTATTTTATACCAGAAACATACAGATTCCAGTATCAACACCAGAAATAAAAGTAAATTATTTCCGTAATAGAACATTGTGGTGCAGACACCCCTCAAAAAACAACAGCTCTTCCATCATCTGTAAGCCTATCAATTACATTTTATTATTTCTCTGAATTGTGGCATTGAAAAAATTTTAGTGTTAGGTTGTTTATGGCACTTGCATATTTCTTCAGAATGCCTAAAACAAAGAGACGTTCGTGCAAATGACAGACTGTAATTTCCATATTTCTACAAATCTCTTTCATTCTCCAAATAAACAATAGAAATTTCTATCTGAGGTCTCACTGACCTGCTGACTCAGCCAGTAATTCAAACTCTGAGTGCCTCATGTAAGCAACATTTTTGGAGACCTGTGGATTTAAGGGTCGAGCCGGAGAGAGCAGTCATTTCAGAAAGACAGTGGCTGAGTTTTCATTCCCCAAAATATTATATGCTACGTGGGCTGATGTTTGACTCTCTTGTTTTATGTTGATGATTCAGAGAGAAATGGAACTTAGTGGAAGTCCAGTATTTCTCCTCTGATTTTGCCAATACGCTTCACTCAAAATGCAGACACCAGGGACATTCTATTCTGGGATATCCAAGGATAAGGGTGTGTTATTGTTTTCGTGTGGCTAGCAACCACATGGTATAATTTTATAGTTATAATTATTACCCTGACCTAGGGCTTTACTGCTGAATTGAATGTTGCAGAACTCCTTTCCCATGCCAGCTAAGATGATTTTTTCTTTCCCTTTTAAAAAAAAAATTACCAGTAATACAGTAAATCAGAAAAATGAAATATAAAGTGGAAAGAGATTATGATTTTTAAATTTGTGAACCCTGGCTTGAAGTAAAATAATGTTAATAAATATAAAAAAGTTACTTCTCCAACCTTCCGAATTTCATTACTAAGAGACACTGGATAGTAATATTAAAAACTCAAAATACTTGTGACTTTATAAAAAAATAAAACTAGAAAATTCGAGATCAGAAGTATATGTGTACAAGATACTACATACAAGTATTTTTTGTTTGCTAGAAAAAAGACAGGCAAGAGGAAACTAAATAAAGAGAATACCTATGAGGAGTTATATATTTTGGAATATTTGCAATTAGTTGTTATTTGCTAGCCATTGGAAATATTTAGGATCTTTTGTCTATATAACTTGAACAGAAATATTTGTAAATTTGCTCCTTTTAATGTATTTTCTGGCAGAATAACTTACATATACCAAAATTTTTTACTGAATTTATAAACTGTCGTTGTAGACTCCTGTTCATTTTATCCTACTGTGGTTTGAGAAACACCAAGTAACTTGAGTACTTGAAATGAAAATGTCTTTACGTGACCATTAGTTATCCTATTCAACTGAACAGATATTTCTCAAATATCCTTGAGATAGCACGAGCTTTTCCTGTGATCATTTTATGCCAACCCAATCATCAGCCCCTCTGACGGATTGCTGGCTTATTCTCCCTAGCAGAACCAGTCCACAAGCAAGATTCTCTCTTTGTCTTCTCTACCTCTGACCTTGGGCCTGGTACAGTTGTCATTTAATAAATAAAATATGCAATTAAAAGAAATACAGAAAAATTATTTTATGTAAATAATGTAAATGTCTGGAACAAAAAGAAATCCTTTCCAACCAGCATGAGCATGATGGTATATTTAATAAACACAGTCAAGCATTCAAAAATATTAAAACACAATTATATCTCTCTTGTACCTCAATGTACAAAATATTAAGAGAGACTAATTTGTGATGGTCAACCATACTTGCAAATATCATCATTCCACACCTGTGCCTGCACATACAACCTGCAGCTATTCCAGGCCCTCTCCCTCAGCTGCATCTGGTCATCTAAAGAAACTAGCAGTGTTCTCTTCAGAAAATCCTCAACTTGGTCTGAAATTTGATGTCAGGCTATGATGAGGTTTGAAAGCAAATGATCTCTTCCTAACTTGAACATCGTTTCTTTTCTCTAGAAGTAAACCCCTAGGTAAATTCCTAAGAAATTAGGGATTTGGTGATAACATTTAGTTTGATGCTTCAATGTTCTTTTTTTCCTTTTTTTTTTTTGAGGGAGCAATGCGATTTCTAAATGACCTTACTATTTTTAGATCATACATATATTATGCCTGGATATCTTTGTAAAGTAGATCATAAATTCTTATGAGTCCTTTCAGACTATAGTTGCTAATCTCCATACGCTCTTGGATCTATCATGAATCGGAACACACAGACCAATTCTAATGCAGTTCAGTTCACAGAACGTTTATGTGCCAGATCCTAGTGCTTGGCCTCCTAAAACAATTAGTGAAAAAGATGGATGTTACATCTGACATTAGTGATAGTGTCTGGTGGGAAACACAAAGTAGACAGAAAATGAATACATACTGAAAAAGGCTATGTAGGATAATATAGGATTTTATGGGAATATGTCACCTAATCTAGATTTGGAGGTTTGGGGATATCTTCTTAGAGAAAGCAGAAGTCGAATTTGAAACCTGAAAGATCAAATAAAACCTAAGGTAGGTGTGAAAGTGGTGTGGTTCATTGGAGGGGGACACCTGACGTCTATGGTAAAGGACTGAATGGATGATAGATAGTGCTTTAGGCAAAAGATTGAGTGTATGTAAAGGTTTAAAGGCAAGAGGAACCAAGGGCAAGGGTCGATAGGGTAAGAGATAAGGCATCTCCAATCAAGTAATAATTCAGAGTCTTAAAAGCCAAATTGAATTATTTAGATTTCAGTCTAAGAGCAATGGGAAACTGTTGAAGGGGATTTTAATAGAACAGAGACAGGGTAAGATTTGTGTTTCAGGAGGATCATTTTGATGGGGGTGTGTGTGGAATAGATAGGAAGAAGACCAGACAGGGAGAAGGAAAAGGAAATAACTATGGCCTTGCTAAATATGGAAGAGTATGGAAGCAAGAAGGCTTAGCTTTACACAGGAAGTGGGATAGTCTCTCTTCTGACCCTGCAGAATAGAGGTAGAGTGTCCAAGGGGAGATAGGTATTTTCAATTCAAAACCTGAGAACTTTTATTTTCTCAACAAAGCACTATTATAATAAAGTTAAGTATTAAACTAAGTTAAAGCATCAGGCAGAAAATTAGAATATGTGAATTTGTAGGAAGAACGGTGTTCAAGGCTCAGTGTTATCTTTTCCAATATTTCACTCCACAGCACAGGTATATAAGATGAAAAGAGTGACCAGGTGCTTGCTGTGGAATTGTGTCTTAAAAGGGGAATGCCCACGAAAAGATGCTGTAGCAGTGAGGGAGGTATGTTTCCCATGACCAACTGTGTCAGGGGCAAACTCAAATACATGTTGGGGCTGAGAATAGGAGCGAGTAAGTTACATGAAGGTGTACTAAGCTTTTATGGTGATTGAAGATGACCTAGGCTGGGTTATATTACCTTTTAATACCCTCTGAATAGATTAAAAAAAAAAAAAAGGGCAGCTTGTGATTCCTGGACCCTTGAGCACTGCAGTCTAAGCTTGCTAGAGATGTGAGAGGGAAAGATTGCTGATGAATGGGGTGTACTGGGTGAAGAAAGTTGGAGGTAGAGTTGATGGAAAACGGATATCATTAAAGGTGCCATGTAAGTCAGCATATGAAATTGTTGGAATGGTTAAGTACCATGTTTCCCCGAAAATAAGACAGGGTCTTATATTTATTTTTCCTCAAGAAGACATCCTAGGGCTTATTTTCAGGGGATGTTTTATTTTCCCCTCAAAGCCTCAGCTTGCAGCATGCACAGGATGGCCGGGACCTGACAGGGGGAGCCGACCTTGTTGGTGGGGCTGCCCGCACCTTTCCGGTCACCTCTGGGATAGTAGCTGTCACAATGGGGCAGATGAAAAGGGCTGCTCATCTTCTTTACCACTCCGCGACGAAATGCATGGGTTGTGCAGATACGCTGCGTAGTCATGCCCAGCACTAGGTCTTATTTTCGGGGTAGGGCTTATATTGTGCAAATGCTTAGAAATCCTGCTAGGGCTTATTTTATGGGTAGGTCTTATTTTCGGGGAAAAACAGTAGTTTTGAATGAATTAGGGAATTTGAGTTTGAATATTTTGATCAATGGCATTTCTAGATGACAAACCCTGAGTATAGCCATGGGAATGGATGACTACAATGACTGTGTAATCTGTGCCTCTGTGGTGACTGAGCGAGGAAGAGCACTAATGGGGAGGTTATCAGAGAGATCAAAAGTAAAGAGCCGTAAACTTGGACTATTGGATGAACAACCCATATGGAGACGGTTGTCACAGCGCATAGTGCTTGGGAATTGGGAAAGGACAAAAATCCCTAAGTGTAGAGCAGTTACCAGGGGAATAGAAGATGTCAGCATGAGGGAAGGCAGTGTAGTATTGGGAAGCAGGCACGTTGGATGGTGTGTGATTTGAAATTGGCAATTAGGAAGTGTGACAATGCTTTTCAAAACTTTGGATCTTGTGATACATAATTAGTTAAGGATGAGTATGAGAGCGTTTAGTATTGTATAAAGTTTCAAAATCTTCCTTAGGAAGGTTTAAGGAGGAGGAAAACAAAAACAGGGAGAAACAAAGCAAGGAAATGATGAGCATGGGAAGGGAAAACAGGACAGGGAATAACTGGAGGGTTTAAAAGCTTAGGTGGTGACCAAAGATTACAGGAACATGAGACATGATGTAATTAGATTGAATGTAATTATAAAACAATGCTTGAAATTAGTCAAACAATCGAATTAAGAGAGTTTTGCCCAAGAGAATGTTCCACTTGGTAACTAATGCGAACACACTAAAGAACCTTGAAAGACTTTTTCTCAAAACAGAGAGCAGAGTCTGACATTGCTTTCATAGGGCTGAAAAAACATAAATTAAATTTAGCTAGACCCATTATGAAACCACACTGAATTCCATTATCAATTAGAAAAGACCTCTTACTAGTCCAACCAAACAACAATTCTGATTTCCTCATTTTTTTTCCCTGCCTTTTTTGGCTATTGAGAAAAAGAGTAATATTTAAGAATGTTGAGATTTGGGAAAAGTAAGGGAGTCCTGCAGTTCTGGCCTCAGACACAGCTTCATAGCAGCGCCTTGCTCTCTCCTCTTAGCTCTCACTCAGGGAAGTCAGGATGGAGTTTATCACTGAGAAAAGTTCAATCCTCTTTTCTCTCTCCAGTCTCCTTATACAGTAATTCTGAACTAGAGGAACTAAAAATTAGCACATGACCTTAAATACTCCTCTTACAGCTCTTAAATACTCCTAGAATGGGATAAACAACTTACTTGAGTGAACTTTCATACTTTTGTCCTTAGAAATATTATAGCCATGGAAGGTTGGTGATGTTTAACTGAAACGATATTTTTGAAAATTCTTCTCATTGTTATTAAATTTTTTACTGTCCAGTACCTGGCCCGGGCTCCCCACAGCCTTGAGATGTCAAGGCTGACATACCCATTGCAACAAGTATAAATGAACTCTCTTTAATCATTGGGTACCCAGAGTTTAGTCCTGAGCACACATAGCATTACAAGTTGGGAGGATGCTCCCGGGAAATTACCAATTCCACTTCCTTTGATTTTTGCTAAACCTTGGATTATTCTCATTATGTTTCATAGTAACTATACATGTATTGAGTACACATTAGTATAGGAAAATTTAAGATGCTTTTGCCATATATTTTGTAGGCCAAACTTTCGTGATATCATCACAGAACAGAATCCATTTTCCCCTCTCTAACATTAGATATACTTTGGCATTAAAGTAAAACATTGAGTTAAATTATACAGAAGGGAAATGATCATCAGAGGCTAATTTTTTCATCAATCATCTCATCTAAATTGGTATTTGTACAATAAGAATATCACTGTGATATAATTCTGCCTTTCCATGCTAGAAGCATTTTTCTATCAAAGGAGTAATTAAAATTATAGAATTTTAAGGGTTGAAATGTATTTTAAGCTGTAATAGAGCATACTATTTAGATAAATTTTAACATGTCAGTAAGCACTTAACAATATATTTGGGTTACTTCATTTTATCTTATAATTCCTTTATATGTATAGTTCAATAAACATTTCTTAAACTCTTCAGACAAGAGGAGAATCTCCTTTAATTATCTAATTCCTTTTTCTGGGATTCATAAAAGACTATCTGAGTAATTCTTTACCATTACTAAAATTCTCAGACTAGAAAATCCAGTAAATTCTTAGGGTAGCACATTTTAGTGTTTAGCACTCTCTTTTAAGAGAGTTTTCTCTTTCTTTAGTTAGCATCTTTTTTTTTTTTTAGCTAACCTATATTTTGTTGCTTGTTTCACTATGAATACTATGATTAACAAGGCAGACAAATAAAAAGAATCCCTTCCTTTCTTTCAAGGTATAAACTTAGGTCATATTAACTTTATCTCATTAAATTCTTTATAGTGATTCTTTGCAGATTTGAGATTGCCTTCTTTTAAAAGGCTTAAATATATACAAGAAATATTTTAAGAAAAAGAAATAGAATAGAATGGTACACATAGATAAAAACCCAGGTATAACTCTAATTTGTCTCTCTTCATCAAAGGGTGGAGTCTACTACTTCTAAACAAGGTAAAAATGAAAAATAAATAGACTGGCTGTAATATTCAGATTCTGTTTTGTTTACTTATACAGACCCAGTAGAGATGGTCTTTAAAGTTTATCCCATTTTAATGAACATATATACATGCATTAAATATTTTTTTATTTTCTCCTATATAAAATAATAAATACATTAGAATTTTGATTAAAACTTAACTAAATACAAATTTAATAGATTTTTCTATATGCTTCTAAGAGTAATTTTTAAGTGCCATATTACAGATTATTAAGAATTTTCCTATACTATCAGTTTCATTTATTTGGCACAATTAATTGAAATTTCAAAATACTAAGGCAAAAAGAATCAGTAAATTCTATTTATTTTAACAGTTAAGTGTGTGGATAATGTTTTAGATAGATTTCAATAATTATAAATTTAAATCAATTCAAATCTACTGACAGAATGACCAGACAGTAGCTAAAGCCTGTCATATTTCTGCTATTTTCCCTATAAACCAAAACGCTACTAGGGAACCAGAGAGCTCTATACACCCGGGTGGGTGGTAGGAGTAGGAGAAAGTCAGAATAGGAAAGATTGAAGGATAGTTAACTTTTATTCTTCATCATGTTTCCTACCTACCCCTTCCCTCCCAAACTTGCCACCCAGCTCACCAGCAAGTCAGCAGTCAAAAAACTGCAGCCGGCAAAACATTAATCGTTTATCTGCCCTATTAAGACTCAAAATTTTTCTATCGTTATATAAATATATTTAATGTGGGCTTATAACTTCATAACTGTAAAACCAAATATGAGGAAACTGTCATTGCAAATTCTTTTAATATTTCTCAGTGAAACAAGATATGTGAATGAATTGATGTATACATTCAAATATTCAGTTTCATATATTATAATCTGTCAAAGCAATTTTTGAAGAAGTTTTGTCAGTGGGTAGTCTTTTGTCATTAGGTAAGATCCATAAACTTTCTGTGCTGGAATTTCCTAATCTATAAAAAGAGTTTTTATAGATTAGGAATCTATAAAAAGAACTTTTATAGATTAGGAATCTATAAAAAGAGATCATTAATCTATAAAAGAGATAATCTATAATCTACAAAAAGAGATATTTTATGGAGTTGTTCTGACAATGTTTGTATTTTTAAAAAGTTAATTTATTAATTTAGATCAATACTTGGTGTGAAGAAAGAACTCAATAAACATTATCTGTTACTATTATAGTTTATTTCTTTAGGATACAAAATCTTGATAATAAGAATATTTAAGGGAAATTTGTATCCTAAATTTTCTATAATTTTATGGTGCAATCATTTCAACAAGTTCGGTCTTTCTGTCGATGAAGTATTTCCACATTTGAAACCTGATATCACCATTTTAATTCCACTTTCATTTCTTCTTGTATAGACACATTTGTTTTCTGTCCCTTATCTGTGGCATGCTTACCCACACAATTGCCACTTTCATTGATAGTGGTTGGGATCATAATGCTGTACTTATGCTGTTTGGACTTTTTATACTTATGTCCAACCCAATCAAAGATTTTGAGTTCTGGCTGGGTGCAGTGGCACTCTGGGAGGCCGAGGTGGGAGGATGGCTTGA
>VBSM01001124.1:25832738-25876683 GCA_008086735.1 Cheirogaleus medius
AATAGAAATACCATTTGACTCTGCAATAGCATTGTTGGGCATCTACCCAAAAGACTATAAGTCATTCTATTAGAAAGACATCTGCACCTGCATGTTTATGGCAGCACAATTCACTATTGCAAGGTCTTGGAAACAACCCAAGTGCCCGTCAATTCAGGAATGGATAATTAAAATTTGGCATATGCTCACAATGGAATATTACTCAATTCTAAGAAACTACAGTGAATTAGCACCATTTATGCTTTCCTGGATTAAGCTTAAGCCTGTTATCCAAAGTGAGGCAACACAAGACCAGGAAAATGGGCTCATGTACTCACCATCAGATTGGTTCTGACTGATTAAAACTATGGTGCTCAAATGGTGGTAGTACTCACCAGGGAGTCGGGGTGGGGTGAGATCCACATCCTTGGGATATGGCGAGCATTGTGGGGGGAAAGGAAATACCTCTAAGCCTTCTTAGAGAGAGGTAAAGAAATACAATGTAACCAAAATGTCAAAAAAAATCTTATCGGGTGGTGGGCAGGTGGGGGGGAGGGGAAGAGTGTATACTTACATAATGTGTGTGACACGCACCACCAGGGCGTGACATGCTTGAAGCTCTAGCACAGCTGGGGGGGGGTTTGGCAGGGGCAATATATGTAACCCTAACAATATCTGTACCCCCATAATATAATGAAATAAAAGAAAATATATAGAGAGAAATCTTTAAGAATCTAAGATGAGAATGTTTAGAGTGAAAGATGTATGAAATATAATATTGTGCTTAATAAAATATGTGTGTCTTTGTACTACCAGAGACTACAGTGGGAAGCCAGGTGGTGTCAGTAGATAGGGTGTAGGGCCTAAATCTCATGTCATATACAAGGCATTTATTGAATCAGATGATGGAAAGCATGGGCAAATTATTCACATGAGAAGGACATGGTCAATTTATATGTTAGATTGATCATTATATGATAATCAAATGATAGATTATGGTACAAAATTTGAGGTAGAGAAACAAGTCAGGAAGCTGCTAAAAAGCTATAGTAGAAATAGAGAGGAAGAAACACACTTAGGAAAGATTTAGGAAGAAAAGATTCAAGACTTGAATATATTTGTATATGTGAGAAATGAGGAGAGAATAATCTCATGTTTTCTAGGCTTCTAGTGTAGAGGCTGGCTTTGTGATATTTTTCAACTGACCTATTCCTTTACCTGCTTTGACTTTCACTTTACTTTGAATGTGCAAGAACTTCAGTCTTGACTTAGTACTTTAGAGACAATATAAAATAGAAGTTAAAATAAGCAACTTTGAAGTAAAACAAACCTAAATTGAAGTTCTAGCTATGTCATTTTACTAACTAACTGTATTATTCTTTTACTTACTAGCCTTATTACTTTGGGAAAGATATTAATATTAACCTATGTTAGACCCAGTTTTTGAATTTTTAAAATTGTGTGATTTTTTGTAAAGATAATGCAGTGATCTAATTTTGTGAGGTGCTTAATATGGTCCCTGAAACATAAGTCATCAAAAAAGTGATGTCTGCTGTCATTGATGCTCACTAAGAAATGAAGTTAAAGGAAACTTCAGATGTGATTAAAGATTTCAGTGTAAGCAGCTCCTCTCCTGGGATCATGACCAATACCTCTATTGTCTCCCTTAGCAAATGACATTGTGTTGATATACAGCAGGTACTTAAGAAATATTTGTCCAATGATTGCAAAAATGAATGCATGTTCCTATCCATCCTCCAGAAGATAAAGAAGACTCCAACTTGCTGTTACACTCATGTATTTAAATTTAAAGAAATTTTACCTACAATACTGCATGCTCTGATACATGTTAAATGACAAGGTAGAATTTCCAGTAATGAGATTGGGGAATGCCATCACTCCACAGGCACTGACGCTAGGTTCATTGCAATTCAGCACTATAGTATGGGGGTTTGGGATGCGTAATTTAGTGCTACCATTATTGCTTTTATATGAAGAGACTTAGAATTGGAGGTATTCACTCACCAGCTTTCCTGGAGTGTCCTTGTTTCAGGAATGGGTAAGTGGTTTCTCTGGGCCCTCACTAACATCTAGATCTCATGTACCAACTTTCTACATTACAGGAACCCAGCAACTGATTATGGCTTTCAGGTTGGTAAAAGGGAAGACTATTTCCCAATTCTGAATATAAACATGAAGCTGAGTCACTATAAAATTTTCCTTCTATTTAGGAAAAAAAATGAAACTAAAAATGGAAATCTTCTGCAGATCCTGTTTTGACCTTAATTCTACACTTAACACCATTCCAAAGTGTTTTCAAATGATTGAGCAAGCAGGCAATGAATTAAAAAAAAAATGAATCACTATGCTTTAATAGGGTAGCCCTACTGTGCCTAATATAATAAGATGGTAGGAAACACTACAGCCTATTAGATATCACATCACTCATGACATAATACTGAAATAATGCTAGCATAACAAAGTATAACAAAGCATCAACTGAAAAAGGACGATGATTGAGAAACTTTTTAGAATGCTTAGGGAAGATTAAAGTATAACGTGACTTATAGTTGTAAGCTGTCTGGTTCTTTACCAAATAGACTGAACATCAAGTCTTCACTTAATGTCTTGAATGATCATCAGAAAATATGGAATGCCATAAGGCAGTGGATTTCACTGCCATGGCTAAAGGAACATCTACATCACTGACTCTGACAGCTCCAAGTTATGGCTCATTTCTAAACTTGGCAGTGCTTCCAGAATTCTGATTCAACTAGAAATAAAATGATCTGAGTGAACACTTGACCCAAGACCAAGTGTCAAGAGGTAAAAAGAATGTCTAGGGAAGACACTGTGCTTAAGATTCTCTTTCCTGTTACTCACTCAAAAGCACACCCATATATATTTTGGTGTTCCTTGTGCTATGAATGCATATTATTTTGTTATTTGTCTCTTATTGAAATGCTTTTGGATGTATATGGATGTGTCAATATCTCTAACTATCTATGATACTTTGTCATGTCCTGAGAATCAGAACATTGAAAAAGTGTCTGGCACATGATAGGTAATGTATTTAATGGAGGGGATTTATTCATAGACTTAAGTGTTCTGAGATATTGTTGGCCATAATAAAAGATGCAGATATCTGGCAGAAAAAATTATCATATTCAATGAGAAATAAAACCACTTCAGAACCTTCATTTTAAGAGTATAGATTGAGTCCATGCTTATAATCTTCCATTCCTCTTGATCCCTGGAAATGATACTTATTTTAAAAACCACAACTGAAGAAAAACAAGAAAAGTAACTCATAGCTGATAAAAAATAAATCATATGAAGATTCCTACTAGATATATGGAAGACAAGATCACATGGAAACTTTTGACAAATGTAGTAAAATATTAAAATCAGTATCTTTCTGTCTCAGTTTCAACTAATAACACCAAAGAAGAGAATAATTACCAAGAATAATTGCCTCTTAAAGGCTAAAGTGTGATGTTAAGCCTTGCATGAATGGCATGATAAAAAGTTATAAAGCATGTTCTACCATCTGTTGCTCCTTACAAAACTGCAGTGAGAATTGATGGGAGAGATTTCCAGAGAGAAATTCTTTGAAGATACTGGTCAGTGTCCCTTTTGAGAGAAGCATAGGTTTGGGGAAGAATACAGTGCATACCAACAGTTATCTCCAAAGCACTCAGAAAGCTCGGATTCATGTCCTAAGTTTGGAAGGTACGGGCAAGTGGTTTACCTTTTATAGGTGAGTTCTAATGGCATTTGATGGACTTGAGCAGGCAGAGAAAAAGAAGGTTGTTGAGAGATAACTATTTTCTACTTATAACACATTATCCTGGGAACAAGATGCGGGCCCACATGAGGAAGCCAATCTGGAGTTGTTTTCAAAGGAAAACTGCCCAAGAAGAACACTTGAAAAGCATGAACTCTCCCAAAATAAATAAAAGATATGTTGCCAAGAGCTCAAACGAGTGGAGAAATTTTAAGTGGTCAGCTGGACAAGATAATGTCCCATAGCCCAGGAACTGCAGTTCAAGGTCTCTAAAATTGCTGTAAATGCAACCCAAGAAAGAAAGGGTCATTTTTGGAATTATACAACACCCGGAAGGCTCCATTGTTAGATCAGAATGGAAGACCCTATACGCTACTTTCTTACCTCTCCCTCTCCCAGAACCTGACGCAGGAGGGTCCAGAACAGTCTAGGCTACAATATTACAGATGAGTGAACTGGATTAGAGTTTGCACAATTGTCATATCATTAGTAGTTTGACTTAGATTTTTACAAATGTTGGAAAAAGAATTGTTTATTATGCAACAACAACTACAAAAAGGTATTAGATGTTCAGAAATTTTATCTGAGAGGCAGGATTGAATTAGTCTGTGGAAAAGATCTAAAGGGAAAATCCGCACTCAAATGTTTAAAGCAGCACAATTCACAATAGCAAGATGTGGAAACCACCCAAGTGGCCATCAATACATGAGTGGATTAATAAAATTTGATTTATGTATACCAGGGAGTACTAATCAGCCACCTCTTATATTATCCTGGATGGAGCTGGAGCCTATTCTCCTAAGCGAAGTATCATAAGAATGAAAAAAAGCACCACACATACTCACCATCAAATTGGTACTAAATGATCAACACTTATGTGCACATATGGAAGTAACATTCATCGGGTGTTGGGCAGGTAGGAGGAAGGAGGACTAGATGGATATGTTCACACCTAAGGGATGCAGTGTGTACTGTGTGGGCATGAGCACCCTTGTAGCTCAGACTAGGTGGTGCAAAGACAATATATGTAACCTAAACATTTGTAGCTCCATAATATTCTGAAATAAAATAAAATTAAAATAAATAAAAAAATAAAATGACTTTATGGCCCGACACGGTGGCTCATACCTGTAATCCTAGCACTCTGGAAAGCCAAGGCATGAGGATAGCTTGAGGTCAGGAGTTTAAGACCAGCCTGACCAAGAGCAAGACCCCCATCTCTACTAAACATAGAAAAATTAGCCGGGAATGGTGGTGCTCACCTGTAATTCTAAGCCACTCAGGAGGCTGAGGCAGGAGGATGGCTTGAGCACAGTAGTTTGAGGTTGCTGTGAGCTAGGCTGACACCACTGCACTCTAGCCCAGGTGAGAGAGTGAGACTCTGTCTCAAGAAGATAAAATAAAACAGTGGGAGAACTTATGATGTTTATTTCTCTTTGTGTCCTTCAACATTCAACTCATTTAATAACTTGATCATAGAAAAAGAATGTTGCAGAAATAAGTTTTTTGCCTGAAAGTGGTGGAATCTAGGCACAAGAGTAACTCAGGTGCAATTAATGTGAATATGAGATGCTGTTCTTAAGCAGGAGAAACTCTTATGTGTGTACATGTGCACACACACACACACACACAGAGAATAGATCAAGCGTGTCTAATAAGACAGGTGGATAGAAGAGATTCTGAAAGCTAATAATGTCTTGGAAGAAATCAAACCCAAAGGACTGCTACCTAGATAACCCACTCCAATGAAGAATGGAAGAAAGAGAATACCTCCCTTTTTAATTCTCCATTCTCACTATAAATGAGACAGAATATCCATGCAGAATACCATGCCCTGAGCTCCAAGCACACTTCCGTAAGCAGATTCAGGATATGGTCTAAAATGGGCTTAATATTGGTAATTACTAAATATTTGAGAAAGGACAATCTCATAAAGAAGGTGCAACATTAGATAAATGGTATAATTACTATTAGAGAAAACAAAGCCAATAGAACTGTTACAACAGGTTCTAAAATGATCATATTTATTATTCTGAGACAGATATGCACCCATTCCAAAATCAATCAATAAAATAAATATTAAACTTTATTTATATTGAAACACTAAATGAAATAAATAGCAGAATAGATATAGCTGAAAAAAAACTGAGCAGGAAATTGGGTAGAAATCTTACAAAATAATAGAACACATAGAGTTAAAGAAATTGAATGAATGAAGAAAATGTACAGGATAGGAAGGATTGATTCAGAAGTTGAGATAATTTTACTGGTGTTAGTATTAGGCCAGAAACATATATTCCCTAAATCTCCCTGGTTTAGTGCATTGAAGTTTTATTTCTCAGTCTCACAAATCTGTTGTATGCTAATGCTACTTTTCAGGGCAAATCTCTGTCAGGTGCTTGTTTAGTGAATCAGACAAATGAAAGTGCATGATCATAACCTGCTCAGTGCTTCCTCTGGACAGTTCATTGCCCAAAGCAAGATACACTACCAAGTCTAGTTTCAAGGAGAGAGGAATACAGTCCTCACTTGGGTCTGCAAAGAAAGGAAGCTCCACAGTGTCCAGATGGGCAAGAAAGAGAGGATAGAAAAAAATGATATTCAAGGGAATAGTAAAGTATTTTCTCAGAACTTTAGAAAGACATTTGCCTTCATATAGAAAAATTTACTAAATTTCATGTGCCTAGCACTGTTCTGAATAATACTAGTTGTCAAATGTCAACTGTGTTTCAAAAGTGAAAAAAACAGAAGTTTGACTTCATGGCATTCAAGTTATAAAAGAAAAAAACATAGAAAAGGAAGAGCAAACCAAACCTAAAGCCATCAGAAGAAAACAAATAACAAAAGTCAGAACAGAATTAAATGAAATAGAAAAAAAAATACAAAAGGTGAATGAAACAAAAAGTTGGTTCTTTGAAAAGATTAACAAAATTGATAGGCATCTTGCTAGATTTACAAGGAATAGAAGAGAAAGGAGCCAAATAAGCTCAATCAGAAATGAAAAAGGAGATATTACAACTGATAGAATAGAAATACAAAACATCATCTTTGAATACTATGAAAATCTATGTGCACATAAACTAGAAAATATAGAAAAAATAGATAAATTCCTAGAAACATATAACCTCCCAAGATTCCACCAAGAAGAAACAGAACTCTTGAACAGATCAATAATGAGCAGTGATATTGAAGCAATAATAAAAAGTCTTTCAACAACAACAACAACAACAAAGCCCCAGACCAGATAGATTCACAGCCAATTTCTACCAGATATACAGAGAATAACTGGTACCCATACTGCAGAAGTTATATAACATTAAGAAGGAGGGCTTCCTCCCCAACTCATTCTACAAAGCCAGTCTCACCTTGATACCAAAGCCAGGAAAGGACACAACAAAAAAAGAAAACTACAGATGAATATCCCTTAGTGATATAGATGCAAAAATTCTCAATAAAATACTAGCAAACTAAACTCAACAGCATATCAAAAAAAATAAGAAATCCACCATGACCAAATGGGCTTCATGCCAGGAATGCAAGGTTAGTTCAATATACATAAATCAATAAGTGTGATTCACCACATCAACAGAAGCAAAAACAAATAACATACGATCATCGCAATAGACAGAGAAAAAGCATTGGACAAAATCCATCACTCTTTCATGAAAAAAAAAATCCCTCAACAAAGTAGGCATAGAAGGAGAATATCTTAAAATTATAAAAGCCATATATGACAGACCCACAGCCAACCTCATAATAAATGCGGAAAAGTTGAAGTCATTCTCCCTAAGAACTGGAACAAGACAAAGATGTCCACTGTCACTACTTTTATTTATCATAGTACTGGAAGTCCTAGCCAGAGCAATTAGGAAAGAAATAAATAAAGAATTTCTAAATAAGTAAAGAGAAAGTCAAACTATCACTTCTCACTGAAAATATCATCTTGTATTTAGAAAACTCCAAAGACTCCACCAAGAGATTTCTGATATTGATAAATAAACTCAGCAAAGTGTCAGTTTATAAAATCAATGTACATTACTCAGTAGCATTTCTATATACAAATAATAATCAAACTGAACATCAAATCAAAGACTCAGTACCATTCACAATACCTATAAAGAAAATAAAATACCTAGGAATATGCATAACTAAGGAGGTAAAATATCTCTACAAGTAGAACACTGAGGAAAGAAATCACAGGTGACACAAACAAATGGAAAAACATATCATGCACAAGTACAAGTAGAATCAACATTGTTAAAATGTCCATACTACCCAAAGTGCTTCAAAGATTCAAAGCATCCCTATCAAAATACCAACGGCATATTTCACAGATCTAGAGAAAATAATTCTATGCTTTGTTTGGAACCAGAAAAGAGCCCAATTAGCCAAAGTAATCCTAAGCAAAAAGAACATTACTGGAGATATCAATTTATCAGACTTCAAAGTATACTACAAGGCTATAGCAACCCAAACAGCATGGTATTGGTACAAAAACAGAGGCATATACCAATGGAAACCATATAAAACCATTTACCTAGAGCCAACTGATCTTTGACAAAGAAGACAACAATGTACACTGGGGAAAGAAGCCATATTCAATAAATGGTGCTGGGAAAATGGGAGAGCCAAATGCAGAAGAATGCAACAGGATGCCTATCTCTCATCAATCACAACAATTAATTTAAGATGGATAAAAGATTTAAATGCAAAGAATGAAACCATAAAAATTCTAGAAGAAAATGTAGCAAAAACTTTTCTAGATATCAGTGTAGGCAAAACAATTTATGACTAACATCCCAATGTCAATTACGACAATAACAAAAATAAATAAATGGGATTGATTAAATTCAAAAGTTTCTGCACAGCTGAGGAAATAACCAGTAGAGAAAACAGACAACCTAGAGAATAGGAGAAAGTATTTGTAATCTATACATCTGATAAAGGGCTAATATCCAGAATCTACAAAGAACTCATACAAATCAGCAAGAAAAAAACAACTCCATTAACAAGTGGGCAAAATATATGAATAGAAATTTTTCAAAGAAGATAGACAAATGGACAACAAACATGAAAAAATACTAAACATCACTAATCATCAGGGAAATTCAAATTAAAATAACAGTAAAAAATCACCTTTCCCTGGTTAGAATGCCTTTTATTAAAAAGTTCCAAAACAATAGATGCTGGTACAAGTGCAGAGAGACAAGAATGCTTATACATTGTTGGTGGGACTGCAAATTAGTATAACCCCTATGGAAATAGTATGGAGATTTCTCAAGGAATTAAAAATAGACTTACTGTTTGATCGTTTGATCCAGTAATCCCATTACTAGGTATCTACACAAAAGAAGAGACATTATTTTGTCAAAAAGATACCTGTACTCAAATGTTTATTGCAGCACAATTCACAATTTCAAAGACATGGAATCAACCCGAGTGCCCATCAGTTCATGAGTGTATTAACAAAATGTGGTATATGTATACTATGGAGTACTACTCAGCCATAAAAAAGGGTGAATTAATGCCTTTGGCAACAATTTGGAAGAAATTGGAGACCATTATCCTAAACAAAATATCTCAAAAATGGAAAAACAAATACCACATGTAGTCACTGTTAAATTGGAACTAAACAATGAGCACACCTGTGCACAGAGAGAAGTAAAACTCAGTGGAAATCAATCAGGGTGAGAGGGGAGGAGTGGTGGGGCAAAAAGCTACATAATGGATACAATGAGCACTATTTTGGTGATGGGCACACCTATAGCTTGGATTCCAGCATTATAAAGCAATCCATGTAACCTAAAACCTTTGCACCCCCTTAATATTTTGAAATTTTAAAAAAGGAATAAAAACTGAAAATGCCAAAAAGGAAGTATAATTTCTGAGAAATGGACTGTTGATATAAAACACTTCCTGTTTTTTTAATTGACATTATATGTTACATAAACTATAAAAAATCATTACTGTTATGTTTTCATTAGTACCTACAACCTTTTAAGGTGGTTTTCCATTTAATTTTATTTAATACATTTTATCTCAAATTTTGTTTGTTTAGACAACACTCTTGTTAATCCTACTGTTGTAGCTGTTCTTTTTATTTTATTAAAAAAGAAAAAATTCTAAATTTCACTCAAACAAAAAAGGGTGTATGGTCAGGTTAGATGTGCATTGAAACCCAATATTTGAACCCTTTAGAACAGAGGTTTACAAACTTTTCTGTAAAAATCCAAACCAAACCAGAAAAACACAACTTTTCTCTATGTTATTTGAAGCTTTACAAACAAAGTGAAAACTAAGAATACTGTGCATGTACTTACATAAGAAAGAAATCAAATGTCCACAAAATTTAAAATATAATAATTATTGAACAAAATATTTTATAATATAAGTTGATAATGAGAATAGAATTCCTTTCTGAGGAGGAAGCATTTTGCTTAATTGAGATTCAGAGTTACTATTCCCATCAGGAAAATCAATATCTAATTGCACATATTCATCTGTTAATAAAGATGTGAGATTTTACATATTTCATCTTTGACCATGAAATACGTGTGTCCTTTCACACAACATGGCTTAGAAAACTGTGCTTTAATTGTATCATTTTGATCTGCACTTACAAAGCATCAGTGGAAAGTGACGTGGTCACTACCTGCAGTCTCTGTCACAAATACTCCATTCTACCCTTGTAGCATGGGAACAGCCATGGGCAATCTGGAACCGAATGGGTGTGCCATGTTCTAATAACTTGATTTATGAACACTGAAACTTGAATTTCATATGATTCTTATTTGTCATTAAATATTTTCCTTATTTTGTTTTTTAAAAATAATTTATACCTGTTAAGAATTATTGGTTTATGAGCAGTACATAAATAGGGTGCAGGCTGTATTTGGCCCATGGGCTGCAAATTGCTGAGCCTTGCTTTAGAAATAGGAATTCCTAATGAATGCCTAATTTTCTAATGTCTCATGGACCATTTGCTATTTTTCTCAAAGTGTCTCTGCTTCTCTTTAAGTTTTATTTCTTGAGATTGTCTATTCATCAGATTCCTCATCCCCTCCTCAAAATACTTTCTCTATTTTTCATCACTTCCTTCTTGATTTCTTAGTTTCTGCTTCCTCATGCTACATGTGCTGTATGTATTCTCTTATGACAAAGCCCTCTCTCTTCATACAATTTATAGGGCTTCACCCTGCAATGCCCCATTAACTCAGTAGTATTCCCTAATTCAAATTACCAAGAGAGAGGGCATTTGATTGATCTTATTCATTATTTCTTTATTTTTTAATTTATTTCAGGATATTATGAGGGTACAAACATTTTGGTTACATTTTATGTCTCTGCCTCACCCAAGAGAAGGTTAGAAGTATGCTCTTCTTCTCTGCAATGCTCACCGTGTCCTTTAGTTGTGAGTTTATCCCCCAGCCCCCTAATACCTGGAGAATATTACTACCATGTGAGCACCATAGTGTTAAGCCAATTGGATGGCAAGTACAGGTGGAGCCCATTCTTCCGATCTTGTGATACCTCACTTCAGATAATGGGCTCGAGTTCAATCCAGGAAAATATAAGAGGTGCTAGATCGCTGTTATTTCTTATAATTGAGTAATATTCCATTGTATACATATACCAAATTTTAATAATCCACTCATGAATTGACGGGCACTTGGGTTGTTTCCACATCCTTGCAATAGTGAATTGTGCTGCCATAAACATTCGGGTGCAGATGTCTTTATTGTAGAATATCTTTTGCTCTTTTGGGTAGATGCCTAATAGTGCTGTTGCTCTTCTCATTCATTATTTCATCATACTTACACCATACATAAATCACAGATTTGCCAAAGAATTGGTTGTCCTTGGGTCCAGAGTACGCCCTGAGTCTAACCAGAAATGGGGAAGTGATAGTGTATGCCCTTCAGTCCCTGTACTATATCTGAATCGTTTTGAATCTTTTTTTTTTTTTTAAGAGACAGGGTGTCACTCTTTCCTCTAGGTTGGAGTGCAGCGGCATGATAATAGATCACTGTAACCTTGAACTCTTGGCTCAGACTATCCTCCTGCCTCAGCCTCCTGAGTGGCTGGCATTATAGGCATGAGCTACTGTTCCCAGCTGAATCACTTTGATTTTAGTTGTGTTTTTTAAAGTATGGGATGATTTAACTCAACTGTAGTACCTTAGTCTTTTAATAGATTTCTTGAGCTCAATATATGGCTATCATTTACTCTTCTAGATGAAGTTTACAATCATCTTGCCAATTCTCATAAAATATTGTATTGTGATTTTAATTGTAATCTTATTTAAGTTTTTTAGATTAATTTGGAATTAAGCAACATCTTCACAATATTTTATCTTTTCATTCAGATGCTGGGTAGGACTTCTCATTTACTAAGGCCTCTTTATATTGAGTACAAATATGATGCTTACTTTTATTATTATTTTTATTTTAAATAAGATATTTTCATTATATTTTATAACTTTTAAAAAATCACTGATTAACCATATATACTGAAAAATACATATATATACACACATATATGTATATATACATAATTTTGTCTTGGTATCCATGGGGGATTGGTTTTAGGACACACTTGAATACTAAAATCTGCAGATGTTCAAATCTTTTATATATAACAGCCTAGTATTTGCATATAACCTATACACATCCTCCTGTATACATTAAATCAACTCTAGATTACTTATAACTTCTAATACAATGCCTATGTATCATGTCATTCCTGTGGGGTCATTGTAGTACTCAGTGTACTGCAAATTTAAGTTTTGCTTTTTGGAACTTTGTGGAATTTTATTTTTTCCAAATGTTTTCCATCCACAGTTGGTTGAATCTTCGTATACGAAACCTACAGATACAGAGGGCCGACTGTATATGATTTTTTTTCAGGTCTAATTTTAATTGTTTAGAACCTACAGAGTAATATATGATAATAGTAGTGATAGTATGCCTCTTGTCTTTTTTATGAGAATGCTTTCTATGTTCATTTCTTTTTTTCCTTCAACAAAAACTTTTGAATGATTATTATGCATTTAAAAATGTCCTGGATTTTTGGATACAACAGTGAAAAGTACAAAGAAATTTGGCCTTTTGAGACTGCAATCTAGTGAAGGAGATAGTCAACAATAGGTGTAATAAACAGGTAATAATACAGTAACTTAGGAGTTATTAAATACTATGGAAGAAAATAAAAGATAGAGCAAGATCTAAGGAATTAAGAGAGAGGCAATGAGACGCGAGCTACAATTTTAAATAGTGTAGTCAGGGTGGATCTCATGGAAAAGATGACTTCGCAGCTATCCCAAACATTTCACATTGAAATGTCCAGCTGCTACAGATCCCTCCCACAGGAGCACATACCTGGGGAACGGCACAGGTAAGCTTTCCGTACCTAGAAGAATCCTCTGATAATCGTTGAAAATGTTGTCACTCATAAAGCTGAAAATTCTTTGTGACCATTGGTATGTTTCCACCAATAAAGCACTGTTTTATTTCGACACAGCATAGTACAGCCTCATTCTGACTCTGGCATCTGTGGAGCGAAACTAAATGCACACCTTGCAAAATGGTCTCCTTTAGTTCTGACTTCCTAGTGCTGAAAGGCAACCTTTTCTGTTCTTTCTTTTTTTGTTTTGTTTTGTTTTCCTTTAATCCAGTTTGGATTTTGCCAACACTTTCACTGTTTAAGAAGTTTTTAGTCCTAATTTTTAATTACTCTGTGAATCATTCGTATATATTTTTAAAGAAAAATAGAAGAAAGTACATCAAGAGTTAGCAGCTAACCTAGCTAAAGGCTCTATTTTCATGTAGGATATTTTAACCATTATTTCAGCCTGAAATATTCAGTAGTTCTATAGTTCTTAAATAATTATAAAATAGGAATATTTCAAGTATTAATATGCACATTGTATAACTGTTTTATGGTATAAAGTAATTAAATTTTATAGTTGAAAAAGAAGAATTTGTACGTTTTCATTGACAAAATTGAACCTTGTTATGTACAAAAAATGGTTAAGTGACTTTATTTTCACATATTGTTTAAATTATTTTCAAAATATAATTAATATATGTCGGGAAAAAACAAATAATTGTATTTATTAAAATGTTTTAAAATTAGTCATGCTGAGTTTTAAGGTATATCAATTCATAGATTATCAATTCAAGAAAATATTAGTTTTTTAAAAAAAATTATATTTTGGGGGCTTTTTAAAATCTATTATACTTTTGGGCTAAGAATGATAAGAATGCAATAAAATTCCTTATTATAAAAAGAATATGTTAAATGAGCAAATTTATATATTGAAAACTTAATTGTGAAACTGAAACTCTTAAAATAGTTCTACATTTATTTGCCTAAAATATTATTCCATAGCTATTTTTGTCTAATTTAACTGAAAGTTTGTCTTCTTGGAGTTCTTTTCCCCTACAGTCAGGTTATCTTTTTAGTCAGTTTAGATCTTTGGGAAATTTCTAGATCTTTTCTGACTCACTCAACATAAGACATATTCCCAAATTCATAATCATTCTTTATAGTCCCAATAGACTGTTACAATCAGTGACATAAGTTTAAGCTGATATTTCTCACATCACTGAAGAATAAAATTTGCTCTAAATATTGACATATACTTCATAAAAGAAGAAAGAAATGGAAGCAGATGGAATCCTAGGAGTAAGAAATAATTAAAGTATGCATATACCCACACAGTAAATTATTTTACTCACAATAACAATTTAGTTTTTTTCTTCATATTAGTTGCTCAACCATTTACTGGTGAACAGAATAAAAGCCCAGTCATTCCTGCTGTACCAAATTAAATCACAGTATAATTGAAGATAAGATTGACCCTATGGCCAGGTGGCAATTTTACCATTAATGAAAGGTATGCAAATACTTCAACCACCACTAAAATAGAAGTAAATGTTAGCATCTTAAAGTAGCATGGTGGACTGGTCAATAAAACAGAAAAATTGGCAAATCTTTTTTTCAATTTTTTCAAAAATTTTTTTCAATTTTTTCAATTTTTTCAACTTTTATCAATGACTATGCAAATATAGCCAGCAAACTCAGTAAACCAATCTTAGGGAAATCATCTAGGATTCAAATTGTTCTTAGAATATGTGTGAACAGTAGATGAATCAGTTAAATGACTGTAATTTGTTCACTTTTTAAGCAAGTGTGAGGTAATTTGTGAATTTAATCTTAATATTCACACTGATCTTTATAATAAACATTATTTTGTTAAATTAGGGCAAATAATATAGTCATCAAGAAAGTACAGAAAATACAAAAGCCATCACACCATACCACCCAAAATTAGTGACAAAAATAAAGAAGAATTAAAATATTTAATCCTTTCATTTTCTTTTTTATGTGGATATTTTTTTGAAATATATGCAGGAAATGCAGGAAACACAAAAGAAATTCACTTAACAGAGTTGTGTATGAAATAGAAAAAGATACCCTTTTCTCCATGATTGGATGTTAAATGTGTCTGAGACTAATGAAGAGTCTCAGGTCCAAAAAATCTTCTTCTGATCAATTTTCTTCAAAAAGTTACTTATATCAAATTTGTTAGAGCTTTAAGTAATTAGGGATAGTCATCATTTTGCATTTTTACAAGCTGGGAGATAAGTTTATACATTTTAATTTTTAGGACAAATTAAGTCTATATATTTAGTAAATTTATTTCAGAGCAGAAACTGACAGTTGAGATTGAACAAAAGGTTTGAATCAAGCTATTTACTTAAATCAACAGCGAAATCCAATTATATTTAAGCAATAATATAATTGATATAAAAAGAGTACTTGCAACTGCTCAGGTAAGTATGACTATTGCATCATTTGAACAAAATGTGTTTATGTGTCTTTAGAGCACTTCTGTAATATAGACTTTCACTAGTGCTGATTAACTCTCATTCTTAGTGGTCCACATGTTTGAGATCTTTCTGCATAAACAGGATACATTTTTTTAATGTTAAGCAAAGGGGAAATCAAATTATAGAAAATTCTACTTTCAAATTTTAATTTAATATACAATGCAATACAAGTGCAAAGGAGTAGCAACTCATAAATTTATGGGTAATTCAAGAAGAACAAAGAACATGAACAAAAAACAGGTAAAAATTTAATATTTGGAAATGCAGTAGTTGAAATGTTTCCAAAAGAATCTAGAAAAGAATGTAGAACACAATGGCACATTTGAGATGAAAAACCATCTCTGTGTATACATACACTCATCTTTGATTGACCACCACTTCTTTACTCCCTGCTTCATGATCCTCTGTTGGGTACTTTCTCACCCCAGCATCTGTCTTTCGAGGGCTCATCCACATTTCCCTGGTTCTTCCAGGAGTACCCTGACAGCTCAGAGCATCCATGTGGCAGGGAACTCAAGCCTGAATTGTTCCCAATGCAGCCAGATGAAGCAGGTGACAGCATTCATCTCCTTACTTGTGGAAACAAAAGGACAACCACTAAATACTGTCTAGGTTTGCCTAAGTTTGTGACCACTCTTGGCAAAGAAATAATCTGACTAGGCCATAAAAAATATCTGATTGGTTCAACACTAATTGTTTTAGCAATTTGCATATCCATAATAAAATAAACTTCAAGATCAATGACCATTGCTTAAAGCTTCTTTCATAATAAACATATACCACCACTTGATAAGTGCTTGACAGTTTTAAAAACTCATTCACGTATACATGGGTCACAGTTATTAGCCTACCTAAGAGCAGTTAAAACAGTGCATGCTTGAGGGACAGGCACTCAACCTTGGACCCTCACTTTTGCTCAGATATGTTACGTGCTTACCACATGGCAGGCTGGTCCTACATGCAAAGAATTCAGGGACAGATAAAACATGTCCCCTTTCCTTGAAGAGTTTACAATCCACCGGGGAAAAAGGACACATAGACAGTACTTTTGAGTACTGTATAATATGAAACGTGCTCTGATAGAGGAATGCCTTAGGCATTATCACAGGGCAGATGTTACTCACAAGTAAGTGTGTGTGTCTTTGGGGGGAATGCCTCCATGTAGAGCTGATGCCTGACTTGAATCTTAAGAGATGATAAAGAATTAATAGGTGAATGATAAGGAAATGACAGGGCAGGGAGATGGTGGACCTATAAAAACATAAAATAAAATAAAGTAAAAGCATGTGCAGATGTGCAGAGGGAAAACACACAAGTCCTTACTACAAGAGGATAAAGGAAAAAGTAGGTTTGGGAAGAAGTTAGAGAGGAAGGCAGAGATCACAGAGAGTATAATAAGAATTGGAGTCTTTATCAGTATGGAAAAATTACTGTATCTATTTTAGATAGAAACCTTATAATTTAAAAGAATGGATTTTAGTGAGACAAGCCTCCTCATGAGCCTATAACAGAGTTATGATTAAAGGTACTACAGGAGAAGCAGAAAAAAGATAAACCCCAACTCCAGGTCTCAGGCAAGTTACATTTGATAAGAAAAATAATTATATATATTTGCATATGCAAATACAAAATCTAGTCACAACAAAGAACAAAAAGAGTAGTAGGTCTATTAAGTGCTTGCTATTAAGCTTTGCTTGAAATTATTAAAGAAAGATTCATAGAGGAGTTCAGATATAATTGCTAGGATTGTCATTGAAGAAAGGAAAAGAAAAAATATTTCAGAGGGCAGAATAGAATGTACAAACATGTAGAGTGGAAAAATAGAAATACATTGCTATGCTTGGGACAATAAAGAAGTCAGTATAGCTGGGAAGATAAGTGGCAGACACTGTCAACCCTGCTAGGTGTTACTACAGACAGGACTCTGATTTCTCCCCAACGGGAACTGAAGTGTTAGCCTCTCTGTGAATAAGCCATTGCTTTCCTCAAGGTCTCATGCAAATATTTCTTAAATATTTTTAGCAATGATCAAAAAAAAATATTTTTAGCAATGATCATTGTAGTCAAAATTAAATACAAAAGGAAAGAGGGAAAGATAAGTAGAGAGATTAGAAAGTAACAAAAAAGGTATTGCAGTAGTTAATTGATGTTTGTAAACTCTAAGACAGTTCTGGATGCATTAGAGATCACAGGAATCAGGCATGAGTTAATAAATACTGGACAAAGATATTTCTCCAAATTCTCTTTGTCTCCAAAATGGTCTTTTCTCCACTGTGAAGACATTGTTTTCATGCAAACTCCTAGGTTATACCAAAGGTTTGTTACATGACCTGTAGTTATTTAATTTTATATTCTTTCTCACTCAAAGTGTGAGTCAATATCAGTACCTATGGCTGAACGTAGAAATACCTATGTCCCTGATGCTGTGACTGAAGCATTTTGGGGTCGGTTTCCCTTGAAGAAATCTTTTCCTATAAGTCTTCGTTTTCCTTGCATTTTGTCCATTATAACATAGTATTCACAGGAGAATTCACATCAAATCTAAATACTGGCATGTGACTGTAAACTTTTTTTATTTAAAGAATGCTGTGTAGCTGTTCATAACATATAGAAGCCGGTTTATTTTTTGGGAAGGTTCAGAAAGAATAAACCAGTAATTTTCTTTCACTGAGATCAGTGGAAACTGCTTTCTGTTAGATCGATGCATAAAAAATTTAGTTTTAATACCTTTGCAATACCTTAGCATTGACATCTGTATGTTTAGAAATGAGTGTTGTAAACCTTCAGCATTTTATAAATGAAAAGAAGAAATGATTTAATTATAAGTAGTGTATACAATATTATGATTATTATTGTTAGTGATAATATCAGTAAGAGATGATCCAAGGACAAATGAATATATATTTTTCCAATTTATATGTTGATAAAGTCACTTAAGCAAATTAAAACCTCCACCTCTCTGCAGGACAATACATTATTCTCTATACAGACAAATAATTATGAAAGAATAAGTCAATTTTAGAATTTATTAAGCACAGTATTCTACCTTACATCTATCATGCAATGAAGCATCAAAAGGTAACTTATGGAGAAATTGATATTTCAAATTATTGAGTTATATTTTGCAAACCATTTCTTTTGATGAACTTATTTCCTGATCAGAACAATGCTGTATACATTTTGATCATTGTACATTTTTTTCCATTTTTGTCTTTCAAGTTCAAGTCTGGATATCTTGAGTTTGTTGTTTATCCCCCCATTAAATTGCCTGAACCCTATCTCAAAGTCGAAATCATGCTTATGTTACATAAAACCCAAGGGGAAATTTGTTTCCTGCAGGGCCTCGGTTAAAAAGATGCCTTTCCATATAAAGATCTTTAATATTTCTGAAATCACATTTTCCCTGAATGTTAAAATCTGCTTTTCATTACACTGCAGTGGTAAATGCTTTTCCTTGGGCATTTGTGATCCAAAGCTTACCTCAGCAGGGTCACTCCACAGTCTCTTAAAGTAAACCTGAAGCACACACTTAGGAGGTGCTGTCACCAAGCTCAGCTGTGGCAGAGGCAGTACCAGGACTGTACTGCTCAGAGTGGGTCACATCATTCTACCAGCGCACGCACTGTCACTGGGCTGGGGAACTTCTTACCTAATTGTTTTGCATTAAGTCTGTGTTTCCAAAGACAACAAAGTTAAACATTTATATTTTCAGGAGGTGAAAAGTGAAAGAGAAAAAGTGAATAATGCATACCCTTAATGATCACACTCAAACAACTGCTAAATTTTCTTTTCATCCAAATAAAAAAAAATGTTGTTTTTGTGTTTTTCTTAGATACCGTTTCCTTCTAAAGGCCAGGAAATAGCTAGGTGGCTTGAAGAACTAACCCCCATGAAGGTGCTCTCTGATTGAGTGGTTGCCACCTTCATTTCTTATAGCGACAGTTTCATGGGAAGAGTCCCACGGTTTTAGGGCTTATAGTTTCTAAAAGCTGATTGATCGACATCCGCTATCGGAGGGAAACATGCTGCTCCACAGTGCAGATAGGTAGTCACTTCCTCTCTAGTAACTTTAACAGCCTGTAACACAGAGGGGGCCATTGAGAAAGTTAGATATTATTTGAACTCATTAATATTCTGCTATGAACTTTGTTACTAGGCAATTATTAAAATGAACCAATCTGTGGCCTTGTGAAAACTACGTTTAATGAAGCTTGCAAGTGGAAATTTATTTCTTCTATTTATCGCCAAATATCAAAACCAGACCTTCTTAAGGGAGGCAATAACCTTAGTCCAAAGAAAATCAGCCATAATACAATCGCTTGCATGTAAAGATTAAGCATGTACATAAACCAGAAAGACAATTCTGGTTTGATTCTAGCAGGAATGGATTACTGTCCTTCTGTAATCTTTCCTTTGAAAAAATGATTATCCAAATAATATATTCACAAGTTCTAATTTCAGTACCTCTTCATCATCAAGAGGAAAGGTGATTAAATATTTAGCACTCACAGTTCCCTATGGAGTAGTTATTATCGTCCCCATTATAAAATGAGGAAAAAAAACACTAAGAAGGATTAAATAAATTGCCTAAGGACAAGCTAGACAGTGGCACAGACAGGATTCAAACCTATATCTGACTTGAAGCATATTCTTTTTCACTTCCCTATGTTTCCTCCCAATAAATAATTATTAAGATTGTATTACATGAAGGATATTGTGAAGAGACTATATAGGCTACAAATAAAAATAAGGTCCCTCATTAACTGATACAGTAAATTTACTGATACAAGGTTACACTCTTTGTATGTAGAGAGGAGGGACTGATCATCAAGACTAGAACTTTCTGGGAAAGTCTTTGCCTGGAAAGGAGCAAAGAACCCCTGGCTGAAAGCAGAACATGCTCAAAACTGAAGTAGGCAGGGCAGCTGCCTCGAATACCATTCCTATTCATCATTGGCACGTAAGACAAGATCTTATACATAGTGGATGTTAAGTAGAGAGTTGTTTGATAGGAATGAGGACTAATTAATAAAATAATTTGGCTGAATTGAAGGTTTTTAGGTAGAAAAATAGTGTAAGAGATAAAATTGAGCGGATAGATAAAAAGAGAGCGTGTAGAGTGATCTCACTGCAAGGCTATGGGTTTTGACGTTTAATGGCTGAAAATGGGAGAGGCCAAGTAGGTTGGATACCAAAAGACAAAGATCAGATGTGTTGTCTAGGAGGGACTGGTGTGAGCAATACAGTAACCTGGATGTGAAATAATGAGAACCTGGGCTGGGATTCTTAGGAGGGAACAAAAAGGAATAGCCTTGCACGTGTAATAGTGAAAACCTACTTCGAGAATATGTATGACATATGTATTTCAAAAAAATGAATACATCCCTGTTAGCAAGTTTCTCTTACAATTGAAGATATAGAAAGAAATATTGGTATTAAAATGAATTTATTTAGATTCTAGGAAACAAATTTTAAAGCAGTTTTTTTTTTTACATTTGACTAGCATTTACCATTCAATTGTAGCCTATATCCTTTTGTGTATATATATATATATATTAACTTACTGACAAACTCTCATGGAGTCTACACTGAACAAAGGCACCAGACTTTTCCAGTACTTTAACAATGCACTTAGTCTTCCCATATTAAGGGGGAAAACATGATGTTAAAACCTTAGGCCAAGAAGATAACATCTTACCTCTGAATTATGTGAGATTAAAAGTTAAAAAAATAAAAATGAAGCTTATTTGCTTTCTCTAATTTCTTTTTACTGTGAAAAAAAAACAAGCAAGAAAAACCTAAAATTACAAGATCATCTGTTATTTGGACTTAATAGAATTCAGTCTTTAAGTGGATTTTTTGTTTTTAATCCTGGTCTCCTACTACAATCAAAATAAGATATATTGGTGACCTGCCACTAGTCAAGTAGAACGTCATAGTACAAGTGCATTGTTATTATGCTCAGGGCTCTCATAGGTCAACCAAGGTAAACTAACACCCAGAAGTCACCCAGATTTGCCCTTCAAAATCACTTGCAGCTATTTGTTATTTAATCTCCACGACAATGCATTTGTGACATAGGTCAAGATCTCTTTGTAGGCAACCAGGTGGCTGAGTCAAGCCACATGAAATTCAGGGTTTTAGGTCCTTATTGAACAGCTCAATTTTCATCTCTCTGTTTATTAGACCAAAGTAAGTAATAAGACCTAACCCAACTATGTATTCAAAGTGCATGACCATAAAAGATAGATGTCTTGGCCACAATAAAAATTTTAAAACAAAAAATAAATAAAAAGATGTTTCATACAGCTGTGGAGTTTGGGTTTATAGAATAGTATTTGTTAACACAATAACAATCTTAGCATTAAGAGCTTATATTTCTTAAAAGCTCTTCAGAGCTCAGAATACTCACTAATGTACCGTGGCAGATGGCATATAAATGGGCCTGCTTCCTATTTTGTTTAGCTTTTGTTTTAAACTTATTTATTAATCCACAAAAGAAGCAAAGAGAAGTGTTTTCTATAGGAAAAGTATAAAAGCAGAGATTATGAATGTAAAAAATAAAGACTGGTGTAAGAACCAGCCCTGAAATAATGGGAAATAGATTTCTGTCAAAGAGCAAAAGTAATAATAATAATAATAAGGGAAAAATCTAGATTTTTCCACTTTTAATGTGAAAAGGGAAACAGTGTTCATCTTCTTGTGTTAAACCTCACCTCTCACCTAACACGTCAGTTCTAAGTTTTAATATTAAATGTCTGTCAGTGTAGTCATAATAATGAGTTTTGTCTGTCTCTCTCTATATATTTACATTTAAATTCATAACACACTATCATTTGATGCATTCATGTTATAAAATGTCAATGTTTTATTTTACATGTATAAAGAGATAGGCAAAAATTAAGGGAATAAAAAAAGGATCAGAAACAATGTAGTACAATAACAGTGACACAAAGAATCCCCGGGAGTCATATAGAACTTTATCTCTCTGCAAGAGGCCAGCAGGCTTCCTTACTTAAAACAGATACTTGTTTCTGCATTCTCTGTCCACATCTATGAAGCAATAGACTAAGAAGCAACACACCAACTATCAAGTTCCTTTCCTACTATTTAATTACAGTATACTTTTCACACAGCCACTGAACTTTTCTGTGCCTTAGTTTAGTCATGTGGAAAATTAATGTGTCAGACTATAATCTTTTAGGTTTCTTCTATTTCTAAGCATCAGGAAGTATAGACAAATTAAAGATATTTTATTTTCTTAAATTGAATTTAGAGATTTTTTTCATAGCTAATATTTTTTTTTTAAAAAAAAGACCAAGTTCTGATATCAAATGCAGAATCTCACTATGTGCATGGGGCCAAATATTTCCAAGGAGAAATGCAAGTTTGTGTGTCTGTTGTGTCTGTGTATGTGTGGTATTTGTGCACACCTACATACATGTATAAGTGCACACTAATGGGATAGCATATTGATTACTCTATGAGTCTAAAATCTATATCTTCTCATGTAAATATGAACCATATTAATTTCATGAGCTATTCTATTGGTTTTATAATATGTAAAAGATAAAATCATAAAAGTCATCCAAATGTACCAGTTCTAATTGGAAATTGGTTTAAAAATCATATATGCAAAAGTTAGTCTGGTCTTACTTTACAATAGATGGATTCAGTAAAGACGTTTAGACTTACAGAATAAGTTTATAGTCATCCTAATTGAGAATAATGTATTTTTTAATTTGACTATCTATGACTTGTGTGTTGCACTGAATGAGAGGTAAGATACAGAGGGGACTATTGCATCAACTACTGTGAATTTTACTGGGTTATTGAATGTTGTGGTGCCGGTGTGGCAAAGTCCCAATAATTTCAAAATTAATTATTTAGGTTTGAAAATCCAGCAATTTCATGAAGCCAGAAGTGAACCACAATGGCATCCTCTTTGCTACACTGGTATTCAAAGCAATGTACACAAAGTGAATGTCCTGAACCAAGCTGCCTTTGTTTGAATTCCAGCTCCAGCTCTGTCACTTTCAAACAAGTCACTTGGACAAGTTATTTAATCTCTCTATAACTTAATGTCTTCCTTCTTGCAAAGAAGGTGGTAATCGTTTTTACCTTATAGAATGGAATCTATGTGCTTAGAAAAAAAGGCAAGCAGAGAGTAAACATATGATAAATGTCTGATGTCTACTTTTCCATTTAGTATCCCTTGACAGGCTCTGTACAGTTCTGAGAAAGCTCTTCTTTCTTTTCTTTTTTTTTTTTTTTGGTACACCATTCCTGGAAGTACTGCAGTACCAGGTCAATGCGTGGAGTGGATGGAGCAAGCTCCTATTCCATCTCCCTACCCCAAAAATCCATTTAATATATTGTCCTCAGATAGAGAATGTATCAGATATTAAACTGGTAAGAACAGATACTACAATTGATCTTAGCCAAAAGGCCGAGAAGCAATAAGCTCTTCTTTTTGATGTTTCCTTCATGGACTCTTTACCTACTAGCCACCTCCCTTTAGGCAATAGCTTTCTGTGATAAGATGAGACTCGATAAGATTTTCAGGCCTTTATTTTTCTTCACTCATGGATGAAGAAATTAATTAACTCAATAAATATCTACTGAATAAATATTATGTGCCTGGTACTATTGTAGACATTGTGGTCACATGAATCCTGTGTCAGAGGAAGATTCTATGGGTTAAAATAACATAAAGCTATGGAGTTTCCATTACTCCATAAGGTGACATTTGAACAGGGACATCTAAGAAGAGAGCCAGAGAGAGGCCCCAAGAGATGAGAAAACACAGTGCTTCATAAGAAATGTAGCTTTTACTCTCAGAGTGGTGTGGAACCATTGAAGGGTCTGAGCCGAGAAGCACATGATCTAACATGGTTACAAACAAAACATAAAAAAGAAAACAAGCCTTTGGCTGCTGTATCGCATATAGATTATAGGAAGACAAGTGCCCATGCAGTCAGAAGGGTAATGAAATAATCTAGGCAAGAAATAATAGTATCTTGAACAAGGGTAGCCATGATGAAGATGAAGAAAGAATTTGGATTCTGCGTGTGCAGCATTTGAGAATAGAACAACAGGATTTGTTTACTGATTGTGGATGAAAGAGAAAGAGAGGTTAAGGACAATTTCAATTTTTTTGGTATGAGTATCTGGAAGGTGCCATTGATTTTTAATGAAGTGGAAAATTTGTAGGATGGGTAGGGTTTGGGCAATCAGAGAGAATCAGGAGAGTCTGATTTTGTGAATGTGCTTAAATTTGAGATGGCTATTAGATATTTATGTGGCTTCATTAAGGAGGTCACAGCGTAAAAAGTCAAGGTGTGGTTACTCTTGGGTGGACTCCTCGTTATCATAATGTTTTTGATATGCTCACTGCTATCATGCATTGACCCCATCTTGTTAGTCATTTCTCTCATTATATCCATACAAGTTAATATAATAATAAGTAATAAGAATGTCTTTCTTTCCACCCCACCCAACAAGGTATTGGTCATCTCTGTAAGCAAGATGGACAGCTGTGTGGCGTGCATCACAGGGACAGCCTCACCAATTCTCGGTTCCATGTTTTGTCACAACTCCACATTTTGACATTATTTTCCTTACATTATATCTCTGCATCCACAGCTCGTTGAACTTCAATCTCATACACAGCAAGATGTATGGGGTGATTATTGACTCTGAGCAGAAGAAGAAAAAAATGAAACAAAATAATTGACTAGTTTTGACTATCCAATTTAGTCAGTATAGTGATCCCTGCAGATGATGGTAAGCGCTTTAAATCACGTCATTCCATCAGTCTGAATGTAAGTGTTCCTCCTATGATTGGTCCTCACTTTCCCCTCTGACCTACCCCTACTTTTGATGTCTTTCTGGTCTGTTCTAAGCATATTTAGCAACATGGGAATGGAATTTTATTTACTCCTGAGAATTCTGATGACTCATTAGCTGAGATGATTTTGTTACACTGCATTAATGTGCTTGTTATTACAGACTGTACAATAAAAGCATGTATTCTCTTTTATTTAAAAGTTTGTTCTAAATATACACAAAATCATATGTAACGCCTGCAAGGATCAAAATTGCTACACTTTGCATTTCATATATTTTCTTTTCTTGCCCTACCTGCCTACTCTGTCTTGCATTTCATTCTAGATCATTTATCTTTAATTGAATATAATCATTTCTCACCAGAGTTCCTCTTTTTACTCTAGGAAGTTGACTCTAAATTCTTCAAATGCTCAAAATTCAATAAACATTTACTAATACAATGAGATTCATTCTTTGGAATGTCTCTAAAACAATGTGTGTTCCGTGCACCAAATCAAAATATGCATACCATTAGCCCTGTATTTCCAAAGCTGGTTCTGATTACTAGTTGAAAATTCCCCTGTTATTCATTAAAGGCTGAGATTCTTTTAAAATGCTTATTTACGGCTGCTTGGTCCTCAGGGGCAGACTGTGGATTTAATCGCCTACAGCACCACAATCTCTTCTAACATTTGGCCAACTGAGCATTAGGTAACTTGCTGGCCGAGGGGCACTACATTCCTACTCAGTGTATGGACAAGGTAGCCAGGATCCGATATGCTTCGTTTACTTCCAAGTATTATTAACGCTAATGAGCATACTTCCACACATCAAGAAAAGATACAGAATAGAGTCACTGCTTCCCAGACTTCATTAAGCACAGTATTATTTTATTCAGGGGCAAGTCTCTAATTTTAGAATGTTCTATAAAGACAGATGAAAACAAATACACTGTAATTAATAAAAAGTATTGCTTGCCTCTTTAATAGGTGGAATGTATTCAGATACAACTGTGAGTTTTAAAAGATACTTCCTAAGGATGAAAGGAGGAGATAATTAGTGTAATATAATAGAAAGTAATACATTAAATTACAATGAATTTTATTTTATCTTGTTATAAGTAAAACAGGCAGGTGTCTATATTAACTTTGTATCTTCTTTTGTGACTTTTACATATGACATAAGTTTCTCATTTAAATTTAATTTTGTTATGAGATTAATATTATGTTATTAACTACATATTTATAAGCCTTCAGTTCTGCATTTGCAATATAAATTAAAAGAAGTCTTCCTCTTGGAAATGTCAGATTATTATTTTTTTTTAACTCTAAACCCAGAGTATATTTTCAAGATCTCTTCTAAAATGATAACCTTCCTAGGAGTTTAAGTACATCTCTGGATTAGTCTGGCTTCAGTGAGGTTAAACGTAGCAACAGTGTGCCTACAAAGAGATACGATAAGCAGTTATAATGGGCATCACTCAACACAGCACCAAATATAAATCAAAACTAACAAACACTCTCCCCCACAAATCCTCTCAAGTTAAGTTCTTCAAATTTAATTATTATAGCAAATGGTAATATAACAAGGGTGTCTACTGTCAGAAAAAAAAATGTTTAAAGCAGATGTGAACCATACAAGCATATGTAAACCACATGCAATCCACAGCAAGGTCACAGGACTCATTGAAAGAGCACATGTGGAATACGTGAACCACATGTGGACACATGTTGCAAAATCATGTGTTTCTGTTCATTGCCAAGACTCAGATCATATTCTAAAGAAATCAGGGACTCTTAAATAAACTTTGTACTTCTTAAGGTAAATGGATACCTTTTTGTTTAAAATCCCTTAGTGCAAGCAGACAAGGGTCCTCAACACTCTGTGCTTGAAAGTACTCAAATCCTTGTTTCACTCCTATTTTCCCATCCCAGGATAATTCAGTTGATTATTCCAAGGGAATAAAGATTTCATCCTTGCCCACAGCTAATTCTTTGAGGATGCCATAGCTTATAGTAAAACCTAAGTAAACAGAGCCTAAGTGTATGAATTAGGACCAAGTATGACTTGAATGGGTTTTTATTTCCTAAAATAATCAAACTGGCAAGACGGTGATGCCTTATTTTAAGTATCTTGTATAAAATTAAACTCTTCCACACTCATAGAAAATAGTCAGTGTAAAATTTCAAGGAGAATGTAAACTTTATTTTATAATTTGAGGCAATGAGATATTTATATAATTTAAAACGAACATTAAAAGGGCATACACATATACATGGAAATAGGCACAAATGTGTTACCTTTCATCGTAAGTTTCTAGAACATTTTAATAACAGCATCTTATGCATGGAAATTCATTCATTTAGAATTTAAATGTATTATTTCATCTGATCCTCTTCACCACCCTGTAAGAAATGTAGTACAACTAGAAATAGAGATGACAACTACATATTATTGTAGGAAGAACTTAGCATAAAACAACAAGAGGAGTCATAGTTTGGCTCCCTTAGCTATTAGACTTATGACTTCAAACAAGTCATGCACTTTCTTGAGTCTCAGTTTTTTGCATTAAGCAACAAGTAGATTATACACTTGCTTCCTAAATATGCTTATAAATTTCACAAACTATTATATGTAAAGTCACATTGTAAACAGCACTATGTTATATGTGTACATGTTAGTTATTGTCATCCACAGCACATGAGGAACACTTAGATTCAGAAAGGTAAGCCAGTTGTCACCTGAGCAATAATTAGTAGGACTAAGACTAGAAAATAGATGCGTATATCTTAAGATTTCCTCATTTGCTTTCAAAAGCCAAATCTAAGCAGAGTATGCTTTCTATTAATAGGACATTCATTCTAACCGTAACTCAACACATATGTATTGACATCACAGATAATCATTATGATAATAATGTCATGTTCACGTTTATAGAATTTTACATTTTCCAATGTGAAGCAAAATCCAGGCAGTATTTGTCTTTCCTGCTTTGTATAGCAGATATTCAGGGGCTATTGTCCACTTTCTACAGATTAGTATACTAATCTAAATATAAAAAATAAATAAATTATGTAAATTCACATACTTATTAAGAAATTAAACTAAGAATGAAATTCAAGAGATGAACTATTCAGTAAATATTTTCCACTAAGTTAAAATATTGAAATATAACATTGGCAGGCTTTTAATAATATGTGTCTGAATACCCATACACAAAATAATGTTTTTAATGGTGTTGCTATTAAGAATGGAGGTGTAGGAAGAAAATCAAGGAATTGAAAGGAGACAATGTAGCACTGAGTGGAACAGAAGATTTTCCTTTGTTACCCTTTCTGGGAAAATTCAGTAGACTTTTCAGCATTTCCTGAAAAGATAGATACTCCAAGCTGCTTACTGCACTTGAAATCTGTTACTACCTCCTGTTTCTTGTTGCTTTTGAAAGTAACATTCTATTATATCTGAAGATTTTTAAGCTATTCTTCTCAGAGATACGTTTTTGAGCTCTAATGTCTTTTTTAGTATGACTTTTCTCCTTTAAACCTGGCTTATTGTCATTCATACTTCAAGATAAAATCTAATTTCTAATATCACTTCTGTGGATCCTTCCTGGACTCTCCTTGACCGTTGTTTCCATCTTTCCACAGTACTTGTCACATTTTGATACAAATTATTTATTTGCATGTCTACCTTTTATCTCTACTTGTCTGAAAATTCTCTAAGGACAGGTCATTAGTTTTGTTAAGTGTGTATCCATAGTGCTTATTAAAGTTATTTAAAATGGCAAATTATGAGTAAATATAAAATGAATGAATAAATGATATGTTGTTGCCTTTCCTTTCTGATATCAGTTGATTTAGAAGCTCACGTGCTCAGTTCAGATGCAATTTGGTGACAGCCACCTTCTGTACTAAACTAACTTCCACTTTAAAAGAAATTAATTCAAATAACCAGTCCACTGGATTTGCATTAATTTCTCTTGAGTGTTTAGTTTATGAACCATTCCTTTAAAGATGTGGCTAGAAGAGTTGTCTGTCTCTTCTATTAGGTGATAATAAGTTACAAATGATATATTATTATTTTTCATGGGCCCTGTTTCCCATGAAGCTGAGGAGAATATTTATGTCAGGTTCACACATAGAATTGTAGACAATATCACTGTATTGGGTCTGGAGTTATTTTTCTGGATTTTGACACTAGATTATGTACACACTTTTACTATACCTTATATCTCCATTGGAAGTACACAAAAGAGTAATATTTTGTCATTCCAATTTGCCACAAGCCATTGACATTTCTATATTAGAGATACAGAGCTGAAAATGTGTCTCACCCCTTTTCATCTCATTTTAATAAGCCATGAGAAATGAGACTCACTCAATATTTTGGCTGTGTATTTTTTACCATGTGCAAGACAGACACAGTACCAACCAGCCTTCCAGAGGGTATGCTGATCTTGCAGGCTTTTCACATTTGATCAACGCAAACTTGACAATCTGATACTTACTTTCTTCCAGGGTTTGGTCTTATACATTGAAACAGTTTCCAACTGAATCAGAACCAATTGTTCTGTCCCTCTTCTCCCATCTAAATCTCTCCCCATAATAATCTCTGCACTTCCATATGACTACAATTATGATCACTATGTTTCATAACTGCCTATTATTATGCATAAGGTGAGGTACAAACTACTTTTGTACACAAGAATGGTTTGTTCAGTCTAGACCCAACCTGTATTATCTGTATTGCTTATTGTTAAACATTTTGTCTGTCTCCTCTTACTCACCTTCATGCTCTAATCACATGAAGATCCTATGGCTTCAAAATATGATTTTTAATTGATTGGCCTGGCTTCTCCTATCATCGCCTCTGCCTGTGACAATCTTACTGATTCCACAATAACCAACCGAAATGTTATCTACTCTATGAATCTTTTCCTTTCAATTCTTTCAGAGCACATGTACTACCTCTAAGGAAGAAATCATCACACTGTAGTAAAATTATTTGCTAATGTGTCCTTCCTTGTACTTGTCTGAAGAATTTATCAAGGTAACAAACTATATCATATTCATATTCCATATATGACACCTCATAGGAAGTGATGGAGAGAGGGAGCAGCCAGTCTTCCATGATGAGGAACAGTTAATGCACATATCTCCAAATATTCTTTAGATCCTAATAAAAAATTGTCATTCTTAATTTCTAGCGATTCCTTTTATAGATGAGGATGCCTCTGAAGATAAGGTAAATCCTTTAGATTCTGAACAGGTCTGTTTGCTTTTTTACAGAATATTGTATGTGTTTGGTTGGGAGGCTCTTTTCAGGTACAGGCTTTTTAAAAATATATATATTTTTAATTATTATGGGTACATTATCGTCATATATGTTTATAGGATACATGTGATGTTTTGATACAGGCATACAATGTATATTAATCAAATCAGATTAATTGGGGTATCCATCACATCAAGCATTCCAATTCCACTAATTTCATTATCTTAACGTATACTCCACCATTGTGGATTATATTCATTTTGTTGTGCTATAAAATATTGTTCATTCTATCTAACTAACTATATTTTTTTCACCCATTAACCATTGGTATTTTATCTCCCCCCTCTGCACTACCATTCCCAACTCTTGTTAACTATCATTCTACTGTCTCCATGAGATCAATTCTTTTTAAATATTTACCTCCTGCATGTGAGTGAGAACATGTGAGATTTTAATCTGATTAAAAAATGGGCAAAAGATCTGAATGGACATTTCTCAGAAGAACACATACAAATGGCCAACAGGTATATGAAAAAGTGCTCACCATTACTATTCACCAGAGAAATGCAAACCAAAACTACAATGAGATATCTCAGCCCAATTAAAATGGCTTTTATAAAAAAGACATCCAATAATAAATGCTGGTAAGGATGTGGAGAAAGGGGAACCCTTATACACTTTTGGTGGGGATGTATACTATGAAAAACAGCATTGAGGTTCCTCAAAAAACTAAATACAAAGTTACCATATGACCCAGCAATCCCACTGCTAGGTATATATATAAAAGAAAGGAAATCAGTGTATTGAGAGGATATTCGCATTCTCATGTTTATCACAGCACTATTCACAATAGCCAAGATTTGGAATCAACCTAAGTGTCCACCAATGGATGAATGGATAAATTCACTGTGTTATATATACAGAATGGAGTATTATATAGCCATAGAAAGGAATGAAATACTGCCATTTGCGACAACATGGATGGAACTGGAGAACATTATGTTAAGTGAAATAAGGAAAGCACAGAAATACAGACTTGTTTTTAACTTTTGATTTTATTATGACATCAGATCCCAATGACCAACTACTTAAAAGCAACTTATATTTGTATCTATCTTTTGTCTTTGTGTATAATGCTATCAAAGTCAGTGTACCACTAAATTTTATTTCCCTTATACAATCATGCAAATGGCTATTATGGACCCATCTTAGGATCATATCAGCCACACAAAGCATAACTTGCTGAACATATTTAAATAAATAAATAAATACTGAGTGTCTTCAGTGTGCAAGGTGCCTCGGTAAAGAGTAACTCACTGAAAAGCTATGAGATCCTAATGAGTAAAAGGAAATCCTGAAGAGCATGTATAAAAAGTTTCTATAAATATTTATAGAAAGTTTATTTTGTTTCAGTATTCTGATGTTGTGGATGCTGAATAGTGTGAATGTATAAGAAAGAGTTTTGATTTGAGGAACTCCCAGTGGTAAGACTTCCTCCTAAATAGACAGAATAGTGGGCGGTCTCCATGTACTGTGTGTCATACACTAATGGAACATGCCACTCTGCCCAAAGTAACTCGTGAACACACAAACACGCACAGAGACACATTCATTAGAACATTCCCTTTATTTCTTGACATTCTCACTGAAGTTTAACCAGGTATACTAAGTGCATTTTTTAAAATCCCAAAGACACATAGGAGAAGTGACCTTTAATCCCCAGATGTTTTAATGAGTTTATGTTTCAGAGAAATTTGCGAGAGAGCAGGGCTGAGAGAGTGCTGTGAGATGGGAGATAAGGAAGGTAAGAGGTAACACTATGTGGATCTAAAACACTTCACCTTTGTCACAGTATTGCCATGGTTGGAAAGACTGCTTGCCTCTGTCTAGCACTATCAACCCCGAGAATTAACACAAGCATGGACAACATGACAGTCAAAAAGCCTTTTCTTCAAATCCTCCCAACAAGAGGCTAGAGGACAACAATTTTAACAAAATTCCTGCAGGTGCCCAGTAGTGTAGCTTCTTCTTTCAGTTTGTAGTCCTTGTGCCGCTCCTTTCCTGCAATATTTTTATTTTTAAACATTTTTATTGGACTTAAATTATTAACATCCTGAGATGTTTTTGATGATAAACAAATCTCCTATTATTAATATTTGTCTATAGACGCCCACACTCCATCCCAATATAATATAATTTCCATTTTTAGTCAAACTAATCTTGTTGGCATGTGAGAAAAGATGTGTTTCTCATATGATCTACAGAACAATTTATTATGAATTATCAGAGGGTACGGGACAAAGATCACATGAGAATAATTTTTATAGGGTAATATGTTTAATTTTAATTTCTTTGTTTTTCTTATTGGGTTTTTCCACAGAGCACTTTATTGAAGTCAACTAAAAATGTGTATGTTAAGGTTTTCATTTAATATCTTTTCAGTACTGAATGCGGCAGTATTCTTATTCATTTATTAACAATTGCACAAAGGCAAGTGTACATAGGACTGCATTGTTTTTAAGCAACTGCCGACAGAAACTTTTTGCCTACACTATTCAATGAGTTTAATCCGTTTTTTCTCTCTTTCTCAAAAAAAACATGTATTTTGGGGGTATTTAGAAACTCTGCCTAGCAATTTCATTAAGTTAAAGTTTTCATAATTTTCTTTTAAAATCATCTCTAAAAATTATCATATGTGTTCATTTCATTGGAATTAATTTTTAAAGTGATACCAGAGACTCCTTAAAACAAATCTGAACTCCCCTTTTTCCATCATACACACACACACACACACATGTGCATGCACAAAATATTGATAATATAAACATATTGGTTTTGAAATCCAGTCTATTATAAAGAAAGGGAAGTGTGCTGAATTATGTACGAAAAGCTGCATGTACACTTAATTGGGCCTGAAATATGAGACTTGCTTTTTCCCAAAGCCTGCTGCATTATACTGTGAGATATAGAAACAAAATATTTAAATCACTTAGATCATATCAGGACTTATATCTATATCATTGCAAATTTTCTTTCAACACACAATGCTAAAACAAAGAAGCATTAGATTGCGAAGGTACTGCTTATTATAATGTTATCACCTTTTGATAACCTCTGTAGTCTCAAAAGGATTTTCACTGGGTCAAAAATGAAAATTGAGTCATTTGACTAAGGTTTGCTTTCTTGGATTACGCTAGTTCCTGATGCCAATGTGCATTTTTAAACCTTCGCAATGTTAAAAGAATGTGCACATAAACAAGAGGGAGAAGGTCTACCTTGATATTATTTGATGCTACCATGGCTTGTTTGAAAGCATTCTCGTAAAAGAGGTTGGAAGAATTATTTCCAAAAGAGAGTATGGGAATTAGGCACATAATTCTGACAATAGTGGGAGTGGTGAGTTTAATTCTACCCACACATCCTTATGAGCTAAAAGCATTATTTCCAAGCTGCAAGACTTCAGATTTCTGGTTCCAGCAGCAATTCTGTCTGCCAGCATCACATACAGCTTTATTTCCCCAAGGTTTCTACAATATGACACATTTGGATGATGTTCAGTTTCTACCTTGCCCTGTGTACATTCATTTTGTGCATTTTTATTGTTCTCTTAATTATCTGCACATAGATATTAATTCCAGAATGTACAAATATGCTCCATTGTGATTTCTCCACCACATTTTATATGATAACATCACTTATGAATTCTAGTTACAAGTTTTCAGGCAGACGTGTGGTTGATCTAAATTTGTGAGACAACAGCATTCAGATATCTGCTTTCAATTTGTGTGCATGTTTTCCCCTGTTATTTTCCCTTTTTTATGGCTGTATTAATTGTTACCAGAAGTCTCTGTGAAATGACTGAGCAGCCCAACAATGGAACATAGCAGATTAGAAATTATTGTTCTGCTCCATCTGAGAAATGTGTTAATGCAGCCTAATTTTTTTGTCTTGGGACACTCATGGGATGTCACTCCAGTTGATTCTCAGCATGTGGGCCCTAGATCACCACCAGGATATGAGATGTCCTCATGTTGATGCTTTGATTGATTCAGTTGACACCAGTGATACCTGAAGAAATGATGAAGAGAAAACTAACACATCACTAGTGGAAACAGGGCATGGGGAGCTCACTAAGTCTTAAGGCACTAAGGCTAAGGATTAATTAAAGTCTATAGCTGGCGTAAAAGCCATATACTAGCAGCATGCCTTGGTGACTTAGCAGCAGAACGGGGAGCAAAGGGCCCTGCAGTCTAATCCCTGAGCATGATTTACTGTTTGGCCAGGGTTACTTCTGCAAATGTTTTCTGACACAGTGCAATATCTTCTTTCATTTAAAAGGAGAACTTTAAAAAAGTATAAATAAAATTACCAATAACTTGAAGTTATGCTTTAAAAGGAAATGAATTTAAACCACAGTTTGTAATACATGTAACTTCTATATATTTAGACTGGAAGACACTGGCAAAGGTACAGTGGGATACACACTAAAGTTTTAGATGCAATCAATTAAAAAGTAGGATATGTATAATTTGATCTAGTCAATCAAGAAATAACATCACAGGGAGATGCCTCAAAACCCATCCTAGTGTAATATAATTTTTACTGTCACCTTGGCAAATAGTAGAAATTGACACATAACTTTATATTAATTCAGAAAAAGGATATTTTTCTCCTTTTTCCTCCTCCTCTTCTTCTTCCTCCGCCTCTTCCTCCTCCTCTTCTCCTCCTTCTTATCCTTCTCCGCTTTCTCTTTCTCCGGTCCACCTCCTCCTTCTGTGTTTTAACTTTACCAGTTGTTCTTAATCCTAGTTGCGTACTAGAAAGATCCAAGAAACTTTTGACAATACTAATGCCTAGACCCCAACCAGAAAAATTAGTCAGAATCATCAGAATCCCCAGGGCTGTAGCCCTGGCATGGATATATTTTAAAACTCCTCAAGTGAAACAAATGAACATCCAACTTTGAGAACATTCTGAAAATATTAATCAACAGCTGTCTCAGTGTAAATAGCAGCATAATATATGTGGTATGTGTGTGTATGTGTGTCTTTCTACAAACAATTCCCAGAGTAGATTATGAGCTCCCAAATAATAATTTGTTCCATAGTATTGTAATGTTAAACAGTCACTGCCAACTGTTTAGTAATAATGCTATGCTTGACTAATTTTTTTGGCTTGCTTTCTGTCTTTCCCCTTTCCTTTTTCAACCAAATCAGAGGGAGAATGCCTCCAACTTTCCTTAAAAAGCTTGCTTGATTGACAATACTACACTCATGTAAATTTCTTCAACAGAGAAGTGTTTCTGCATTAAGCTGCTAGACGACAAATGGGTGTCATCTCACAGGGTCCAGCTCTCAACACCCAGCTACAAAGTCAACTGCCATTCTCACTCACTTTTAAAATCAGGAGTTCTTTCTTTCTTCTCCCCTCTCCATTTAGGCTGTTAGCAAGCTGCATTTACTCAGTGCAAAAGGGGGTAACACGGTGTTACAGTCTCAATGCTTGTGTCACCCCAAAATTCATATGTTGAAATTCTAACCCCCAAAGTGATGGTGTTATAAGATGGAGCCTTTGGATCAATGATCAGTTCATGAGGGTAGACATGTCATAAATAGGATTAGTGCCCTTGTGAAATAGGCCCAAGGAAATTTATTTGTCCCTCCCACCAAGTGAAGACACAGCAAGATGTTTCCATGTATGTATGAATCAGAAAAAGAGCCCTCACCTGACACTGAATTTAGTGGCACCTTGATCTTAGACTTCCTGGCCTCCAGGAATGTAAATGTGAGAAATGAATTTCTGTGGTCACCCAGTTTGAAGTATTTTGTTATATCAACCTGGATGGACCAAGACTCGTGGCAAGCAGCAATAAATGTTGGCTGCTTAAAGTTTTTGTCTACGTGTGCATTCCAACAAGTATTTACTCAAAACATATTTAAGAAATGTTTCCTGAGTGCCTATTATATGCATACGAGAAGATCATGCTGGATTCTTTCAGGTGGCTCATGAATTTAAACTCTTAGTTTTGGGGGTCCAATGAGAAGGCTATGGCAAGACAGGGTTAGACTTGCAAGAGACTTATTAGGACAAGGAGCATGAGAAGGTGAGGAGAACCTTCGTAACATGATACAGATCTGATACCCCTTGAAGGACAGAAGAAAGTAAAGGAGATTGACTAGGAAGAGTCTCTGACTAAACCACATCTCTAGGGAAAGTTGTCAAGTCTAATGGGGTGTCCTTGAACCAAAGTCCTATTCAAACAATCCCATATTTCACAGGAATGGCCTGTTTTACTGCCCCCAACAAAGCACAGCCCTGTGCTGGGCACAGCCTGCAGAAAGTGTGGCAGTAACTGGAGCCATCAATTAATTATATTTCCCATAGTAGGAGATTTGAGTATCACGTGCTTGAAGTTACTGCAGTTTGTGCCTAATGCCACACACAACCAATTCCTCACGATGTTTGGGGAAACAGCTTCTCCATGGATCCTATGGGCTTCTCTTCCTTAAAAGACCCTTAAAAGTAAAAAAAATCTTTACTTTTTACAGTTCCCCACCTTCTGCAAACAATCTCAGAGCTACACCTGGTACACCTGAATGTTCAGGGGTTGCACTACAATAGAGAACGTCTGAAATTATGAGATTTGGAGTTTATATAGGGTTCTGGCACATTTGTTGCTCCAATTCTCTGGAGGTGAATAGAGAGAGAGACAGAGAGACAGAAAGAGAGACAGAGAGAGAGAAGGAGCAAGAGGAGGAGAAGGAAGAAGAGGAGTAGGAAAGAAAAAGAAAAAGCAAGAAGAGAGAGTTGTACTTTGCCATATAAGCAAGTTATTTCTTTTCTACCTTGAATTGTAATCAAATGACTCTGGAAGAGCTAAGAAAGGAGTCTCCTGGTTTACGCATTCTATTACAATAGAATTCAGGCAAATAGCTCTAGAGCAACATACAATCTCTAATCTCCAAGTTATGTTTACCATGCAAATATCCCTTAGCCAGATTTCCAGTAGTCTTTGCTCAGAAAGCTCTGACTTTGAGAAATAGGAAAATATTCATGAAAATTGTTTCCCACTATGACCTCAAAAGATCTTGGTAGTGTAACTCAAACATTCATTGCTGAAGTTTTGAGCTCCTGTCAATTATTTTCTTCTCAGGCCAGGGTTCCTGAACTTGTCTTTTCACTATCACAATAGGGCTAGGGAGAACTGGGAGGTGTTCAAGGATATCATTTCACTGGGTTTCCACATGAATTCATCCTTGCCTACCCTTTGTAAAAGCAGGCCTATTGCCTCTTGCTGATCAGAACTGACTACTCCTACCATGACAATAACTCCTCTTCACACCTGGTAGTCATCCTAATGGCCTTGCATGATTGGAGATATGGTGTCATAAAGCACACACTCTGATTTAATACAAACACTGCATCCAGAAGGACAGCATCCTATATTTTCAGCATTGCCTTCAAGCTGATGGTTTATCCATCCTTTAGAAAGCCATTCAAGTACTCCTGAAGCCAGGTATTTCTGGCTGGTGTAAAATGTGACCAGTGGAGTCCATGATCACGGGCCCATTCCTGCACCTCTGTCACTGAAAATTGAGACTTCTGGTCAGATGGTATATTGCATACAGTTCTATGTCTATGAATCAGGCATTCCATACTCCCCTGGATAGTTCTTCTGAGGCTCTGAAGGCAAGAAAGGCAAACTCACACTCAGAATAAATATCTATACCAGTGGGGATGAAGAGCTGGACATTCTGTGGAATAAAAGGGGCCCTCTATAGTCAACATGTGGGCAGTTGGTCTTTTATCACTATAGAGCCATATCAAAAGTTCAGCAATGGTCATCCTTTGTTCATGCTTTTAAGAAGCCCTCTGGAAATGAATGTGCCCCACTTTCTGGGATTCTTGCCAGGGTGTTGTTATACCCCACACACAGAGAATGTTTCCAAGTCAACGAATTCTTATCATCCAGTCTGACATTCCAACTCCCTTGATCACACATCCTCAAAATCCAATCCCAGGGTTGCTTCCTTGGCTCCTGAAGTATAAACTAGTTAATTTTTGCATCTTCTATAGTATATAATTTCTTTTTTTCTTCATGAAGCTCTGTATGTCCACAGCCAAGGTGTTCTGGGATTTAATTCTAGTTATCAGCATGGGAGTCAACAAAGGTGGTAGAAGATACTGAGAGGTTACATGTCACATAGTGGAGGAGAGGCTTCTGCAGCACCTTCCAAAACAGGAGAAGTGCTAGCTCTAATGAGGAAAAACTGGAAGACCTCTAAAAATACTGAGGGTTCAGAAGTCTGAAGAACCACATTCTTAGGGGCATACTTCCAGAAGTTTCCATCCCCAATTTTATGTACAGTGTTCAGATCTTCCTTTAGGAGCATCCAAAGGTCCCTGGAGCTCTGCTACTCCAAGAGAGCATCTGTGTGCTTCTGCTCAGCCTTTACCATATAGATAAGAGGCCTTTGGCTGTGATACTTAGCTTTTAACTGCTTATTAATTGCCCTTGGTTTCTCATTTCCTTTCTGCGAGGTGTCAACACAGATTAGCAGTGACCGAGAACTTCACTTTCTTCATAGGCATAGTTTCCAGGATATTTTACAATATGCCTGAATCAGCTATAACTTCAAGTATTTTCCTCCACCAGGATATTTTCCCAGGTATTAATCAGGGAAATATTTAGCAAGTGAATGACTATCTTGTGTCAGGAACTCTCTATACACTAATTGCCATGCAAGATGTGTACTTTACACCAGCATGGTGAAAAGCGAACCAAATACAACTCTTCATCTTACTACCTGTTTTCTTGGACCACTCTGGTTACCACTTTCATTAGTTTGGGTTCTCCATGAAGCAGAAGACAAGATTGGATTAGAGATGCAAATGAGATGGAGGAGGAGTAGGAGAAAGTGGAGAGAACCTTCAGCTTATGATATAAATATGGGTCTTTTGTAAAAATAAGAGTGTTGGGATGAGTATTTTAGAAGGAGGAGTCTCAGCTTGTAGCATAATTCCAGGAATGCTTCAGCTGGGTGGTTGTTTGCTCTTAAACTATACCTGTGCCTTGGAGGAGCCGTGCTTTTCATTGGAATGGATCTGCCTTAGTATCTCCACTGTGTTCAGTCATCGACTAGGAGTGGGCCATGGAAAACATGGCCTTATGGCCAGTGCAATGGTGAATCGATAGGGGCAGCAACTGGAGTAATTGGACATTTATATTCCTCAGAGAGTAATATCTGAGCAGCAAATTTTCATAACCACCTTCTATCTCATTTCTACATGTAGATCTGAGTAAACTGTACTCAGATTGATCCTGTTGCCAAAATCAGTGGAGGAAATTCAGAATGTTCCAAGTAGACCAAAACATGGATTTATAGAGCAGAAGAGCTCCATGGGAAATCAACTTTACTCTTGCACTGAGAAACATCCATACCATCCCCATACTTTTGGTGAGACTCCCAGGGTCATGTCTACTCAGAAAAGAAAAACGAGAAAGGGAGAATTACACTTTGACAATTATTGGGTTCAAGACACTGGCAGGAATTTGAAGGATGTGGAATATGTCCAAAAGAGAATTAGAAAAGTAAAATGCGAGTTGGAGAGACAATTCTGCAGAAGTCTACTCCCTGTCCTCCTGTGCAGGTGCTTTGGTGGAAGCTTAGTGGATGTAAAGACCCATAAGACTGATGGGAGTGGGAGGCCACTGTGGAGTATCACCAATTTAATATTATGAATTCCAATAAATTAGAAGTTGGGATGCAGAGAATAACTTGAAAATACAAAAGTAACATTATAGTTTAAATTATTTTTTAGTTCCAAGCAGTATTTATGTGTGAAACTATAAAATCAACTGTGTTTTCAAGGCACCCTTAGCTGCTAAGAATCTGGCTACATCCCTCAATGAATATATTTTCATAGAAAACAGAAAATGAAACATTACTTTTCAATTTCTGGTCTTGATAAGGACATTTTGGGTAACCATAGGGAGAATATACTCAATTTTTCTGTTTTAGAATAGAAAGCATGTACCATTGCAGAAGCATTTTATCTCACCAAACACCGCAGACAAAACTAGGTCACTACATTGTAATGCAGGGCCCCGAGATGAATCTGAGAAAGTCATTGTAACACCAGTAATGCCAGCAAATTCTCCTCACAAAACACAGACAAATACACACACACAAACACAGAGAGACACATATATGAATTTATAAATATATTTCTAAAAAATTATGAATAATATTTTTTATTTGAAACAAGAGCATTAATTCATTAAAACCCTGCAAAATATATGTAATGCAAAGGTTTTCTGGCAGAAAAGCCACAAAACCATGTCAGTCCTAGAACTAGTCAGAGCAAATACAAAATCTGAAAGTTTCAGGTATGTAAATGAAAATAGCCAAGCTAAAAGGGAGGAAAAAAAGAAACCAGTTAAAAGTATCTTCTCAAACATTCTAGTGTGCCCTGCAATGAACCATTTAGAAAGTCAAGATCAGAGCAGATTTCTGAATGTAGATCAAGTTTTATCAAAGCTAACTGCTTGGTCTGTGAGTGGAACAAAAGACGTAGTTTAACAAATGCAGAAATAATGAGGGTTTCAGATTTCTAACCTAGGCACCAAAAGATACACTCTAGTCTAAAATTTCAAAGCAGGGGTGTTCACAATTGAAACCGTACCATTGCCACATAGAATTTCTGCATAACATTGGCAGAATTTGTAAAAGCAAAAATTTCAGTCATTGCCTCTCTGCATTTCTATAATGAGAAGAAAATATGTGCCATCTCAAACCTACAAGAAATTTTCAAATTCCCGTCTTTATATTTCATGACCAATGAAGGCTGTTTATGCTATGGAAAATTAAACTCATTACTATGCTATAGATTCTCAGGATACTACAGTTCAAAATATTAGTACCAGACACCAGATGACCATATTTCAGAGTTTCAGATTTGAAGTTGTGATTTGGATAATGCTAACACTTTACAAATGATATGTAAAAATTAAATAAACAAAAATAGGTAAAATTGTCTTTTTTTTTTCTTTATGACATCTCCAAAGTAAATTCACTCTCTTCCTGTTCATTCTGGTTAGGAGCACAGGAAATGGAATGAAATCTAGATCTCATGGGTTAATATGTTTCATCATCCCCTTTTAGCTAAGCAACTTAATCTTTATAAATCTCAATTTCCACATGTTAAAACTGAGAATACTGTTATTATCCACCTTGAAGGGCTACTGAGACATTAAAATGTGATCATTCAAGTAACCTACAGTGGCTTACTTATGTTTTTAAAAATGTAGTCATCATGATTGTTATTAATACCATTAGATTAAGTATGCAGCAATTTAAAAGTTCACATACTCATATAATAACTTTTGCATTAAATGAATACGCATTTTCAAGAGTACACCCATTATGAAGGTGTCTGTTGGCTGCTGAAATGGCTGTATTTTTCTTAACATATAAATCTATAGTTGCCCCATATTAATGTCAATAAGAACTTGCAAAGATGCAGATATTGGATCCATGAAAGAATTACTGCAGATATTTTGGCACAGGTTGGAGATTCACCGAAGCAACTTATATGAAATACAATAACTGGTGTTCAACTTTAAACAAAATTCTCATTTTTATTACTTTTACATATTAATATTTGTAAAAAAATATTCTGTAAGTGACTAACAATAAAATATGTTTGCCAGTGTGGGGGTCATAACAAAATTAAAGACCAAAATCTAACTCATAGTGTCAATTCTATCAATTCAGTTCAAATCAACTCTGTTAGTTCACATTGTCTTAATAGCATGCATTGAACAATTATTATGAGAAATACAATTTATTAGGCATTTATAGAAGATACAAATATATAAAGTTATCTATAGAAAAACACTAATTCTGATGAAGCATGTAGGAATAGAGCATGCACTGTGAATCCACATGTAAAAGTTCCATTTTGAAACACTTGATCTTCCTAGATTAATACTACATCAAATAGATCATTAATAAATTCAACCAATAGCTAGTCAAATTTTATGAGCTTTGAAATCACTTCTTCAGTACTGCAATGCAGCACATTAATAATTATGAAATATATACATATAAACAAAGTACTACAATTAATTAACAGGCAAATCTATTTCACATCAGAATTGTGACAAAGTGAATTAAGCAATGACTTTTACACTGATGTGTACTCATTTTGTAGTTGCCTCCTACTGTTTTGGCAAGACTTTCAACTGTTTTCTTGCTCCATCATCTTCCAGCAAGAAAGCCGATAACTATGGCCAGCGTAACAATTTTGGCAGTGGTAGTGCCCAGATGACAACCTCTGGAGTATGTCTTCATCACAGCAACAGCAATGAAATGTGGATCACTTTCTACGCTGGAGACTATTTTGGCTCAATTCAACATGTACAGCTGCGGAACCACCTCCAGTACTATCTTCAAGTAGGGAAACGGTATTGTGAGACAGATATTTTTTTGATGTCCTCTGATTATAAGACTATTCACAATGTGTATATGTGTGTGCATGCATAATTTCGTGTGCATATATTTTATGAGTAAAGACCATAGTTTTTTCAAAAAAAGAAAAAAATTACTTTATCTGTTCGGTGCATCATATTATGTCTCTGAATGCAGGTATATGTGTACATGTACTTGTTTGTATACATACATACACACACACCATCCAAGTCAATTATTCAAACAATTATCATTTGAGAGTTTTTGTATAATATGGGATATGACTATTTCCTTTATGGATTCATTTGGTACATAGTAAATACACAGTGTATTTACTGCCAAACTCTAGATGCTTTGAGGAAGTAACATGTAAAGATACAGATAACCACTATTGAAAAGATGATAGTCCTGCCTGTGGGAAAAGGCATAAGAAATTCAAAAGAACTGGTAAACAAAACAGCACTTCAAAATATTCATTATCTGAGAGACTTGGGCTATGACATTATTTTTAATTATAATTATAGTTATCATTTATCTGTTAAGAATTGTGCTATTCACTATGCACAATTTATCTTATTTAATTCTTACAACAACCCTGTAGAGAAGATATTATTATATTTCCATTTTGGGGATAAGAAAAATGAAACTCAGAGAAACCAATGGTCACATAACTCATAAAGGGTGGAGTTAGATTTTATTTTATTTTTTTT
>VBSM01001124.1:25885370-25896061 GCA_008086735.1 Cheirogaleus medius
GATTCTGTAGATCACTTTGGGCAGTATAGACATTTTAACAATGTTGATTCTGCCAATCCGCAAGCATGGTATGGTCTTCCACCTGTTTACATCCTCTGCTATTTCCTTCTTCAGTATTTCATAGTTCTCCCTGTAGAGATCTTTTACCTCTTTAGTTAAATATATTCCTAGGTACTTTATTTTCTTTGTTGCTGTTTTGAGGGGAATTGAGTCTTTGATTTGGTTCTCACTTTGTTGTTGGCATATATGAATGCCTCTGATTTGTGTGTATTGATTTTGTATCCTGATACCATGGAGTACTATTCAGCTATAAGAAGCAACAGTGATATAGCACCTCTTGTATTTTCCTGGCTAGAGCTGTAACCCATTCTACCAAGTGAAGTATCTCAAGAATGGAAAAAAAGCACCACATGTATTCACCAGCAAATTGGTATTAACTGATCAACACCTAAGTGGACATATAGGAATAACATTTATCAGGTGTTGGGCTGGGGAGGGTGGGGATGGGTATATACATACATAATGAATGCCATGGGCACCAACTGGGGGATGGACATGCTTGAAGCTCTGACTCGAGGGGGGGGGCAAGGGCAATATATGTAACCTTAACATTTGTACCCCCAAAATATGCTGGGAAAAAAATATATTAAAAAAATAATAATAAAGAAAGAAAGAATTATAAGGCAATTGATAAAATGTGAATACTGAATGAATATTTGACACTATTGATGAATTACTAGAAATTTAAGTATAAAATGATATTTGGAACATATTTTTAAAAATTAACAAATTCTTATCTTTTAGTTACATAATGAAATATTTAGAAATGAAGTGATATGATATCTGGGATTTTTATTCGATATTATTTTGGACAGGTAGTTGCAGCTATAGGTAAAAATGAGATTAGATGGAAAATTGATCATTTTGTAGCTCAGTGATGGGTATTGGGAGTTTATTATATGATATGTTTTATCTTTTTATTTATATAGATTTGAAATTATTTACAATAAAATTTTAAGAAATAAGGAGAATTCTTGTATCCTTAGACAAAGAGGTATCTGCAAATAATATGGTCTATGGTGAATGAAGTCACTTCTGCCCTGTGACCACTTTTAGACTTTGAGATGCGGGAGCCTCTAGAAGGGACAAGAAACAAGGCCTCAGGTTGCATGTGTGAGGAGTTGGAAATGAGAGTCCTTCCAAAAAACTGTAATCACATTGAAGAGATGGACCAGAGAAAGTGCACCTTCTAGGACAAGGAAGCAGCAGGGAAATGAATTTCCTCTGTTTTGCCCTAAATCTGAGTGGATATATAGAAGGACAATTTAATACAATAAATACCAAAATAAAGCTAATAGACAAACTCAGATGATTTTACATTTCATAGGATGACCATCACTGGTCAGTGGATTTAAAAATTAAATAAAATGAATCGGGAGACAGCTATATATCAAATAAAATTCAAGAAGCAAAACAAATTGTGTATTTTGTTTTTTTCGGTTGGGTTTGAACAAAAGGATAGTAAAAATAGATCATTAAGATAATTGGGAAAATATAATTATGGGCTAGAAATTAAAAAATACTAAGGAATTATTGTCAGTTTTTACATTTGATCATAGCATGTGGTTGTGTAAGGAAATGTTTATATTTTTAGAAATGCATATTAAAGTATGTGGAGTTGACAAACTATAATATCTGAAGTATGTTTATAAATGTGTTACTTAAAATGTGTCTCTTAGACCAGTAGCATTGGCTTCACATGTGGACTTATAAATGCAGAATCTCAGTCCCCATCACAGACATATTGAATCATAATTTTCATTCTAAAAAGTTTCCTAAGTGATATTTATGGACATCAAAATTTTAGAAACTCTGACTTTACAAACTCAAGAAAAGAAAAGAAAAAGACAAAGAAGATAAAGGAAGACAATGTGGCAGAATTTTTATAAGTGTTAAATTGGGTAAAGGATACCTAAGATTTATTGTATCATTATTTCTACTTATATATGCTTTAGAGATTTTTAAAATTAAATCTAAAAATAATTTTTGAAAAAGACAGCACAAAATTAAAGTCCAACAGACAAATATGTGTAATTTCTTCTTCATTTATTCTCTTCTATCTCTGAATTCTACATAATTTTAAAATTCAATTCTACTATAAAGTTTTAAAGAGAAATACATTGTTAATGCTAGTTAATCTAAAGAGTATACTGTAAGGTAGAAAATCTGATAAATAAGGTTCTTTTCCCTAACACTCATGGTAAAATACAAAGCTATGTCATAAAATGACTAGAATGTGTTCGGCACTAATATATAAACACAAGTTGTGGTTTACAATAATATAATAATATTTAAAATATAACTCTAACAATGGCATATTTTTGTTATTAATCTTGGCAAGAAGCAATATTAAATTAAAGTATACTGTATTTGATGATAATAGAATCAAAGAGGTAGTAATCACTGAAAGAGGAATAACTAACATGGAATTAGGTAATTTGCAAAATGGTCAGAAAATAATAATCAACTTGTATTTTTGTGTGTAAAAATAAGTATAGGAGAAATTCTTTTTCTATATGTAATGAAGTAGAAAAAAGATGACACATGGAAGTTCAAAAATCTTTATAGATATAGCACAAACTTAACTTGAAAGCCAAAAAATTACAATTTCCATCCTTGCAGCATATAAATATTACATTTTGAAGTACTAGGGTTATAAAATACCTTCTGGCCAATTCATGTGCAAAATAGGGTAACCAACATTATTCTTATGCATATTCAAATTCTGCAAAATTAAAGAAAAACAGGACGAAATCATTTTGTCTTATATTTGTAAATGCATTTTCTGGCCTATATTCAAGACAAATTCCTGTGTTTCTTTGTGTTTGAAAGTAGCATTTTGTTCAGTAGTATTTTTTTAAATTGTTATTGTAAAATAAATATTTCCCTGGAAAAATGTCTACCTTTTCCTTCCAAGTAACATAATAGACATATTTACAGAAAGTTATGACTAAACTCCATATACATGGAATTAATGAAACGTATCAGAACCAAGAGTGTTAATTGAATTTTCTGGATTAGCAATTTTTTTCTTTTTTTATCTAAGGACTCCTTTATACTTTTATTAAAGACCTCAAAGTTCTTTAGTTTTTGTGGCTTATATTTATTAATATTTTCTGTGTTAAATTTGAAAATATTAAAAATTAATTAATTTAAAAATAACCATAATAATTTCATTACATGTAAGTATAAATAATACAGTTTTATGAATAAGTATCTTCAAGAACAAAAATATTAATGGTAAAAGTGGCATTATTTTACAATTTCACAAGTCTCAAGAGGTACACAATCTGTAAAACTCTTGATACAATGAGGATCAAAAAAGAGGTAATGATGTCTTAGTATTACTATGAAAATTGTCTTAACCTTACTGATCCCCAGGTGTCTCTGAACCACATATTAAACAAATCCTAATTTAATTTGGCATCATACATTGTTTTGAACCAAAGGATAAGATTCTTGCAGTTTCTAGACAGATTAAAATTTATAATCTTGTCGAAACAGCCACTTCTATTCTTTAGTTAAGGAAATGAATCTTATAATGATTCACTTATTCATCGAACAAATATTTATTTATAGCGATTTTTAACAGGTATTGGACAATGGACTTAATTCAAAAGTAAATAAATGTCCCCATGAACCCTTCTTTCAATGTGCCCTCAATGGATTTACAGTCTGTAAGGGAATACACATAAATCATGAGACACCAAGCCATGTTGAGAATTTTAATATTTATGTACAAAAGGTGACAAAGATATACATAAGAACAGTGTATGTTGAGTGAGACAGTAAGGAAAAATGCAAAGGAAGATTTCTTAGAATAGTGAGGGCTGAGATACGAAGACCAATAACAAATTGAAAGACAATAGTTAGAAAGATGAGGTGGGTGGAGGAATAATGAATAAAGGAAAAAGGCGAGCCTGTAAACATATTTTAATAAATAACATAATTCACTTGGGAAGATGTAAGCAATTCCCCATTTCTGGAGCATAGATCTCCAGGAACATCAGATAAAAGATAGGGAAGGGCAGAGACAGGAGATGTGTGTAAAGGGTTAGGAGAAGGACACAACCAAAAGGCTCATGCAAGTCGTATTCATGGGGTAGATACAGGCGTCCTCAAACTACAGCCCGTGGGCCACCCAGCCTGCCGGGTGTTTTTGCCTTGACTGCCTGTCCTGCTTAGCAGCCGACTAGTCCCGGGCCCACAGTGCGCACTCTCCAATGGTCTGAGGGACAGTGAACTGGCCGCCTGTTTAAAAAGTTTGAGGACCCCTGGAACATTCTGAGGTTTCACTAGAGAATTTTATTTGGTACTAAAGAATAATATAAATAAAGAAATGTATACAGCTCTGTGAACCAATACTATGCATATTTTGATGCATGTCTTTTAAAATTTATTTTTAATTATTTATTTATATATTTCAGAATATTACGAGGATACAAACGCTTTGGTTACATAAATTGCCTTTGCACCACCTGAGTCAGAGCTACAAGCATGTCCACCCCCAGACAGGACACACTGCACCCATCATGTGTGAGTTTACCCATCCCCTCCTCCCCGAAATCATCCCCCCAATGCCCCATAAATGTTACTTCCATATGGGCACATAAGTTTTGATCAATTAATACCAATTTAATGGTGAATACACACAGTTTTTGTTTTTCTATTGTTGTGATACGTCACTGAGAAGAATGGGCGCCAGCTCCATCCAGGATAATACAAGAGGTAGTTCACTATTTCTTTTTATGGCTGAGCAGTACTCCATGGTATACATATACCACATTTTATTAATCCACTGATTTATTTCTGGGCACTTGGGTTGTTTCCACATCTTTGCAATTGTGAAGTGTACTGCTATAAATATTCAAGTGCAGATGTCTTTTTTCATACAATGTCTTTCTGAGCAGAAACTTTGCAAAAGAAGATACATGTCTTTTAATGAACATTTGAATTCATTCTATATGTACCATACCTTGAAGGGCAAATTTTGAAGCATGGGCTTTTTATATGTTTAATTTTAGCAGTTGCTGTTTTTCAAATTTGTACCAGCTGTTCTGCATCTCCAGCAGTGCTAGAGATAGACAACATTTTTCAGTTTAGTGATCCCAATTGGTTTACAGTGGTATTTCATTATGATTTGAACTTACACTTAAGTCTACTGAGTTAATGAGATTGAACATCTATGTTATATGTTGATGTGGACATCTGAATTTCAGGAAGTGTCTGTTGAAGTGTTTGCCAATTTTTTTTATTGTGTTATCTACCTTTTCCTTACAAATTGACAGAAGCCCTTTATACATTCCTTTCTCAGAAAAATGTGATTGGAAATAGTTTCTAACATTGCGTTCATCCTCTCTTAATGGATATTTGATGAGTAAAAGTTGTTAATTTTAAAATAGACTAATTTATTGATTTTTTTCCTTTATATTAAGCACATCTTGCCTATACTAAGAAATCTGTTTGCCTATTCAAAGAGTCAGTAATATGTTTCCAGGTGCTTACTAAAAGCTTTATTGCATAACATTCACATTTAAATATACAATCTATTTTGAATTTATTTTCGTGTATGGTGTGAGATAAAAATTTGATATATTTTCCCCATATGGAAAAACAATAAACATAGCACCATTTATTGAAATAATTATGCTTTTTCTTTCTACTTTATTGCAAAGTCTTTTTTTTCATAAAACATGTTCATATATATCTGATATCTGCTTCTGGACTCTATATTTCCTTCCATTGACCTATTTGTTTGCACCAGTATCTCACTCCTTTAATTATCACAGCTTTAACATAAATATCAGTATCTGGTGGTGTCTCTAGCTTTCTTCTCCTTTTTCCATATTGCCTTAGCTATTCTTGGCAATTTGCATTTGTGTATACTGTTTTCCCAAATATTTTATTGTGATAAAATCTATATAACGTAAAATTTACCATCTTCCACTTTTAAGTGCACATTTCAGTGGTAATAAGTACATTCACATGGTTGTGCACCATCACCACCACCCATCTTCAGAACTCTTAACTTCATACCTATAAAACAATGACCCCCTATTCCTCCTCTTAACACCCACTGGCAACCTTTCTCCTTTTTGTCTCTGTGATTTTTGACTACTCTAGGTGCCTTTGTATTAGTGAAACCATACAGTATTTGAACTTTCATGTCTGGCTTATTTCACTTAGCATAAGTTCACCCATGTGGTAGAGAATGTCAAAAATCCCTTCCCTATGAAGTATAAATAATATTCCTTTCTTTATATATATGTATATAACATATATGTATATAAAATTTATATATAACATTTTATATAACATTGATATAACATTTTATATAACATTTCTTTATATATATGTATTAACATGTTCCCTCTGAAGTATAAATAATATTCCTTTCTTTATATATATGTATACAACATTTTGCTTATCCATCCATCTGTTCATGGACACTTGGATTACTTCCATGTTTTAGTTATTGTGAATATTGCTGCTATGAACGTGGTTGTACAAATATCTCTTCAACATTTTATTTAGGTTGGTGCAAAAGTAATTGTGGTTTTAGCATTATTGAAATTTGCCTTTTGATATTAGACTACATTCTTAAATAAATGTGGTTATCTTATGCATCATTTTGAGGCACATTTCTTGCTTTATGATTTTTACTAATGACATTATTTGCTGTTTATTTTATATTTATTTTAGAAGTACAGAAATGATGTTAAACAAAAAGCAAATTTGAGCAATTTTCTTATTTAAGTTCAAAATGAGTCATAAAGCAGTGGAGACAACTCGCAACATCAACAGCACATTTGGCCCAGGAACTGCAAATGAATGTATAGTGCAGTAGTGGTTCATGAAGTTTTGCAAAGGAGATGAGAGCCTTGAAGATGAGGAGCACAGTGGCTGGCCATGGGAAGTTGACAACAACCATTTGAGAGCACCATCGAAGCTGATCCTCTTATGACTAAACAAGAAGTTGCTGAAGAACTCAAGGTTGACCATTCTACAGTCATTCGGCATTTGAAGCAAATCAGAAAGGTGAAAAAGCTCAAAAAGTGGGTGCCTCAGGAGCTGACCGAAAGTCAAAAAAACTGTTGTTTTGAAGTGTCGTCTTCTTGTATGCAACAACAATGAACCATTTCTCCATAGGACTGTGACATGCAATGAAAAGTTGATTTTATACGACAACCAGGGATGACCAGCTCAGTGGCTGGACCGAGAAGAACTTCCAAAGCACTTCCCAAAGCCAAGCTTTTGCACCAAAAAAGATCATGGTCACTGTTTGGTGGTCTGCTGCCAGTCTGATCCACTATAGCTTTCTGAATCCCAGTGAAACCATTACAGCTGAGAAGTATGCTCAGCAAATGGATGCGATGCACCGAAAACTGCACCACCTGCAGCTGGCATTGGTCAACAGAAAAGGCCCAATTCTTCTCCATGACAAAGCCCAGCCGCCCAACCAATGCTTCCAAAGTTGAACAAATTGGACTACGAAGTTTTGCCTCACCCTCCATATTCACCTGACCTCTCGCCAACCAGCTACCACTTACTTCTTCAAGCATCTCGACAACTTTTTGCAGGGAAAACACTTCCACAACCAGCAGGATGCAGAAAATGCTTCCCAAGACTTTATCAAATTCCAATGCATGGACTTTTACACCACAGGGACAAACTAACTTATTTCTCATTGGCAAAAATATGTTGATTGTAATGGTTCCTATTTTGATTACTAAAGATGTGTTTGAGCCTGATTATAAGGATTTAAAATTCATGGTCTGAAACTGCAATTACTTTTGCACCAAGCTTAATACCTTAAATTACTGTGGTGGGTATATACCCAGAAGTGGAATGGCTGGATCACATGATAATTCTATTTTTGTTTATTTAAGAAACTGTCACGCTGTTTTCCACAGGGGGTGTAGCATTTTTCATTCTCACCAACAATGCACATGAGTTCTGGTTTCTTCACATCCTTGCCAATACTTTCTCTCTTTTTTGATAGCATAAATCCCAATGGGTGTTAAGTGGCATATCATTATTTTTGACTTGCATTTTCCTAATGATTAGTGATGTTGAGCACCTTTTCACACGCTTATCGGTATCTTCAGGTATGTTCTTTGGAGAAATATCTATTCAAATCCTTTGCTCATTTTTGAAAAGTGTTGTTTGGGTTGTTTTTTCTTTTTAATTATTGTTGAATTTTAGAAGTTCTCTAAATATATTGGATATTAATCTCTCATGAGATATATGCTTTGCAAATATTTCCTCCCATTCTGTAGGTTGCCTTTTCGCTCTGTGGACAGTGCTCATTGACCTACCAAAGATTTTAATTTTCATGAAGTCTAATTTGAATATTTTTTCTTTTGTTGCCTGTGCCTTTGGTGACATATCCAAGAAAATACTGTCAGATCAAATGTCATAAAATTTTGTCCCATATTTTCTTATAAGAATTTTATAGTTTTAGGGTTTTTGTTCCCTTTTGAGTTAATTTTTTTTTTTTTTGAAAGAATGTCTTGCTCTGTCACACAGGCAGGAATGAAGTGGCTAAATCATAACTCACTGCAGCCTTGAACTCCTGGCCTCAAGCAATCCTCCTGCTTCGGCTTCCTTAGTAGTTAGAAGTATAGGCATGCACCACCACACCCAGTTAGTGTTTTTGTTTTTTGTTTTTTGTTTTTAAGAGATAGGGTCTCACTATTTTGCCCAGGCTGGTCTCAAACTCATGTCCTCAAGCAATCTTCTCATCTCAGCCTCCCATCTCAGCCTCCCACAGGGATTGCAAGCAGAAGCCACTACACCTGGCGTCTTTTGAATTAATATTTGTATATAATATTAGGTAAGGGTCCAAGTTTATTCTTTTACCTATGAACATCCAGTTTTCCCAACATCATTTGTTGGAAAAACTATCACTTCCCCATTGAATGGTCTTGGCACCCTTGCTGAAAGTCATATACATGAGGTTTTATTTCTCGCTATTTGTTCTGTTCCATTGATCTACATGTCTGTTTTTATGCCAAAATGACACTGTTTTGATTATTTTAGCTTTGAATTAAGTTTTAAAATCAGGAAGTATGATCCTGAATTTTTGTTCTTCCATTTCAAAATTACATTAGCTGTATGGATTCCCTTGAGATTCCATGTGAATTTTAGGATGCAATTTCTATTTCTGAAAAAAAAAAAGAAAAAAAATACCATTTAGATTTTTTTTTCAAGAAAATATGAAAGTATGAAATTTTGGTTACATTTTATATCTTTGCCTCTCCCTGGCAAAGGTTAGAGGTATGCTCTTCCCCTCCCAGGATTGCATTGAATCTGTAGATCATTTTTGGTGGTTTTGACATTTTAACATGAAGTCTTCCAGTCCATAGATATGGAATGTCTCTTTATGTCATTTAAAAAAAATTTAGCAACAATTTATAGTTTTTAGCATGCAAGTCTTTACCATCTTGGTTAAGTTAATTCCTAAGTATTTTACTCTTTTGATGCTGTTATAAATGGAATTGTTTTCTTAACTTCCTTATTAGATTGTTTATCATTAGTGTATAGAAATGCAACTGACTCTGTGTGTTGACGTATCCTGTTACTTTGCTGAATTCATTTATTAGTTCTAACAGGGATTTTTAAATAGATTCTTTAGGATTTTCTACATATAAGATTATATTATCTGAGAACAGAGATAATTTTACTTCTTTCTTTCCAATTTGCATTTCTTTTATTTCTTTATTTGCTCTGGCTAGAACTTTCAGTGCTGTGTTATTAATAAATAGAAGTGCTGAAAACAGGCATGCTTCCCTTGTTCCTGATCTCAGAGAAAAAGCATTTAGTCTTTCACCATCGAGTATGGTGTTGGCCATGGGTTTTTCACATACGGCTTTTATTATGATGAGCTTGTTTCTTTCTATTTCTAGTTTGTTAAAATGTTTTTATCATGAAAGGTGGTGTTGAATTTTGTTAAATGCTTTTTCTGTATCGATTGAAATGTTCATGTGCATTTTGTTCTTTATTCTGTTGTGGTGGTGTGTTAATTTATTTTCATAGTTTAAACCACCCTCACATTCTAGTAATAAATCCCATTGATCCTAATGTATAATCCTTTTAATACACTGCTGAAGTTGGTTTGCTAGTATTGTGGTGAGGATTTTTGATTCAGTGTTTATAGGAGATATCTGCCTATAGTTTTTTATTTGTTTGTTTTTGTTTGTTTCCAGTAATGTTTTTGTCTGGCTTTGGAATCAAAGCAGTGCTGGCCTCATAGAATGAGTCAGGAAGTGTTTCTATTTTTCCTTGTTGAAATTTCTGGAAAAGTTTGAAAAGGATTGGTATTCTTTAAATGTTTCATAGAATTCACAAGTGAAGGCATCAGGTCTAGGACTTTTCTTTGTTGGGAGATTTTTGAATATTGATCTAACCATTTTGTTAGTTATACATCTATTCAATTTTTATATTTTTTATTCAGTATTAGTTGGCTTTGTATTTCTAGAAATTTTTCTCTACATGTAGGTTATCCAATTTGTTGATATATAGCTGTTCATTTTATCCTTTTATAATCCTTTTTATTTCTATAGATTCAGTAATTATTCCCCACTTTCATATTCTGCAGAAATTATTCCACAACATTGAGAATAATGGAA
>VBSM01001124.1:25898756-25911358 GCA_008086735.1 Cheirogaleus medius
AAAAAAAAAAAAAAAAAAAAAAATCTGCAGGATCTGAAGAAATCATCTTTGTAAAAATCTGTAAAAGAGAGAAAGGCAACTTAGAAAACATAGAATGAAAGTCAGGGTGGCTGGATTTTATTGAGGGAGGTAAGAAGTAACAGGAGATAAAAGTCAGATGGGCAGGGCCAGACCCTATAGGGTGTGGAGAGTATATGTAAAGAGTTTGGAAAGTGTAAGAAAGTAACTACAGAAAATACATAAGGTCGGATAAATGAAGGAATTCACAGAGTCCACAGAATACTGGAATCCATGGTACTTTTGTTCTGGGTGATAAGATTACCGACTCTGGTTCCCATTCATAATATTCTTTATTTTACAAATCTTCTACAATAAAATGTTATTAATAATTTTAAATGTTATAAATAGTAATATATAAATACAATTATTTTAGCTATGGGTACTAAATACTACTTTGTAAACATTGTCTAAGACTATTCAGAAAGTTAAATTTCACAATTTTTTTCTTAAAAATGAATTTAATTCTGTCAATCTCAAAGATATTTAGGACATTTACTCATCACATTAACAGTAATCTTTATATAGTTCTGCAGAATATTCTTACGGTGATATTAATTTATATGAAATTATTTATATTCAGCTAATCAAAGAAGATAAAAAATGCAATACAGAAAAACATTACTATTTAAATCATTTTAGTGGAAACTGAAGTAATCAAACCCAATATACAAATAAAAGGAGAAAAAAAGAGCAAGCACACAAATTAAAAACATAGCACTTTTGATCATTTTTCGTAGTCTTTTTAATAAAGTCCTGTCATTATGCTGAAACTCACTTGCAGATTTTAAGCATCCACCATTTCACTTCTGTCATTAAGATATCACCTTCATAAGTACTATTTGTTGTGAACCTGTTAGTAATACTTTGCCTGGGACATAATGTGATGATTTTGTTACTATCTTTGATTCATTTTAGAAACAATTGTTGTTCAAATGGACTATTTTAGTGGATTAGATATTTGTAGTAAGATTTTACCAAGTGGCAACCTCATATGATTGAAAAGAAAGGGTTATATAGGGAAGAGAAAAACTTGTGTTCAGCAATGTTACAGCTGAAACCATTCAAATCAGTTAAGTATCTGGATCTCATCACTGTTTTTAAGATGCAATTTCTTTGTAGTAAGATAGTGGTGACAATGTAACCAATGTAATCAAAGAATGAACAATGTCTAGGCTGATGCATAACTGTCTGTGTGAACAGTTATCTTAATTTTTGCAATTTTAATTTGATAGTGGTTGTCAGGTGATCATGATGTTAAATAAAACATGCACAATTTACACCCTCTTCAATAGTTTAATGAAAACCAGTGCAAATCTTGCCAGAATCTTCTTAGAAAAACCCAAAGATGTTTCACTTCAACAGCCTATTTTGAGATCTATACCAGATGGAACCCACCTTCCTATTTTCTTTCCCAGAATATAGAAAGTGACAGTGGGAATGCCATTTGCTTTCCCTTGGAGAGAAACAATGATTGGTAATATTTAGTTATAATTTTATATTACAATAACATTTGGAATCAATTATGTAATTAATTATAAAATATTTACACATTTGTTTATAAAACTATAAAAATGTTAATGTATATATTTGTCTGATAGTTTAACACTGATTATTAATACACTCTAATTATTTGGAAGGTTTTGTTCTTATTTTGATTTGATATTGATTTTCATGTTTTGTCAATAGTTCCCAAAAATATATATTAGTAACAACAACAATAGAAATGACTATAAAATCACCTTGCAGAACTAAATTTATGTCACATTACCAACTTTTTGTTTTGTTTCATGAAAATTCTACAAAATGCAATCATTATTTATCGTCAACATTGTTAGTATGAAAACAAGGCTTCTAACCTCAAAGTAAAACATTTATTTAACTTAATGGATTTAACATCATTTCTCACAGCATCATCTTTAATTTTTTCAGCATACACTAATATTTGGTAATTCCTACTTTCAGTAATTTGAGATAAGGAACAATGTTATTCATCTTTGTAGCCAAGTACATGCACGATGTTTAGCAAAGGTAGATTTTCAAAAATTTGTTGAATCAATGAAAGAATCCATGTAATCAGCAGAATTTAAAACTTTAAATTACTCTTTAATTCTAAGAAAAAACTGGGTAATTTTTATAGGAATTTACAAAACTTGCTAAGGTACCAGCCTTTGTTTCTTCATCTAAGAGAAATATGAGTCTCTTCCAAAATCTCCAAGCTTCTGGGTCTGTGATTTGTCAATGATTTTAATCCTTATCATTGTCAAGATTTGTTCAATTATTTGAAATGATCAGTTCTCTTGTGAAAATTACAAATTTTATATAGTATACCATACATTTTAACAAATAGCTTACTAATAAATAATAATATCCATAGCATTAATTTAATCTGATTTCCATGAAATGAACATGAGTTAAAATTTCAAGAATATTAATCCATCTAATAAGGGTTAGGATATTTACATAATATTGCTTAAAAATTTATCTTGATTCCTTAATACAGTTTTTCTAGAGGATAGTTCCTGAGAAAACAGTAGAAAAAAAGATAATCTTGATTAATTTAATTCCCAAGTAAACAGAGACTCCACGTACAAGGTATTTGGGAAAACTAATTCACCATTATCGTTTCAGATGTGTGGCTGTATATATGAGACACCTGGAATGTTAGCCAAACCATAAGAAACAGTTTTCTGGAACAGAAGAAACTACTCTACATTCTACCTATGGAAAGATATAAAATCTTAGTTCACTGAAAATTTGCCTCATTTCCCTTTGATAGTTTGTGCCTGCCCAATCCATAGGTCCCCAGTTAAGAACTAGTCTATCATCTATACATCAGAAGAAAAAGTGCCTGTGTGCTATGTTGATAGTCACTCTAAACAAATATTTGTACAGTTGAGATCAGAGATAGAAAATGTCAGTCCCAAATCCATCCATGATGGCACATATTCCAGACAGATGAGTCTGGCTCGGGTTATAAAGGCTTGTGAAATACTTGAATCATATTTTGCAACCCTTGAAAGAATTCAAGTTGGAGATTAGCAGAAACCAGGCTCAGTTCTATCCATAATCCCCTTTATCTGTCTTCTAGCCAACAAAATGAAAACCTTAAAGCCAAACTGACAAATAGAGTGTGAAGGGCCTTCTACAGCGTTTAAGAAAAAAGAAAAAGAAAGAAAGAAACTGAAACCGCTATATGCAGAAAATTGTCTTTTATATTACTCTTATTTTTGTTGTAAATTATAGAAATAATGAAATAAACCTCTAAATAACAATATTCTGCTGGATTCTTTATTAGATGTAACATTCAGAAGTTAACTTGCCTAATGTTACACTGGACATACAACACGAAAACATGAGCAAACAATGTAAATCAGTGTATAAAGACAAATGCCTTTGTGATCCAGAAATTTATTAAAGTCCTGACAATTGGAATCATTAAGATGTAAAAGTATTTAAGACAGTCCTTCAGCTGGAAGTAAAATTGAGAATTCAATGGAAAAAAAAGAGAAATGATGACAGTTAGTTAGATATAAAGTGTAAGATCATTCCATGCATATGAGACAGGCTGTGAAGTTGTACATGAGAGGAACGGTACTAGAGACAGATCAAGTTATCTCTAATTGAGCAAGGATATTTCAAGAGAGGTGAAGAGTATAGTGAACATACAATTCATAACATTCAAGTTAGTTTTTTAAGGGGAAAAAAAAGAGAAACAGCCAGTCAAAAGGCAGGCTGAGCTGATGATGTTGGAAATTCCTCCTCCCATCTAAACATATGGTCATGGTGATCAAAACGTAGCAACATATAAAAAGCGAAGAAACGAACAACAATAAGTGAACAAATTGAGAAAAAAAATGGGAGAGAAATCTACAGTCCCTGAATGTAAGAAGGAAAAAAAAAATTGAACATTAATGTGGCACACAGGAATTCAAGAGAGAACTGGAAAAAATAAGCTTTACTTTTGAGGGCTGTGCTTTAAATATCTGCTGTCCCCTTTTCAAAAACAAAATGCATGCTAAAAGACAATACAATAATATCTTCGAAGTATTGAGGATGTGTAGCTAACCCAGTTAAAATTCTATATCTGGGTAAAAACTCATTCAAGAAAAAGAAGTAAGTTGAGGTATTTTTATTCATAGAGAAAAAGAAATTACCACACACAACTCTGACTGAAAAAATGACTAAGCAGTGTTTTCAGCCACCAAAGTCCTCTGGAAGTATGAAAAGATATTCTGATGCCTGAAACAACAATCTTGAAATTTTTTACTTAACTGAGCTGGGTGGTGCTTGAATATTCTCGTGTGTTTTAGCCATATTAGGGACAAATGATATTCTTGACTAAGAAAGCAAATAAACCCACAAAAAAGCTAGAATGAACTGAAAAATAATAAGCAAAGAAATAAGCAAATTGGGCTGAACTTAAATCCCAGTTGAATATGAAAAATAATACTAGCACTAGGAGATAAGTAAAACAAAGTGGACTAAAATACTTAAAAAATACCAGAAGATTAGAACTCAGATTTTAAATTTTCTGAGTCTCATGTACTCTTCAGGAAAAAGATGAGATAATGATTAGTTTTAGACTTTATAATGTAAAGAATGCATGTTGAAATTTTCAGAAACTACTAAAAATGGGTATTACATATATGATTCATAAAAAGATCATAAAAAGAAAGAAAAAAACTTTTTTATTCTATGAAAAAGGAATGAAAGATGAGATTAAACAAGGAGAATGCAAGAAAGGATAAAGATGCAAAAATAAAAAAGGTCAACATATATCAATAATCAATACATTTGATTACAGAGATAATAACAATATTATAGATTTAAGAATTCCAATTACATGCTGCTTACAGGAGACACATATAAAATATTTATAAGATGCAATGTCATGCTCAATTAAAAAAATTTATTATACTTATGATAAATGTTTTTAATAATTATGTGGCATGATATGTATGCAAATTTCAAAGTCTCAAAGCAATTGAAGATTCAAAGTAATCATGCATTGTTTATAGATGCATTAAAATATAGTGAAAATATTAAAGCATGGGTTGGAAATATTCATACCAAATCCATGATACCAGTTTCTTAAGAAAGTGGAAAATGGAAGTGAAACGGGAGTGGAGAGGAGAAAAAAAGATGACTAGTTCACCTCTAATGTTGTATTTCATATGCAAGTGTATGTATGTGTGTACACACACAATGTTCAAATAATAAGGATACTTAAAAATGAGTTTGGGAAAGTGGTTTTGGTGATGAGATTATTATAAATATGAACTCATTATTTTGCCTTTTATACCAAAATGGAGAATGAAATTCTTGTTTCCACTACTGAATTCTGTGCCATAAATTTGAGATGACCATACTTAAATGACTTGACAACTCCTTTTCATCATGTTATCCAATTTCTTAGTCTTTTTCATTGCTTCTTTCACAGCATGATTCACTGTACAAAATAGTATTAATAAGATTTCAAACAATAAGGGCATTTTTGCAGAAATTATAATTGTCTTGTGAACACCTATATCATGCAATGAGTTCACCTTACTATTTCTATCCATTCTTCAATTAGATTCTAAAATAACAATGGGCTGCTATAGTTTAGTTAATGAGCCAATTATTTTTACAGAAAATGCTAGTTATACACAGCTTTTCTTTTGCTTAATTATGTTTAAAAATAATAAGAATTCATATTACATCTTTACTTGATGTTCATCACACTATTAGTTTGAAAATCCTTATCAATATGCTTTAAAAATATTTAAATCACTGGAATAAACTTTTTAAAACTCACGTCAAAATAAAGTACATTGTATAACTTTCTACTAAAAATGGCATTTGTAATTTTAGTCTTTCTAAAAGCAATGACACATTTCAAAACACAAACCAAATGTATTGAATTACATCTAATATTAACACACTCAATATTTGTGTGAGCACAATTTCTCATCAAAATTTTGTTGCTGCCAGGATAGAAGAAAAATAAGAAAAATAAGAATAGAATTTTATTTAAAGCAAATTTAAGGATTAGAAACCAAAATTCAAATTTCATAGTGAAAGAAAACAGGTTAGTCATTTTAGAGAGAAAGGCAAATAAAGTACAAAAATTATTAAAACATGTCTTGCTCAGGTATAAATAATATATAGTAAGTTTCAGCATTCACTATTTTTAGCCTACTTTAATTAGACATTGTTGCAAGTATTTAAATAACTCAACTGTTGTTCAATGTGGTAGAAGTGATAGAATTTTAAAAGAATATATTAAAATGATGTTACGAAAGTCATATGACGATGTAAAGTTAGTTCTTGTTATTGAAAGTTTGCAGATCAGCCCTGAGAATATATTAATATATTATCTTCAAATTTTAAATGAATGCTAATTTCATAGACAAATATGTGCATCTTATCACATTGATTATTTAATTTTTTTCTTCTGTAATCCAAGTAAAATTTCATGATATCTAGGACTAGTTGAAAAAATGTTAATGAACATATTTTTATGTATATTGCCAAGCCCTTTGAAAAATGAAAATAATTTCTATTATTTTCTATTTTCCTGTAGAATCTCTTGGCTTCCTAAAAATGATTATGTTAAGATATTGGGGAAATATTCTTAGGAAGCAATGGAGGCCATGAGAATGGCCTACATAATCTCCTAATGATCAAAAACAAAGACAAAAAGAAAGCAAAACAAAAGAGAAATAAGATTCATATCTATCTATTTCAAAATGCACACAGGGATATTCATAATACAGAATTTTAAATTTGAATAGATACTACCCTTCAACTAGTTAGCCCCTCCGATTATTCACCCCTTCCATTCTAAGTATGTTGTATTTAGAGTTCAGAGGGGCTCTTTAACTTCCCCTCTGTTGACCACTTACAACTCCAGATTTTCTTACTTCATGTTATAATAGTATTTAATTTATTAAACAAATGTGTATTAGAAACAATTACGTGTGCTAAGCACAGGGGACCAAAGATGAATGAATATTTATTTGTCTTTAAGAAGTATACAGGCTAGTGAGGACAGGCAGAACTGTAAACAGATAACTGCATAAATAGACAAAAGACAGTCTTGTTTGTTTTGAGGAAGAAGTCCCCATAAGCAAGCAACAGGTAAGATACTTTCATTCTCCAAGAGACAGACTTGTGATTAAGAATGCACAAACATCATTCATCTTATTATTCATCAAAGATTATAAGCTATTACAATAACAAAGACTTCTTCATGGCACAGCAGCTAGAGAAGGAAGTATTTCATGAAGCTGTCACATTCAGAGAATATGAAAATGGGACAACAGGAACAATGCAGGAAAGAAAATAAACATGACAGCAGACTAAAGGTTTGCTGTAAATATTCTGACTATGATTAATCTATTTTGTTATGTAGCATGCACGAATGTTAGCATTTTCCATTCATTTGAATGGAATTAGACATGAATTTGAAATTTGAAATTAGACATGAATATTAAAATTGCAAAAGTATTCATAATTGGATTCATTCACAAATTGATAAAAATGGATCAGCACCATAGACCTATTTGTTGGAAACAAAATAGGTAGAACCATCAAAGTCATTAATTATTCTTTGTCAGCCAAGGTGGACAGAAGTTTTATTATGTAGAGGTCAATAGTGGGCCAAGGGCCATTTATTATTTTCATCAATGACTTGGGTGATAGAAAAGTCTGTGAACTTAATAATTTACAGTTCTCTTTAGTTGGAAAGACTGATTAACACTTTGAATGTCAAGATGTCAAGATTCAATATGACCATAATATGACCTCGACAAATTAGAGAAGTGGTTTAAAACAATGCAATTCCATAGGACTACATGTCAGATATAGACTTTAAGGGAATTGGGAAGGAAATGGAAATTATAATAATGTAGGTGATACCATACTAGTGAGAAAGTGTATGAGTGTTTATGCATGTAATATAAGATATAATAAATGATATTGAGTATGGCTTGAGTCAAGAATATAGCAATAGCTTTTAATTTTTTTCCCTCTTGCCTTGGCACAGTGCTTACCCATTTACAAATTATAAATGGTTTTTATACATATTATCGCAATATAGTCAAGTTACATCCAATATCCCTGCTGATAAAATTAATTGTAATTCTAAGATGTGTAAATGAGAAGTATATAACTGTAAATGTGAATGTTTATGAAATCTTTGGAATGCTATGACTATGTAAGTATGTCATACCTTAAAATATGACTCATCTATTCATCTTCACACTAACACATTTACTCATTTGTTTATTAATTAATCATTAGATATTTATAAAGCATCTACTATGTCCCAGGCACTGCACTACATGCTGATAATACAATGTTCAGAAATGCAAGCATTGTCCATATTTTCCTAGAACCTACAGTCTAATAAATAATTACAAATTCTAGTAAATACAGGCAGGCTATTATTATGAGAACATGAGACAGCAAGACTTGTTATCATCTGCCAGATGAGGACAGGCATCCATGGTGAAATGTCTTCTTGCCTGATGTATGAAGTAGATGGTCTAAGGGAATAAGGCAGGAAAGGATTGAATATTTCCTGCAAGGGGACAGCAAGTATTAGGGATTTGAGCTTCAAAAAGGAATATTTTTTGTTGATATTATATGTTCAATGAATACAATTAAGTATTGTTTCTTAACAGATTGCACAAAAATAGAGAAGTAGATATCTGCCAAAATTAGAGGATATACACAGGACTAAGAAATATACCCTGTGATGTAAGAGACTTGAACATTGTGATGAGACTGGAAGGGAAATGTTCACGATCAGGGAGATTAGTCTCTGGAGCAATGCCACCGAGGGACAGCAAGGTCTCTGTGAACTGGATATCCTGCTATAGATACTGAGATGCCATTGATTGCGAAACAATGACTTCACCTAGGAGTTCCAAACTAAAAATCAGAAAGGCAATTCCTGTGACTTCATTTAACTTTGAGCTGCTTTTTAGATAAGCAGTTTATACTTTAGGGTAAATGGAAGCTGGAATTGATATTAATGATTCACTTAACTGCTCGATTTGGTTTAATATTTTCATTGTACGAATCCTTGACCTCAAAAATTCTCTAAAGGGAGAGAGAAAGGACTATTTTGTTTAGTTCTTCTACTTTAAATTTAAATTGAATTGTGCTATCTCCACCAATGCCTAAGTAGAAGCATGCATAGTGAGTAAAATGGTAGTAGAGGAAACAGGTTAATTTCAATTGCCACATTTGATGAATCGCAAAGAAATTCAGGTAAAGCATGTCTTTGAATAGTTCTTAGTCACTTATTTATACTTATGTGAAAAAGTGTAGAAGCCCAGAAAATTTTAAATGGTGAATAATCTGCCACAGTCACATTTTTCCTTGAGGTTTTCCTGGATTGTACAAACCAGATGCTAAACACATTTGGGTTTTGAAATACATTTGGGGAGTTTACTGAAGGCACTCTAAGAAATGCCTTCCTTTTAAAATAATCTCCAAAATATTTTCAGAATAGCTGCAGTTCCTCTATAAATAATTTTTGATTTAATTTATTATTACAATTGCTTCCAATTAATACTTAAATATTTCAGGAAGAGATAATAAGCATGTGACATTGCTTCCTCTAAGTCATATAAAAGTTTTGTGAATAACTTTACTATGGAATTTACTGAGTTTTGCTATAATTTTTTGTTTGTCTTTCATTCCAAATTACTTGCTTCTTAAAAACTTACAAATCTACTGTTGCCCACATGAGCAGGGCTTGACACTGCACTGTTTTAGAAAGCATTATAAGCAGAACTTTACCATATGTTCTAATATTATTGAATTATCTTACAGATTGACTAATACAAACTTTAATCTCTAAGGTACTTATAAAACATACCTGATTACTAATTATTTAAATGTCTTAAAGACGTATGAATTCTGCTTCCCTTCCTTTAGAAATGCCTATTTTCCTTCTCTTAGGGATATCCTTAGATACCTGTTGTTCAATTTCTAAAAACACACAATGAATGTATTTTGTTCATTTTGCTATTTGTTAAGGAAAAGCAGGGAGTCTCTTAGCAGTTATTTCCTTATGGGGTAGTTGTAGGGTGGGTAATTCAAGGTTGAGAGCTTTCTTCTAGCACTTTAAAGATATCATTTTATATTCTTTGGCCTGCGTTGTTTCTGACAAGTTTATCATAATTCATATCTTGTTTTATGTACATAATGTGTCATTTTCCTAAGATTTTCTTTTTATCACTGTTTTAAACAAGTTGATTATCATGTAGTGACGGTTGTGGTGATGGCATGTGAATGTTTCTTGAGTTTCACTGATGCTTATTTGTTGGCTTAATAGTTCTCATGAATTGACACTTTTTTACCCACTCTATCTTGAAATAACTTTTTGGTCTTTTCATATCTTTTATCTGAGACTCTAATTACATGCATGACTTACCTCTTGATATTGTTCCATAATTAAATTAATCTCCATTTACTATTTTTAGACTTTTTTTCTCTGTATTTCAAAGACTTGGCATGGAAAAGAGATGTAAAATATCTCATTAATAATTTTTAGGAACCAGAATAATTATGTTGAGTTTCAAAGTAGAGAAGGTTATACATTTTTATATAGATACATGTTGACTAGCAACCCTAAACAAGGAAACTCATATTTCTAATACTTCTTGGTATTGCTCGTTCTGAAAACCAGAATATTATTAATAACTGGAGTTGTCAGTTGGGAAGTCTCATATTTGATAAGAATTTTTAACTACAGGACTTGATGGAAAATATAAAAATGTCAATTGACAATGATTTAATGAATACAATAAAAACAGCATTATGTTCTATATTATAATAATATCTTTATTGTAAGCAACAAGCTATAAACAATATACAATGACATTTGACAATAATTACTACTATTTCCTGTATAGGAAATACACATACATCTTTGCTGCATGTATCTTCTCTTTTCTAGTCATGTCAATTTTCTCCTCTTCTCTACACAGATGCTTTTATATATTCATTACAGTTTGCTCTATAGAAAACGAGCGATGTTTTTGCATTGCATTAAAAAATACTCAAAGTTATCAATTGACAAGGTTCTCATAAACTATTCTCTAGGCAGTTATTTTCTACAATAACTTTGAAATCCCTACTAATATCTTCTTGATGGGGCTCAGTAAACAATACCCCAAAATGAAGCAGCTTCAGAAGCAAAAGTTTTTCTCTAACCTTCTGCTACCCTCCTGTCTCTCAGTCTCATTTTTCCCAGAGGCTAGCCATAGAAACTATAATCCTTTCACCCAAGACAGGTCATAGAAACCAGAACTCCTCTTCCCCAAAACCAGCCATAAAACCTAAAAATATTACTCTTTCTCTCCACCTTTCTATGTAAAAACTGGCCATAAAGAAATTCTCTGACCTACCTTGTCTTGTCTGACTGTAGTTCATAAGATCTTCCATTACAAGAAAGGTCCTGCCCCATACCCAGAAGGAAGGAATGCACACTCAGAGAGGCCAAGAGAGTCTAAACAGACAAGTCTTGCTGGGTTTCCCCACTTAGTCTGTTAACATTAGATCATACACTTTTTGCTCAGTTATATTTCTACACCGTTGTCCATACTTTGCTAAACCTAAGCATAAAAATGAACAATTTTCCCTATATATTTGGGTGTTCATTCTGAAGTCTTCCGTGATCAAAGCTATAATCAAATAAATTTGTGTGCCTTTTCTGCTATTAATTTGCCTTTTATGAGTTGATTTTTTAGCAAACCTTCAGAGGCCCGAGGGGAACTTGACCCTTAGTCCCCCTTCACATCCTTATTAACCCAGAATTCTTTGTATAACTCTATTCTATCTCTTACTGAAATCTCATTAGCCACTATTTATCAAAGTTCCTTCCAGATTCTTTTTTTTAATTTTAAAATATTAAGCGGTACAATGTTTTAGGTTACATGGATCATTTTTGTAATGCTTGAGTCCCAACTATAAGTGTGCCCATCACCCAAATAGTGTTCATTGTAGCCACTAAGTAGGTTTTTCCCCCTTCCTTTCTCTCCACTCCCTTGGTAGATTTCCACTGAGTTTTACTTCACTCAGTACACATGTGCTCATCACTTAGTTCCAATTTAATAGCAAGTACATGTGGCATTCATTTTTCCATCCTTGTGATACTTCACTTAGGAGAATGGTCTCCAGTTCCATCCAGATTGTTGCAAAAGATATTAATTCATCTTTTTCATAGCTGAATAGTATTCCATGATGTACATATACCACATTTTATGAATGCACTCATGAATTGATGGGCACTGGCTTTGGCATCGAGGTGGTACTGGCTTTGTAGAAAGACTTGGGGATTGTTCCCTCCTTCTCAATATTATGGAATAATTTCTGTATTATGGGTGCTGGTTCTTCTTTGTAGGTCTGATAGAATTCAGCTGTGAATCTATCTAGTCCAGGGCTTCTTTTTGGGGGAGAGATTTTTTATTACTGTTTTGATCTCACTCATTTTTATTGGTCTGTTCAGTTCTATTTCTCCCTAGTTTAGTCTTGGGAGATTG
>VBSM01001124.1:25916985-25941226 GCA_008086735.1 Cheirogaleus medius
TACCTAATATGTGTTCTAAAATTCTATTCCAAATCATCATTATGAGTCTATTTTACAGAAGAGACTTGTACTACTCTTATTTTATGAGATGAAGCAATGTGGGGGGTCTCACAGGTGGGGATGCTTACAAAGACCCCTGGAGATACAGGAAGCAAGAGAATTTCACAGATAACAAATTCATCAGAAGCAGGAAATCAGAGTGAGAAAGGACAAGGAGAAATATAACATCTTGGAAAAATCTGTGATGCTAAATGGTCCCCATCATACTAGGAATGAAACCTCTATCTCTCTAATGAGATTAAAAACTAATTAATCTCAGACTAACAGAGGACAAGGGGACTTCCAGAGAACCAGAAATTATATTAACTGATGACTTTGGAGTAGGAATTACAGGAATAATATTAGCTAGCATTTGTATCTTTAATACTCCACTTTATAAAGGTCTTTCAAAAAGAGTATCCTGTTGGATCCTTAGAATAGATATAGGTAAGAATTATCATTTTTCCCATTTTAAAGATAATGAAACTAAAAGAGGCTAAATGACAGAGCCAGGATCACTCAGCTATTACATGGCAAAAATAGGCATACTGATCTTTAGAAACTAAATTGCAATTCTTTCACCTCAATATATATGTGATTCTCTTTTATTTGTCCTCATAATTACAACCCACTGTTTTTCATGTTGTGTTTTTATTCCTCAGTTATAGTAGTTATCTTACTAGATGGTGGTGGTAATGATGATGAAATTGTTGATAATATCCATTTCATCAACAGCATCATCATCATCATCATCATCACGATGAATATCATCATAAAAGCCTATTTTAAGTAACCAGCAATTTTGAGTTCCTAATATCCCTGTTAAAACAGTTGTTGGTATTCCCAAAAAAAGATAAAAATACTAAATGCTGGTAGACAGTGAGGAACTAATGCAGATTCAGAAATCATCGTTACATGGTTGAATTTAAAGACATTCCTTCAAAGACCAATTTTTGTATAAATTCTACGTGTTACAATATCCATGTGTTAGGAAAACTGTACTGCTATGTGTCTACCAGTGAGAAAAGAAACATGAATCTGCAAAAGGCACAGCCTTTGCTCTCAAGATATTCCCAGTCTAGTTGGAGAAAGAGGTAGAAAAAATAATTGGAAGTCAGTTGGGCAAATACATGAAAATATAAAAAGTTACTAGGAAAGTATAGAGGATCATGGTCATTACTCTGCCAGTGAAGATAAACAAATATTATTCTGTGTTGTTAGCCCCTACCAATATTTATCTGAGGAATGATGTCTTTTTTCACCAGAGATTAGATACCACAGCTGATATATTTACGTTAGTAGGCAATTATTGGCTAAGTGTTGAAGTTCTGGATTTTGTCATTTTTTTCTGTCTCCTTCTTTTATTTTTATTTTTTGTCTCTGAAACAAGCAATCATACAACTAATCAGACACCAATCTTGTCATTGCTATGTTTACATTTGACATTTTGGATGGCAATTAAATAACAAATTTTATTTTATTTTTTGTGGTCTAGATTTATTATCTTAGTTTTGGAATTATGTAAGTTAAAAAAAAATCACAAAGCTACTGGTAAAAATAAGGAGTTCCCAAGCTGTCAACATAAATATATTGGAGTAATTGTTGTTGGGAAGATCACAGAACATAGGAAAGTGAGCAGATGATTTGAAATCAAGCAGACCTGTTTCAAGTGTGGACTGCTACTAGGCATGTGAACCTTGTCAAATTACTAAACTTTTAGAGGCTCAGTTTCTTTCTCAATAAAAGAGAAGAAAATAATTTTTCAACAAACTATATTAAGACCTAAATGAGACCATGTTTATAAATATGATGTGTCACACACATGTCATACAATACATAACATACAAAGATATAACACTAGAATTATTCTTATTTATCACATAACAGATCATACAAGCTGATTTTCTTCCTGAGGGTGTTAAGAATATCAAAACAACACTAACTTCAATAAAACTAATTTAAAATATTAGCCAGGCATAGTGGCTTACGCTTGTAATCCTAGCATTCTGGGAGGCGGAGGCGGGAATATCCCTTTTGGTCAGGAGTTTGAGACCAGCCTGAGCAAGAGCGCGACCCTGTCTCTACTAAAAATAGAAAAAATTAGCCGGGCATGGTGGCGCATGCCTGTAGTCCTAGCTACTTGGGAGGCTGAGGCAGGAGGATCACTTGGGCCCAGGAGTTTGAGGTTGCTGTGAGCTAGGCTGATACCATGGCACTCTAACTCGGGCAACAGAGGAAGACTCTGTCTCACATATATATATACTTTTTTTTTTCTAATACTTGTGATAAGCACTCTAGAGGAGTATTTCTTTTTTCCTTCTTGATTCCATCATTTTTCTTTATTTGATATGTGTGATATGAGCCTATTTCATCAGGTTTTTTACTCGATCAAGTACTGTGTGTGCCTCTTCTCCATGTAGGGATAAAAACAGCCCTTCTGCAATATGTATAATTTGTAAGAAAGCAATAAATGCTTCCAAAAAACACAATCTGGACCATCACCGCAAAATAAAAGCATTGTAGCTAACTATGCACAGAACCCACTAAACTAAAAGCAGCCCTTGCAAAACAAACCATTCTTTTCTTAAGCAGTGCAAATTGCAAAGGCAACAAACAGTTTAGCCTCAGATGAAGAAGCCACAGACAGTCCGCAAAAGCCTCATATGAAATTTACTACATATTGCAGAACTAGAAGAAACCATTTGGTGGTGGTAAAAGGTGACTGCACTAGGATATTCTCAGAGAGTCTTAGAACTCTCAATTGCATGAAGTCTAGCCATCAGAGTCGTCATTTTACTGGCATAATAATGCATTCCCCTTAGGGTGAGTGTTGAAGCATCTTTATTTAATTATGAAATATGATCACTAGAAGTTGTAAATTTTAATAATGATAAAGCATATTATAAAATAAATATAAAATATATACCAAGAAATTGACCACAATTAGGTATTTAAGATATTTTTGAAAATAAGTGGTCCAGATTCTGATGTGACAATGAACCCAGGGGATCCTAAGTAATGACATTCTCTCTCCTTTTTTTCAATAACACTAGGAACTTGGGGGAACAAATCCAAATTCATGGGGAATCATGTAAGAATTTCAGGCATTCATCCAAAACATTGGGAGAAATGTGAATAAAGAAGCTATGACAAATTGATATTTGAATGTAAAGCAATTCTATTCTCTTTTAAAGACAACAAAATATTACAAAATAGAAATCCACAAGAATGCTGAAATTAGTACAATTTAGTAAATGTACCATATTTATGTAGTGTTAACATTTTGAAAAATAACATGATCTTGTTAAATTCTGAATCCTACCCTCAGTTTTTCAATCCTTATTGTGTATGGAATTTTATTTTAATCTGAAACACATGGCCTGGTTTTCTTTGGTACTCACATGTTTTCTTCAGAGTTCAGAATTTCTCTTATATTTATCTGGTCTCTTTCGAATTCTCCCCATGGCTTTCTCAGGGATGCTAGGCATATCAAACTAAGTATCTATCTTTCCTTTACATAGGGGAAAAAGGAGAAAAAGACAAACTAAGAGACTTATGTAAAGGTTACCTGAAATTTATTGATAATCAAGTGGGGCATTCAGAGAAAGATGGAGAAAAAAATACTACTGATGAACACATTGACCGTGAGATGGATTAAATGCCCCCCAAACACAATTCACTATATTCAATTCTTGTATTGGAAGCAAAAGTTAAACAAGCAAGGACTATATTTTAAGCTAACAGCCCACACACACTCACTCACATACACACACACAAATCTTTCTTATGCCACACTAATCTTGAAGATGTCAAGATGATTAGTATTATCATGCATTATTTTTCCCCTAATGTATCCTCTAAAATGTCTTCTTAGCTATGGTTGCTGTAGTTTGTGGTGAAATGTTTTTTAGATGGCTGCAGTTCCAGTGTAACCACCACAGGCATCTTATCATTGTCTCTTCACAGCACTACAGGGCATGGCACCTCCTAGATGATACATATTTACTGTTAATATATTGTTATTTACTTAATATTATGTGGCTTAATAAAGGAATCTAAGCATTAAGGTTTCTGACTTTCCTTAATGGTCATACTTCGTGGAGTTTCCAGAAGGTCTTGAGGTGTCCCTAAGAATAATTCTTATCTAGACCGGCCAAGATATGCCAGAACTTAAGCAATGAGAGTTCCAAGTAATTTTTAATTTTTACTCAGCTGTAATTTTTATAAACTCCCGTTGCCTTTAATGCTGGTAAACTTGCAGGCAAGTGGAAGCATTTCTTGCACACTTGTGTATTATGTGATGGATAGAGACGAGTAAGTAAAGACAGGAAAGGGATTCCCAACTCTAAACTAAATCCAAAAGAATCCCAGGCTAGCTTCTTGCATGTCCATGTCTCAGTTACCTAATATAATGCCTCTTTCTTACAACTGACTCCTTCACAGGTGCAGAACTTATGTGCAGGAAACAAAAGGTATTTATTGTCATGAGAGCACACACATCTTAATACTTAATACTTTGAACTATAGAGAAGGCAATTTCCATGCAATGAAGCCTCAATTGTCTTATTTTATGAGCTTTAAAGAGACGAAAAAGAAAAGGAAATGTTGGATGAGCCAAAGTTTCATAGCCCTCTTGTAAGACAATTGTAGTATTTGGATAAACAGTAAGATGACCTAAAAAGAGCTGGCATTTTATTACACCGTAAGAACATGACCAACCTCATCCCAATTCCTCTAAAAGTTTCCAGCATGGACAAAGTAACAAGGTGTGACAAGGAACAATAAGCATGCTAACTTTTTACTACAGCAAGACCTGCGTAAATCTGTATATAACCCTTAGCACTGCTATTGGTGCTGAAATAGTGGAAGAAGGAGGAGGAAGAGGAAGGAGAAGAGCGGGGAGTTGGGATAGGGAAAGGGAAGAAAAACAGCACCAGCAATTATGGAAGGAAAGATATTCCAAATTGCTCAAGCCAGGAAGACTGTAAAGGTTATACCAGGAGTGAAGGACTATAATTCCGAGCATACTTGACAAATTGGAGAACAAAGCACTAAAATCACAAAAACACCCTTTCCAGACAGATCACATTCTTACCTGCAGACGACAGTCCACTTGGACTTACACACAATTAAATCAAATTGACTTACAAAACACTTTGATGGCGTATTTCGAATTAAATGAGAAACCCTGAACATTTGAAATATCGTAAAAAAATACTCATGGTTGTGCCTGAGAGTATTATGACAACTGTTGTTTTCTTTTCATAATGTTTAGTTATTACTGACTTACTTTCCTTTTAATAGAGTTCCATTGGCATATCGTGTTTGTAAATCACTATGCTGATCCTATCCATCTAGTTGTTCCTTGTAGAGACTTCGAATCTATTTTCAATCTCTACAATGAGCACCACGCCATTCAAAAATAGATGCATAAAGGTAAAAAAAGAATTGATTAATGTTGTATGAGCAGTCTTGCTTTGGAACTTATCCTATTTTATTTGTCCATTTTGATAACTGTCTCTTTGTCTCTTCTTCTCTCTTTCTCAAAAGAGAGACAGATAAGTCAAGCATGTAAGTTTTAGAGACAAATTTCAGGAGTAAGTCAACTGTTAAACTCAGAAATATCAGTTTGGAAAGGATTGGCAAGCCCTTTATTTTTAAAGGTTGATCCTCCCTAAAAGGAAACTTAAACCATTTAAAAAGACAACAAGAATATCTGCAATATGTATCAAAAATAAACTTTAAATATTAATGTAATATAAAGCAATAAGAAAGAATCAAAATATATAATAAATTGGACAAAAGAGATAGGTATGTAAGAGAAAATGTAAAAAAAGAATAATAAATATGAGAAAATAGGTTCAGTTTTGCTAGGGATCAAAAAACATCAGAAACTAAAACTTAAATATTGCTTTTCTTGATTTAGATTGGTGAAATAATAATGATAGTGATCTTACACATTCTGCTGTTAGGGATACACATGAATGTCATGTTTTGGAAGGGAAGTTAGCACGACCATTTGACACAGCAATTTTAGTTTAGGAACTCCCTATGCAGGAATATTTTCATGATGGAGAAAGATTTCCAAAGGTCTGTTGCTGCTGCAACATTTTTTGGTAATAGAAGCACACTGGTTGCAATCTAAATGCCCATCAGCAGAAGATTCATTAGATAAATTGGGGCACATCCATATCATTCAGGATTAGGAAAAAAATTGAGATTCATACATATTTTCTTATAAGTCTAGGCATCAAAATAATGTATTAAGTGAAAATAACATGCAAAATATTTTATAGGGAACAACCCAATTTTTATTACAATACCAAATGCAATACATTAAAAATATATATTCACAGTTGAAGAATTATATGTTGATAAAAATATTTTATATAATACAAACCAAGTTCTTAGCAGTGTCATTTCTGGTGAGAGGGATTTCCTAATCCTATGTATAATATATGAATGCATCATTAGCTATTGCTTTTTTGATTCAATGAGTTGTATAAAGAGACATTTGATTAAAAGTCTTACATATACAGTGTTTTGTATTTTGATGTTGTGTAGAATCTAGTCAGAAAAAGAGGATCAAAGAGAACCTATCATCCAAAGTCTTCTTCTTAATTAATTTTTTATTCCATAATAAGGACAGGAATAAAGAAAGCAACCCAATGAAAAATTCAAAACAAAACAAAAACAAAATCATTGAAAGAAGAAATTGCTTTAGAACTTCTAATTACTTGTGGCAAGATATGGACTCATTACAAATGAGAAAAGATGATAAAGTGGATGATGGCAATAACGTGAAATGATGTTACATGAAAATAAAAGACACAGGAGAGTAGATAAATGCAAGGTTAGAAAAATGTAAAATGAAGACATAAACTTCATATGCCATATATTTATGCTAAAAAATGAAAACCTGGATATTATGAATTCTCTCTAATTGATGTGTCCTGTTGAAGAAATGGAGAAATAACAATGAACAAAAAATATTCATCAAAATGTGGATCAAAATTAAATCAAGTAAAAGAAAAAGAAACAATGCTGGAAAAATTGGAAACAGTGCATACAAAGCATAATTGTGAAAGGAGAAGAAAAGTCTGGAAATTTTTGAACCCAGTTAAAATTTCTCTCTGGTTGCATATATTTGTAAATTCTCTCTCTCTCTCTCTCTCTCTCTCTCTCTCTCTCTCTTTCTCTCTCTCTCTCTCACACACACACACACACACCACACAGAAAGAGAGACAGACAGAGAGAGAGAGAGATACATTAGAAATGGCTTCATCAAGAAATAAAAATGAGGTTTGGTAAGCTTTAAAAAATTATTTATGTCTTTGATTATCTGCCGTGGCTTTGCTTTTCTTGAAATACTCCCTCGAGGATATATGGACAGGTCCTTCTGGATCACAGACACTTCAAAAGCACAAGGAAAAGGAGGAGGGGGAGTGGGAAGAGAGATACAAACTGCTTACTCTGTTATAGGATTGGTTAGATGTGCCCCTGTTGTTCTACAGCATATATATCAACCCTGTCAATTTTCAAATTAAATTATCCAACCCAACTATAAAATTACATATTTCTCAAAACATAATTTTATCATTTGCATAACTTAGAATTTCAGCTTGGGAAAATTAAAAAGAACAGGGTGGTCATTCAGAACAACCTAATTACCATGAGGTGGTTATTCAAGTATTTCGATCTGCTTATGGAACTATATCATTTAAAAATAGACAGTGGTTAAGGTTTTTTGATCATTAAATATGAAAGAATAGTGAAAAAGAGGGTATTTAATAGAATTAGTAACACTTGCAGCCTATCAGACTGCTCTTCTAAAGAAAATGCAATTTAGCAAAATGAGTGTGGTTGGAAATTCAGGCCAGAATAACAACTACTTTCTTCAGATCCACCCAAGACTTATACAGTGGCCATCCCAATTAGCATAATAGTTCAATGTTCGTTGGGATGTGAGGTCTTTTGTTAGGGATGCTTCCTAATTAAAGAAGCCTGTTTGAAATGGGATCTAATTTTAAATTTGTAATGCCAAAATATGACTTGAAGGGTCTATTTTCATTTCAAGAAATGTTGGTATTGCATTTCCAAGTTGAGATAGCTGTCATCAACTGTCTACAAGACTAATATTTAAGACAAGAAAATGGAGTGGCAGGGTTCAAAGTAGCTGGCTTAAAAAGCTGATGTTCTGTTCAGGTTAATTTTACTGAATTGATCATTTGTTCTATTAGCACTCTTCCTATTTATAAATGAAGTGCATGTACTTCCCAAACTTACTGTAAAAATCACATGGAAATCAAGAAAAAGGAATCAAGAATTTCTTGCCAGTACATTTCTAGTAAGCAAGTTAAAATATATCTGTGAACACCAAGTACAAGAGTGGCTTTAGTTGTTTTTGTTGTTCTTTAAAAAGCGTTGGTATTAAGACCACATAGGTGATTTCAAAGCACTACTGTGAAGTTCTTTTTTTAAACATAAAAAAATGTTATTCATAGCCCCATTATTTGGAAGTTAAAATTGTCCCCTTATTTTATAAATGAGAAAGAGACAGCTATTTAGCAACTCCCTATTCTAGGGTCAATACTAAGTACATGATGCATTCAGGATAAAAATAAATAAGCCCTCTCCTTTTCCAGTCCACATCATGAGTCACTTTGCTCCAGACAACTTTTAAAATGCTAAATTTGGACCAAATTTATACAGATGAGGGAAGTTTAGGAAATAATTGTAATAGCCATGATAGAAAATATGTCAAAGAAATGTAACCATTTTAAAAGAAGCTGCTTTGCATTTAACATATTACTACAGGTGCAGCATGGCAAAGAGAGTGCTTCTCGGTCATGATGGTGTGGGAGCCAGACTCTTAGATGACACCAGGAATGTCTGCCTACTGGTTTCCATGCCCTTCTGCAATCCCCTCACTTTGAGTGAAGTTTGGACTTAGTAACTTGTTTCAAGTGAACAAAATGTGGCAGAGTTAATGGAGTTAACGGAGAGTTAATGGAATGGCACTTTAACCACATTGTGAGCTGCTATGTGGAGAAAACTAGAGGGCAAGGAACTGAGGGAGGCCTCAAGCCAACATTCACAAAGGACCTGAGACCCGCAGTGTAACAACCCGAGAGCCACTGAATCCTTACAGCAACCACATGCATCGGCTTGGAAGGAGACTTCCCCTAGTCAAGACTTCAGATGAGACCTTTGCTTCAGATGAGATTTGACAATCCGGCTACAAACTGATAAGAGGCTGTTAGCCAGAGGCACCCAACTAAGTCATGTCCAGATACTTGATGTGCAGAAACTGTGAAATGGTAAAGGTTTGATGTTTTAAGCTGCTAAATTTGTGGCAGTTTTTATACCATAACAATAGACCTCTTTCAGCTCCTTTTCCAGCCTCACTTGGGGAAGACTGAAAGATGAAATATCTTAGTTCAGGGTTCATATAAGAGACAGAAGATGAGAGGGGATCTCGTAGCACGTCATAAATAATGGCACATGGCGCAATGAAGTAAGATGGGCAAGAGCAGATGGTAAAGATTAGTGTGAGCAAATGGGTACAAAATCACATTTTACTCCTTCTGTTCTATCCAATTGGTCAAAATATTCAAGATATGCAGCTCTGGAAGGAAGGTTCACATGACCATGTTATAACATTAAGTCTTTCCCTAAAAATATTTCATTCTATATATAGACCTAAGGTTTTTTAGAATTAGAAAAAAATTAAAAATTATAAAGATGTTAGAAAGGTTTTTAATTTTTGACACCATTTTAATACAATATTCTTCTCTTTATAACAGTTACTCCAGAATTTTTTTCCAATAGTATTTTAATATAGCAATAATAATTCATTTATCACTGTATTAAATGCCATCAATCCTTCCAATAACTCTGGAATATAGCTACTCTTAGGATCAATCTTAAATGTAAAGAGGGGAAAATTAAAGTTCTGGGATATCAAATGATTTTGCAAAAAATCACAAGCTAGAATCTTGTGGTTCTGGGATGTAAACCCAAGTTTCTTGTCGAAGTGCCACCTCCTAACCACAGTCCTATAGCTCCTTTCTATTGTGTAAAAACATACTTTTTACCACTTAGGTTTTAGTCATTTTTCTTCACAGATTAACTGTCTGCCACTGTTACAATTGATTGATTGTTGTAAGTTTAATGACTACTATGCTCAATGCTCTAGTGAGTACAAGAGTAACAAAAACATGTTTTGAAAATTCTTCAGTCTGTAAGATATGGAAATGTAGAAAATTAAGTTCCTATATTAGTAGTTGTTAAGTAATCATAATGGCTTAATTAACTATCAGAATTTCAAAATTGAAGGCAATTAGGAAGAAAATGATGGATTCAGAAAAGTGTTCTCTGGTATATTGCAGAATTTGAGCTAGCATTTAATAATGACTATTAATTGGTTAAGTTTCAGAGAAAGAAATAAATATCCATTAGTATCATTTTCAGTTCCTCAGTAGTAGCCCCAAGGATACAAGTTATATCTCTCCAATGATGTAAATCAGATATTGAACACAGATTTTTCCATAAAATACCTAATCAGATATTGACCTAAAACCTAAAGGAAATATAAAAAAAACCTCCAAGACCAATCTTGTTGGGGGAGGGTTGATGCCAGTTTAAAGTGTAAAGTAAAATTTAAGGCAACACTTGAAGATGATTTTTTTAAATTAGGTCCAGCCTAGAAACTCTGAAGAGCTTTCTGGAGAATAATTTTCTTTTGTGAGAGTTACTCCTCTGGGCTTGAAGAATTATAGCCCAACGTGATAGAAGTGATACCTTGAAATGACTGAATGACTGGGGGCAGAGAATAACCCAAATTGATCCTGTATGTCAGGACCCTGAGTTTAGAGGAATATATTTATTTGTTCATGACTTGAGAAGCAGCAAAAGTCAGGCATGGCCACTTCAACCACCACTGAAGCTACCACCATGTCTATCTTAGATTGGATTCCCAAGGAATGGACTCTGAGACAATTTTTATTCAGAAAGTTTATTGGGGAGGTTACTGCCAGCTACATGGTTAGGAAACAAGGAAAGTAGGAAGAGAAGAATCAGTAAGTTGACCATCTATATGGTATAATGGAAGACTCAGCTAATCTACGGAGAACTAGGAAGGCTATTCAGAATAATTCTAAATTGAGGCAATAGGTCTCTGTCCCACCATCAGTCAGTCCGGGGGCATAATCTTGGGCAATGCAGTTCTCTGTTATCAGGGCAATGCCACTCACTGGAAGATGCAGCTGTGAGACTTCAGCAACCGAGTCACCTAGCAACTGATGGAAGGCTCAGTCAGCCCTTGAAAAAGGTCTTTGGACAGAGCTCTACAAGGTAACACTGAGAATTGCTGGCAAATTCTAGGTGGAAAGAAAGAAAAAAGAGAGAGAGAGAGAGAGAGAAGGCGGAAAGGTAAGGTATGAGAGAATTCTATTCCAGCAACCCAGATGCTTGGTTCTGCAGTTACCTGGGCAGTATAACCTTGCCCAGGACTATGAAAACACTATTATCTACCGCACCTTCTATTCTTTTTTAATCTCGATCTATTCACCAGTAATAATAACAATAGCTGCTTCTTCTATTTCTCTTTCTTCTCTGCTCTACTCTAAGAAATGAATCTTCCTTCCTTCCTTCCATCCATCCTTCCTCCCTTCATTTCTTCCTTTCCTTGTTTTCTTTCTTTCTCTTTCTTTCTTTCTTCCTTTCTTTCTTTCACTCATTAGAGTTCTGACCTTGGATTTATTAGGCTTAGTGCACCCTCAAGTCATGCAAAATCCTACCTTAAAGTGCAAGTACAGGGTTGCCCAGAGTTTTAAAGTATTGATCTAGCATAGCCTGTTCCTATAATATAGCATTACTTTTAAGATGAAGCAAATAGCAACAAGAAATTAAAGAGCTGCTCCTATATCTGCCTTTGTATTTATCTAGGGCTATCATTTGTAGAGTTTTTTCATCTATCTTTTATGCAAGCATGATTGAATAGAAAAGCCTATGTGTGTTTAGGCAAGAGTTATCCCCTGACTTCCAATGAAATGGATGCACAAAATAATGTAAAATTTCTAGATTATTATTTTTCTTTGTAGGAAAACTCTAGATAAATATTTCATAAATTGATTCTTCTAGTAACCATAGTAACAGCAAAAGTAAATTGCCTTCATTTTAACCTATATGATGTGATTTTAGCTTCAAAATAATCCTGTGAAACATTCTTAATTTCGTTTTAACAAAGGTCTAGGGAGATACATCATTTTCATAAGGTCATACAACTAGATAGTGTGGCCTATGTGTTTATTACAAGTGCTGCATTTCATAGGAACCATACTGTCTTACAGATTGCTTCTCTTGTTTATATTGAGAACCACAAAATCCTTATGAAAGTAGTGAAATAAATTTAATAAGTAAATATTAGGGAATACAGTAAGTATTAAACACAACCGAATTTTATTTTGATTAATTTTTTGAAGAGAACTGCATTAAAAAATGTAATATAAAAAGATAAGTTTTACTCTCATTCATCTTCTTTCTTCCCCATTCCCATTGCCTCCAAAATAACCATTTTTACTAGAATTTTGATATGTCTTTCCACTATTTTCTCACATGTACAAATACATACAAATCTTCTTCCCCACATTCTGACACCAAAAATGACATATAACCACACTCTTTTATGCCTGGACTTTTTACTAAATATTTCATGGAGAGTTTTTATTTCAGGACATAAGAAATTTTCTCACACTTTTTTTTTTACTAGCTGCATAGTACTCTGTTGATTAGGTATAGCATAACTTAATTAGTCAGTTCCCGATTGATAGACTTTTGAGTTGTTTCCAGTCTTTGCCAATTATAAAGTATGCTTGTGAGTATATTATGTCTCCTTGCATACAATGAAATCTGGATCACAAAATTATAGATTTAACTACTAAAATTACTAAAATTTAATTACTAAAATAAAATATCTATTGAATGAATATGAAAGAAAATATGGACTACAAAAGATCTCTTTTAGTTTGCCTTTGCTCTAGATTTTTAATTTTCACTTATCAAGAAAAATAATCCCCTGTGAGGTCTAATGTAATCTATCCAAGGAATGCTTTAGGGTCTGCTGCTCAGATGGTAATGGAGGGCCATTTACCTTTATTCACTACCTGTGTATATAGTCCTCAGGATGGAAATCCAAATTCAGGGCATAATCTGTATAGTTCTATACCCCAATCAAGTATCATCATCATCACTAAATACACCTTGAACAGAAACCCTCTTCATTGTATATTTTTAACAACAAAGTGAGCTTCTGCTTGAAAAATAGGCCCAATTGTTAGTCATGTATATCCTTGTTGACTGTTTGTTGGCATTCATGTATTAAATATTATTTCAGTTGCATAAATGTCTAAGGAAGTATGGTTGCAACATAAAAATAAGCCATCTTCTGATTCACTGACAGTTGAATATTCTTATAGAACTTCTCAAAATTCTCATCATGATTCAACCAAAATTGGAATTTCCTTTGCGGGAGTTTCTCCCATGCCATCCTATGTGATATTTTCTAGTTGTCTAGATAACTAGAAAGGACACAGTAAGAATTTTGCCACCCAGAAGTCTCTAAACACATTCTTCTTTCAAGGATGTTCATGGATGAATCAAGTTCAAGATGCCATTTTCAGGAAGTGAAATACTGTTTAGCTTCCCTGAAATTAGTATTAGAATGTACATATTTAGGACATGCTTTCTTTATCTGTCCAATTAATAACGAATTTCAGTATTATAAATGAAAATAGGAAATCAGAAAGCAATACTTGCAGATCTTGAGAAGATATTTACTTTATCCCTGCTATATTTCTCAAAGGAAAATATGACAGTTTAATATTTATATTTCAATGATTAATAAATGACAGAATAGAGTCAAGCATAAAACCAAGGTTTCCCCTTTGGGACCAGGGCTATGAGTGAGTTGCCAACTTTCACCGTGATGGAAGAGTGTTGATCGACCGAGGGATAAGATCCAATCAAAAGGAATTCTGTCTTATCTGGATTCAATTTTAGAAAATTTTGGCCATTTCCCCACAGTAAGTCAGCCAGCCAAATAAACAGATCCACTAAAATGAGCTTGTATAATATTTCTTAAAGTGGAGCAAATGATCTGCATGCCATCTACGTGTATATGGCTGGGCAGAGTGTGTCTTCCAGAGCTGAGTACGTGTTAATATATAAATCTTTATAGCATTTGGATCTAACCCCTAAGGGACTCTATTATGCAAGGGACATAATCTGTTGATGAGTCCTGGCTAAAGGAAACTGGAGTTAAATAAAAAATAAAACCAACAAACAATGCCAGATAGACCTTTGTAGGACTGAAACGCATTTTAATAAATTTCCTGTTGGAAGGCGGCAGCTGCCCAGCCAAAAGGCCTAGAAGCAGAAACTATAAAGAGCCTGAGAGTGTCAGCAAGACAGCCAGACCATTTCTAACTTTAAGAAATACAATTTATGTGCTATGAAAGGACAAAAATCCTGACTGAAATTCATTCTAGATCTGATGACAGTTAAGATATTCCTAGACCTGATCGGCAGTGACTTTCTTCCAGTACTCTTAGTTAAATTAAAAAATAAGGTGATATAAGTTAGTCATATTGTCCTTTGTAAGCAGGATTTTTTTTTTAAGAAAAGAGTTACAATTGCAGATTTTAAACATCATGGCAATTTACCAGAAGTCAGAGATTAACTAGGAAGGTTAAACTGAACCAAGAGAACTGAGAACAGCCTTTCATCAGTGAGGAAGGCCAGGGATTAGTGACTGGAAGTGGTTGGCTAAAGCTTCAGGATAATATCATTTAAATCCTCAACAGAAAGCAAATTAAACTGAGAGAAATCTTGATTGCCAGATTTATATGGACTAAAGGATACAAAGTAAATTCAGAACTGCTAAGAATTCCTATGTGTTTAGAATCAAAAAATGTCATCAGAGTAAATATTGAAATCTCTTAGAATAAGCAATTTCAGAGACTTTAGAGTGACAGATCCAAAACTAATTGAAAGAATTCCAGAAAAGAGGATCAGGCAATCTTAGGAGCCAGGGAGACAAGCAAAGCTGCAAAGGATAGAATATTTAAAGGGACAACATCAGTTTTAGATTTGTAATGTGTATTTTTTCCTATAATTTATAGTAGATTGTGTAGTCAGATAAAAATATCTATCAATCTGCTCTATCCTTTTGCATCTGGAATAAAAGAAGTTCACTTATGAGTCCTTATTTTTCACCTACATTTTTAAAGAGAAAATACAATAGCTTCGTTTACCTTCCATTTGCTCTTATTCTTTCTATAAAGGATTTCTGGCATTACATGTATCTACTAACCAACCTTTTCTCATGGCTCCGTCCAAGTAGACTACAAAATATCATAAGTATTGCAAATAATGGTCATTATTTTAAAGGCATAGAATTAGACTGACAGAACACTGGATTTTTTTTTAAATGGGTGTCTAGTATAGAGGATCTAATCATCACCATCTGACATTTGTAGGTAGGATATATTTGGTGACCAAAATACTTGACAGATTTTCTTTTAAGTGTGAAATAAAAGCCTGATGTTCAAAAGAGCCGTGAGGACTAATGGAAAACTGACTGATTTTTTTAGACTGGAACAAAAGAGATCTGTGAGGCTGTCACCTTTACCAGCACTTCAAGGGACATGGAAAAAGCCAGAACACTCTTAGGACAAGCTTCAGGACAAGCTAAACATATCACCTCAGGTTATCTGAATTTCAGTCAAGGCTAAAATCCCCTTTAAGTTAGGGTAGAATGTGGCATTGCCATTCTATGCAAGAATTAGGAGAGTCCTAGTTAACAGGGTTCAGACAGTTTACGTTGGGCTCTAATTAATTAGGTCATCCTCATGGGGATGGACACATCCATTATCTAGCTGGCATTTGTAGAAAAGTTGTGGAAGTGGTGATTTAAACATACAAATGGCTTGAAGTTACTCTTGCTTTAATTCACTAGGTTTCATCAAAAAGAAAGCATTTAAAGGGACTACAAAATACATGGAAGGGACATGTACAGTGTTGGCTTAAAGAAGGCAACTATGACTTCATAAACTTTTCTAATTTGGGAACTTCCCTGAAGCTACACAACTTAACCCAGGGAGAAGTGAAGCGGAACTGTGAACGCATACATGAGCCTGTATGAGCTTCTTGGATGAGAAGAAATGTGCTTGTTTTGTGGCATTTAAATTTCAAGATGAAGCTGTTCACAAGAGGCTGGTTTATTGTTTAAGGTTTGCAAAAATCACAAAATGTAACAAAATGTTGGAACACATGGCCTGTATGTGTGTGTGTGTGTGTGTAAACACACATAGGCTTGTAATAATACTAAAGATACAGTGCATTTGAGATAGGCAGAAGAAAATATAAAATAAAAAGCAGCATTTCTTTTCACCCTGTGAAAAAGAGCAAGAAAAAGAAGAGAACATGTCAGCAACTGGCACCCTCATGGCCATCCACAGCTCCCAAACAGTCACAATAAGAACAGTATACACCTCCCCCCAGCAAATCTGTTTCATATTCAGTTTAAGCCCAGATCACAGAGGAAGTCAAAGTCCAAGCAAGGGTTAAAAAGCAATCCCAGCTACTTGCCAAGGGAGCAACAGGCCCAATAAATCCAGCAGGGGAAGTAAGGAACAGTAGCTACAGGTCCTAACAACATTATGCTCCAAAGCCATGCTCCCTGGAACCTTATTAGACATACCTGCCCTACTGGCAAGAGCATATCAGATTTTGTTTTGAGAAAATTAAAACCCAAATTTTTTTTTCTTTTATACAGAATTTATCACTGATGAGTTTTCTGTTTTATTTTCATTGCGTCTTTTATGGTTATATATATCATCCTAATACCAGCTTGCCAAGCCCCTGGGGTATTTCTGGTGATTGGGGCGACATCTACTGGTAGAAACAGAGACCTTCCCAAGAAGGCTTCTCTTGCAAGAATCAAACTGAAAAGTTTGATTTGGACATGCGGAAGGTCTTTTTTTTTTCTTCTCCTCTCCCCCCATTTTACTCCTTAGCTACTATAATACATAGTACCACATTAGAGGAGACTCATAAAATTTCTTTATAAAGATCTACGAATTGGTTAATTTTGCACCATTTCTCCTTGTCATTATAATCTTTGCCACAAGAATGGTTACATTCTGAGAAATGTTCTGTCCTCAGTTCAGTCATTGTCATATGAATGAGCTATCATTCAATCCTAATGCCTGAGATGTTTTATTCTTACTTCCATGACATTTGTATTACAGTGACAATGGCTAAAGGAAGAAAAGGAAATGATACAAATTCCATTCAGGCTTTATCATTTTAAATTCTCATTTTGTGCTTCTTTCATGCCTGGGTACTAAAAACCAGTTTTCCCCTTTAAAAAAATAAAAGAATAAAGGAACAACGAAGGAAAAGGAAAAGAAAAATAATGAATTTATGAAACCAAACCTCTGGCGTGCACCTCTTTTAATGGTTTACCCTTACATTTAACACACCAGGATAAATTGTTGCTGGAGACATCAAAGCCAAGAAAGTGAGTCAGAGTCATTTCCACTCACAAATCTAGGGTGGGAACAATGCTTCCTTAAAGTTATGGGGTGATATAGAGCTGAAGTGGTGCACCACAGCAGAAGGAATTACTGAGTATAGCATACCTTGCATTAAACACCAGGAGAAAGCCACAAATGACTCTTATTTTAACCATCTTTGACCTGTCTGTTTCTCAATATTCTTCAACATATAAGACAATATTTCAAGGCACTGAAATGTCCAGATGTTCAATTATTGTCTTTTTTCTCCCCTCTTTCCAGAAGTGTTTTTGTGGTTCTAAAAGTTGAGGATGAGTAGAGGAGTGAACAACAAAGCTTTAAAATACAGTTGTTTTTTTGTTGTCATTTCTTTTAGCTGAAAGGTGCTTTAAAAGAATAAATTTAAAATAAAATTCAAGCTAGGTGATAACATATATGTTCCATAAACTAATTTATATGAGGTATAAATAAGTACTTTTTCTTTAAAACGATCAATAAAAATTCCTAAATGTTTTATTTTTAGGAATATGTTCCTACAGGTGTATGCATTATTATATATAGCTATAGTTTGTAATATACAATTTCAGTGAATTTTTCTAATTTTTCCATTGAATACAGAAAAATACTAAATGAGTTAGTATGTAATACACAGAAGTCTTTCTTAAAAGTATAAAATCTAACTATAAGGTTGTTATTTAAAAATATAAATAAATGATAGCTAAGGTAAGAGATATGTTAACTTAGAATTAATTTACCAAAAAGAAACAGATGCTCAAAGGATTTACCAATCCTCAAATCTCATATTTAGTATGTCTCTTATTAATATAACTAGTCCATGTCAGAAGAAGCTATATTTCTTAAGGTTATATTTAAAAATCAAATTTCTATTGTACAATATTTCAGGAAAAAAAAGAGGCTCAAGATATTTTAAGTCACATAATTAATACTATCTGTAGCTGGAAGATTTTTCTAGTTTCAATAATTAAATGAAGAATGAGAAAGTGCTTCATATAATTGTAAAAGTTATTTTGTTTTCCTATAACAATGTTATCAGAAGTTAAACCATGACATTGAAGTGTGAAACTAGGTTGAATGCAATAATGTTCACTATGGTGACAATAAACCAGAATAGAACAAATAAGTACAAACTAAAAAAAATAATAATAATAAAACAGATGCATTTACTGTATCATTAGTGTTAATACACAGTGTGAAATTTGATCACATAATGAATTGCTGCCTGTATATATTTCAAAAGCTATGTATTCCTATTTCAATTCAGTTTGAGCTTAACTTGCAGTTTCTTTTGGCTCTGGAAAACATAACATTTAGAGGCAATTTTGTGGGTTGTTGCAGTGTACATATCAAGGGGTCAATTATCATGATATATCAAATAAAACATTCCTATATTTCAATGCTGTATTTTGGTGACTTTTCATTGTTTTTTTTTCTCCAAAACTATAGTTATGAAATAATTTCTCTTTATAATCAATCATACTCATTGTATGCCTGTATCAAAACATCACATGTGCCCTATAAAGATATATGATGATTATATGCCCATAATAATTAAAAAGAAAAAATAATAATATTCAATAATTGTCAAATATTATTCAGCTAGCCAAATATAAAGCAAGTCTTAAAAGAATATTAAGAGACTTTAGGTATATTTAAAAAGATGAAAAAATTTAAAGTATCCTTCTCTATGTTTTCTCAACAAAAAAACTTCTTTCATTCTGTTTTTTGTATCATCTATGATGAGAATTGCATTATTATTTTTTCTAGGTAAACATCAGACAACAGCATTTTGTATAACTGCACATTTGACTTTTAAAGTTAAAAGTTCTCAATTTTTTTTTTTTATTTTCAGAAGAAACCTTTGATATCAACATGAAGTCTCCAAAAATAATATTCATTTGCCTAGTGTAGTCTCCTTGGTAGAATAAAGAGTATTTTTTTTTATTTTTTAAATTCTATGTCATCTGGGATGCATACTTTCTTTCAAGTATTATTCAATGTCCTTTATTCATAGTCTTTTCTCAATATCTGTATGTATATATTTCCTAATTTCAGAACAGACTGCTTTCAATCTCACAAAGTACACAGAAAGATAAATAGATATAGACACTGATACGGATACAGATAGATATAACATTTTAAAGATATCTACATAATATAAAGTCTCACTAAAATTGTCACTAAATTCTCCTAATATATGATTTCAATCTTCTACAATTAAAAATTAAAAACAAAAATCATCCATAGAAAATGTTTCTAATATATATTTTCTATTTATTCCTTTTCCCCCACAGGGCTTTCCTTTTGCATATGTGTGTATGTTTGTTTGTTTGTTTGTTTGAGGCAGGAAGAAGGCATGCACAAAACATGTGGATTGGGTTAAGATTTCTCTGAATCACACAGACAAAAGCAAAAAGCTATAAATCAATTCCATCAAAGAACAGTCTGAATTGAATTTCTGAACTTTGTCACTAATATAATTTCTTTTAAGTAAAGAGTTAAGTTTCTCAAGGTAGCTAAAGAAAGATAAACACAATATACAGCACATAGAATAACCTTAAAACAATTGAATAAATTGTGCATTTTTAGAAAAAACAAAAAAGAATACTTCTAATATTTCTGAAGTTTATCACATAAAAACGATAAAATGAGAAATGAAGATTCTCATGCTATTTTCAGTGAAATAATACTTGAAATTATTTTATTATTGCATTGTCACTATGACTTACTAACTGGATGATAAGACATATGGGAGAAAAATGAGAAAAAAATTGAACAATCAGAAAGGAAAACGTGGAACATATCAGTGGGATCAGGGAGGGAATTAAAAAGTTAAAATAGAAGAAAGCTGAGAAAAGACCAAAGAGAGAATCAAGAAAAAAAAAAAAATTTTTATATATATCCATAAGAGAAATACACATAAGAATCAGAGCAAAAGAGACAGAAAAAGCATCAGAGAAATAAGAAGAGAAATGAAAATGTAATTCAAGTAAGAAAAGACCCAAGTGAAAAAAGATAAGAACAGAAAAGCAAATATTAAAATCAAAAGAGAATAAATATATTAAACAAACTGCTAGGAGGAAAAAGAGACAAGACTCCAGAGTGGCATGGGCCTAGGGATGCCTAGAGAAGAAAAGAAAAAGAAAAAAAAGAAAAGAAAAGAAAAAAAGAAATAAGCATAATAGGGAAAAGCCATGGAGAGAGACACAAAGGAAAGACAAAAAACAGAAGAGAAGGAGACAGTTAAGAATAATAAGAGGTAGAAGCAAAAGAAGAGAAAAAATCCACAAAGTTTTATTACAGAAAAGAATTTTTTTTATGTTTTGCCATAATAGCAAAAGTTCTGGCTTCTGTAATACTATTTGGAAGTCTGTTCTGAGTTCAGATTTGGAAGTATAAAGTATTAATATGAGCCCCCTCAGCTTTTACTACATTGCTTTTATATAGTTCAACTGAAAAGTTTCTTTCTCATGAAAACAACGAGCTATTTGTAAAGCTATTTAAAAGGGCAAAGTACCATTAAACAATTTAAGAAACATAATTTGGAGGTAAATATAGATGATATTTTGATTGTGGCTTTATTTGATTCTATTGTCTAAGAGAAATTGGTCCTTTCAGATGTTAAAATAAGATTATTCAGAACTATGAATTTTAATGAAATTTCAATAAGTAAACAAGTCTTGTATTTGTGTTTTGGTTTTGACAAGCCTTTCTAAATGATTAAATAAAACAAAAGTATACTTTAGAAATACCATTCCTTTTAAGGTTTAAATAAAAGTCAAATCGTTTCAATATGTATGGACGGTGTGCATATGATATTTGGTCATTAAATATGAAATGTCAGATTTTGAATCAAAGTGTAGTTTATTATGTCTCAAACAAGAAGCAGTACAAGTAGTCAAAGGATGCACATAAACTATCAACACAGTTTTGCCATCTCAACGGTAGCTTGTTTATGCCAGCAGCGAAGAAGCCTGGAGAGTGAGTGGTGATGAAATCGTGAAAGGCATTTTCCACAGCATGTTGAGAACTGAAGATTTTTCCTTGCAAGAAGTGGTCCAAAGCCTGGAAAAAGTGGTAGTCAGTTGGCACAAAGTCTGGTGAATATGGCGGATGACAGAGAGTTTCCAAGTCCATCCTCTGTAGTTTTACCAGCGTTATCTGTGCCACATGTGGTCGAGCGTTGTCTTATAAGAGGATTGGCTTGTCTCTGTTGACCAATCTCAGCTGCTTAATTGCAAGCACCCTCATCATTTCATCCAGTTGGTTGCAGTAGACATCTGCTGTAATCGTTTGACCAGGTTTCATGAAGCTGTAGTGGATAATACCAGTGCTGGACCACCAATCAGACACCATCAGCTTTTTTTGATGAATATTCACTTTTGGACTGTGTTTCAGCACATTGTCTTTATCCAATTATTGTGCTGAACAACCTGCAGCGGTCAAAAAGAATCCCTTTTTCCTCACACTTTAACAATATGGTGTAGAAATGGTTTGCCTTTGTGTCATGACAGCAAAGTAAGGCAAGCTTCGAGATAATTTCTCTGCTAACATTTGTTTAATTCATGTGGAATTAATCTATCCAGCTTCTTCACCTTGCCAATTTGTTTCAAACACTCCACTATTGTTGGAATAGTAACATCAAACCTTGCCGCTAATTCACGCGTAGGTTGAGATGGCTTCGCTTCCACTACAGCTTTCAGCTCATCATTATCCACCTTGGTCTCAGGTCACCCACGTGGCTCATATTCAAGATTAAAACCACCAGAATGGAACTTCTCAAACCCTCAACATACTATGCGTTCATTAGCCCCATCCTTCCCAAACACTTTGTTGATGTTTAGAGCTGTCTGCACTCCATCCTCTGCCTTCTGCATTTGTTTCACAACAGAATTCATATTCGAAAAACTCCAAACTTTGACTTATCCCTAGTTTCACAAAAATTGCTTTAAATAAAATTTGAAAGATAATCACAAGCAAAATGTGTATTTGCAAGACTGAAGATGTACCTTCACAATAAAAATAAAACAAGAAGTGTCAAAGTGAAATGTCAAAGATATCAAGTGTCAAACTTAGCCCTTAAGGAAATTGGGCATTTCATACTTAATAACATAAATACATATGTATATGTATGTATACAAAAACAGACATTTTGTACACAAATTTTTTTAATGTTTAAAAATTACTGTCTGTGTAATCATTCAAACCTACGTTTTACAATGGAAACTAAAGTTTCTTTTTTGAAATTACAAAGAAATGAATACTTGAAACAGGTATAATTGTAAAATTCTATTATATCTTTATAGATAAAATGCAGAGATATAAATAGTATGATAATAATTGGGGTGGATTTCTAGCTGTAGCAATAGATAGTGATAGATAAGTAGTAGTCAGCCTAGAATGGTGTTTCTGTTTCTAGCAGGGGGATGTTATATGGGAGTAGATAAAAGAATTTTTTGACCAATAATTTTGGATGTATAACATACAGAAAAGATAATTAAATACAAACCATACCTTAGTTCAGGCTTTTATTATCTGTCATCCAAATCATTACTATAGTCTTTTAAGTAGTTTCTCAATCACTAATTTCCCTGCTTCATTCTGTACTGGAAGCTATATAAAACATACTGAAAGCATAAATGTCTCCATGACCTAAAACATTTTTAGCTCACTATCTCCCACAGGTAAATATAAACTATTTATTTTTCTATTTATTTTGTCACTCAAACCCCTTTACCCTCAATCAATCTCTCCTTCAATCTCATTTCCTCTCAAACAACAGCCATATACGCAAACCACACCCATGCTGAACTTCGGTTCTCCATACTTTGCCTATGCTCCATCCTCTGCCTTGCCTGCCCCACCCTTACCCTACTTCACCCTGCCATGGTTTTTTGCTGACAACCTTATATACTTTATTCCTCATTCAGTCCAAGCCTTCTCCAATTCTCAGAAACAGGTTAGTCATTGGAGGCTTTGAAACTTATTATAGAATGAACATCTATGGCACTGATATTAGTTTTTTACCTATCCATCCGTCTATTTGCATGTGAGTTGCACATGAGCATGACTGTGTCTTAATTTTCTTTGCAACCTCTATATTGAGAGGATTGCCAAGACTGTAGTATAGTTGGTGCATAGTAGGTAATCGATTAATATATTGAATCGATTAATAAAGAACTGAAATACAATACATGTAAAGACATTCTTTGTTTCAAAAACCAATTGTACAAGTAAAGAGTGAGAAAGAACAGTCTTCAGAGAAATTCATATAAAAAGGAATGAAGGATCATTAGTTGACCATAAATTCAAAACAGTCCAACAGAGTGGATAAATTTATTTAAAAAGTGCCTCTACTCCAAGATGACCCTCATAGACATCCAATGGCCAGAATGAGATATAAGTGATCAATTGGTTTTACCTCGCATGTGTCAGATCACTTCTAGAACATTATGTTCAGTGACTGATACCACAATGACACAAACAAACTGAAGTCCAATCAGATGCAAGCTATCTGTGTCTGGTGAGGAAATATTTTACCACAGGGCTTAAGGAAAATTTGAAGGATTCAGGGAAGTTTAGTCAGTAGAAGAGATGACTGTTAA
>VBSM01001124.1:25947701-25971103 GCA_008086735.1 Cheirogaleus medius
AATAAATAAATAATTGCACAAAGTAAAATCATGGTATTCTCTGAATTGCTTATCATGCATAAGATTGTAGCATTTGAAATTATAAACAAATAGCATTATATTTTTTAACATACTATTTAACATTTTAGCCATGATTTATTTCCCTGTGGTTTGGATGTGTGACCAATACAGCATTTCAAGCCTAAAAATTCTATTTCTGGTTTCTGTTGCCATTACTTGTCTCCTATTGTTAATATTTATCATTTTTATAGTTGTGATTTCCTTAATAAAAAGGACTATATTTTGTTGATGCCACAACCATTTCCCCCATCAGGAAACACAAAACAGTAGAGATTAAAATGATTTTATTTTCTCAGAATCCCAGGAAAGGTAAATTATATATATATTTTTTAAATGTTTCTAGCAGGGACATGTTACAGGGGAAGAGATAACTGGAACTAGTAACTTTGCATGCATAATATGCCCAAGACTTTACACACAGACTCTCACCCATGAATTCTAATGAGAAGCCTTGGTCACATCCTATAGATATGCTAGAATAGAAATTAAAAAGACATGTGTGTGCCTAATGATGAGTATGTGATAAGTTACAGGTAAAATCTGTCCACCAATATAACAAGGAAAGTGAAAGGAGTATATGAAGAGAGAAAGAGAAAGAGAGAGAGAGAGTTCCCTGAGCTAATTTTCTAGCCATCAGTCAGCTTATTGTTCCCACTAAAAGGGATTGAATGAGAGAGTAAGAGTGAGAGTTATTATAATATATATAAAATAGCTTTAGCCAAGGGAAATTACACTTGGAAGGTCAAGGGAAGAATTGAGGAGAGACATGGTGAGGGGGAAGGGTGAACAGAAAGGTGCAGGGTCAGGATTTTGAAGAAAGAAGGAACATCATTCATGTCAATCATTGCAATAAATATGTTACATGGTACATTAAAATTATGAAAGTTTTCAATAGGACAGATTGATTTATATTTTAATTTTGTAATCCAAATAATTGTGAGTGTGCATTTTTTAAAGTTGGTGTGTGTATGTGTGCTCATGAACACACACACCTAGATTTAGGATTTAGTCTCAATAGATTAACCATAGCTACGTGCTCCATGGAGAAAATTCTCCTTTTTTATGTTTTCTTTATGTATGGACTAACCCGATATGAAGAAGTACATAGTCACCATTAATGGACTAGTTTACTGTGTTTCATGAACTGCCATGATTCCATGACGTGTCTACTGAGCAAGTACTTGTAAGTGAATTGTATTTGCCAAAGGCACTGTTTTTATTTTCCATATTGACTGCCTACAGAGCAGGTAATATCTTTGAACAAAAGCATAAGGAATTTTCTGTTGGTGTGCTTATTTTATTCACCAAATGTTTGAGACTAGGTCTCTTACCAGCAAGAATGCCTCAACAGAATCTGCCACTAAATTAGAAATTAAAAATTAAATACAATATTTGCTGAATAAGTAGGGATTTCGTTATATTGATTAATGAAGAAAGAATATGTGGAGATTCAAAAAGAGTAATTTTTTCCATTCAAACATAAAATGTGAAAAAAGGCCCTACATAAAAGAACCTGAAAAAATAATGGCTTATTTAAGGCTTACTTCAATATCACAACCACCATATTTCTCTTTTGTAATTCCTTTTCATTTCTAGAGGTCTAAAATTTCCCCAAGGCCAGGGATGTAGCCACACTTCCATATCTATTTTTTAAAATCTTTCTTGTGAAGTTTGCATTGTGCATTTGCAAAAGCAATAAAATCAATAACAGTAATCCAGGGCATCGGGTGGAATCATTAGCCAACTTTAAATGAAGAAAAAAGTATGAATTGTATATTTCTCTAAATTCTGCTTCTTGGATATGCCCACTTTGCTTTTACACGAACTGGGCTAGTTAATTCACTCCTGGCCTCAAAATACTGTTGACCTTTTGAATTCCTTTCCCGTTCATAACAGAAAGAAATAGATATGATTTCAAGTCCATGCTAAATGATGAACAATTTTCATAAATTTGTACTGACTCTAGCAGATTTTGTATTTAATATTTCATATTTTCCAACATACCTACATGTACTTTTCAAAATGTAATTGGTATTCCTACCATGAGCCATCTTGTGAGATTGATGCAGAACTCATACTTAAATTTTGAGATGTTGTCCTCTTCTATCCAAATGCCCAAATTTAATATTTCTACCATCTTTTATGCAGCTAGTATTTATATCCACTCTGCATTTAGTAGATGTTTAAATTAAGTTACTATTTTAGATTACAGATAAAATAGCAACCCTTCTATTTTAGAACTTAATAAAATTCGCAGATTAGTGCACACAGCTATCAGTTCTGTATATCATACACATATTTCTGGAAATATATATTTTAATAAAAACTTTACTTAGTCAAGAAAACATGGATCAAGTTAGTAATACAGAAAAACCAGTACTTGAGGTAGAGAGGAAAAAATATATATAATGGCCAGAAAATATTTATTTAATATTGATATATTGGATTCTCTTGACAATTTTAAGATATGGATCAGAACCATGAGAAATACAAATTAATTTCAATAACAAGTGTTTAGTGAGCATGAATTAAAGTATTATACCATGTGCTAATGAAATAATGGTGATTAATAGCATTCTATCTTACAAAAATATGATCATATATAATCAGATATGTGTCTAAAATATATTAGCAAGAATTCATGAATACCCAGGAAGCATTCTGTGCTTTCAAAAAATTAAAGGACTAGTGATCTTATTTCCTCTGTGTTCAACCTCAGTGAATCCATCTCACACAGCAAGGAGTTTTTCTAAAGACTCTCCTTAAATTTTCCTGCCTAGGAATCTTCAGTTTGACATAATTGTTGATTGGAAAAATTTCAACTTTTCATCTTAGCCTTCCATCAAAGACCTCAACAGAAAGAAACTAACTCTTTATTTCATGCCCCAGGTTAGAATCACCACTTCCTTAGGAGCTGTGCCTCAGTATGATGTTTCTCTTTATGTTCTTTGGCTCCACTCCAGAGCCCTTTATTTTATCTGCTTTGAATACTTTGTATCTGAATTTAATGCTTTTTACTTTAATATCTTGCCAGTACTTGGCAGATGGATTCTAGATACTCCCTGAATGAATGGTTTAATGAATGGCTTGTATCCGGAATAATAAATTGTTGTTCAACAATGATTGTCTCTTCTCTGAATCCCAAGAGGCCTTGAACATATACCGTATGATAAAGTACCTAATTTCTTATTGCTTTCAGATACTTTCTGTCTGTACATGTTGCTTCTCTCACAAACTCTGTCATATAGGTCTCAAGGTTAGAAAATTTTCTTTCTAGTATTTTTAATCTCATTAGAATTGGGTATATAGTAAGTGCTCAATAAATATATGTTTATTTGGTTGATTAAGCTTGGAGTTTAAATCCTAAATCTATTTTCCACTAACTTGGAAATTCCTTAACCACTATAAGCATCACTTTTTAATACATAACATTGGGGATAATACCTACTTCTTTCCATTGATGTCATGAGTTATACGCTATAATTTCCATAAAATACTTAACGGGGCAATGATATATATAGTAAGGGCTCCATTAACAGTAGCTACCTACTAAATAAAAGTAATTTTCCACTCAATGTTTATTGAATCCCAATCATATTTCTGGTACTCTGCTGGTTATATTTTGCATATTTTAAGTGTTTGACAACAGCACCTTCAAAGAGAGGATAAAGGAATTGGTTATTGAAACAGAGAAAAAGTAAAACAATATATAAGCAACTTTTAAGTACACAGAGAATATTAACTTCTGTTTTATTGGATCACAGTTGGAAAGGAAGCAGACCAACTACAGTATATATAGACCATAGCTTGACTATGAAGGGATATGCTGACAGTGAAATAAAGCTGTAAAGTTTCATTTCCTGAAAATTGTAAAAAACTGAATACAATTTATGTGTCTGCATCAGATATAGGTAATGCCTTATCTAAAGGCAATAGCCTAGGGAAAGCAGCCTCATGGAGAAAATTTCAAACACACAAATTCCTTTATTCCAACAACATGAGACATATGATTTTTCACAAACATAATTCCTTCTTTAAATTTCATGTCATAAATGGGTTAATACATATGTAATATATATTTTTATAATTCATGGGATTTGTTTTTTTCCTCTTTCTTTTTGCACCAAAAAGTACCAGCTTTCCATTGTCACATTCATAACACAATAAGAAATTAATTAGGTAGCTGAAAGTTATTAGTAAAATATTCAAAACCTTAAAGTAGGGCAATTACTAAATGTGAGACATATCAAGCCAATTGAAATAACCAGTTCCAGACTCAGGTCTTTCTGATGACCTCTTCCCCTTGAAAGTTTTGTGATGGTGGTAGCCAATAATTCTGGTCTTCATTATGATTGTCTCAGCTTACTGCCCTGAAGAGATGAGGGATACAAGAGGTGCTAATCCATGAAGCAAAAATTCCCAGTGATTTACACCAGAACTAAAGGAGTAGCTTTTTTCCCACCTCCTACTAGACTGTCTGTAAGTAATTTCCTTGATAAAGTACAGCCCACATGTAGACAGAGAATATGCTAGCAGATACAGAGACAATGCTACAAATGTTCTCTTAATAAATTTTGGATAATATGAACTAGGGTTAGGGAACTCTGCTTCTATTTATTCATTCATTTATGTATTCATTCATTCATTCATTCATTCATTCATTCATTCATATAAGCAGATCAATAGATGATGATGCCATGGAGGAAAATGAACAAGTGATATAGCTAATTACCTACTCAAACATAATCATTAGCCATGTCACAATGTGACACCAGTAGGAAAATCTACCCTTCACCTTCATAGAATTTTACATTTAAACAATGCCTGGTTGCACAGGAAAAGTTATGAGATAAATTTCTAAATTGCTTTGCCACTTCCGAAAAGGGTCAACATCTATGGAAATATTTAAGGAGGACTTTATGTCTTAGTTAGAAGAGTGCTGACCAACATGCCTTCCCTAACCTCCCCATTCACATCTTGTCCTTCACTACCAAAAATAAAATGTACCTCCTTTTGCCTATCTCAAGAAAGACTCTACACAAAATCCAGGACAGTGGCCCTGGCTTTGAGGAAAAAGAAAATGTGTTCAAATGTCAATCTTCCTATCTTAATCTCCTTTCTTTCTGTTGTTAGTGAAAATAGTGTAACAGCATTTACAAGGTTTTTCACAGCATGCAGCTATTCTTATGCATCAGAGCACAACAGATGTTTTGTTTTTCTGTACAACAGTGCAACCTAGTGGATGAAGAAAACAGCCCTGCCCTTAAGGGCCAACGATGGCAGGCAATGAGGGGTCCTTCAACAGACTGTATCATCTGAAAGACTATCCCGAACTTGCCTGATGCATTTCATTTCTTACAGTGGCAAAAAGAGGTAAAACAAGGCTTACATATTTTTGTGTGTTAAGATGAGAATACAGGTGGTCCCTTGAACTATTTAGAAAAAAATTTTATGTTTTCAAAATTAATAACTTAATTTTTTCACTTAATACTTAAGTGAATGTTTTGGAAGTATACTTCTGAGATTTTAATTAAAAATACTGAATAAACTATTTACAATAAAAATAAGCACTATTCATATATTATTTACTTATAGTATTTTTATGTTAACCATTGTCTGTTCTGGTTGGTAGTAATTGTGTTTGTATGTGTGTGTACAGTCCATTCTATGTTCCTAAAACACGCTGTGTTGACTCTGTGTGTGTATGTTTATGTGTGTGTGTGTGTGTACATATGTAAACTGTACATAAAACTGTACATATACACATATACACAGTATGTGTATATATACACATATATACATATATAGAAAGAGATATTACATATGTATATAAGCATATATATTACACACACAAACACAATAATATAATTTGCTCATTAAGTGGCAATTTAGAACAGAAAGCTTATTTTAATGCCTACATATATTAAAATCAATGTCCCCAAATTAAAAAGTCAAGGTCTTCATGCAGCTTACTTATTCTTTTTAAAACTACTCAGTATTCCATTTCAGGGTAATTCCTAAAAGCTAAATACCAAATAATTCTTCTTTCGTGTTGTTTTGCTTGCTTTTATTGCTTCTGTTAAACTATCAAACAAGCTCATTTTATCACTAAGATTTTTTTTAATCTGCTAAGTTTTAAGTGGGTTTTAAAATACATACTTAAAATTAAAACATGTAAAGATGGAAGTCTGAACTCTATAGAAAAAGAGAAAATGACCTTCTGAGAAGCCATGCATAAAAATGTAACAGTTTTCCTTTGTATGAACATGGTGGAGGAGACATCATTCACTCTTCTTGTTTATAGGATATGCTATGGTAAGAATTAAATGTAATTTAGTGAGACAATAAAATCTTCTCAACTACTGTGCTGTTGTGTTTGGGATGGATTTGAGGATGATTAAATGAGTAAATCACACAGCTTTGAAACATTTTTTTTCTCCTTTCTTTCTTTACTTTTTTTTACACCTCCTTAGATGGCATCTTGATCGTGCATGCACTGTGAACACAGAAGGCCTATAGGTCAGACCTGAAATTATAGCTAAACCTCAACTCCTGAGGTACACAGGCTGTTTATATCGATGAAAATTTATGATCTCTATACCCTAAATCCCCGGCCTCTCTTTTACATTGACTTCTTTACTATTTGCTGCTTTATTTTATGGTGATCCCTTGCCCTCTATAAATATATCATGGTTACTTAACCCCAGATCCCACCCCCGGACTTCAGGACTTCAGAAAGGATCTATTTGTTACTTACTCCGCTACTGGGTGTTTCATAATCCTCCACATTAGCAGCTATTATTTTATAGCAGTTAACATTTTCCAAATTTTCATCATCTCTTTACTGTTAGTCCTCTAACTGCTTAATAACACCAGTCTTAGAACTGTTGTTTAGAGATTATATTGAAGTAGAATTTTTTTCTTTAAGCTCATGCAATGATTGAAGTATGTTCTATTACATATTTATCTGTAGAAAAGTGAATACTTTAACTATAAAAAAAAATTACATTTAGGCAAACTTAATTGCTTTGTGTTACAATAAATATATAAAATTTATTAAAAAACCTGACCTAATCTTAACAACAAGCCACTGAGTAATTAAAGTTTTCCATGGGTTACATTCTAATAATTATCTTGTTTTGACTGAACTCCTTATTTGAGCCCCCAAAATAAAGCTGGAAAAATAATAAGGGATTATATAGATTTGCAAAAGCTATTGTCTGATATTAAAATTGTTAAGAAAATATGAGTCAGTATTATGCAAATTCTGACCTAATCCCAGCAGCATTCTGGTAGGTAATTGTATTTTTTCTTTAAAGGAGGACAGACCCAACAATAATTATGCCTTGTTAGTGTCCACATTGCTACATTTTTGATTTATGTATTTTTCTGGGAGTTGACAGATAAGCAAGAAAAATTGACATATTATAAACTAATAAAAATAAATAATATCAGAATCTGCCTAGCAGCAGTCTACATGGGGAAGTTAAATCAATGCACTAATCACACAAATTTTTGAGCAAAACATAGTTTGTACTAAAATTTTTTAAATGGCACATATCAAAAAAACTTAATATTTAAATTGCTCTGTGTCTGTGTACATGTGTATGTGCTTGTGATTTCTAAAGTAAATCATTATACACAATATATAAAAGCCATTTTTGTGTCTTCTTTGTATTTTCTTCTCTGTTTTACTTAAGAAGTCAAGACATCTGTAATCTCTCCCTATCTATGGCAATACATAACATGCCTGTGAGATTTAATATTTCCAGTTTTTCCCCAAAGAATATTCCTTAATGGTAAATGTGGTTAGTGTCTCTTTTCAGTGTTTTGTTAAAATTCTTATTCCTTAAAATTCTGTCATTATAATGCTTTTTATTATTTTTTATTAAATAATCAGGAAAAAATATAATGTTTTCAGGCTATGGCAGCAGCTAGTGCCAAGAGTCTTGCTCTATTGCAACACAGGCTGGACAAATTGACAGAAGAAATATGATATTCCTGAGCCTAGGGTTTGGTAAAAATCTAACAATTGACACTGTATAGCTTGAACGGTAAAAAGTTATGAACATGAATATTCTTTCCTTCAAGTTTGTACAGTTCATAACCTCATGTTTTGTTGGTATATTCACAGTTCTCTTTAAATACAACCTGAGTGTTGTAAACAAATGCTTCAGGAGTAATCAATCTAATTGTATTGATAATTAATTATTGATGTTTCTCTGTTGGTCTAAGTAAAACTAAGCATTTTTAGCTTGATGTTAAAATTTCAATATTTTTCTGCTGCTAGTGTCAGCTGGATTTCATAATCAAGCTAGATAATCAGCTTTTAGAAATATAATAAAGGAGAGATACATTTTCCCACAGTTTATACGGCTATAACCAACATAATTCCAGGAAGCACTGTCCCTTCAACAAGGGATAGAAAAGGTCTGTGTAGTATTTCCCAATATTTTGGTCACCAATCTAGAACATGAATCTTTTCAAACATGTATAAATCCTCAAATTTAACAAACCCAACCTATGGTTAACAGATTTTATAAACAATTAAATCTAGTTTCTGATGGCCCATGGATTCCTTTCCTCTTAACAATTTTAACAGTCATGCTTGAGGCAAAATTCAGTGTCTGGCAACCCATACTAAACCACAATAAATGTCTTCTATAAATACATCTAATTAGACTATATGTATACACATGATTAGAAGCTCTCAAAAATTAATTTTTTGTACTTTGCAAGTAAGAAATAATCTAGTTAAAAAAATCTGAAACATCAGACAGGCAAGATTGACCATCAAAAAATTAATTATGATAAAAATCATACCGATTCATCTCCTATCTCAAGAATTGTGTAAACCAAGTAAATGGCATGACCAAGAAATCTATTATGAAGCTTTAGAACCTGCAAAGTTTGCCATTGTTCAATAACCAACCCCAGAGAATTGACAGAGCTATGGAAAATCATAATTACTATACACACATATACAAAGACACACCAATATATATAAACACAAAAACATATATGCACATAGACACATAGACACATACCCACATGAGTTTTTATATATGTATGTGTGTATGACATATATGGTAGGTTTGAATATATTTATAGTGTGTTATATATATATGCATATGGTAGGTCTAAAATTATATATATATATGTAAAAACATACACACATATATATGAATGCATACTCAAAAACTGGGCATTGAGTAATAATTTTTATATGTATATTTACTACCATTTCTGAGCACTTGCTCTGAACCAAGCACTTTATGGCATTTCATTTGATAGTCCCAAATAACTTTATATCAGGTGTTAATGTCCCCATTTTACAGAAGACAAAAATTAATATCAAGAAATTAAATAACTGTTCCAGGACTCAAGACAAACATTTCATCCCATTTCTGTTAACTTGATTAGTATATCAATCACATCTCTTTGAATTAAAAGCATTAGATACTGTCTCTGGCTAAATTAAGTAAAAGGTGATTTTTAAAAGAAAGTTAAGTGCTCACGTAATTGACTAGAACTGGGAGAATTGGAGACAAAAAAGACTTAGAGTAAAAACTGCCACTGTGGTCTCATGGATGCAACAGTAGAGACTTATGCCACTGCTTAGAAAGGATCAAACTCTAAACATTTTTGGTCTCTCACTCTCTCTAATTAAGTGTTAGGTTCCAGGAAGGGAGCATCCAATTGACCTAGTTTGTCTTTCCTGACCTCCCCCTCAGCAATGTCCCCAAATACAGACTGACCACAAGATATTGAAGAAGGAAGAGTTAGTTCCATCCAACAGGTGATCAGATTAACAAAGGGATGGAAATAAAGCATGGGCAGCCAAAAAGAGAAAAGAAAGAAACTAAAAACACTGACCAAAGGAACAAAAAGGCAAAAGAGAAAAAAGAAAAAAATAATTAGCCACGGTTTGAGATCAGACTTGCATTCAGGAAGGTGGCTATTCAAACATTTGGAGAGCTGGTTACAGGTAACTTCCTAACTGCAGAAAGAATTTCATTCAAAATAAAACAGACAGATGAAAAGCTCCACCATTTTCTTCTTGTGGTTTGTTTTTAATTATTTGTTGAATGAATAATAATTAGGAACAATAAAAACAACAACCAAAAAAGAGTCTATAAAAAAAAATACCTCCAGATTATAATCAAGAAGTAATGAAATACTTATCCAGACTTCAAAGAATTTGCCTCCTCTATCTGAATTAGGGAGACTAAGTCATTTAAACATTTGGCAAATATAATATACTTAAGTAGAGGACGTCCAACTCATTACTTGGGTTGGATATCTCCTGATGGCCCCTTCAGGTTCTCTCTCCACCACCTCCAATGTACTCTGCGGTTCTCCAATTTGTCCCATCAGAATTGTTTTGCATCTTACTTACATTCTTAAAATATTTTATTTAAAATTTAGAACTTTTGCCTTCTATTGAGATTTATTTTCCCTAATAAATATGTTGTATCTGTCATCTACATTTTGTACTAAGCTTCTAGAAAGCCAAAAATGTCATTTTCTGTGAACATATTCTTGGGTTTGGTAAAAGTTCAGTATAGGATAGTCCTTTTAGAAATGTTCAAATTTTTGCCTAAATAAAATTTCATAGAAGAATCCACAATGTCACAATTCTTCTTGGGATTAGACATTCATTGTTGACAATGAAATCTTCTTAATATATCTCCCCAAGTCACACCTAGTAAATACTGGCACATTTTCTCTTAGATTGTTACTATAGTAGGAAAATGAATTTTTACCATGTTTCATAATCAGCCTTCGAAATGTCTTCATTTAAAGATTAGGACAAGACCCACATAAATAAAAAATTCCAAAATAACCACCAAAATAATGGAAACGACTAAATCAAGAGGAGCTTTAGTGAGCAAGGAAGTATTGCACTATCGTTTGAAAAATCACAAATATTAGAACAAAAGAATACAACATTAAACAGGTTTATGACTTGAATAGACCCCCAGGAAATGTTATACAGTCAAAGGAGTAATTTCAATTATATGCTACTTATGCTTTAAAATAGAACAAATCAGAGGTCAATAAAGGCTATGAAACAGGGAGATATTTTCAGATCTGTCTACCTGTGAAAGCTATTTTGTGAGTGCAATTCAAATAAACAGTCCTTTATTCTCTAGAAAATAGAAATTTCTACAAAATATGCAGTTTAGTTTAAGAATTATTTACTTGGAAGTCCGAATTCCAAAGTTCTTAAGTTCATGAAAAATCACTGTAATGCAAGATGGGAAACAGATTATAATATAATGAATGGTATTTAAGCGTCTCACTTCCACCATTTTTTGGCTATGTGGAATGTCTTACACTTTCTGAATTTCAGTTTTTTCATCTGCAAAGGGGATTAATGATAGTGTCCCCACAGAATGGTTGTGAGACTTAAATAACATAATATAACTGAAAATATTAGACCAGCACTGCTCAGGAGGGTAAGCAATATCCACACGAGCTTATTAAGGACCCAAAATGTGGTTTGTCTGAATTGAGACATGCTATAAGTATGAAATATACACCAGATTTCAAAGAGTTAGGATGAAAAAACAGAATGTAAAGTATCTCATTAATCAAATACATATTGAAATTATAATAGAACAATATTATTAAAATTAATTTTACCTTTTTCTCTGTTCACTTTTCTAATATGAATACTAGAGAATTTAAAAGTTCCTGTATGGATCACATTTTAGTTCTAAAGGACAGCACCAATCTAAATAAATGCTTGGTAAGTATCAAAAAATAGTTTGATATCAAAAATTTTGGCAGTTGTACCAAATTTTCTCTGATTTAGGTTTTTATTCTGAGTTCTGTAAAGTCTTCTGAAGTTCAGTGAAGATGTGCTACAGAGAGATTGTCTTCTGTTGAAGAAATTGAGAAACAAAGGAGCTTTGATTGGCAGAATTATCTGCATCTCAGCAAAATGTCAAATAGTCTATTTTGACCATTTTCAAGGAATAATGGGGGAAAACAAAAGTAAAGAAAAGGGAGAAAATAAAAAAACATAAAGGTATCTACAAAAAGTTCAAATCAATGACTTATTTGAAATTTATGTGTCACATTTATTTTTCAGATTTATTAAAATGATCTGAATTAGAAAACTCTGGTCATCACTGAAATAATTGGAAGTCTAATAATATTTACGGAGTTTATCCTTGCATGTTCTGAAACAGAAACAAAATAAAAAACCCAAAACCTTCTGGATAATTTAAAAAGGTATGCAATATTGGATAAGAGCGTTGTTAAAGGTGAGTCTAGGTTCCAGTCATAATTATTGTGAAATGCATCTCAAACATGAAAGACTTTCATAAGACTTTATTATAGATATGCCACATTGTTATTTTTATTTATTTTTTTTTCCTATAGGAGAGCTGGAGCACCTTATGTTTATATGCCTCTTATAGCCCTCCTTTTTTTTGTTTTTTTTGGTTAGAGACAAGGTCTTGCTCTGTTGCCCAGGCTCATCTTAAACTTTAAGGCTTCAAGTGATCCTCCCTCCTCAGACTCTCAAAATTCTGGGATTACGGAAGTGAGCCACTGCCCCAGCCAGCCCTTATTGTTTTCAGCCTGGTATTATAGTAAACTGTACTCAGGTTGTAACTTCCCTCTTGACTCTAAGCTCTTTGAGGTAAAAATTTTCTTCCTTATATCTTATATCTGTTACTGAATTTAATACAGAATCCTAGAAATTAGAGACAGTCACATGAAAAGTGTTAGATGGGTGCATGAACTATTTAATTCTAACTTAAAATAAACTTTCTAATATATTAAAAACCTTGATTCTAATAACTGGGCCTGAAATTTAACAATGCAATATAATTCTAAAACATTCGTGATTTATCAATATCAACCAAATATAAAATTTCAAAAATCTCTATTTTAGGGATGTTAGCATCAGGAGTTGAAAATATAATTACAATACAAAGTTAAGTTACGGGTTTTCTTTTTTTCCTTTTCCACTCCCTTACCTCCCAAGAAGTTGACCTGTGTTATCATTTGGGTTGTAAGATCTTTTCCTATTTTAACTCAACTGGGTTTTCCATTTCCAGTATATCCTTATATGTTGCCTAATCTTCAGAACACATTTCATTAGGTTATATTTTTTATGTGCATTGTGCAAGCACAGTATTTGTACTGTAGTATTCATTCTAAAATACATATTCACGTGATAGCCCATAATATCCTTGAAACAGCCATTACAGTCTGTCAAATAAATAATGCGCATTTTAAAGATGGTCTTTATGTGGGATGACTCTCCTGCATTTTCATGAGGCAGATTTTTCCTTTATTCTTTAAGAAAGAAAAGCACACAAAGGAAATGAACATGCAGAAAAATATGTTCAGGTAAAAGTGACACAAACCAGAAAATGCAAGCATCCTTTAGTTTCTTGCTCTTTCTACCATTCCAACATTTTACCCTATAATATTCTATGAAAAAAGGTGTATGGTGATTATATCATCTTCTATAATCTATATATGGACATTAGAAAATATAAATAAGTCTTATTGGGAGTATTTTTGTAATGTGAATCACATTTTGTATTTAAAAGGCGACTGATTTTCCTCAAAATCATAGTTTACTTGGCAAATGTAGCTATTAAAAGAAGTGACATCTCAGTAGAGTTAGTAAGTTGTATTCTTATTATCTTAAAATGGCAGATTCTTCTTTCTGTTGTCTATAACAACTACAGATCTATGTACACTGTTTTTACAAGGAAGTTACCAGAATTCACAAGGAAAAAAAGTACTTAACCCTCTTTCTTTCTTTGATCTCTTACTGGTGACTATAATGGTTATGGGAAAATAAGAAAAATGGAAAGTAACATTTATTGCATGCCTATTATGTACCAAGTACCATGATACTAACTTCTAATATATATATAATCCTCAAAACAGTTCTGTTAGGTAAGTATAATTATTAGCAACATATAAAGAAATTAAGTAAGTAACATATAAACTTACTAACAGTGGTAGTTTTGACTTCAAAGTTCAAGCTCAAATGAAACAAACTAAAAATATGTTTACTTTAGCCCAGTTGATGTTAATTGTGTTATTACAATTTATACATATATTAGAAGAGCATTACTTCCATTCAAATATTTTATCACACTGTGAACTATATATTGTTCATGAAATGTTTGTATTTTATTACAAAATATTTTTTAAATTTTATTGTATTTTTTATTGTACTTTTACCTTATCATATTACAATAAAGTGATTTGAATAATAGTTCTGAGATAAGAATGCATCAGTCAAACTAGAAAAGATTTACTTAGGCTTCTACATGATACTTACACACCTTAGAGATTTATGAACTAACTTCCTTCCTATAATCCAACATCTTCTCCCGAATCAACACAAAGGAAATAATAAAATGAATTATACATTAAATGATGGAGGTTTCACATTAGTTTTAAAAATATCACAGAATCTTGGATTTGGAAGGAAATTTATTGGTGGTATCACATTTAACCTATATGAGAAATATGCCATAATAGAATGTGGTAATCCAAGTATCCTGTGGGCCTCAGCAGCATATAAAGCTAAAAGATTTTAATTAACATAAAGGTTGTTTACATCCAAAACATTGTGACAACTGTGAAGCTTTGTAAAAAATATTATTTAATCTGTTAGAAATCATTATCCTTCATAATTAACATTGCAATGTCCAAATGGTGGCCACCAGCCACATGTCACCATTTATATTTAAATTAAAATCAGTAAAAATTAAACAAAATAAAAAAATCAGTTCCTCAGTCACATTAGCTACATTTCAAGTAATATAGAGCCACTTATGACTAGTGGCTATCATAGTCAATAGCACAGGTTTTTGAAGTTTTCCATCATCACAGCTAGTTCCATTGGGCAAGGTTGCTCTAGTTAGCTAACAGGACCAATGATTAGACTTTCATAAATAAATGGGTCCCTGAGAATTTTAAGGTACTATTATGCCCATCAATACACCAGTGGATTAATAAAATGTGGTATATGTATACCATGGAGTACTATTCAGCTATAAGAAACAATGGTGATATAGCACCTCTTGTATATTCCTGGATGATAGAGCTGGAACCCATTCTACTAAGTGAAGTATCCCAAGAATGGAAAAATAAGCACCATATGTACTCACCAGCAAATTGGTTTCACTGATCAACACCTAAGTGGGCATATAGGAATAACATTTATTGGGCATCGGGCAGATGGAGGGGGAGGAGGGGATGGGTATATACATACATAATCAGTGCAATGCTCACCATCTGGGGGATGGACACACTTGAAGCTCTGACTCAGGGTGCGGGGGGAGGCAACAAATGCAACCTAAACATTTGTATCCCCATAATATGCTGACATTAAAAAAAATAAATAATAAATAAATAAATAAAAATTAAAAAAACATTAATTCTTATTATGTAAAAGGAACTAAACTACAAGCTCAATATTTGACAATTTATTTTTGAACTTTAACTTTAGGATATGTAAGGCAATTGCACCACTCTAATTTATTTATCTGCTTTGATATTCATGATCAGTAATATTAAAGATAAATTGGCAAATTATTATTTTCAACTCCAAATTGGCTATATTCTTTGTCAATTGTTTATTTTCTCCATGTAACCATGTAAATTACTACATATTTATATATAAATGTTGAATAGAAATAAAAGAACAGATTAAAGAATATCAACAAATAGAAATTCAGTATCTGCCTCCCTTTGAAATACTTCTTTTTCTCTTAAGTTTGTGTTAGTATTTCTAAGATCGGAAAATGCTGATATTCATTTAAGGCAGAGAATGTCATTGCTTTATCCCAGTTTCAATTGAAGCAATTGGAGCTAGTAATCATTTTCAGGAGATTAAGATGGTACCTTTAATAAATAAATATAATATCCACAATATTTTCAGATAATAGTAATTGACAGCCTCACTAGACAGTGAATTTATTAAGGTAAGACAACATATATTAATTCATTGATTGAATCATTCAACAACCCATTTATTTATTGAGTTAAAAAATTTTGAATATCAAAACTGTACCAGCCACAAATATTCTAGGTAATGCAAATACAGCAGTAAACAAGAAGTAATGTCTTTATCTCAGGGATCTCCTGTTAGAGTGGGAGAGAAAGACAATAAGCCACTAAGTAAAAATAATGTCAGATATTAATAAATGGCAGAAAGAGTGGGTGGAAAAGGCAATGTTAGAAAGAATAATCAGATAAGAGACGAGGAGAAATTTGAGCAGAAACCAGATGATGAGAAAGAGTCAGTGGAAAAAGTGTGTTCCTTCAGAGGGAATAACAATTGAAAAGCCTAAGAGACAGAAACCAGCTTGACAAATTAACACACACAAATACCCACATGAAAAGGAGGCACGTGTGTTATTTAAGCCTGAGGAACAATGAGTAGAGTGGAAAGAAATATCTTCTCATCACTTTTTTATTTTTAATGCCTAAAACGGTGTAAATCAAAAGATTGAAAAGCCAAAGCATATGCATATAACATTGTGGACAATGTATCAAAAGCGTCAAAGATGTTTTTAAAAAGTTAAAACATTTTTATTCTAAAATAAAATGTGTAATTTAAAAATTATATTAAAGTGATGATCTTAAGATATTTTGTGATATAAAGAGACTATGACAAACTAAATAGGAATAAAGGAGCATTCCCGATATATTTAAAAGAATCTTGGAAGTTTAGAACTGTAAGAATCATACTACCTATAGGAAAATCTCCCAAATTCTCTGAGGATCTACTGCTTCCCCTCACCAACTCCCATTCTCTCTCTACATCTAATTGGAAGGTAGTGATTAGGAGATATTGAAAGATCTTATCCTGTAAGCAATAGGTCCCACAATGTCAGATATAGGGTAAATGGCATTCTTGCCCTTTTCCTTCCTTCCAAACAGGATGTAAACATTAGCAGGGTGACACTGATGATGGAGGAAATGAATGTTCCCATAAAACCAAAGCATGCATCCTGTTTTATTATGCACTTGGATACATTATTCAGGATCATTATTTTAATGACCAAAGTGAAAAAAATTAATATATATTCTAATGGTACATTTTGCAAAGATTGAATATACTATCATTAATGGATTTCCTATATAAATCTTTCTTGTCCTCGTGACAAAATGGAAATATTGCAGTTGACTTGATGAAACATATAAATATCCTAGCGAAATCTATTTAAGACCCATTGTGGTCTTGTACAAGCCATTGGTTCATAATCCACTTCTAAATATCAAAGTCATATGCAGCACACACATTTACTCTGTCTCTGTATTCTAGTATGGTGGTAAAAGCATCAAGCACTGAAAGTAATGCTATATACAGATGGGCAGATATTATGTGCAATCTAAAGACATGTAAGTTTAGTCCTCATTCATATTGAGCTTCATTTTTAATAATTCTTATAAAGTTAATATAAATTCTGTGTGATAAAAGCTTAGAATTAGAAAAGAAATACTTTGTTTACATAAACATGAAAACTACGACTTTATAGTCAATCTAGACAAAGTTTTTGGGTGTTGGGGAAATCATGTACACACATTTTTGGGAAGTATCATCTAACACTATTTTCTTATATACTTTTGAGATGTGTAAAAGGTAGTCAAATTAATGAAAATGTATTGAGAAATTCTAAACAGTACTTATTATCTCTGGACATGGGACTTTCTAAACAGCTGCCAAGATTCCAAATTCAGAGCTTCAGTTTGAGAGGATATGGTTCTATATTTACTATGTATAAGTGCTTTCTCTTAAAATTTGCTATCATGTAATTATATCAAATTATTTTAGAAAAGAAAGTATTACAATCCTATGTAAACAAAAAACAAGAAGTTGAGATACATTTGAGAGAATGCTCTTTTATATAACATTAAAATGCTGGGCATCTGGTTATGTCATGTGAATATATTTTGTAATTCATAGTCTGGCTCCTGTTATGTTTATAGCAGTCCAAGAAGAGTTAACCAATATATTAGTATAATAGAATTATGTCTGGTCAGAGGTTTGTTCTGCATGTGTGTGACTGGCATAATTTTTCTCAGAATAGATTTTAATTCTAAGAAGTGATGCATTGTTTTGGTCCTACGACTTTATTTTCTAGACAGGAAAAAGGATAATGGTTCTTTATTCAACTACTATAATTGATTTTAAATTAATAGTGACTGTTTCTCAAGCATCTCCAAGAGATAAACATGGTAATCTATTAAGTAATAATCAATTCGGTAATAAATAAAAAGTCATTGGTATTAAATTAACCTATAACAGCATTTAAATGATATCATAAAATAAGCCCTTCAAATTAGTTTATCTATCATACATGACTAATATGTTTCCAATTCTGCAACTAATTATTTACATGTATAATGTATAACATGAGATTTTAATGACCAAATATCATATTGTATTAGGATCAATATTTACTGATGAACAGACAATATATTTTAGTGAATTAAACATTTACACTTCAACAAATATAGTCACTGGATTAGAATTCTGGAAGGTAGTTATTTCTAAAATATTCTTTCAAGAAATGTTTTTCACCTTTGGAAAGAACGTTGAACTAAAATCAGAAATCCTGGGTTTTAATTTTTGGATCTGCCACTAGTAACTCTGTGAGCTTGAGAAATTAAGTTCAATTCCATTCAATATCATTTCGTTAAATATTTATGGAGCAACCTCCTTTGTTCAAGGATGGGAAGACCAAAACATATTTGAAGGCGGGGTTGGGGGGGTGAAATTCAGTGGAGAACAAAAGATTAAAGATGCTAGCAAGGAGAATAGTTAATGCAATAGGAGTCTGAGACACAGAAGATAATATAAAGAAAACAAACCTAGGGGTTAGTCTTCTTAAAGAAAAGGAACAGGTCCTTGTATGAGATAAGACCGAGAAACAAAATGTCAACTAAACATAAAGAGAGAATTTGAGGTACAGAGAAGTCAAAATGAGATTGAATTTTGTCTCAGTAAAGAAGGTGATAAAGTCATGTGCTGAGGTCAAAAGGTACTTAGGATGTTGAGGTAGTAGAGAAGCTTGGAGATGGTTTCAGAGGAGAATGCAGCAAGGAGGAAAATGAGGCATCAAAAACTTTCAAGCAGTACTAAGGACTTGGCATCCATTAAGCAATACGATTTTGTATTTTTCACAATTAATAGACTTGTGTGACCCTCTTCATCAAAAGTGAAATCAAAAGCAATGTATAAAGCAAAGAACAAGTCAGAAATTCCCAGGTCTTGACATTGGAAATGCAAAATGAGAAAAGGCTAAAGTATGGATGGTGATTTGCAATTGAGTCCTGAGTTGTAGATACTTCAGATAAGTTAGTAGTAGAATTATTAAAATGACAAATTATGTCTAAGCTAAGAGGAAAAATGAAGTTTAAGTTGGAAAAATGGCCTGAAAGAAATAAAAGTAATTATGAAAATCTGCCTTATGCTAAAAAACAGTGGATGAGATGCAATGAACAGGAAAGTTAAATAGGGTTTAGTCACAGCAGAATATCAAAATTAAAAGAAGTTTTATGAACAGAACAGTTTGATCTAGAATAGCAGTTCTCCTACTATCAGAAGCAGCTCTCCAGCTTTACAACAATATTGAATCCCAGACCTAGTAAGAATTGTAAGGGTGGTAACCATATATTTTTATGACACAAGAAATAAAAAATGATACAAGAAATGACACAAGAAATTCTGGTGCATAATCAAGTGGGAATCACTGGTCTACATGAATTCTTGGTCTAGAATTTTTCAAATTTATAATTAATGAAGAAAATAATAAGAACCCCATCTCCCAAAATATTGTGCTCAATATAAACCTATGCTGGTAAAGAAACATTGTGCAGGACTCCCCGGAGTCGAAGTCTGAACTAGGCAGGACTGAGAAGTCAAGAGATTGCATCGATGATACAGTTACCCCTTTCCGTACATCTCCCCATTAACCTGCCACCACCGTTAATTTATTTAATCTACTTATATCCAGGGCTTTTTGTTTGTTATTGCAATTAACAGAAGCCATCTGCATCAACATTAAGTGAAAGGGAAGGTTTTATCAATAGGGGTGTCAGGGTGCCTAATCGAAGACTGTAACCAAAATGCAGGTTGGCCTTTGGAATTTGCTGAAATCAGGTAGGCCAACAGTATACTCCAGTTCTCATATAAGCTTCTCTTCATATGTCTGTTCTTTTATCTCTTTCTGTAGACCAACTTCATTGGCTATCCAGTCTGTGTGATATAACATGGTTGCTTAGAGCTCCTGGGTTCATATATTACATATCCAGCTATTTGGAGAGAATAACCAATTTTTTTTTTTGTTTTCTGATCACAGGTCCAAGTGAAACATGCCTTCCCAAGCTTATCCATCTTTGCCATGGCTGGGGCCAGGGGGAAGGTAACACACAAAATGATGCCTAGGTCCCCCATTCTGAGTGAGGGGAACAATTGCAAGGAGGTTACATGTACTGGGCAACACCAAGTAATGGGCCTTTGTCAATAGCTAACACATATTAATACAGCTCAACAATGTGATAAAAGAACATGATTACATTTTGTAGAAGTGCTACTCATGCGATGTTAATGTTTTCCAGCATATTTTTTATTATTGTGAAATTATAGGATATGCTATTAATTATAACAAAGGAATTAATGTATATGCTTGAATTTATAGCCCAGTTTTATTTAGCATCAGCACAACCGTTCAGAGAACAGAACATAGGCGAGATTGCAAAATACATCTCACAAAATGTATATATGACATGGTATATTAAAGGAAAATTACCTCTTTACTTATGCACTTCTAATTTACTTCTCTTTTAGATACAATTCCATAGACCTTTCCATACTCAGAGAAGACTTGGTAGTTGGGGTTGGTTATTGCGGCCAGAGTCAGAGCTATGCCGGTAGTAAGAAATAATAGAGCCTGACATGAAGGGGATAGAAAAAATATAAAATGTGGACAAAAGTTTTCCCAACTCTCAATATTACCTGAGTGTATCACTGTGTGACACAACACAATTATTATCAATTATCATTTATTGGGTACTTTAAGTGTTCTAAGATACTTGAAATATATTATTCCATGTAATCTTACTCTTATATTGTAGTCACTATTGTTAGCCCTACTTTACAGTCTACTTTATGAAAGCACAGAGAGTTTAAGTAGCCTAACAGAGGTTACACCAAATAAGTGGGTGCATCCAAGATTAGAACTCAGGAAGTCTGACTCTAAAGAGTTTTCTTTTAACAATTACATTAAGGAAATTGATATTGATGATCGAAGTTGGTCAAGAAAATATAATATTATGCTTTTAAAACCATAGATCTAAACGTAAAACACAAAACTATAAAACTTCTAAAAGATATTGTGTGAGACAAATCTAAATAACCTTGGACTTGGCAATGACTTTTAAGATATAACACTAAAAGGACAATCTGATTAAAAAATTGATAAATTGGACTTCATTAAAATAAATATTTCTGCTCTGTATGATACTGGAATGGCATTAAAGATGCTACTAAGAGCATAAAAAACTGGGAGATCATCTTTGCAAAACATTTATCTGATAATGCATATTGTACAAAGAACTGTTAAAACTCAACAATAAGAAAATGAACAACCCAATTAAAAAATGAGCAAAGACCAAAGCACCTCGAAATCTAAACACACTGACCACACCAAATTCTGGAGATGGGAAGCAATAGGACTTCTCATTTATTGCTGGTTGGAATGCAAAATCGTGTAGCCAGTTTGGAAGATAGTTTTGTAATTTCTTACAAAGCTGAACGTACTCCTATCATACAATTCAGCAATTATACAGCTTGGAATTTACAAAAATGAGCTGAAAATATATGTCCACACACAAAAAAATGCACATGATATCAGCTTTATTTATAATTGCCAAAACATGGAAGTATCCAAGAAGTCCTTCAATAGGTGAACATACAAGTAAACTTTAGTACATCCACACAATAGAATATTATATAGCAATAAAAAGAAATGAGCTATCAAGCTACAAAAATGAATGGAAAACCGTAAATGCATATTGCTAAATGAAAGAAGCTAATCTGAAAAGACTATATACTGTATGATTTCAACTATATGACATTCTAGAAAAGGTAAAACCCTGGAGACAGTGAAAGGATCAATGGTTGTCAGGGAGTTGGCAAAGGAGCAAGAAGAGATGAACAGGAAGAGCACAGGGAATTTTTAGGAAAATCATACAATTCTGTATGACTCTACAATGGTAGAAACACAACATTATACATTTGGCACATCCCATGGAATGTACAACACAGAGTGAACCCTCACATAATCACCTTTAGTTAATACTAATGCATCAGTATTGGTTCATCAATTGTAATAAATGTAACACATAAATTCAATATGTTAATGATAAGAGAAACTTTGGGTAGATATATACATATACACATACAGTTATATATTATACACATACACTTATATATACATGTGTGTATGTGTGTATATATATATACACACACACTTTTTTCACGTTCTGGACCTTCTGACCAATTTTCCTGTAAACCTACATCTAAATAGTGTTAAATAACACTTCCATTTGTTAAACTGCTAATTTTACTGCAGGCTTGAAAATAGACATGGTTTTGCATACATTCTAAAACCAAGATTACAATTTTACAGCCGGGGAATTTCGTAGGAAGTTCTTTTTTAAATGTTTCTGAACATCAAGTTTATATTTATGTAATGAAAATAACAATAACTTTCACACCTAATTCACTAGTTTTTGCAAGGATCACATATTTATTGGTGAGAACCAACTCTGAAAACTACATTGTAATAAATTTATATCATTACTCTAAGGTGTTAATGTTTAAATATATTATATGTAACATATTTTTGTATCATTTAACCTCTTCGTTGTTGAAATACTACAAAAGGGGCAAATACTATAATCATTAGTTTTAAACTCATTCTCAGTTATATGGCAGGGGTTGAGGAAGAGCATTTTGTCAGTAAATTCATAACATTTCATGGTTTAAAAAGAAGTTGAAAAGCTGATCATCTTTGAACTGAAATAGACATTCACAGAAAAAGGAAATTCTTTTAAACCCCATGACAACTACACCTTTCAACCCAATGTCACTATCAAACTAAATAGCCCAGATGTCCTTGCTGAATTTGATGAATTTTGTGCTACATATTCTCCTGCCATAGCCCATGGAATTTGGCATGAGACACAAGCTGTTAGCAGGGATCTATGCAGAGCAATCAAGATGGGGCAGAGGATGGGGCAGAGGGCAGGGCAGAGATGACTGCACTGATCAAGGCCAA
>VBSM01001124.1:25972458-25998007 GCA_008086735.1 Cheirogaleus medius
AGAAAGGATTTTCAAAAAGGGAATAACAACATGTAAAGTGTTTCAAAAAAATGGCTCTGACTTCTATATGTAAAAGACAATAATGGAGACAACAGCAGAAGCAGACACGCTATTCGCAAGGCCATTTCTCTTGAAATATCTGTGTAAATGATGGTGATGATTCGGATGAGGACAGAAGATAGAGGATACAAACAGAAATAGGCAAATTCAAAATATATCTTGAAGACAGAATTGACAAGACAGCTTGTTGGGTTGGATTTTTTGGGTGTAGACAATAAAGAAATTAATACTGATCCCCACATTGTTTGGTGATATTATTTTACAAAATGATACAGTCAAGTATAGGAAATTAATTTCCTTAATTTGGTGAGGATGATCAAGAGCTTAATTTTGGGCATTTCAAGTTTGTATATAAAACATCTAATTGGGGAGATGTCCAGAAGGCATTTGAACATATATTTGGCACTAGGTAGAAAGAGCTGGACTAGAAATATCAATTAAGATCCATTGGTTTACAGATGCTATTCAAAGTCATGGGACTGGATGAGATTGCCTGGGACATAATCCATATAGAGAAACAAAAAAGGAATAAATGAATAGATTAGTCTATAAATGATTAAGGTAAGTACCTACTTTTCTTGGTATTCTATAGTTTACATATGAAAGAAATGTGAAATCAAAAAGTTACATATTATGTAAACAGAAAGTAAAGAAAGCCCTCTATAAGCTTGATACCATAGTCAGAAACCATAAAGAGTTTGACCATAAAAATGAAAATTAAATAAAATATATGCATCAGGCCAAACTCTCATAATAATATAATTAAAGGGTAAATATCACACTGAGAAAATGGTTTTATTATATTTATGTATATATATATATTTATGTAAGAGATTCTTATGAATATACAGATAAGTCCAACATTTTGATAGGAAAAGGGCATACAATATGACCAAAACTTAATGAAAAAAAGAAATTTAAATCTCCAAAAAGGCTATTCAAAATATAAATAAATAAAAATTAACTTTGTGGATAAAGAGAGACATTGAAATTAATCATTTAATGATATTTTTGCTCATCTATTAAAATGGAAAAGTTTGAAAATTATGATATCTTATGTTGGCAACTTTATGAAATAAATAGACTCTGTGATCCTTAACTGATAAAAATTTAATTGTTAGAATTTTCTGGGTGGAAATTCTGCAATAGTCTTAATCAAAAGTCTCAATGCTCTGATATAGTAATTGCTACTCTATGAATTTATGCCCTGAATAATTAAGGATGTATTAAAAAATCTACCCAATGAAGATAGAACTACTTTGGTAAAATTTGCATTTTGGTAAATTTGGGATTTATATATTTTATTTGAGCGATATAAAGAGAAGATCCCTAGTTATCATTTTAACATCAACAGTGGTGAAAACATCTCTCATGACTCCATGGTTGAACCTTATGGAGACTGTGAGAGAGTCACACTAAGAAATATTGACCTTAAAAATATTCAGAAGAAAAAAAATATATATATATACCCAGAAGAAGGAACACCTTGAAGAAGCCAGGATGTTGTGATGGATTCTAAAGAGGAAAGCTTCTCAGGGTAAATGCTGATGACTTCCCTTTAGGGTACAGTCTCAGGCATTTTAATTTCCAATTACAATAAAATGTCAATGAGGTCAGAAGACCAAGAATTACAGGGACAATTAAAATACTGAATGGATAATGTCAATAGGGTTAACTTTATAGAGCCTTGCAGGGTTTGATGAGTCTTTAATGCAAGATATACCCTTTCTAGGAATTCATGATGTATTCAGAGTGTGAAGAAGAAAAAGTAAATTTGAGCCCTTCTAATTTATACTTAATTTCATGATAAAATCACCACATAGCTAGCATCTAGAAAACCACAAATTCAGAAATAGAGTTTGTGTTAGGTTTTAATTATTTTATCTCAAATTAACTCCATGTTTAAGCAAATAATAAAAGCTTTCAATGCACGAATGTTTGACAAACTGTTAAATTCTTTGATATTCTTTATCTCATTCAAAACATAATAAATATTTATTGTGTGTTGTGTACACTTCTCCAAACAACTTGCAATTAAATTATTATTGTGAGACCAAACAAATTATTTTGACTCACAGTTAATCCTTAAATTATTAAACACTTTGTTTCTGAACTGCATATATAATTTATATTTATAATTAATTGTATTTGAATAAATCAAAGGCATGGCAAACAGAATACTGTTAATATTTCTAATAGGAACTTTTCTTTCCTACACATATTCTTTGAAGATAAATGACTCCAGTATAATTTGTATTCTTTACTTTAACATTTGAGAATCTCATTTAAATAAACCAAAGTCTTACAGGTAAATGAAAATATTTGAAGTGATTTTAAAAATTATATTCTCTTTTAAAGAAATTACTGTAGATCTCTGTTTCTGCATAAAATATTTCACATAGAACATTCTTTTTAATAAAAGGATGACATGTATGGTTATACAGTTTCTGAACTGTAAAAAGGGGGAGAACAAATAGGACCTGTGGAAGCTGAAACCCACCAACATCTCTGATAGACTTGGCCATTTGGGAAACATGTGTGTACCCAGGGATGAAAATTCATAAAAATGAGCCAGGTAGGCTCGAGTTGGTCCTAAATTCATGTATTTTTTGTTTTACAGAATCATTGCAAGTATAATATTGTAAAATTCTATACATAGAATGTTCTTTTCCTGAATCATTTTGAGGATAAGTAGCCAACCAGATACTCTTTCACTTCCTGATATGTTAGTGTCTCTTTCCTACAAGCAGGGACATTCTCCTATATAACTACCATACTATATACAAGCAGAAAAGTAGCATTTTGTCTCACTACCAAAAATCCTCAACTTCCATTCAAGTTTCACTAAATGTCCCCAGAATGTTCAGAATCCCATATTGCCTTTAATAGCCATACCTTTTTTGTCTCTTTCCTCTGGAGCAATTCCTCAATCTTTCATAGACTTCAATGACCTTGACAGTTTTGAATATTCCAGCAATTTAATTGTGTAGACTATCTCCTAATTTAAAATTGTCTGAAGTTCCTCATGTATAGTAAGGTTATATGTTATTAAGACTATCACAGAAGTGAGACTGTTTTCCTCGTGTTGCACTGTCTTACGTGACAATTCTATTTTGCTCGTTGCTAATATATTCACTTTGTTCACTTAAATGTATCAGTGAGGCTTCTCAATTATAAAGTGACTTTTGTTTTCCATTTGAGTATTTTGTGAGGAGGTCGATGCTATGTGAATATCCGTGACTCATCCTAAAGTTTTGTTTTAGTTATTTATTAATCTTTATCAACACAGATGCATGATTCTCTTCAGCAGGTTATAATCCACTACTGTTACTATTTATTTTGATTCTCATCTTGGCCCGGTTTTGACAAGTTGGAACCTTTCATGGTGCCTCCTGTGTGCTTTTTTATGTCCCCATTATTCTTTGAGCAGATCCAGGCTTTCTAACACAGTAAGAGTCCAGACTAATCTTAATTTAGGTAGTAGATGTGCTTATTGTCATGGGAATATCACCGTTCCCAGGCCCTCTTAGTGAAGAGAGTTGGGAATATTTCAGTATTTATTTGTTTGTGTTGAAACATTTACACCATTACCTCCAATTACGAGCCACCATTACAAGGTTAATTCTAGTTTATTTTTTTCTTAATTATCTTTACTTTTTAAAAATTTATCAGGTATATTTAACCAATGTCCCATTGCAACAACCATGTCCTCCCTGGGAAACCACCTGCTCCACCACACTAGTGTTTGCACGATCTATGCTGAACCAATACTTTCACGAGGACACTTGCTTGTCCTGCTCTGGGTCTGACGACGCACCCCAGGCCCGGCATCTACGTGGACACCTGGCTGGCCGGCTCAGACTCCGAAAGCTCAGGCAAGCTCACCTCTCCCATTTGGCGTCTGCTTCACCGGGCTGGGCTCTGAGAGACCGTGTGAGGGCGCCCCCTGCAGGAATGCCCTTCAGGGCTCTATAGGAGCTCTGATGGTCTATAGCAGTTGGTTCCTGCTCATGGATACCTTGTTCACACTTCTCAGCTTCTATCACCCGCTTACCTGCTGTGCATTCCCCTCACCCCGCTCCACACACACAAGCTGCATGGCTACCCTCCTTTCTACACTTGGGCCCTAATAGTCTGTGTTAGGCAAACTCCTGCATGGACACTTTCCTTACCCCACCACAGCCCCTTCCTGCCATTCCTGACCTGTGCAACCTAACAGCTTCAAGACTGAATTGTACAGAAGGAAATGGAAGAGGAAAGAAAAGAGGAATGAGAAACTTTTTCTTATTTATTTGTTTAAGTTAGATGCAGATGGTTCACATAGTTCACTTTGTGACATTATCACCCGTGGTCAAAGAAAAGCCCCATCTTTTTGATTTTTAGTGTTTTTGGTAACCCATTTTTATGTATTAATTTGTTTATGTTTATTATATTGAATGATATATTTAAATTTTATTTTAAATTATTTTTCTGCTTTTTATTTGCCCCACTTTTTCTTAGGGCTTTTAAAAATGATTGTCTTCTATATTTTAATTAACTGATTATTTGCAATTTTAAATCTGATTTTTATTCTCAAAATTTCCCCTCTATTTCCCCTTGAAAGTTCACTCACTTACTCTTTTCTAATAGTGATTATTATTAGAAATAGAAAATGTATGTGTATCAAAGTATAAAGTTATGTCTTAGTCTTTCTTCTGATAACTTAGAATGCTTTAATTTTGATTCCTTCCTCCAAATTAATTTATTTTCCTTTACTTTAATTGCATCCATTTAACATCCCCAAACACCAGGGATGATTATTACCATACATTATTATTATTAACATTGCTATTATATTACACCAAAAAGTATTTATTTGGATTCACCTTTCCATAGTATTTTAGTAATTTCTTTGTGCTACATTTCTTGCATTTCAAATTGATCTTTTGGGATCTTCATCCTAAACATATTATTTTAAGATTCCTTTACTTAAGATCTGTTACAAACTGTTCTTTTGGGATCATTTGCCTTCATTTTATGAAGCACTGTTTAGACCCAATGAATCTATATGGTAGCTTTTTCTTATAACCCTCTTTAGCTATCATGCATCTGCTTCTGTATTGTTACGTTTAAAGTTAGCTGTGTTGCTTGTGTTGTCATTCTTAAGTGGACAATCCAACTTTTCCTCATAGGCTGCCTTATGATTCTCTATATGCCTTTGGTGATCTGTAATTTCTAGATGTATCCAATCTCTATATGTGTACCAATATGTCTAGATGTAGATTTATTAATAATTTTTTGTATGCTTGTTATAAAATGTTGAGAAGGTGATTTTGATGATATTAACAATCATTTGTGTTAAAAAATCAAATAGTAGGAATAAAATGCAATTTCTTGACCTGATAAAGAATTTCTACCTACCCCTCAGACAAAAACTAAAAGAAAAAAAAACAGTAAAAATAATATTAATGATGACATTAAAAGCATCCCTTCAGGTCAGTCAAAAGACAACAATACCTTCTATCACCATGTTTACAACAAATTATTTTTTAATTCCTACAAAATGCAATAAATCAAGAGGAGGAAAAATTGTTATAATTAGAAAAGTAGGAAGATTGCCACATTTTCCATCAACATCATTGTTCATGCTTAACACTAAAAGAATCTACAGGCCGTCTGTTGGAATTAAGAAGTTATCGGCAATTTCATGGATTCATGACCAATGCACAAAATAACAGGTTTTTTACACATCGGTAAAATCCAATCAGACAAAATATAAAAGCAAAATGTGTGAAGTTTATAATTGCAACAACAACAATAAAAATGTACTTAGAAATAAATCTAATAAAATGGTGTGTAGTCCTTAGGAAAACAATGTGAAATTTTTATCCTTAAAATTGTCATGAAAGATTAAAAGTCTGAAAAAAAATTTTTTTTTTTTTTTTTTTTTGAGACAAAGTCTCACTCTGTTGCCCAGGCTAGAGTGAGTGCCGTGGCGTCAGCCTAGCTCACAGCAATCTCAAACTAAAAGTCTGAAAAAAATTTTACAAGACAATTTCTATCAATAAAAATAAACAGAATTTGCCTTTCTAAATATATGGAAATATTTTAACCAATAGTAATTAAAATAGTGTGATGCTGACTCAGTGATACACATATTTACCAAAGGATTTGAATATAGAACCTGTAAATAACCTACTCATCACTATTTGGTTATGAATTCATATGGAAAAGCACTTAGTACCTTGCTTCTGGCCACATAAAAATAAATTTCAGATAAGTTAAACATATAAAAATGTGAAAAGCAAAAAAAAATTTCTGAGAAAAAAATAATATTTTTATGTGTTTGCCTAGAAAATATTAGGGAAGTTCTGCAATTGCATAGGAAATATAGGGTAATGTCTCCTAAACGTGACACAAAAAGCACTAACAAAAAAGGAAATAATTGAAATCTTTTACTATTTTAAAAATATAATCTTCTGTACAATAAAATTCATTAAAACAAATTTAAAGGATGATTCTCATGTTGGGAAAAGATATTTTAATGATAATAATTGTCAATGGATTAATCTCCATTGAAAGAACTTCTTGTAAGTAAATGAGAAAATTACGAATATGCCAGTATAATAAAAGAGCAAAAGATGCGAATTGGCAGGTCACATAAAAGCAAATCTGAAGCTTGGTAAATGTAAAGCTGCTTCACCTGATTAGTAATTAGCTGAGTGAGGATTCTGGGTTCTGAAACTATACTTTTTAAGTTCAAAAGGTGCTCAATTACTTATTAGTTATGTAACTTTAGGCAAAATGCTTCTGTCAGGGTCCTCTTCCCCAAAATGAAAATGATAATACCATCTAACTTATAGATTTATTATGAAAACTAAAATGGCTTAGGGCATGCCAAAGTTTAGAACAGCATTTGGCACAAGGAGAAAGCTCAATAAATGGTCCCTGTTAGTCAGTTGTGTCAGGCATGTTCCCAGGTGCAAGCAACAGGAATGTATCCTTGTTGAATAGGAAGAGTGCAATTTACTAAAAGTATATGCACTAGAATACAAAACTTAGGGAGAATGGAAAACTTGGTTGAAAGAATAATATTCTAGGAGAAATTATGCAAACAGTACACAAAATGCAGCATTCATATTAAATTTCAAAATATATAAAACTGTATATTTTGTTAGACTATGATTATATAATAAATGTATCAAAACATGGTGGGGGAGGTTGCATACCACCCTCAAGGGAGCAGTTACCTCTTGGGGGAAGACCAGAGAACAGAATAGGATAAGGGATGATCTTTAATTGTTTATGTAGCATTGTATTTATTTCAAAAGATAACAAGATCTCTAGTAAATAAGTCAAAATGTCAACATTTGTTAAATCAAGATGATGTACAAATGAATGTCTATTATTCTCTAAAATTATCTGTTTGTTTTAAATATAATTTCAACTTTTTTCAAATAGGCTGAATGCAGAACATTGTTTTTTCACGCTTGTCAGAAATATTCCTGCTTTATTTTATAGTTATGCATGTACATATTTTAACTCTGCTACTAAATATAATTCCTTGACAACACAAGCAATTTCTTTTTTAAATTTTTATCCCTTAGCTCTGACCACAGTGTTTGATACATAACAAGGATGCAATAAAAGTTTGATAAATGAATGAGTGAATGTTTTACTGGGCACTTTGGCATTTTAAATTTTCAGTACAGACATCAGTAAACAATTTGCAGAAATACCTGCAAAAGATATTACTTATTTATTGTAAATGTAGAAAACAACCAAATAAATGTTTTAAGTGTTAAGTTCCTGCTTAAAATATTCACAAGAAAATAATTATTTGTGTATCACAAACTGGGTTCTCACACTTTTCCTTCAATTGCTATTTTTATTTCAAAAAAAAAATAAAGGCTTTTAGTTATTTTTTTCATTTATTCATTAAACTTTGTGTCACACTTTGTTCTATTCTTACTGTCATAAAAATCACTCCTAGTAATATAGATAAATGCTCAGAAGTTCTTCAGCATCAACTGAATATCCAGAGATAATCAGAGGGAAATAAATTAGAGGCTGAAACAATGAAAGGGTTTTTAATTCTTTAGTGAATAATTTATGTTTTCCTCTGAACAAAAGCAAAGAATGTAACATGTTTCCCACAGGGTCAGATAGTTAATGATTTGGAGCTCAAAAATATTGCTCATTATATTATTTTACTTGAAGTTTATTTGTGCAAATGTTTTCTTCTCCCTCTCATGGTAGAATCAAGTAAAACTAATCAAAATGAGAAAATTTTTTCAAGATGAAACAGAGCAGAATCAAGGCTACAATTGGAAGAGATGTTCTAGGTTGGCTACACACACACACACACACACACACACACACATTTAGTTTAAGGAGAAGAAACACAAAACAATCTGATCTGACCTGAAGACTTATTTGTTTGAGGAATGAGGATTCCTCAAACAATACCATATTACCAAAACAACTTTAATCAAATTCTTTAATAACTACTTGTTGGCTATAGGTTAAAGTACAGATGATTTAGGATGAATATTATCTCTTAAGCTCCTGCCATATAATCCAACTTTCATATATTATAAACGCTTTGAAATTTCATAAACGTCATGATTTTATTTTTCTGTAGATTGTATTATTCTGCCTGAACATGTATAATAATAATTCTCACATGTCAGTGTGATTACTTGTTTACACATTGGAATTTCATACTAGACTGGAAAGTTTAAGGGAAGGATGACTCCTATTTACCTTTGTAACACCTGCACATAACACAATGCCTAGCAAATAGTTCATGACCAATACATGTCTATGGATCATGCTTCATTCTCCATTGTGATGAGGTTTGGGGAGGTTAAGTCATTAGTCCAAGGCTTTATAAATGGGGAGATTGTTATTAAACATAATCCTTATGGTTCCTAGTTCAAAATTCTTGGAGTATACCTTGATTCCCAAATACCAAAAGGCCAGAGAAAGGCCCCAGAAATTAATGCCGAGAGAACCAGCAGCAGCTTTCCTGAACTTTCTCAAACTAAAGTCATTTGTCACCAGGCTTCCAGTAGAAGGGAGGATTGAAGAAGGAAAATGACCAAATCTATGGATCCTTGTATTCCCAACTTCTATATAGCACTATTTCAGTAAATTCTATATTAATTATGAACAAATGAAGGCAAACTGAATTTTTCTAGTTACCTTTTAGTGCTATAGATAAGTACTGCCTCAAGAAATGACTTTCGCTTTATTTCTGCCTGAGCAACTTTCCTTGATGAAGTTTTTTCTTCTTATAGATAGGGTCCTTTGATTCTTAATAATTTAAATTGTACGTCCTATATGATATTTGAATGCTGATATGTTTGCTAAATTTATTGCTTTTATCAACTTCCAATGAAATGACCTGGATTGAACTTACATTGAAACATATTCCAATTGTCTCCAGATTCTTCGGATCAGTAGATCTTGGTATTTTGGCCTTTATAGGATTGATTTTTGTCTTTGGCAACTTTCCGTGAACTTTGAATCTCTACAGTTTCTCTGAGATGCTATTTACTTCATCATCATTTTGTACTCAGAAGGAAAAACCAACCCAGTAAAGACTAACTAAAGTATGTCTTCAATTTAATTTTGTAACAATTCATGAACTGTGAAAAGGAAAATATATTCAATTCACTTGTTGACAACAAACTGACTGATAAAGTCATTTATATCACTAACTTAAGTGATATAAGAAGTGATTTAAGAAATCTCCACATTTAGAGATGATGGCATAATTATTAACAAAATCCAATATAACATATGGCACAAGAGAATAGAATTCACTAGAGAAATCTACAAGAGGAGGGGCTGCCTTGGGGATGCTTATTAAAATAAACTGGAGGTATTTTAGCAGTATATGAATGACTAATGGGAAATATTATAAAATGAGTAAATTCATAAGATCAGGATAGAGAATAGATAATTTCTAAGGTCCTTTCCAGTCCTGAGGTGCTATAATTCTATGACAATAATACCCATGTTTGGCTCTCAAGTAATATTAAGAGCCAATATTAAAGTGAAGAAGAGTTTTTACTTTCATAGAGCTGTTTATGTATAAAATAAACAATAAATATATACTGAAATACTTGTATTATATGTGCAAATAATATATTTTAAAATATTTTACCATGAGAGGTTGTAGTATGCGATTATGTTTTCAGAGAGGAGTGAGTAAGGAGTAGTTATGACTGATCTATCCAACAAATTTGTTCATAAACATGGAGGCACAGAGGAAATAATGGAGTCTCACTGAAGAAACCTAGAAATGCAAGATGAAGAAATTAAGTATTTTCTTAAGTAAAGTTAAATAGCTTTGTGCAAAGGGGATTATTTAAGAGCTATGCAGCTAGAATAATAATTAAATGTGGTATTGTGTGAGCTGAAAATAACTCTATACCTAGAGTCCAGTAACTCTGTTGGGAAGGCTTTGATATCAGATGAGGATGTAAAAATTGTACCAATTCATGGATTATGTTAATATAGTCATCAGTATGAATTCATGTTTATCTTAATACAGATGGTTACATATATAAATATTTATAGATATGTGCATATAAACAGGTTATCATATGCATATACAACTCTTTGTTCTGTCAGTTAAGAGGACCTAAAATAAATGTGTGTGTGTGTGTGTGTGTGTGTTATTCTTCTCCAGCCTAGCTGTTCCTTACCCAAACATACCATGCTATAAGTCCACATGGTGGTGGGCATGTTGCTCATCCAGGATAAACATCTGATATCTGGAGATATGTACCAAATAACTCCTAAGCTGGGATTAGATGTTAAATTTGGATATCAAGGACATTATAAAATGCATTCTGTGAAGTTCAGGTTAACCAAAGAGATTAACCAGTGGTTCTTGGGTTCTGAGATAAACATACAATAGGCTAGACAGAAATTGTCAGCCTGTCATTATAATACTGGCTGTTAACAACCACAATTAAGGCAGACTGCATATCAATTATTATTTGTCTGGAACATCAACTTCCCTAAGCATAAAAGGAAGTAAGGCAGTCTGCATTGCTGTCGCCTCTCTTCAGCTAATCAGTACTGTTTTTAATGGCTTCATCTGCCCAGGATCAATTGTCTAATAGGAACAGTGCTCTGTCAGTTAATAAGGTGAGGAACTGCAGAATGTGATTATGTCTGGCTCCAAAATAGTGCTTCAAACACACTAAAGCAATCATGTAACAGAATAAATAGACTAATAGACCAAGGCAGTATTTTTTGTCTAATTCTTGTGCAAACATAGTGTTTCAGTAACATTTATGGAAAAAAAATTAAGAAAAAGTTTGAGAAAGAAAAAAATAAGGGAGATTTAAAGGCAAACACAAGATCATGAACACACACGCACTCACACACACTCTGGAAACTTCATTAAGGAAAAGAGCCAGCAGTATTATAAACTTGTACTTAAAGAGTACAACATTCCATAGGGAATGTTGATGTGATGATGAATCCTATTTTCCAAAAATGCTTTATGCAAAAATAAACTATTCTGTGGTTGCCCTAATTGGAACATAAGCCATTCTCATTTTCCAGTCACAAAATGAAACTCAGTGAAGAAATAGGGACTGGAGGTATTCATTTGTACCCAACTGGCTTTTAGCATCTATTATCAGATTTATATAACACCTCTGATTTGAAAAAATGTGCTAAACAATAGATCACCTAGTGAAGACTTATCTGAAAACATTAATTTATACTGTCCTTCCTAAGCTGATGTAAGATGGGGCTCATGGAATGAACCAAGACAAACTGAGAGGAGTGATAGGAGTCATCCTAAGAGGCAGTGAGTGCAGTGGCTAAGGGCAGAGGCTCAGGACCCATACTGCCTGGGCTTAAATCTCAATATCACCACTTAATAGCTTGCATAACTAGGGCAACTTACTTTATTTTGCTGTGCCTCAGTTTGCCTTATCAGTAAAATGAGGATAGCAAATATAGCAATGTTTTAAGCAGATTAAATGAATATATCAAGTACCTGGAGCATAACCTGGCACAAAGTAAGCACTCTAGAAGTGTTAGCAATTTTTAAGGTTATTTTTAAAAAATATTTAATATTGATTAATTTGTTTAACAGACACTGACTAAAATATTTTCTGAGCCAGTAACTCCCATCATCTGCCCTTTCTACTCCTTTTTGGCATTGCAAGAAGAGTCTGATTGACTCTACAAACTTTATACCTTGAAATGTGCCCATCCCTCTAAAATAATGGTTTTCAAAATGTTATTCCCCAGACCAGCAATGTCAGAATTACCAGGAAACTTTTTAGATATGCAAAGTATCAAGTACCCTACGCCCTACCCCAGGTCTTACTGAATCAAAAATTTTAAGGGTAGAGTCCAGTAATCTGTATATTTTTTTGGCGGGGCGGGGGAATTGTAATTTTTAATCCTGGAATTATAATATGGTTGTTACGCAACAAACTTAACATTTGTTAAAAATAAACACAACATAAGATTTACTTTTCTCAACAGAAATCCAAGCATAGAGCTTTCCCAAAACATGTTTGCCTTTCTTTGAAACAATTTAGAGGTATGTTTTACAGGACAGGTTATGCCATCAGATTACCTAGGTGGAACTCTCAGGTCTATTTTTTAAATTTGTAATTGATACATAATAATCATAATTATTTATGAAGTACAATTTGATGTTTCAATGCATGTATACATTGTATAATGACCAAATAAAGATAATTAGCATATCCATCACTTTAAACATTTATCATTTCTTTGTGGTGACAACATTCAAAATCTTCTCTTCTCGCCATCTTGAAGTATACAGTACATTGTTATATAGTTATATTACCCTACTGTGTAATAGAATGCCAGATTTTATTCTTCCTAACAGTAATTTTATGCTAGTTAACCAATCTTCTCATTCTCCCCACCCCCCTGCTCCACCCTACTCAGCCTCTGGTTGTCACTCTTTTCTACTCTCTACTTACTTTCTATGGGATCACATTTTTTAGACTCCATATAAGGGTGAGATCATGCAGTATTTGTCTTTCTATGCCTAGCTCATTTCACTTAACATAACGTCCTCCAGGTTCATCCATGTTGCCATAAATAAAATTTCCTTCTGTTTGCTAAATAATATTCCACTAAATATATATACCATGTTTTTTATCCATTCATCTCTACATGGACACTTAGGTTGATTCCGTACCTTGGCTATTATGAATAGTGCTGTAATAAACATAGGAATGCATATATTTGTTAGAAATACTGATTTCATTTCCTTCAGATACATATATATATTAATATATGCCTGGTGATGGAATTGCTGGATCATATGGTAGTTCTACTTTTAGTTTCTTGAGGAACCTCCATACTGTTCTCCATAATGGCTGTACTAACTTACATTCCCAACAACACAGTATAAGAGTTCTCTTTCTCCACATCCTCCCCAACATTTGGCATTTTTTATCTTTTTGATAATAGCCCTTCTAACCAGGGTAAAGTGATATCTCATTGTGATTTTGATCTGCATTTCTCTGATGATGAGTCATGTTAAGCATTTTTCATATATCTGTTGACCATTTGTATATCTTCTTTTGAGACAGATCTATTTAGGTATTTTGCCTATTTTTTAATTAGATTATTTGTTTTCTTACTATTGACTTGTTTGAGTTCTTTGAATATTCAGGATATTGACGCCTTGTAAGATGCATAGTTTGCAAATACAGGCAGTCTCCGGGTTATAGAAACCCGATTTATGGCATTCTGTACTTACAAACAGGCTACCAAAGCTCCCCATGAGGATAATTTATAATTAAATAATTAAATTAATAACTGAGGAACTAGTTTCTCTTACACATATAAACAAACCTACATGGCATAAGCCATTCACTGGTACAGCATCATTATGCTACTGGCTTATCTCATTGTTGATACATTTATATACACACAGCATCACTTTTGTATTAACTTGTTTATTCCATTTTGTGAGTCTGTGTTTACCCCTATGACCATGCCTCCAAAGCAAATGTCCACTCTAAGTCCAAGTGAGCCTGCAGCAAAGAGAAAGGTGATTACAGTAGAAATGAAAGTAGACATAATCAAGCATTAGGAGAAGGGCCAGACACCATCATTCATTGGGAAAGCATTAGGCTTCAGTTGCTTGACTATTGGAACAATTATAAAGGATAAAGTGAGAATAATAGAATATGTGAAAGGCAGTGCTCCAATGAAAGCGTCAATTATTAGTAAGCAGCATAGTGGATTAATTATTGAAATGGAAAGGTTACTATTGATTTGGTTAGAAGATCAAAATAAGTATAATATTCTTATTAGCCTAGTGTTGATTCAACATTAGGTGAGTATTAACCTTTAATATTCTTTTTTGAAATTTCTCCTATCTACTATCTAAACTTTTTATATGAGTTAGTTTTTATGTTCTGTTTGTTTGAATTTAAAAAAGAGCACAATAGTTTCTGTAACTTTTTATTATAGTATGGGGTGTTATTACTATTATTACAGTGTTACACTGTATTATTATTACTATATATGAGCCATTATAGTATGTTATTATTATTATTACTGTATAAGTGTTGTTCATCAGGGATCCGGGTTACATACAAATCCAACCTCAAGACGTTCTCAGGAACGTATGCTCTCTGTAATCTGGGGATTGACTGTACTCTCCCTCATTCTGTAGGTTCTCTTTTTATTGATTGTTTCCTGTACAGAACTTTTTAGTTTGGTGTAATTGCATTTGTCTATTTCTGCTTTTGTTGCTTGTGCTTTTGAGGTCTTATCCAAAAAATCCTTGCCTGGTACAATTTCATGAAGTGTTCTCCGTATGTTTTCTTCTAGTAATTTTGTAGTTTCAAGTCTTATATTTAAGCCTTTAATCCATTTTGAGTTGACTTTTGTATATAGTGAGAGATAAAAGTCTAGTTTCATTCTTCTGCATGTGGATATACGGTTTTCCCAACACCATTAATTGAAGAGACTGCTCTTTCCCCAAATGTATATTCTTGGTACATTTGTCAAAAATCAGTTTGCTGTAAATGCATGAATTTATTTCTTGGTTCATTATTCTGTTCCATTGGTCTATGTGTCTGTTTCTATGCCAGTACCATGTTGTTTTGGTTACCATAGTTTTGCAGCATATTTTGAAGTCAGGTAATATGATGCCTCCAGCTTTGTTCTTTTTGCTCAAGATTGCTTTGGCTATTTGAATCTTTGCATTTCCATACAAATTTTAAGAGGGTTTTTTCTATTTCTATGAAGAATGTCATTGGTATTTTGATAGGGATTGCATTGAATTTGCATATTGCTTTGGGTAACATAGATATTTTATACCAATATGTGTTGTTTTAGAAAGCCTTCACTGTGATGCTAATGCTGATGTACACTAAAATTTAACTAGGCTAATAAACCCCATCACTCCAGATCTATACCTCAGTACTAAAAAGTGATGAATTCTGAACTATCTAAAATAAAAATTTCTTTTTAACTGAATGACATATTATAGTATTGTTCAAAATAACAGGAATCTAATACTGAGTCTACATTCATGTCATATCTTAATATTTTTTAAATTCTAAAAATAAAAGTCAAAGTTATTAACTAAAACCCCTAGCTTTAGGTTGAATTCACAAAGAAAAACATTCTAGGAAATAAAGGAAGAATAATTACTTTATGAAGAAATAAGACATCTAATGGTGTGAATCAAATTTTTTTTCTTCTTTGAGAGCCTTGGTGAGATGTGGCACAGCATATAAACTGGTTTAAAGAATGCTACAACCCAGCAGTTACTTTTATTAATTATTAAACTCAGATCCTGAGTTTTCTCAGCTTTTATGAAAATGTGTAGCATTTCTTTCAGAATGGTACAATATAGTATACAGACGCCTATGACAACATGACATCTGTTGACAATATCTGGCCTGCAGAATTGCTTTAGTTAAGCTGAAAAGTATTTTAAAAATCAGGAAAATTTCTCATGAAGATTAGAAATTTCAGCTTCTTTTGAAAAACTCTAAAGTCTTACAACAATATTGAGCCTCATTATCACAAGTCATCTGTCCTCTAGGGCTAAGTAGCAGCTATTCTCTTGGGTTCTGAGCTTGATGGCTCCTAGCACAGTTGAGCTCACTCATCTCACTTACCTGGACATTACAAGATACAAGTACGTGCTGTACCTCATCATAAAACAAGTCTGGCACAAAACTCCTCAGTAAATGTCAGAGCTCTTCCCAGGCCACCTATTTTTTCCCATTTATCCATTAGTAAAATATAAAAATCTATCACAATAGAATTTTTCCAATGGCTTTTTGGGGTGAGGAATGTGGTCATAATGTGTAGGTACAATTTTAAACTTATGTTTTACACGAGTTTCATTCCCTTTACATGTGTAGTCAACCAACAAAGCTATTATATCTCTGTAGACTTCTGTGGGCCTAACAGAGAAGAAGGAATTGGAATACAATGAAAGTCTTGTTGGAGTCAGCATCTATTGTTGGAGTTAGGGTTTTGAATGTGAAAATCTAGATTTGACCACTTCAAAGTTAGAATTTTAAAAATTAGGTCATTATAAGGAATAAGTCAAATCCAAATGTGTTAAGTATAAAGTATAGAATAGACTGTGGCCAAGACTTTTTTTTTTTCCAAACAAGGATTACTTGCTAGAAATAACAGTTTAGTTATCTCTGGAAACTTTGGTTTTAATACTAGTCCAGCTGTGAGTGGCTTTGTGGATTTGAGCTAGTCATTTAACCTCTCAGGTCCTTAGGGTACTTTTCTACAAAATGAGGAGGCTGGGCTCAGGTACCTTCCAGCTCTCAAAGTCTATTCTATGATTCTAGGATGCTGGGGGCAGACAATTCATTTCAGTTTTTTGTATAAATGACATCCAGTGTCATGAAATAATGTGTCAAGAGCAGCAGCAGGGTCTTTCTATCTTGAATTTGGTTTGAAGCCAGCAGATAGGGTTGCTTGAATTCATTTTCTTTCTTTGGTGAGGGGATAGGTTTGATGACCTAATGGGCCTTTTCCATCTCTTGTATCTTTGATGAGGCTACTAGGCCTCTAAGTTGGGAACTGCAAAGTGTTACTGTGGTGAATTCTCCTTTGTAGTGATTTTTTCTTTTTGATCATGTTTGATATTTTTACAATTGTGCTTTGATTCAGATTATATCCACTATATAGCTCAGTGTGCTGGTGAGCTGAGACTTTGCTAAGATATAGACACACAAGTATAGAAATTAAAAATGACAAGCCAAAGTATTGCTGCATGCTGTTTATATATATTATTTGAAGTAGTTGGTTGTAGTTCAGTGAAGTTCCATAGTGGTTATATTGGCTTCAATAAAAAAAATAGTTATATATATATATCTTTCTGTATAGTAACTTACTGGGAATGACTACAATATCTCTTTCCTTCCTTTTTCTTTTTTCTTTTAACAATTCCTGAAATGTACATTCTATTACACTCCATTCAGGAAACTAAAAATGGATATTTCATGAAAATGGAGTCTTGTTATAAGATCCTTTGACTGCCAGCAAAATGAAAAAAAAATTTAATTCAACATTTTCAGGAAGCAAAATTTCAGGAAAGAAACAATCAGATTTGTTTTATATACTTTACCATTAAAAACCATCTTTTAGGCTGGGTGTGGTGGTTCACACCTGTAATTCTAGCACTCAGGGAGGCTGAGGCAGGAGGATCACTCAAGGTCAGGACTTCAAAACCAGCCTGAGCAAGAGCTAGACCCCGTCTCTACTAAAAATAGAAAGAAATTAATTTGCCAAATAAAAATATATACAGAAAAAATTAGCTGGACATGGTGGCACATGCCTATAGTCCCAGCTACTTGGGAGGCTGAGGCAGAAGGATCACTTGAGCCCAGGAGTTTGAGGTTGCTGTGAGTTAGGCTGATGCCACGGTACTCCAGCCCGGGCAACAGAGTGAGACTCTGTCTCAAAAAACAAACAAACAAAAAAAAAATCTTTTACAACATTCTAAACAGTGGAGAATAGAAAAATCCAAAAAGACAGGAAATTACCTAGAAAATATAGTAAAGTCACTAAATAGAAAAAGAATTTTCATAAACAGAAAACAGTTTGATATTGTGTATTCATTTTGAAAATTATTTATGTATGTGTCTGTGTATATGCACACATATAAATGTACATGCATATGTATCTCTATCTCTATGTCTCTATTTAACCATATATGTATATATATATTTTTTTTTACCAAATCCTATATCCAAGTTTTGAATGTTAAATATTGTTTTCCAATTCTGTAAGTAATCTTGAAAAACATTAAATCCTTTTAGTATTTCAGAGGCATTTCCAAAACCAGTTGCAATTGTGCAATTCATAAAAGCTGAAATTGAAAGAATAAGAGGAAACGCAAAAGAAAAAACTTCAAAGAGAAGGTAGATTGAAAATTTGCAACTATTCTCCAAAATGAGTTGGAATAATAAAAACATCTAAGATTTAACATGTTAAAGATGAAACAGTGGGGATTTTTCTTTCACCAGCATTCTCTCTTAACACTAAGAATGAGAGAAACATTAAATTTCTATGAATTAAATTTATATTATTCTGAAAACTTGATAAATATATTAATAGTAAATGAACTGAACAAAGGTCTCAAAATACAATTATATTTGCTAATATTTGTCAAATTATTTCTCTATGAAAATTACTTAAACTTCAAATAGAAACAGACAAAATTTCTAAATTTCCCCAAAGTAACTTTATACATAATATAGTTAAATAAGGTAAAATAAATTTTAGTATTAAGTCTTTAGTTAGAAGTAATCTTAGCTAATACCAAGATTGTAAGGACCCACACACATACTCTGGCATACTGTGTCAGTTAACAAAATATGGAAATTATTGCTTATTACTGTTTTGGATTAAAGGTTGACTCTCATTCCCTTTGCTTTAGGGAAGAGGTCCTTTTACTAAAAAAAAAAATATTTCTACTCTAGGATAAATATGAAGGTTAAAAGCAGATGCATAAAAAAGTGAAAGTAGTCTAGAGAAAGTTAATCTTTAAACTACGCAAGAACTAGCTGCTTGACAAAGTTTTCATTAAGCACATCCTCTCTCAACCAATTTTCTAAACTCATGCCATGGTCAATTAATGGAATTTACTATCCTAATGGATATTCTAGTTCTTATTGTGAGGGTTTTTATTTTTTGGCTTCCTTGACACTCATTAACCTTTGCCAAGGGATTCTGATGTTTTTACACAAAGATGTACATTGAAATAAGTCTTCACACTGATATAAATATTACATAAGAATTTATTCAGTAATCTTTATTTCATACCAAACCAATCACATTGCTCAGTAGTGAGAAATAAATTTCTTCAAGATAAACAAGAAACCAAATTATACCTAAATAAATTCTTTTATAATTTTTAAATTCAAGCTCTTTTTGATTTTATAGCATTACATAAGCTAAAAGCATGTTGAATTAAGCTAATATAGTCAACACACATTTTGAATAACCAGTTGCATAGGAAATTAAAATCCAAACAATTGGGCTAATTTGAAAATCCCCCTTAAAAATGAATGACGAAGGAGAAGAAACTCAGCTCTGTAACCTGAGTCAATTTTCATTAAATAAACATCTGGGAATATAATTAAACATTTGAATCAGATATTCAAGAACTAATAATATAGATAGATAAAATGAAAAGAAATAATGAAATGAGAGATAATTTGACCTCAGAAAAGAAAAAGAAGAAAAAATCAGAAAAAACATTAAACTATAAAGTCCCACAAATGTAATACATTTGAAAGTAAATTCAATAAAGCACATAGAATTAAAATGAGAAAACTATCATAAGAATGAAAATAAAATAAAGAAATAAGTAAAAGTGGTCAAAGAGAAAAATGGTTGAAATAAAAGTTATGCAAAGAATATCCAACTCATGCACAATTGGAAACCTTGAAGAAGAAAACAAAACAATGTAAGAGAAGTAATATTTAACACTATCAACCAAGAAAATTTTCTGTATATAAAATGAGAAATAACTCTAAATAATGAAAAGGATATATGAGTATTCTATACTGCATAAGAAATTAGCACAAATTAAGCCACTTAAAACAATACACAGTTATTATCTCATAATTTCTGTAGGTCATGATTCCAGACATATATTCCAGCAAGTCCTCAGCTCTGGATCTCACAAGACTGCAAAGTATAAGCTGAGCTATGTTCTCTTATGAAGGTTTGACAAGGGGGGATGTGCTATAAACAGAATTTATTTTCTTGTAGCTATTCAGCTGCTTCACTGATATTAGCCTGAGGCCACTCTCAGATCCTAGAGACCACTCATTTTTCTGCTATGTGACATTTCCATAGACATTTCTAACATGGCAGTTCTTGAAATGCAGCAGGAGAATAAGAAGAAATCTGCTAACAAGATTAAGTCTTATGTAAAATAACAAAATAATGGAAGTGACAAAAGTTTGCTAACTTCAATTGGTCAGAAGGAAGTCACAGGTCTCATTTACACTCAAGGAGAGGGAATAATATATGAGCATGAATATCAGAAGGCAGAGATCATTAGGGTTTGCCTTAGGGTCTGTCTGCTACAAAAGCCAACTGATTTTGAGAGATTCAACCAGTAACAGTCTGAAACAAGCTGAAAATCCCCTTTTTTAGTTTGCCTTCATAATTTACAATCTCTGCATAGGAGAAATGCTACTCAAACAATTATAGAGTATAAATAAGTCAATAATTAAAATGTGAAGTAAATTAAAAAATAAAATTAAAGTGAAAAGATAAAATATTTTACAATTAAAAACCAAATTAACCATTATAATTTGTCAATACAATTTAAAAAAAATAACTTTAAAAAAGAAAACCAAATTAAATGTCATAGTATTAGAACATAATAGGTAATAGGTTTTATCCTTTTCCTGATTATAACCAGAACTTCTTCTTTGCATTATATTAATATTCTCTACTTTTAATTTTCTTGTTCATAATTAAAAATTATATATTAAATATTTGCTACTAACCACTATGTACCAGGTATTGTGCTAAGCATGTCTTTATTTCTTCAAGATGATGTCTTAAAAATACATTATCTTCATAAGCTGAAACTATCAATTTTTAACTTTTCAGTTAAAAATGTACATTTTTAGAATGTACTTTCATGCATTCTATATTCACATTTAAGTAAAAATACAAACTCTAGGGAAGCAATTTCATAGTTTGCTCTTTATCTCTCTTGGATTCATATTCTTTGCCTTACTTGGTGGTTTGATACTTGTTTCCAATCTGCTTACCCTTCACCCTACCTTCTCATCACTTGACTCCCCTTTTACATTCTATAATCTCTGTTTCTAATTAACCTTTTCTCCCTACTCTCTGCTCTGAATTTACCATGTATCTAGAGCCACAGAGGAGAAACTTTTACATCTCAAAAGACACGGAACCTTACTCTATGGTTGAGTATCTCTGGTTCCTAATGTGGGGGAAAGAAGATTCATTTTTAGCCTGAACAGCAAGCCAGCCTACCTTGTCAACATCTCCAACATACTTCTTTCTGCTCCAACCAACATCACCTCCATTATCATCTCCTCCATCATTGTCACCAGTACCACTGAACTTTTATCATGCAACTACACATATTCAGGCCAAATTGAATGCTAAACACTTTGAGTATATTAAATTAAGGCAGATAATTTTTCTATTGAAATTTTATGATCAATTTAGAACAGTTCAACAACCTCAGTTTCACAAAGATTAAATGACTTGTCCAATATCTAGTTAATGTCAGACCTTGAATTCACACACTGGTCTGTCTGATTTTAAATCAAAGAGTTAACCACTGCACAAACTGCCTCCCATTAGCAATGCTTATTGAGTATTTAGAGTATGTTACAAGCTTAAAACTCCATTCCTTTTATGATTTAGGTATAACAATCTACTGCAATTTATAGTTAAGGTTTGTCACATATATTTTTGATTTAAGAACATTAACCTCATTTTAGAACAGAGCTGATTTCTCAAAACTTTATAGTAATCATTCATTCTATTCATAAGAGTTAAAGAGTTATAGTATTGTAGATAACAAAGAAACATAAAACTCTTTGCCAGTTTTATTGAAAAAAAGATTAAATCCATATATGAAAACCTGTAAATCCATAATTATGGAAACTAAGACTATTGAAAATAGCTGCTTTCCTATAATGAGACAAAACAGAAAATGGGTAAAACAATTCAAAACTGGACACAATGTGATGTTATAAAACAAACCAAATCTCTTTGGCCTCTGAAATATAAAGAGTAGAAGTGAAGCATTGTCATAAACTCAATGAAACATTTTTAACTCAGTAAATAATAAGACAAGAATGGACTATGTATCAGATGTATTCAAAAGGGGTGAGCCACATTTTACTGACTGCTGATCGCTGACCTGCTTCAATTCCCACGTAAGGTAACAGGCATCTCAGAACTATCATTGAAACAACTCAAGATCTTGCTTTCAAAGTAAATTTGTTAGTCCTTCAAAAGGAAAAACAAAAAGTAAACTCAGATATCAGAGTAAATTATATATGACAAATCAGCCCAACAATTACCAATTTGACAATAAAGAGGATTTTGAAAATATAAAAACTAAATATTAATACATTCAGCATGTACACATGTGCATACACAGACACACACACACACACATCCACAGAATACACTACCTTCAATGCTTGACGATTCATTGGTGGAGGACAATTCAATCTATAAATTGATTTCAGTAGACTATATGTTATATGTATTATATACTATCCTTGTCAAATCCTTTACAATTAACTATGTAGATAGTTATGTTATTAGGATTAAGAAGCTGATATAAAAAGCATCAATGGGCCAAAGAGAAAAGTGGTATAGATCAGATAAGATATACATAAGCAGGCAAACAAGTTACTGTGTCCTCATCAGATGTCTTCAAGGACTGGAATATTATGAAGTATAGAGGAATGAGGACTCTGAAGGATACTGCATGTCAGGATGAGTGGTGAAGAGTGAGGTGGTATGGATTCTGTTATTATGGCTTCAGCCATAATAAGGTTTTGCTATAGAACATCAGATTCTATCCACTAATACACAATTTCAATAGACTTCATCTGAACATTCATGAGGCTGCAGAAGCAGAGAGTAGAAGGTGTCCTTTCTGTGCATCCTGGCTTAGAACAGGGAGGCCCAGGAAAACTAAGTTATGAACCCATTTCTTCTTCCAGACTATCTCGTAAGCTGGGTCACTCTTTCTTCCTTAGGGAGAAGTGAAGATTGGTAGAAAGCTAATCCACAAGTCTTATTCTAGCTAACATCTCTCCGCCATGGGAATTTGAGATGAGGAAAATGGTGGTTTTCCTCTAATTTTCACCAGTAGGTTTTCAGACAAAGCCAGAACATGACATGTGATAGGTGTGTGCTTTTTTCTTTTCTCCACTTGACTCCATTTTGCATTGAATGGAATAGATTGAAGTAAGCACAAGGTACATGCAAGATGTAGACTTTAAAGAAAGGTGTGTCAACTCATTCCAATTCCAGTTTAGTAAATTCCTGAAACTGATAAAACACTGCTGAAGCAACTGTAAATTATCATCAGGATTAACCCAACACCTGTGCCCAGTGGAGCGGACTCAGGTACAATCTGAAACCTTTTGAACAAAAAATTTCCCTGAGTTTTCCATATATTAATGGTAAAAAATATTTATTGGATATCTCATGAACTGATTTCACAATGACTTAAGAGACTAAGAAGCTATTACTCTTACCAGTGCCAATATATGTAGTACATATAAGCTCACATGTCAATAATAGGAATACATCACTAAGCACCACTCACTGAGGAAAAAGGATTCAATTTTATAGTATCTACAAAAATAACTCCTATATATTTCAATATCAATACAATTCAATTACTTACCACCCATACACATATACTCACCTCACATAAAAATAGGAATGATTACACATGTGGAAGTGATAATAATAACCAAACCACACAATATTTATTTATCAAATAACTCATACATTGTTAGAGTCTAAACATTATGCAAGGTTAAAAGTGTACAAACTCCAAAATATACATTCAAATACATAAAATAGTCACCTGTAACCATCAAGACAGTGAAGACATTAAACATTTAGAGAAAAGGAGGGAATAAAGGACAGACTCTACCATGTCTAATCAAAACGCTACAAATGACATTTAACTTCTGCTCAGATCCAGACAGCTCTACTAGGAAATTTCTCCTCAACACAGTAACTGATGTCCAGCACACTTCCCCGACAAAATGCACTGTGGTTCTGTTAATAAACCTGAATCTATCATAGGTGTATGTGCCCAGAAATTGTTCATTCTATTTTTGCTTTCTAGGGGACCAAGAATGGTCCAGACCAGTAAACCTTCTAGTAATTGGCGCAGACATCAGAATTGGTACAAAAGTTCCAACACATATGTATGTGAAATTTCACATATTGTGCATGTATAATTGGTATCTGGAGGAGAACATATGAAATGCATGATTTCCCTACAAACTTTAAGTTGCACAACTGTTTTTGTCATCTTTTGTACAGAAATAAAAATCAGACCTATTTTCCATTGATAATATAAATGCCATAATTTCAACTATGTCATTCAAATAGTGTACATATGAAAACACACACAAGTTTTATGTGTGTTTTCATATGTAGACTAAAATAAAATAATTCTCATTCAATATATAACATTAATAAAAGAATTGAACATATGCAGAAAAGTAAGTGAACAGATAGTAGACTCATTTCTCTAAAAGATCATAATCATGCTATCTTCTCAATTTACATATTATATTTATCTAAAATAAAGTAAAGTTGAATTTTACTTCAGCATTCTCTTCCCATTTTGCTTTGAGTGAAAAAGGCATATGTATGTATATATAACTTTTAATTTAGAAGGCCCCCAGAGTAGTTAAAAATAATGTTTGCTTCTCAAAACTAGAATAGCTTATAAGAGTTGAAAAATGATTTTATAATTTTATTTTTTCAATAAAAATTTTAATATATGTGAGAAGCATTTATTTGTATTTATTAATCTGGCTAGACGAATTTTAGTCATTTGTGGTAGATTCTATTTTCCAAAACTGGCTGAAGCAATGCCCTTTTATAATGTGTTTTAGAAACTTCCATCAGAAATTAAAGGCCTATATTTTCTGAATCTGTACAGGTTTGTGACTATGGCAGAACTGATGCTATGTGACTTCTGAGGCTAGATCATACAATGTTGTTGTGGCTTGCCACTGTTTCTCTTGGGGCTCTTGTTCTTAGACTCCTGTTACCACATAGTGAGGAAGCACAAGCAGTCTATGGAGAGGCTATGTGAAGAGCAACAACTGAGAGCAAACAGACAAACTCAGGCCAGCTCCAATTGAAGATAATTAATCATTTTTTCATGTGTTTGTTGGCCATTATTCTGTCTTCTTTTGAAAATTTC
>VBSM01001124.1:25998107-26011985 GCA_008086735.1 Cheirogaleus medius
GGGGGAGGAGGGGATGGGTATATACAAACATGAGTGAGATGTGCAATGTTTGGGTGATGGTCATGGCTGAGGTTCTGCCTCGAGGGGGGAGGGGTGGCATGGGCAATGTATGTAACCATAATATTTGTATCCCCATAATATGCTGAAATAAAAAAACAGATAATTAATCAAAAGAAATGTTTGATGTTTTAAGCCACTGAGGCTTAGTGTTGCTATTTATGTAAAAATAGGTAACTGGAAGTTCATTATACTCAAATGCTTTAGCCTCGGTCAAAAATGATTAGAATCTCTCAAACTGACTACTAGTACAAAGGGACCACAAGTATCTGCACTTTCGAAAGCCCACTCAATAGAATGGGGGCCTTGAACAATTAATAATCTCAGAAAGTAGAAGAGTTAGAGTTAGATCCCAGTTAGAGGGATCAGCAAAGAGGATGACTATTAAAATTTTAGTATTGGCCAGGCGCGGTGGCTCACGCCTGTAATCCTAGCACTCTGGGAGGCCGAGGCTGGCGTATCATTTGAGCTCAGGAGTTCGAGACCAGCCTGAGCAGGAGCGAGACCTCGTCTCTACTAAAAATAAAAATAAATTAGCTGGACAACTAAAAATATAGGGAAAAAAATTAGCCGGGCATGGTGGCACATGCCTGTAGTCCTAGCTACTCGGGAGGCTGAGGCAGGAGGATTGCTTGAGCCCAGGACTTTGAGGTTGCTGTGAGCTAGGTTGATGCCAAGGCACTCAAGCCCAGGCAACAGAGTGAGACTCTGTCTCAAAAAAAATTTTTTTTTTTAGTATTAAAACCAATAAACACAATGGCAGAAGTGAGAAAAGACACAGATCAGGAAGAATTATGAATATCATACCCAATATTTTGGACTTTTTTCTCTAGCTATAAAAAAACTACTGAAGTATTATGTATAATAAATCACACTGTTTATGAAGAATGGGTTAGAAGAAGGATGAGACCTCCAACAACAAAACATATAGAATGATTTGATGGCAATTATAATGATCTAGGCAAGAAAAAAAGACAACCTAAAAAAAACAAAACAAAACAATAATATAGTATGAAGAATAATAGGTGTAGAGTGTTAAAGAGGAATAATCCAGGGGCACAGTTTAGACTCACTACTCTATTTCTGGTTTGAGTGATTGTTAGCATTGCAATTGTTATTAAACAGAAGAATAAAATGGAGAAGGAGCATATTTGGAAACCAAATACAGGTTTAGCATCCCTAATCTGAAAATTAAGAATCCAAAATTCTCCAAAATCTGAAACTTTTGGGTGCTAACAGGATGCCACAAGTGGAAAATTCCACACATGATGTCATGTGATGGGTTGCAGTCAAAATGCAGGCATCCAACAGATGGTTTACTTAGCAACTTCCCAGAAAATATCCTCCCAAATCCCTTGGGCTGTGATATACCTTATCCACACATGCCCAGATTCCCACATGAAAGCATGCTCCAAACGGTAATGTAATGGAATGACATGTGTGCAGGCAGAATGTGCCAAAGATGGGTTTCCCACAATATTCCACATGAAGCCAAGACCTATTTGCATTACTTACTGTAATTAGTTTGCTTTTTCTCTGCTCTGTGGTGTAAAGATACTATTGAAAATGTCAAAAAGGCCTGTCGATATCCCTGTGAGTATAACAGTGATAAGAAAAAGAGGGAACATTTATGTTTGTCTGTAGCATAGAAAGTCAAGTTGTTGGAGAAATAGGACAGTGATATAAATGTGAAATATCTTTCAGAAGAGCATGGTTTTGGAATGAACACAGTATATATCCTGAAGAAACAGAAGGATAAACTGTTGAAGTTCTATGCTGAAAGTGATGAGCAGAAGTTTATGAAAAATAGAAAAACACTACATAAAGCTAAAAGTGATGATCTCAATCATGCATTGAAATATGGATCTGCCAGCATCATAGTGAACACATACCATGTGTTGGTATGTTGATCATGAAACAAGCAAAGATCTATCACAATGAACTTAAAATTGAAGGGAACTGTGAATCTTCAATCAGCTGATTGTAGAAATTTAAGAAAATTAAAATTTTAAAGATTTGTGATGATAAAACATCTGTTGATCACAAAGCAACAGAGAAATTTATTAGTGAGTTTGCCACAGTCATCACTGATGAAAATCTTACACAAGAACAAGTAATATAAGGCTAATGAAACATAACTGCTTTGGTGTTATTGCCATGGAAAGACACTGACTACAGATGATGAGATTCCTACAGGAATTAAGGATTAAGGATGCCAAGATCAGAATAACTGTGCTGGGATGTGCTAATGCAGTAGGCATGTGTAAGTGTAAATTTGCTGTAATAGGCAAAAACTTGAGTCCTCGCTGTTTTCAATGAGTGAATTTCTTACTAGTCCATTATTATGCTAACAAAAAGGCATAGATCACCAAAGATGTCTTTTCCAATTGGCTTTACAAACTGTTTTTACCAGCTGCTCATGCTCACTGCAGGGAAGCTAGACTGAATGATAACTGCAAGATCTCGTAATTCCTTGACAATTCTTCTGCTCATCCTCCAGATGAAATTCTCATCAAAAATAATGTTTATGGCACGTACCTTACCCAAAATGTGACTTCATTAATTCAGCCATGTGAGCAGGGTATCCCTAGATCAATCAGAAGTAAATATAAGAATACTTTCCTTCACAGCAAGCTAGCAGCAGTGAACAGAGAGGTGGGGGTATGGAAAGTTTGCAAGAGGAGTTTATCACAAAGGATGCTGCATATACTGTTGCCAATGCTTGCAACACAGTGACTAAAGAAACAGTTGTGCATGCCTGGCACAAGCTTTGGCCTGAGACTGTGTGCAGTGATGGTGAAGAACAAAATGGTGACTTTTTAAGAATTTTGTATGTCAAGTGAGAAAAAAATGATGTAATGATGTCAGACTTCCTCACATATGCAAAAAATATACCTTCAGAGTCCATCTGTAAGCTGGAAGAAGTGAATATCTAAGAATATTTTAGCATAAACAATGAGGTTTCAGTTGTTCATTCATCGACCAATGGTGAAATAGCCGAAATGATTCTGAATCAAGGTGATCATAATACTAGTGATGATAAAGGTGACATTCTTGACACTGCAGAAAAAAATGCCTATAGATGACATGGTGAAAATATGACATGGGCATATTGAAGGACTAGAGCAGCATGCATTCAAAACAGAACAGGAAATCATGTCAGTTTATGAAATCAAAGAGGAGCTTTGAAGACAAAAATTATTGTTAACAAGGCAGATGACTCTGGAGGAAACATTTTTTAAAACCATCCAACAAAATGCCTCCTTATCTCTAGAGGACCCACTTCCTTGCCCTTCAAGTGTGTCTGATGTTTCTTCTGACCTAAAAACATTAAAATACAGTGTATAATAATCTGTTAAAGCACAGCATGAATAGGTAAAGACTGAAAGCCTACCATTGTTTGTTGTTTCTATTGTTTAACAGCTGATATGGGTGCTGCTTAGTTACCCTAAACACATTAATTTTTCACTGTGTTAATGGTATGTCATGTGTCATTTTGTTTTATGATTTTTTATTGATATGTAATATTTTACATATTTGTGAGGTACACGTGATATTTTGTTACATGTATAAAACATGTAATGATCAATTCAGTGTATCTGGGGTATCCATCACCCTGAGTATTTATCATTTCTATGTGTTCGTAACATTTCAAGATTTCTCTTCTGGCTACTTTGAAATATACAGTATATTTTTGCTAACTATCGTCAATTTCCTCTGCTATCAAACATTAGAACTTATACCTTCTTTCTAACCGTAAGTTTGTACCCATTGCCCAACCTCTCTTCATCTCCCTTCCTACCTACACACAACTCCCAGCCTCTCATACCTACCATTCTACTTTCTACTTCCATGGAGATCAACTTTTTTAGTTCCTACATATGAGTTAGAACATGTGATATTTGTCTTTCTGTGCCTGGCTTATTATCTCATATATTTTATTTTTACTGTTAAGTACTTATGTGTAAATAAGTGTAAGAAAATAATTACTTATTGGTAGTATATAAATTCAGAGTCAGAAATAATAGTGATGCCAAACAACTACAGATTGATTGCCCACGTGGATGGCTGAGATAATGACACCTTTGCTTTCTGATGGTTCAATGCACACAAACTTTGTTTCATGCACAAAATTATTAAAAACATTGTATACAATTACATTTAGACTAGGTGTTTATGAAACATAAATAAATCTTGTGCCTAGACTTGAGTCCCATCCCCAAGGTATTTCATTAAGTATATGCAAATATTTCAAAATAAAAATAAAATCCCAAATCTGATATACTTCTGGTCTCAAGCATTCTGGATAAGGGATACTCAGCCTATGGAGTATAGGGAAGATAGTAGGAAGTGAGTACAGTATAGCCAATTAAAGTTGTGATTTATTAATTGCATGAACAAGCCTGAGGCCCAGCAGAAAAACGCATTTTACTTAAAAGCTGTTTTTTTTTTCTCAGCCAGAAACTATAGCTGAAAAATGCTTCTTCAATATGTATTTTATATACTACTTTTCTTGTCCTTATTTGCTGATTTTACCCCACTGTCTTAATGTGGAGTTTTAAGTCAGACAGATCTGGGCTTAAATCCCAACTCTATTCTTTATTAGCCATGTGTCTTAAGGGCCACTTGATTATAGTGAAAGGGAGGGAAACAGTCAAAATGGCAAAAGTCAAAAATACAAAAGAAATGTTAAAAATAATAGAGGACTATTAAGCATTCCAAGAGAAGAAGTATTTCTTAGATGTAAATTTTCCAAATACAAAAACTATAAGCTCATAAGTAATCAAGGTGCTTTTTCTTAAAGGTTGTTCATCTCTTCACATGTAGTAGTGTGCTAAATAGCAGATAGGGTTAAAGCTAGCAGGACAGTTTCATGAGACAAGCGTCATTTAGGAGACACAGCAAAAATTGTTTCCCATGCCATATGACTCTGGTCAAGCAAAAGGAATGTATTATCAATATGCATTAAAAATTCCTACCCACTATTTACAGACAGTGACTATTAGGAACATAGCTCAAGATATGTGATGTGGTGCAAGAAGTACTTGTTTCAAAGGTAACAAGATTTAAGGGGACATGACTTTATATTTGGTAGCAGAATAAAAATGTTAAAAACAAAGGTACCTACCTTTATGTATTACTCCTATGCTATAAATGATACATACATCAACTTATTGAATCATTACAATAGCCTTCAGAGACCACTAGTTTTTAACTCCCATTTTGGAGAAAACTGAGCTATATTTATAGAAGTTAAATAATTTATCTAAGTCTATACACCTAATAAATATCATAGGAAGGTTTTAAAATTATTTCTTATGCTAAATCATTACTTTATCATCCAAATTACCTCATTTTTTTCTTCTATAAAATTAGATTGTATTAACTGTCCTGTCATAAGATTTGAGATTTTCTATGTAACTAACCTGGCATAGTGCATGGCACATATTTTGCACTTTAAAACATTAATTATTACTATTATTATTTGATTAAAATTATATAGTCACCTGGAGTAGACATTGATATTTACAATTATTTGTCTGTGGATTGTAAAATAATTAGATACGGATATATTTGGAGTCAAGATGGTTTTGATTTATGAGTAATCTGCTTACCATAGAGAAAGAGTATAATGTTTCTTTACATTTTTCTATAAGAATTGGCTTATTTTCTATTTAATTAAAATTGGTCTAGATACCAATTATGAGATAGTCTCAAATTTTCAGTATATAATGAAACATTATAAACCTTTACTTCAATGTAGAATATCATTTACCAGAAACAACTCACCAAAGAACATTTCATGAGCTTACACTGTGCAAAACACTATGGAAAATTTTTTAAAAAGCAGTAGAAGACAGGAATCATCTTACAGAGGAAATAGGACAATGAGATATAAAAGAATATAGAAACTCTTAATAATACATTTGAAGATAAAATTGCATACTGCACACACATTGAATCTATGTGCTGAAATGATGCAGGGCAATCATGTGATTGGAAATAAAAGGAGGTATGCCTGGGGAAAAAAGGAATCACTCCTATTGTTGAAATACTGACACTGATTTAGGTAAAACAACTTTGTGGCCATAGAGGGGAAACATATAAAACACTTTTTGCATTTGTATTTGAATAATATAATCACCAGGACTTTTTGCTTGAAAAGATAGCAACCTAAATCAATCCAGTTGAAGTAAAAAGGGAATTGGTTGGTTAATGTACCTGGAAAAAAATTAAACAACTCAGAGAATCACAAGGCATGCCATCTCTTCTCTCTGTTTCTCTTTGCAAACTGGACTCATTCTCCCCACCTGCATATAGGCACTTTTCATGTTGGGAAAACATGGTCATTATAGTCCCAGTTCAGCAACTTCAGTAGAAAGAGAATGTTTCATTCTTTAATATTCCCAGGAAAGAATTCTGAGCATGCACTCATGTACAGCATCATTTATTAAACAAAAAAAATTGGCTATTTCTGTTTTGGTTATACAATCATCCCCTTGTACTAAACACAGCAGCCAAGTGAACAGGCTATTATTTTTCCATGTCTCTATAGGTCCACCCACATAGAAAAAATTCATATCACTTGTTAAAAGAACAACAACAACAACAAAAAAACCCCAAATCACCATATATCACAGTTTCCCCTGAGAAATAAAGGTTTCTTTAAATTAAAAATAATGCCCATTTTCAAAGTATTGTATTTACCCAGATAAAATTCTTAGAAGGTTAGCTACTTAGCTATTACTGAAAGTTTTATAATAAACTACCTATGTCCCCAAGAGATTAATTTGTGTGTGAGCTTATTAGCAGTAAACTTTGAAGAAATGCTACTAAAGGCACCCTTGATGAATATTTGAATTACCTAATTATTATCTATACCATGAGTACAGCAATTTGTAAATAACTGAACACAGCACAATTTTCATTAACCACACAGGCCCAAGAAAATTTAATTTAGTTATCACATATAAATTTACATGGCCACTTGATTATTTCAGTAATCACATACAAGCATAAAATAAAGTCAAAGTTAGAAAATGTATTAGAAAAAGTATCAACCTGGAAATATTTTCTTTATGACCTGACTTTAGTAGCTGACGAATTGAAATAATACTTTATGAAATTCAAGTAGGAGTGACTTCCATGTCTAACATGACCGGTAATAGGTACTACTAGTCTTTTTGCCTTACCAACTCAAGAACTGGGCAAAACTACAGGAAACAAATGCTTTCAGACATTGAACAACCGACATGAGTAACTCTGAGAGAAGAAAATACAACAAGGGAACCCCCATGATTGCAATTGTTTTCTACCTGGTATCACTTCTGAGACATGATCAAGTGAGAGAGAACTCAGGCAGATTCCAGAGTTCCCAGGATCTTGTTGAGTTGAGGAGACAGAGACAGCAACTCAGGGAAATGGGGCAGAGTTCTGAAAATGAGAGAGCTATGTAACAAAAAAGCTCCGGAAGTCTGCATATGGCTCTTTGTGTCTGTCGGTGAAATACTGTGGGATTGAGCAAAAAAACTATAAGGGAGCTGCCAACTAAATTATTCCCAGAGCTCACGCAGGCTGGGAGATATTTGAATTGCAACCGGTGACAGTAGAGAGACCATAGTGACAAATGAGGCTTTCAGTAGAGAACCCAAAACAGTCAATTTTTGAGACAAAGGCTGCAGTGTGATAAAGGCTACACTACACTCCCTTTAAAGGTTATAAATAAGTTTTGAATGTAACTCGCAACTACTGGTCAAAACAAAAGGAAGACAATAAAAACCAAACAAAAAAGAACGTAATATACTCAACAGTTGGCATCCAATCAAATATTAATAGAACAAGGAATTATAATTCTTAATGAGGACAAAAATAAGTCAATAAAAACAGAACCAGAAATGGCAGTGATGATAGAAATAACAGATGCCAATGTTAAAACACCCATTACAAAAATGTCACCAACTTAAAGGAAATATGACTACATTGAAGATATAAATAGAAAATAAAAGAACCCAAGGGAAGGATAGGACAAATCTACTATTGGGGTTAAGAGCAGATTGGATGCTGCAGAAGAAAGGTGATTAGATGTCACATTTCTTAATCGCTCTGGCAGTTACATGTGTGTATGCAGTTTTCAAAACCCACTGAACTGTACAGTTACATTAAGTGATTATTTTGTATGCAAACTATTTGATTTTAGAAATAAAATTTATTCATAAACTTACCTGACAAAATGACAGATTGAATATATATTCCTAAAATTCCACTTTTGTGTCCAACAAAAGGTAAAAGAGAAATCAGAAACAGAGAAATCTCCTGCTCCCACTGACAACTGGAGATAAGTGAGGGCTACCACAGGGCAGTTTCAACGTTTGAGTGGAAATTGAGGTTAAAGCCATTGATTCCTTTTATGGCCTTAGATTTGAAACGTGCTTCCTGAGCAAAGCATACCATGAACCCACCAAGAGCCGAGCTGGAAAACAGTACTCTGCCCATAAGATGAAGTGATGCAGAATCAGCCTTAGTAGGCTGGGCCCAGGATGCATCCTCTAAAAGAGTGCAGCACCAGAAATTATACTATCCGCATTGCAAACCCCTTGCAAATATAGGTCTCAGTTTGCAATTCTTCAGTCTAAAAGCCTGGAACACAACTACTAAATCATTTCACATGTAGCCCTCAAAGTGCAGAGTACATATGGGAGAAAAGTCCCATGAACATTTTCACAAAAATATAAATTTCAAGGCATAAGAATCAGCTTAAGAAAACAAATGCAAATGATGAAAAAAAAATTAAACATAGTAGAGAGATCGGAAACAATGTTAACATAAATGCTCTTATAAATCCCCAGGGGAAAAAGAGAAAGCAGTACAGAAAGGAAAAATAGAAATTTAAATACAAATCAAGATAAATATAAAAAAGAACCCAAACTAATTTTGTCAGTTAAAACACATTTAGTGGAAATAAAGTTCAATATTCATGTTATATAATGGCTTCCAAAATTCATATAAGAAAAACTATAGAAAAACAGTAAAAACATTGTTGTAGGGGAAACATTTGAAAGGTTGATGGTTCAAAGTTTTCCAAAATAGAAGTGAGCCATGAGTTTTATGTTGAGAAAATCCCCTAAGCAGTATTGTATGGATGTGATATATTGATTTTAAGACATATAATACTTAAACTGTAAAACATCAAGGATAAATGATAAATTTTAAAGGCAACCAAAAAGAAAATAAAATGACTAAAAAGGATTAAAAATTGGATAACTTTTTAAAAAAGTAGACAGACTATATTAAATTATGTTTTAAAGTATTGAGAAAGAAGAATTGTGAATCTAAAACTTAGTAGCAGTTGAATTGTCATTCCAAAACACTGAGGTTTACAAAACAGTATTTTCAGTCATAGTGAGATGGTTTAATTCATACTTCCCTTAAATTGGTTTATCCATATGATCAGTACTTACATAAAGAGATGATAAAAATTAATAATACTATGAACGTTTTTCAGAAGTAAGCTAGGACTCTGAGCTACATATTAAAGATATAAATAAGTAGGATTATCAATACTGATGCATATTCTAATATCACTAGAATTTCAAAGTTAAGGAAATGATCTTCTGGGCTAAATGGCCAAATGATCTAAAGAAGAAATATCAAATTAGCCTCATATTCTCCAAAGCAAAATTTAATACCATCATGCAGTTAAGCAGTATCTAGAAGTCTTTAGGGAGAAAGAGTTGACTTTAGAATATTTAGAACTTAGTCTGATATCTTTCAACTATTAAGATACCAGATTAACACTTTTGAAGACTGAAGAATTCAAAGAATACATTTCCCAGGTAGTCTTAGGGAGACTCCTAGAGTCATACTCAATATTCTCTTATTAAATAGTAGCTTCCTACTAATCACATATTCAGTTGTTGGCTGTTAGTGTAGAGAAATGTAATTGACTTTCATGTATTAATCTTATATCCATATCATTAATAAGAAGACAATGTTATGAATATGTGTTGTTCCAAATTAATGTATAAACTCAATGAAACACCAATGCAAACGCCAAGATTGTACATTAAATTTCACAAGGTTATTTAAAAATATATGTGGAAGAACAAGGGCCAAGTATAGCCAAGATAATTCTGAAGGATAGTGAACTTGTCCTAAGAGATAAAATGACTTATTGTGAAGCCATACTGACAGTGATAGCAATTGAAACAGTGTAATATTGAATAAGAATATATCCTTATTTTTATATATAGATATGTTTCTCATATATAACCCATATATGTGAAATAAAATAAGGAACAGGGAAAGATTCACATATTTATGAGATTTTTATATATAAGAAAGGCAACATCACATCAGTTGCAAAGGAAGATAACAAATGAAGCTGGGAAAAATGTTCTTTATAAGAAAAATTATTAAATTGCAAAAAGAAAAAAGCCAAGTCAAGTCCATGTGAATTAGGGATTTAAATATGTTTTTTAAACATTTAAGCTCTGATGCTGGTGGAGCAAAGGCAATATATGTAACCTAGACATTTGTCATTTGTACCCACATAATATGCTGAAATAATAAAATAAAATAAAAATAAACCTTTAAAATTCTTAGTGGAAATATATAGGTGAGTATTTTTTAATACTGCAATGGAGATCGATTTCTTAAACAAGAAGCAAAAGCATTGCGCATACAGTAAAGTGTTATGTGTTTAACAATACTTTTAAGATCTTTTCTCTCAGCTCTGTCTAAACTTTGTGGGAAATCTCCCATAACTTACAGAGGAGTACTCTGTGAGACCATCTAGGGGAGTAATAATAGAAATCCTTCTGGTGTTGCTCACTTTCCCCAGAAGGAGGAAGACTGAGATCAGAATTATAGAATTTGGGGAATGTACTAGTCAGCAACTTAGGAAAAATAAGCAGAGTATTGAGGACAAAAAGATTTGGGGGAAGAGGTGTGTGGTTGCACCACTTAGAATGGAAACAGAATGTGAGAACATTATAGATCAGTAGCTCTGAACTCCTCTGAGGTTCTGTAACTGGCTAGCTATCTGGTAACAAGTTGGTTACACAGGGTATCTTCCATCCCAGCAGAACTAATATTTTTTTTCTCCTTATTCTTTGAATCAGTTACTATCTGTCATAACACCATTCTAACACCTGGGAATTCAGCGGTGAACAGAATGGAAGAGGTAAATACATGAAATTTACATTCTAATAGGGAACCAGATAATATATGATGGAACAAATAATTCACAAACTGTAAAATTACAGTAAATGTTAAGAAGAATTTAAGACAGAATAAATGTCAGTTGTGGATTTGGTTTTTGGTTCTTTCCTTGACTTCATCAGCACAGATTGTCATGATCTCCCATATGCCCTTGTCTCAGACCCAGCAACTCACTTCACAGAAGGGGTCATAAAATGATGGCTAAAGGAAAAATTTTATAGCCATAATCACTGAAAATTACATAGCAAATGACATAAGGTGATCACTATTCAAAAGCTGCTGGCTTTATAGAAAAGTAAAATGTCCTCTTGCATATCCAGCCTTGAAGACAAGGAGAGTACTTCTCTTGCCAGCTTATGATGCTGTCTTTAGTAAAAGGTATGCACTCTGAACCAGCACCAAATATATATATATATATACTTTCCTACATTGACAAAACACTAAGTTCTGAGAACTAAGAGATAGATCCTCCCTTCCCTGCATAGCTTTTAAAACCTAAAACCTAAGCCTCTAACTTTCTGGTGCAGTCAAACGCACCTGGTGCAAATGTGGTTTTTGTGCATACTAATATTATGTCCTGAACTTCCCTTTGTCTTTTTAATTTTGATCTCCAGGGATTTTCCTTAAAGTGGTGGGATTGTAGCTTATGCATATCAAAGAATGTTTATTTTATCTGATATTTTGATGTATTACTAGAAGGGTTTTTCAGACTATACATTCATGATATTGTAAGAAGCAAATGTTCTAAATTTGTACAATATCAGTATGATTATAATATTAGAAGAGAAGTAATAGAGAAAGGAATATTTTTTGTTTTATATGAGATACATTATGATGGTTTGAACATTTAAGATGTAAGTAATCAGTTAATTATTAATTAAAATTAGATAGCTTTTTTCCTATATTAAATTGGATTGCTAGAAATAATTTTATATCCAGTACCAGGATAGGTTTGGAAAAATAAGCGTTCTTAATCACTGGTGAGGGGAGTTGAAATCCAAATAACATTTAGAAAAATAAATTGGAAATCTGTATGAAGAATCTTGAAATATGTCCTAAAAATATCAGCTGCTATTTCCAAGATTGCTACAAAAATATTTTAATTTAAATACTGTTTATAAGAGGAAATGTGGACATTAATTAATTATTTACCAGTAAATATTTTTTGAGTTCCCACCATGAGTCAGTAGTAAGTGCCTGGGAGACAGCAATAAACAAGAAATATAATGCTCCTGGTCTCTAGAAACTTGCACACGGAAGGTGAAGGGAGACAGACAATAAACAAACAAAATGGTATAGATCATTTTATCGATACTGTAAAGAGGGGTGCTGTTCCATATATGTTGGTCAAAAAAGTTATCTGAGATAAAATGACTCCAGAGAGGAGTTCTGAAGAAGGATGCAGGCTTCTCCCTTTCAACATCAGAGAGAACAGCTTTGTTTTGGTTTGACTGACAATGTGGCAGCCTGCATGCTCAACACTTAAAGGGACAAAACAGTGTCAAATGTTCTATAGTCTGGCACAGTGGACAGTGGCTTTACAATCCAGCCTCAGGAAGGAATCAGAATCCTCATATTAGAGAACTGATGGGACTGATCACATATGATTTTCTTGAGGTTTTTTTTTTTTTGCAAATATTTGAGAATGGGGATGGAGGTGGTGAAGGGTGGCTAATATGGGAATGACACCATTTGAACTCCAGCCCTGCAGTCTCTAATTTCAGTTCAAATAAGAGATGACATTTAATCCTACCCTCCCTCCTTTCTGTTGCTATGTGAACTACTGACTGCAGTTCTATCCAAGTATCCAAAATGTCCTGCTATCCAACTAATCAGGAAAGTTAAAGACTTCTTAGTATAACGGAACATTGAAAGCAGACAGATAGACTCTAGTCTAAAGTCTAAAGATTTAGACTTATTTAGAAGCTCATTAGTAAAACAAATAAGCCCTAAATTCAGTGAGAAAATGCAGTAAGTAAATAAATTCTTGAATTGAGATAACAAAAAAAAAGTTGTATTTATCTTCAAATATAAACACATACTATATATTATCCTTATTTTATTTTCCTATATGTTCCATATGTTCTAATATAAGCAAATATACTTTTTAATGTTGCTAAATATATACCTTTAAATGAGGGAACATATGCATTTTGTTGGTTGCTGTATTTAAAAAAGTTTTTCTTTCCTTCTCTACTCATTCATATAAATCACCATTTCTAAAATACATTTACTCGTTCTTAAATTTCAACTCCTTCTGAGGCATTGTTTTTTAATTTGCTAAAAGGCATTGTTTTGTTCTCTTTATGACTGGTAGTGACACACTTGCTGGACAATATGTGTATACAAAATCTCAGACAAATACATTTTAAAAGTTTTAAAGTACACTATTTCAAGAACAAAATGAAAATGCTGAAACTTCAAATTCAGACAGGTAGATATGTTGAATCCCTGGTTATTACACTTATTCAGTACAAGCAAATACATTCTATAGAAAATATTGAAAGATAACAAAGAAAAGGTTTTAAAATCCTAGATCTTGGAAAGTGTTATATTTTTACACTCCAGAAAAATTCACGCCTTTCTTTTTTTTTTTTTTTT
>VBSM01001124.1:26012085-26049190 GCA_008086735.1 Cheirogaleus medius
GTGTATGTTTCTTTTTTTTTTTTTTTAACTGAGAAATATGCTTTTCCAGACTCTGCAAGGATTCCTAAAAGGCAGAGTATAACCAGCTTACCATCTCTATGAAACTTCCCCTGCAGAGGGGAGCTTTCTTTCTACTCTTCACACCACCATGAAAGAGGAAGAAACAAAGTAACTGAGGACATGATTTCTAGGAATAAGATGTGAAGACATCCTATTATTTTCTCTCCTACTGAGCTGAGTAACAATCTGGACTGCTTTATTAGCTACCATTCTCAAATAAAAGTAATTAAGACAATCACCCTGGTGAAACTTTTCTAACAAAAATGTAAGCTTCTCAAACATAAGAGGATGTAGACTAGCTTCTGTTTTTACATTTGACTGTGAATTGAAGAGCTTTTACTCATTCAGCCTCCTTCCATATTATTATTAGTTGGCTTATTTAAAGAACAGTAAACTTACATTCTTAAGTCCAGTTTTATCTTGTCTAATGAATCTGAGTCATTAGAACGGTTTATATGTAGGAGAATTTTCTTTGAAAATTTTAAAATCTACACAAGTCATTTGCTATTATGATTATAATGTAGTTCTCTTTAAAATTAAAAAGTTATTAAATAATAAAATCTTAATAATTTTAAAATAATAAAATCTTAAGAATTTTCAAATGATTTACACAGTAATCCTGTGGGAAAGGCATAGCAGCATTATTTTGCTCATGTTGTGAAATTATGTGACCCCATAGATAGCAAAGGCCAAAGTTGGTCAAAAACCCACGTCTTCTGTTTGTAAGTCTAGCCCTTTTACCAAAAATCTTTTATGAGACCTGTTAAATATCAAAAAGTCTTATCAAGTATAATAGTAAGATTTTTACTGAAGTGCTCTAAAAATGAGATTGTCTCATTTATTAGTGGGTTAAACTTAAAGTGGAGTGTAGGGGTAGGTGGAAGGATAGGTGGATGGGTAGGTGGGATGATTAATTACATGTTTGAACTTGACTGGGCTAAGGGATGCCCAGGTTACTGGTAAAAGATTATTTCTGGGTGTGTTCGTGAGGGTGTTTCTGTAAGAGATTAGCATTTGACTCAGCAGACTAAGAGGATAGGCATTTACCAGTGTGGGTGGGCATCATCTAACCTAACAAGGGCCCAAATAGAACAAAAAGGCAGAGAACAGGTGAATTCACTCTTGTTTGAGCTGGAATATCTATCTTCTCCTGACCTCAGACATCTATGCTACTGGTTTTCAAGTCTTCAGACTAGGACTGAATTATATCATTGGCATTCCTTTCTCTCCAGCTTGCAGACCACTGAGTGTGGGACTTTTCAGCCTCCATAATTGCCCGAGTCAATTACTATAATAAATCTATCTATCTATCTAATCTATCTATCTATCTGTCTATGGATCTATCTATCTATCTCCTATTTGTATCCTATTGGTTCTGCTTCTCTTAAGAACTCCAACTAATACAGTAGGGGATAATAAAAAACTAGAGAAGCTTTCTTTCAGTCCAAAAAAAAATGTATATTATTTTGACTATTTTCAAATAGAGCTAAAATAAAATTAAGCAGAGTTGATTAAATAGTCACAGAGGTTCAAAAATCAAAGAACAATAACAAAAAATTCTTAAATGGAAAACAAACAGAATGCAATCTTGAACAAAATACTTATTAAAAGCAAAGACTAGAGTGCCTAATGTTTTGGAATGCACTTAATAGAGCCAATTTTATTTTTGAAATAATGCATTTATTTCAATAAAATTGAGTATGCTTTTCACAAACATTTGTAAAATCCATTGAAAATCATTGAAACAAAGAAGAAAGTTTTGTCAGCTTATCTCTTGTTTCTTACTGATCAGTTATTAACTTGCTGATTTAGTAAAAATAGGTGACACATAAAATACTAGCTCTATAAATGCTAATTATAAAGTAGGAAAAAGTGTGCCTTTATATGTAGCATAGTATAACATATTTGAATGATTTTGACAACTTCTAATGAGTTCTTTAATTCCAATTGTGACATTCATTGCTAAAGCTTTAGCAGAGAAACATCAATTACTAGGACATTATTATTTATCAGAAAATGTTCCAAATGATATTGATTATTTCAGTGTAATTAAATGCAGCAAACATTTATTGAATATTGATTATGTGTCAAACATTATACTAAGAACTAAGAATATAAGAAGGAATCATCATCAACAGTTATTAATTGCCACCAATGATTAATTAGCATTTTATAAATATATGATTAACATGCTAAGTAATGACACCTTCTCTCCTCAGTAAGCTTAGAATTATAGAGTGAAAATAAGTGATTCTGTAACCAAGATTCAGTATCATAGGATATTATATGAATGAAAATTATTTTGTGATCTTTTCTGTCAAGTATTGGTAATTAGTTATAAAAATGGCTTTGGTACACAAACAAAACAACTACTTCCAAAACAAGATTTCTTCAAATGGACAATAGGTAACTGAACAAAAATCATCCCTTTTGCATAACCCATTCTATTTATCTAAATCTGTATAAGTTATACAATCTCCATTAGTTTCAGGTTACTCATTCATAGTACAGATATTTTTCTGTTTTGGAAGACAAAGGCACACCAAGCTGAATCTTAGGTTTAGAACTACCTCTGTACCTGGGAGAAAAATAAAATATTTATATAATTGAAAATATAAAGAGACAAAATCTGGGGGAAATAAGATTGAGAATATTGACATATTTTGAGAGGAAACTATGAACAGAAGATCAGAGATAAGATAAGCTAATGTGATAATGTGACAAATACTACTTAGTGAGTGGGTGAGTAGCTAGGAGTCACTCTGCAATACTATTAAATAGAAATGTTCCATGGTTGTGCTTTTCAATATAATCACCATTGACTGTATGTGGCTATTGAGAGACTGAAATTTAGCTAGAGCCACTGAATAATTTTTAATTTTATTTTATCATAAATATGAAAACTAATTTTCTATTCAGTCATTATGAAACATTTAAGTAAATTTGCAACAATTTGAAGGTAGATATCTAATTTTTCAGCTATAAATTTTATGAAATGCAAATATAGATCAAGTACTCCAATGAAAATTTAGTACCCAACTTGAAATGTGCTGTCATTGTAAAACACATACCAGATTTCGAAGTCTTAAGATTATAAAAAAGAACATAAATAGTCATTAGTATTTGTATATTTATTATATGTTTAAGTGATAACATTTTGGAGCCTGTAAGATGTCATTTCATGGAGCAGAAAATGCTCTGGGCCAGTGTTGTACAGTAGGAATATAATGTGAGCCACCCAGCTAATTTTAAATTCAGTTCCCTCTCACAATCTTTCTCTTGACTTCTCTTGCTTTCCTTTCAAAAAAACTTTTACCTTATCTCTGTAATCTCAGAAAAAATCAGAAAATTTTCCAAATGTTATTGATTATTTCAGTGTAATTAAATTCAGCAAACATCTATTGAGCATGGACTCATGCTCCCTTTTACCTAGGCCAAAAATTTAAGACCACTATTATATTCATAGAGTTGTTTATTTGCTCTTCTCCCAAATGACTGATACCTTTAAATATCTATGGTTAGAAAATTTCATGACTGAGGATCTTAACCTTTGAGATATTCACATACTTTTTTGAGAATCAAATAAAAGCTATGGATTTTCTCTTAGTACAAAATACATACATGTATTTTAGCCAGCACAAAATTCAGCCTCCAAATGTGGTTGTTTAAGAAATAAAAAATTCTTCCTTGGTTTTCTAAATAAACTTAATTTTCTTTTGAATCCTCATACCTCCCAAGTATCAAAAATTTTATCTCAGTTACTTCAATATTCTCTCCTCCCACCATTTCTGTTACATTGACATTCTAGAGGGTCAAATAAAATGTCAAGTTTTTGGAGCAGGTGTGCCTTATCCTTGGTGTTAGCTGTTGCAAAGGTGGCCTCTCAGATGTCCATGTGTGCATCCACACCTCAGCTATCAGTCAACTAATCAATGCTGTGTTGTCCCAGGTTGCTATCTGCAAAACCTCTTTCAGGTTTCACTCTGAGGCTGTTTTCTCTCAGTTAACTCTGTTACATTTCTAGTCATTACAGCTTTCTGTAGCTTATAGGCTCCCTGGGCTGTGGGAAATTCTTTGTAACTGTCTGTGGTCTTTTGCTACCTAGACATATTACACAATTTTTTTTTCTTTCTATAAATCTGGGGTATCTCTGTCTGCAACACAACTGGTTTCAAATTCTGACTTTACTACTTATTAGCTATGTAATTTGAGGCAGTTTATTTAACTTCTCTGTATTTCTTTTCATCCTTATAAGAGAATAACAATAGTAAATACCTCATAAGCTAGTTCTGAGGATTTAAAGCATTAAATACACATAATTCTTTTGGATTTGTGTCCTATATATAAACTCTCAACAATTGTCAATTGTCTCATTTTGGTTCCTAGATTCTGCCAAATTATATGGAGTAACAAGTGATTTTTGAGTGTTTGAAATTCTTTGGGTAAGTCTTTCTTTGTTTAATCCCAGTTTAAGAGGTAAGGCTTAGATTCATCTATGATACCTAGGATCAAATCTAATTCTACCTGTGATTACTTCATGTCACAACAAATGCCATCAGCCAGTCTCTCACACACTGTCTTAGTCCATTTAGTGTTACTATAATGGAATATCTGAGGCCTGGGCAATATATAAAGAAAAGAGGTTTATTTAGCTCACGGTTCTGCAGACTGGGATGTTCAAGGACATGGCCCTAGCTTCTCACAGTGGTTTTTGTGCTGCATCATAACATGGCAGAGAAGGTCAAAAGGAAGCAAATAATTGTAAAGAGACAAAACATGAGGGGATTTCTAGCTTTACAACAACCCACTCTGACAGGAACTAATCCATTCCCTGGAGAACTAAGAGAGTCTTGCCAAAACAAGAATGCATTCACTGTGATGAGAAAGGCACCGAGCCATTCATGAGGGATCTACCTCCATGATTTAAACACCTTCCACTAGGCCCCACCTCCAACACCGCCACATTGGGGATCAAATTTTCACATGCGTTTTGTTGGGGACAAACAAACCATAGCACATACACCTCAGCAGCCACCCTCCTAACAGATGTAAAATTATGTCAGATTTACTATCTTTCAGCTTCCTCCAGAAAAATCTCTGTTGCCATATTATTTGCTTTACCTTTTGTAGCAGCCATTGTAGGTTACCTGACCCAACCTCAATTTCCAGTCTTGTTCTCACTTGTCTAACTTCATTACAGAGGATGTAAAAGCTAACGGTTCCAATCACCTGCTTTCTTTTCAGCCAGAGAATAGGCCATGTGATACAGTACAGGACCATTAGATGTAAGCAGAACCCTTTTGGTTCTGTTTCAGTTTTCCATTTGGAAGGGAGACAATTAGAGAGCTACAGAGTCAGCAGCGACTCTATGACCATGAGGAGAAGCCTTCTGATTTCACAGGAAATTTACTCATGATGAGAAATAAGGGATGAATAAGAAGAACATTCTAGGAAGAACATTAGCATGTACAATGGACATGGGGCAGAACAAATCATAGGGATAAAAATAAGAACTCCCTATCCTCCAAATTTAAGAAAGGAATTCGCTGTGCACCAAGATTAATGAGGAGCCATTGAAGGATTGCCAGGTGGTATGGAGGAGACTGTTATGATAAAATTTACATTTATAAAATCTTATTTTAGCTCCAGAACAAATATAGAATTGCAAACATTCAGTGGAGAGACTTCTACAGACAAATCATATCTATTTAGGAAAGGATGATGACAGGTGGATTATTGAAATATTTGTGATGATGGAGAAAAGTTATCAGATTTGAAGAGTTAGTTACAAAGTAAAATCAAAAGAACTTACAAATAGATGGGATGTGAGGGAGAGGGAAGTATTACGAATAAATTTTTGTTTTTGGACATTAGCAACAAAACTGATTATGGGCCATTCACCAAGTTCAGGGTCAACAGAAAATATCAGATTGGGAGTGGGGAAAGAAGATTGTGAATATGTTTTAGATATATTGAGTTTGGGATGCCTTTGAGACATTTCAGAGATTTCAAGGAGGCCATGGAATACATGAATCTGGAGATCAGAAAAGAGATCTGGGCTGAGAATACAAATGTAGAGTAATCTACCTTGAGGGACTCCATACATTTCTGGCTTAGAAGAAGATGTATCTGTAAATGAGATGCAAAAGAGATATAAAAGGAATGGTCAGAGAGAAGGAGAGTTTGGGGTCATGGAAGCCAAATAAAGAGTCTTTCAAGAAGAAGGGATGGTCATTGGTGTCAAATGCTGCTCAGAGTTCACATGAGACCAGCAAAAATGGCTTGAGGAGTTAACAATCCGGAGGTCACAGGTGACTTGAGCCAGAGCTCTTTTGCTGAAGTGATAGGAAAAGAAGCCAAATTGGATCTAATTAAGTAAGGAAGTGAGGGTGATGAAATGGAAGTGAAAAACCACAAGGGTAGCCAATCTTGTTAACATATTTCACTGTGAAGAATGAGAATTGTGTAGGAAGACTGCTAAAGATGGAAAAAGGAAGTTTTGTGGTTTTTTTTTTGAAGGGGGAATGTTTTATTTTTAATGAGAAACTTCCAGTGTATTAAAAACATCAAACTTGCATTTTCAATAAACTCTACCTGTTCTTAAAAGTTACACTGTAGCAAAATCTCATAGGAATACTATTATTTATAAATATAGATTCTCAAAAAGATACATTATAAACTCCAATTTAAACTGGAACAGTTCATGTCCAATTAGAACTGTAATCCAAGAGTAGACAGTTTCACTTTGTGCATGTTAAAGTGTATTTAAAAGTTTCGTTAGGCTAGGACCGTGGCTTCTACTTCTTAATGATGTTTTATTTCCTAATACACTCTTGCTTTGATTTATTGGTAATTGTTAAAGCTTCCATTAACATTTATATTGAGAAAAGATTTCCACAGCTGGTGGCAACTTGCAGTTAAATACATAGATTGTTATAGAGTACCAGAAAAAAAATGTAAAGTAAATTTAAAAGAGATAGCCTTGTTATTTTGCTTCATTTTCTTTCTTCTCGACAGCATTGTTCATTGGTCATATTCCTATTCTGCAGAAATGTAAGCTAGAGCAAATAATTGGTTTTAAGGAAGAATGGAACTCCACCACAGTTCAAAGGACTATCTTACAATGATGCCAGAAATCTAAAAGCTAGTAGATAATAAAAGGAATCAATGCATATATAAAATTAAGACTTGAAATGAGAATAAAAACTCAATGTTTGCTACCATAACTAACCGGAAAGAAATGGTCACTAAAATTTTAGGTACATAAAAGGGTTTGTCATCACATTTGCATGACCCGCAGAAATGCTTATGCAACGTAATGAATGAAGGAATCAATAAATACAGCTGAGTGACCGTGGAATAGCACTAGTTCAAGTAGAAGTCATTGTACTGTGTGCCTTTTGAGTACTTTGCCAAAGAATATTTGAAGTTCTCCTCTGAGTAAACAAGTATCCTACTGGCTTTGATCCAGAGTGCAAGATCAACAGAGTGCCAGAAATACAAGAAACAAAAGATTTTATACCATTCTCAAGCCTTTCAGTCCTGTCAGAATTTTAAGAGAAAATCATATTGCTACAAGCTGCCTGCTACTATTGCTGAGCCTGAAGGACTCACTCGCAGTACCTGCTCAGCTGGGAGATTAGAGCACAAAACAAGTTCCTGTTTGAAATCTGATGCAATTGTGTCAAACTCTACATTGAAGTGTGAATCCCTGGACTTTGCTGCCAACGTTAAATGTTTTCCCATCTTCTAAGTTAATTAACAATCAAACCAATAACTAACATTTACTGACCATTTACTATGCGCCACAAATTGCCTGATTCCTTTCTTTAATTATCTCATTAATCTTCCTAAAACAAATATGAGTTTGATATTTGAATTATCTCTTCCTATGAAGAGACTGAACAGCAGAGTAATTAAGTATATATTAAAGGTCACACAGGTAGAAATATGATAGAACAGGAAGTTAAACTCAAGCAGTCTAACTCTAGAATGCATACTTTAAATTACAAATTTAGAAGAAAATGTAGATATAGTTACAGAAGAAATTATTTTAATATAAAACTTTATCTTTTAGTAATATTTCCATTTCCAAACAAAAGTTATATTGAGTATTTTTTTATTTTCAAAGTATTAATACTTAAGATTTTATTCCATCTGTGATTATATATTCTTATGCTTTTTACATTTTATTTTTATGAAATCATATAAATATTTTTATTTTTTGGACTTTATAAATAAAACCATATCTTAAATCTTCATTTTTTACTTCATCATTTGTATATTTTGCATTTTTGGCTTTTCTAACTTTAATTGTTATGTGTGTTCACTATGTTTTTAATATCTCTCTTTTTAACTCTTAAAGTAAGTTTTATGATAGTTTTTTCTTCCAATATAGCAGACTAAATGTTTTAAAAGATCTCCTCACCGTGACAAGAATAAAATAGAGAAAACAAACTTTAAAAAGCATTGCTGAGCTGGTACAAAAATAAGAAAAATCTTCTGGGAACAAAAATTAAAATGGAAACCAGAGTAGGAAACTGAAGTTCTAGCTACGCGTTTCCCGGAGGTACGTGTTGACTTCTGAAATCAATGGGTTTGGACATGAAAAAGCCCAAGGCCCAGAAGACAAAGTCTTGGGCCCATTCAAAGAGTGTGACCAGACTGTAGACTCCCATACAAAATCAACACCCTCAGAGAAAGAGGGAATAAAATACTGCTTTGGCAAGATAACATACTACCAGTGTGATTTAAGAAACTGTAACATATTAAATTGTCCTGGGTTAATAACTTGCTGGGGCACATGTGAGCTGCAAAAAATAAATCTTTACTAGGGGATACTGAGCTGCACATATAAATCTTTACTAGAGAGTAGCTGTGTGACAATCCAGTTACCAACTCCAAGTTAGGATTCCTACCACATAGACGATGGCAAAGATCATAAGAATGCCAATTACCAGAAGTAGGAGCCCACAGACAGGCTCTCTGCATCTTCTGCAGATTCAGTGATGACTAAATAGTCATGGCACTGGTTGAAATAAGGCTTTATTCATAGAAAGAATTGATACAGCAAGATCAGGGTGTGTAGCGTGCACCCATGGCCAGCGGGTCCCTCACAATAATCAAGTCATGGCAAAGGACTGTATACATCCCTCACCTGGTGCACGCAAAGACCCTGTTTCCTTCCCATGGGGGGCAGATATGCTGGTGGAGCTGGCCAGGTGCCATAAAACCCACAGGCTTCACTAATACAAGGAAGTTCACTGTGTACCCAGAACAGGGAAAAGATTTCTTCTAATGAGGAAAAAGAGTTCGGGGCAAAGCAACAGATCAGCACCTAGTTTCTATATAGGGGAGTATCCAGGCCCAGGGTACTGATCCAGCAGTCTTGAAGAGGGGCAGTAAGTCAGGTGAGGGCTGCTTCCCTCATAAAGAGATCTAATGTAGATCTCCCAGTATGTCTTTATCTGTATAAAGACTCCCTTCCTGCAATGAGTTTATAATCCAAAATTATAAAACATCAAGAACGCCAAGCAGTAAAAGCAAGAATCAGCAAATCAATAGTCAACATGATTACAGCAACAATAATTTCAGATGTTGGTTTGTTGGTTAAAGAATACAAAATATATGACTAAAATGTTCAAAAAATAAAACATACAAATGAAAGCAAGAGCCAAGAATATGATGTATCCACTCTTAACCTCCTACTGTCTATTCTGAGAGCAGAGTCAGAGCAGATACGGTGATTCCTCTGCATAAGCCCTGTGATGGTTCCCATCTCACTCACAATAGAGCCAAGTCCTCACAGTAACCTGCCTGGCCCTAAATGATCTGGCCACCATTAACTCTCCTGCCTCTTTTCCCTCTTCACATATACGTTCGAGCCATACTGGTCTCCTTGCTTTCTTTGACCCCACTTTAGTAATTTTGCATTGGCTAACAATGCAAATCTACTTGATTCTATCTTCTCCCAGATATCTACATTTTTACTTCCTGACATGTTTAAAATCTTGCACAAAATCACCTTAATGACACCTTCCCTGACCACCGTTTTCAAAATAACAACTCTCTTCCAACCTCAGCTCTACTAATACCCTGTATCGTGTTCACACTCCCACTTTACTGTGTTTTCTTTTGTCATAACACTTCTCACCTATTAATCATCTCTATTGTTTACTGCTTGTCTTGTCACACTATACACTTTGTGGGCAAACATTTTTTTATCTCCTTATTTTTCACTGAAGTATCCCAAGTGCCTAAGAAGTACCTGACATAGAGTAGACAAATTTTTGAATGAGTATCATCAAATAAAAATCAGGCAAATTTCAAAAAATAAGTAATTTATACTTCTAGAACCTAAAAATATAATTAGTGAAATTAAATCTTGACAGGTTCAATAGCAGAATATATAAAGCATACCAGAAAATTACTGACCTGGAAGCACAATTCAAGTGTAGTCAAATTTAAAAAATTGCAAAGACTAGACAACAAAATGGGGAAAAAATAAGCAGCTTAAACATATAGAGAATAGAATGGAAGAGTTGAGGTTTAATTGAAGTTCCAGAGAAGAGAAAAGAAAAGAAGGATTGTGTTAAATTTAAAGCAGATAGTGATTGATAATTTTCCAGAAATGACAAAAGACAGAAAGCCCTCCATTTGGGAAACTCAATAAAGCCCAAACAGAAATGAATTCCACAAGCCATATGCATAATGGGGGCAGAAAAGACAAAAAGAAGCTTTAACAAGAGCCTAAAACCACCAGATTGCCCACAAGTAATGACAATGACAGCTTCTCAACAGCAACTATGGAAGCTACTATGCAATTTAAAAACCTTCAAAATATAGAGAAAGGATAAATTCTAAGGATATCTTGGAATCCACTCAAATGAGCTACCATTAAAGAAAGAACATCAAATAAAGACACTTTCAAGGAAACAAAAACTGAGTAAGGTCATTAATAATAGACCTTAACCAAGAATGTTTAAGGATGAAACTTAAAGGAGAAAAAAACAACTCTAGAAGGAAGTTATGATATTACAAAAATTATAGCAAACAAAAAAATAGTAAACATCTGTGTAAATCTAAACATTTATTCTATAGATGGTAACTAATTTTGGAGTTAGGGGTTCATGATATAAGGTAGAACTAAATATTTGACAATATAAGTCAGAAGAAAGTTAGAGGACTTGAAGAATTCAAAGTCATTGTATTGCCTTAGGAGGTGATGTCAATTAACACTAGACATTAACTGTGTTGATTTGGGTTATTTGGAAGCAGAGCCTAAGATATTAATTTTTATAAAGTGATTTGAGAGAGTATAAGACACTTAAAAGTTGTATGCCTTAGTGTAAATATGTAATTTCTCAAAATAAAGTGTTAAAAAAAGAAGGAAAAGAAGAAAGCTAAACAAAAAATTAATATGGTACTTTGGAGTAAATTATATTCTTATATACTTATAATATAAATATATACTTCTATATGCCTATATTAGAAAAGAAGAAACATGAAATATGCATCCAACTTAAGGAGTCCAAATTAATACATCACCAACTTATAGAAGTAGTTATAAAAAACATAATAAGGACAGGAATAGAAATTACAGAAACAAAATAGACAAGAACACAATAAAAAACATCAGTAAAAGTAAAACTTCTTCCTTGCAGAAATGATAAGATACACAAAATTTAGCCAGTTTGATTAAAATAAATTAAATAAATAAACACATAATGAGAGAATGTTTCCTCAACAGAAATATTAATAGAGTAGTTTTTATTTTTTTAGGAAATAATAAAAATATTAATTCCTGCATGCCAAACCTTCTAAAAATACAGGATGTAGGGTCTTAAATAATAACTTCAGAAAATTTCCAACCAGCATGTAGAAGTTTATTAGATACCACTGGGGGAGAGCTACCGTGTTTCCCCGAAAATAAGACAGAGTCTTATATTTATTTTTCCTCAAGAAGACACCCTAGGGCTTATTTTCAGGGGATGTGCTTTTTTTTTAAGTACGGTACAACAATCTACATTTATTCAAATATAGTTAAGTCGTTTTCTTCTGGAACATCATTATACTCTCCAAACCCTGTATTCCATCCTGAATTTCTTGCGACTCTATTTCCTTTAGAACCATTGGCCCCAATCTCTCATGTCAAGCAATAGAGCTCTCATGGGGCAGATGAGAAGGGCTGATCATCTTCTTTACTGCTCTGGGGAAGAAGGAAGAGATAGGAACTGAAAGGCCCATCCTCATGAGGCCTCAGCACACAGGCTCTGCCTAAGACAGAGACCAGATGAGGTGAACCCAAATCCCTCCTCCACCCACCAGGATTCCAAGACAAGAAATGAGCAGTAGCATTCCACCAGCAGGAGGGGCAAGGAGCGTGAGAGACACCCTTCCATGGGACAGCACTGGGAGCACTGCTGAAAGCAGAGGACGGAGCAGGAACACTGAGAGCAGTCCTCAGGCACCCAAGGGTCCGCACGACATGCAAGGTAACAGCAACCCCCCACTGAAAGAATTTGAAGCCTGTGGTGCATGCCAGGTGACAATAGCAACAATAAAACTCAAACCAAGCTCAACTGTGAGTAGATTGAATCAAACTCACCTGTGAAGGGCCTGAAAGAAGCAGCTTGCCCATTCATGGTCATAAGTAATATTTATTTAAGTCCTCGCAATTATTCCACATACAATGTCTAACAATCAATCACAATTCAGAAACACACACACACAATTTTTAAAAATGACTCACCCACTAGATATAAAATAACAAGGGCAGGCTCAGATGTGAGCCTCAGATGTGTTGAAATTATCAAACAAGGCATTATAATAACTATTATGATAAAATTTCAAAATTTATGTTATGTGTATGTTAGAGCAATTTTTTTTCAAAAAACAAAAAGATAAGCCATTAAATATAATTAATAATAATAGTTAATAACTTAAAAATATTATTATTAAACACTCTACTGGAAAAGGTGAACATACATAAAGGCATGGTGAGTTTCAGCAGAGAGTTGGGAACTATAATAAAAAGTTAAATGAAAATAAAAATGCTAGAAATTTTTTTTAAAAGTCAGAAATAAAGAACATCTTTGATAGAATTACAAGCAAAATGAACACTGTTAAGTAAAGAATAAATGAACTTGAAGATATGACAATAGAAATTAACTAAAGTGTAAAACAATGAGGCAAATGAATGGGAGGAAGAGAGAGAAGAGACAGAATGAGAGAGGGATAATTCAAGGCCTCTGGGATAAAACCAAATGATCTGACATACAGGAAATTAGAGTTCCATGGAAGAAGAGAGATAAAATGGGGCAGAAGATGTAATTTGAACAGATAACAGCTGTGAATTTTCTAAAACTAATGGAAGAAATAAAACCAAGGTGAAAGAAACTCTGAAAACCCAAAGTAGGATACACACACACACACACACACGCACACATACCCCACAGTTAAATCAAAGATCAAGAGAAAATCTTGAAAGCAGTATTATGCTCTGAATGTTTATGTCCTTCTAAAATTCATATGTTGAAACCTAATCCCCAATGTGAAGATATTTGGAGGTGGAGCCTTTGGAAGTTTATTAAGTCATGATGAGGGAGTTGTCATGAATGAGATTTGTGAGGCCCCCTAGAGTTTGCTCACTCCTTCCACCATATGTAGTTATAGCAAAAAGTCAGCTGTGTATGAATCAGGAAGCAGGCCTTTGGCGCACACAGAATCTGCCATCTCCTTGATCTTGGGTTTCCCAGCCTCCTGAATTGTGAGAAATACATTTCTGTTGTTTATAAGCCATCCGGTTTACATAATAGCAGCCCATGTAGACTAAGACAAGCAGTAGACTAAAACTAAAGGGAAAAAATTACATAAAAAGATAAGAATTAAGTAGAATTCTTGTCAGAAAACATGCAAGCCAGAAGATTAATAGAGTGCTATTTTAAAGTACTGAAAGAAAACAAAAAATATGGAATCAAGGATTCTATACTAAATGAAAAAACAATCTTAAAAATCAAGGCAGAATAAAATATTTTCAAACATACAACAGCTGAGAAAACTCATTGAGAATAAATTTATAATACAGAAAATGTTAAAGAATGTTTTTTAGACAAAAGCGTTATGATGCCAAATGGAAAGTTGAATCTACACAAAGATAGAAAGAACACTAGAAATTGTATGTACTGGCTGGGTGCAGTGGCTCATGCCTGAGCATTTTGAGAGGCTGATGTAGGAGGATCACTTGAAGCCAGGAATTCGAGACCAGCCTGGGCAACACAGCAAGACCCTCTCTTTACAAAAAATTCTAAAAAATTAGTCTCGGTAGCACATGCTTGTAGTACCAGCTACTTGGGAGGCTGAGGCAGGAGTATTGCTTGAGCCCAGGAATTAGAAAAAAATTAATAAAATAATGTCAGTGCTTTGGATAAAATAGAATAATAAAAAATGCTTAATTAATTCAAAAATAGATAATGGAAATGGAGGAAGTAACAAAGAACAGATGGAAGATACAGAAAGTAGCAAAATGATAGATTTAAATTGAACCATAGGGATAATTTTATTAAATAAAAAGTATGAAGCACCCCAGTTTTAAGGCAAAGATTCCCATGATAAGACTCAATTCATTGCTGATGAAAAGAAATGTGATGTAAATATAAATATATACATATGTTAACTAAAAAAGGAAATATAAATATATATCAAAAACTATAGCTAGAGTGGCTATATTTATATGAAACAAGATAGACTTCCAAACCAGAAATGTTACCATATAAAAAGATGAACATTACAACACATAAAGTGGAAGATATCAGGTGTGTGTCACCAGGAAGACACAACAATCCTAATTGTGTATGCACCTAACAAAAGAGTTACACAAAAGAATCAATAATCGTATAGAAGTTCTGAACACCGCTATCAATCAAATTATCCCCATTGACATTTATAAGACAACTACTCAAAGACAATATAATATAACTTTTCATTTATAACTTAACAAAGATAGACTATATTCTTAGCCATAAAACACATTTAAAACAATTGGGCTGAAATACAGTGGATTTTCTTACTGTATAATAATTAAGCAAGAAATCAAAAAACAGAAATCAATAACACTTGAGTCCAGGAGTTTGAGGTTGCTGTGAGCTATGCTGATGGCATGGTACTCTAGCCCAGGTAACAGAGTGAAACTCTGTTTTAAAATAAATAAATAAATATATAAATAAAAATTTTAAAAAAATAAAAAAGAGAAATCAATAACAGAAATACCACTGAAAAATCTCTAAATATTCAGAAATTTTTAAAAAGTAAACAGAAGGAAATAATAAAGATAAGATTCCAAATCAATAAACTTAAAAATAGAACAATAAATCAATAAAATTCATAAAACAAAATGCTGAATATTTTTAAAAAATTGATAAACCCCTAGACAGACTGACCTGAGGGAGGAGGAGGGGGAAAGAGAGAGAGAGGTAGAGAGGACACCAATTACCAATATCAAGAATAAAAGTGGGACATCACTACTGATCCCACAGACATTAAAAAGATAAAGATAGAAAAGTAAATGCTGTGAAGTAAGGTGGTCACTGGGAAACACAGTGCAACTGAAACTCACATGCATTTCTCCTGAGAATGCAAAATGTTACAACAACCTTAGCACTTTGGAAAAGAGTTCGAAAGTTTCTTCCAAAGTTACTAATACGCTTATCATAGGATCCAGCAATTCCCAGATATCCACTGTTCTGGAGAATTGAGAACACAAGTCCATACATAAAGCTTTACAAAAATGTTTATAGCAGATTTATTTATAATAGCCAAAAACTAGGAAGAATCCAAACAGCCATCAATAAGTAAATAGATAAATAAATTGTGGTTCCTTCCTACAATGAGATTCTCAGCAAAAAGATAACTGAACAATAAGTAAAATCAAACAACTAATATATGCAAAGATATGGATGAAACTCAACAACATTGCATTAAGTGAAAGAAGCCATTATAGGGAAAGCTATATGCTATGTGATTCTATTTTTATGACATTCTACAAAAGGCAAAACTATAGGGACTAAAATCAGATAATCAGATAAATGGTTTTCAGGAGCTACAGTTGGGGTAGTGAATCAGTTTCACTTGTTTTTTTATCTTTATATAAATAGAATCTCTTTTTTTTTGGTCTGTATCTTTTTGGTCAGCATTATGCTTGTAATGTTTATCCATATTTTTGTGTACACATAGTTTTTTCATTCTAATTGCTGTATATCATCCTGGTGTGTTAGTATGCCACAATTTACTTATTAAATTGACCACTGCTGTCACATTCACACTTTAAAATTATAACTTAATAGCTAATTGGCTAAAATTTCTTATTTAAGTCTTATATAAATCTTACAAAATCTAAACGAGATTTTTGTTACCAGTTATATCTTCAACATTATAAACTTCAATATGTATCTATAAAATGCATTGACTTCTTTTGTGAAAAAATATTAATTTCCCTTTATCATTTAGTCAGTTTGGGGTTTACTCCCAAATAGTATCACATCTGCCTTGCCACTACCTATTCATTCCTGAGTTTGTTTTCCTACGAATTTTCTTTATTTCAAAATATTTTCTAATTTGGAGTCAAAGATATTAATACTTTCACCCTTTCCATCTCTCAAAGTCAATAATTTCAAAATATTCACCTTGGAGATTATGGTAGTCTTGGCACCCCCTTCAAACAACATCAAGATATTACTTGAAAGAAAAGGAGAAGGGAGTCTTGACTCTCCGTTCAAACACAATTTAGATGACAAGGAATTCTGCACCAAACAATGATGGAGCATGTCAGGATATATGGGTTATAAGGTAAAACTTTCGAGAGCATTACCTCCAATTGCTATAGTAGAAAGAGCCACAGACTTGTGGGCTCATTTTAAATGGAGAGGCTCAGTGCAATGAGAGAATCTTTTGGACCACGCTATAGTGAATGTCTCTTAGTCTCAGCAACCTACCCACCTCAAGGTAACATAGTTACGTTTAAACGTGATTGAGTATTGAATTTTTGCATTTTATTATTGCAGTGAAAATCATGTCATGAATACACCATTTATTCTTCCATATATGGCTGTTCCTAATTAATCTGTTATTCAAAAGCCGCCACTATTGTATAAGTAACTGCATTTTTCATGACGTTGACTAAAGCCCAGAAGCAGGTTCCTGTGTCCTAATTAATTTTTTAAAGCCTTTTACTCAGCGGGATGTTGCCTACCTGGATCTTTGAATGAAAGGATATTAATGAAGCTGCAATGCAGATGATTATATTGAAAGTGATGAAGAATTTATTAGGAAGACAGCCATCACAGGCTGTATAGTATATGAGGCATAAAACTGCTATAAGGGATGACAGAGTGTAGTTTAGGCAAGTAATGGGCAGCGGAGCTACAAAAGGAGAGCTTGGAGATATATTATCAAGTAATAAAGTTCCCATGAAAATTGAAATATGAGGTGAAAAGATTAACATGGTCATACAGTCATCTTTAATGTTCATAGCCACATTCTGCCTTTTAGAAAGAGTAAACTGAATTTATGCCTGCGACAACATGTAAGTCAAAACCCTTATTTTTACATTTCATGCAAATGACTGCAGACCTTTGGTTTGCAGTTACCAAAGTCATGCTCAGTAGCATTTAAATTTATTACATTAACATTGGATCAGGAGCTGTATTTCCACCTGCCAAGTGGCTAACGTCTGTGGGTCACGTCATCAATAAAGAGACTGTGGTTTATAGACCCCCCTCCCCGCCGCACTGCTAGCCCCAAATCTATGAACAAAAGATTGTGTACTTTGTTTTTCCTCCTGAAACTAAATATAGATGTGTTCTCATTTATTCCAAAATAATACTCTAATATTTTTAATCGACACTTACCACTTGTTCCCATGGCATGTTCACGTCCACAGAGAGGATTCATGGTGTTCTAATTAAAAACATGAACTTTTGGTGGAAATAGACCTAAACTAAAACCTTGCCGCTCACCAGCTGAGTGACCTCGGTCAAATTACTTAACAACTTTTGTTTGCATTATGTTTCTCATCTGTAAGAGGGACATAATAAAGCCAATTTCATGTGATTATTATAACAATTAAATAAAGTGTATTAATTTATCTAGCCTATGGTAAGTGGCCAATCAATTATTACACTTATTATCAATATGTTAATATTCTGGGTACTTTCATAATAGATATTGGCATCACAGTCCAAAACGAGCATCAAAGCACACTTTATCCCTCAGATATTCTCTTCTCACCTGTATTTCTGAAGTTAAAGGTCTGAAGACTAACTTGTATCTCATGAGGTATGTAATTAAATTGGCAGCCAGTAGGATTTGACCCACATGTTTTCTGAAAATTCTTATCTTACATGATTTCTCAGAAGTGGTATAAATTTGGGCTACAATCTAAAGCAAAAATTGAATCTTAAGAAAGAAAACAGCTAAATATTTACTAAACATTTTATTCTGAATTTGGAATTTTTCCTATTTAAAGTCAGTCACATAGAAGATGAGATCAAGACCATCATTTTAAATAGGGTAGTCACAGAGGCATTAATGAGGAAATGGCACCTGAGCCACAGCCTGAAGGAAATGAAAATACAGCCATGTGAGACTCAGACATTTTAGACAAAAGGAATAGCCAGTGCCAACTTTCTAAGGTGGAAAGAACATGCCAAGGGAGTGAGTGGTCGTGGCAGTAATCCGCCATGGGTGCAGGCATTAGGGTGTGCACTGTCTATAAAAAATTTAGAAACAATAATAACATTGATTAAATATTATCGTTGCCATGCACTGACAATTGTAAACAATATCAGTGACAAAATACTTCTCCCTGAAAAAAAAAATGTGTGCTGGTCTAAGTTCTGTGGTTTCTGTTGAGCCATGTGGACTGCTTCCACCATCCCATCTTTGCTATGTCACTTTGTGGGAACATAGCAAAAAGGAACAGCAACGGGGCAAGTGTACTGGATCAGACTGAATCAAAGGAACAGTGGTAGGTGAGGGGCTCGATACATATAGCATGGCTAGAATGTGGAGGGGTTGGCCACTGTGAGGAGTTTGGGTTTTACTTTTTGTGAAATGAAAAGCCATTGGATGGATTATACCAGAGGATTTTCAAGATATTACTCATATTTCAACAAACTGATTGCAACATTGAAAATAGTCTGGGATAATAGGACAATGGTTGTGGCAGAGAAAACAATAATTTTTCTTTTTTTTTTTAATTTTTTTGAGACAGAGTCTCACTCTGTTGCCCAGGCTAGAGTGCCGTGGCGTCAGCCTAGCTCACAGCAACCTCAAACTCCTGGGCTCAAGAGATCCTTCTGTCTCAGCCTCCCTAGTAGCTAGGATCATGTGCCACCAAGCCCAGCTACTTTGTTTGTTATTTTGTTTTTAGTTTCCTGGTTAATTTTTTCTATTGTTAGTAGAGATAGGGTCTCATTCTTGTTGAGGCTGGTCTCGAACTCCTGACCTCAAGCGATCCTCCCACCTTGGCCTCCCAGAGTGCTAGTATTACAGGTATGACCCACTGCGTCCGGCCAGAAAACAATAATAGATGCTGATTGCACTGACTACTTCCTATTCACCTTACTGGTGAAGGATGGATCCCCCACCCTAATAGTATGAAATGGTGAAACACATGACAGTTAAGATAGACAGCAGCTTATTAGTCACACATGTTCACAGCCTGGAAGAGGAGGATACCAGATACCATGCACTTGAAAGTTGCACTCAAAAACCTACAGCAGAAGCTGTAGCAGGTAGTCTTTGTAGTAACAAGAGGGTGATATGTCCCCTGGTGTTTGCAGGAGAATGTGATTGGTTTGTTTGAATAATTTTGCAATCTGACAGGGAAGTGAAATCTATTAGGTTGAGAATTGTTTGGGGTGTAGCTGGTCTGGCTGAAAGGGAAAATAGTTAGGTGGATACCTTTCCCACTGCATCTGGGATATATCTGACCAGATCAGAGGAACTTACATTAAGCCCTTGAGGCCCTGTGAGACTTAAAGATGTCAAGGCAGGACTTGACACTTTATTCTCACAATATAGTGATAGCTTGGGAGTGGAAGTGGTGAAAACAATGACAAGTGAATAGGTGCTGAATCTATTTTGAAGGTAGAAACAACAAGAGTTGTAGTAATCTTTGGTTAATCTCTGGAGTTCTGAAAATGCTTGTTTTGACTGTGTTTGCCAGTTCTCTTTACTTCTATAGATTTTTGGAGGTCTTTACTCTGCCATTCAAGAAGTCAAGCTCCCCCTGCTTGAGTTTTTCATGGCAGTTATCCAGGCACTTTTTTCAAGTTGCCATCTAAAATGAAAATACTGATTATTTGATGCTTATTATCTACTTTCAGTAGAAATTTAGGCTACAGGAACAGGAACATTGTCTGTCTAGTTTACTGTCCTAACTGTCAGGAATTGTGAAGGGTCTGAGACTTTACCCTAACTGCTCTCTAACAAGTTAGCTTGCCACAGTTTTATGGATACTGGCAGAAGACACAGATTCCTGGTTCAGAGACAAATGACTCTATTACTCACTGCACAGCAAGAGGAATAAACTCACGTTCACATCAATTCCCTTTGCCTCTCAAGTCCCATGGGAACAATGCAATACGGCCCAGGGAGGTGCTATGCACATTGTGAGTTTGCATCACAGATGAGGAACCCCAAAATTAAGAACTCAAATTTTTCATAATGGGTGCAAACAAACCTGCCCTTTGCCCTGAGGGAAAACATTATTTTTATTATACAATAAACTTTCCCTTTGTTCAATAGGAAGGCACTATCTACCTTCCAAAGCTATTTCCCATACAAACATCCTTGGAAAGATAGTCTGGAACAAAATCGGTCAGTATCTCTGCCTGCAAGATATGCAAAAACACAAGAGTATAAGGGAGAATTGTCTTCCAACATCATTCCAAGCCTAAAACAGTGCCCGATACATTGTAGACCTTCGATAAAAATTTATTGAATAAAACCTCCAAGAATTTCTATTTTCATCAATATATTTTATCCCCACATGTAAGAAAAATATTTTTAGTATCTTGGTTAAGAAGGGAAATCCTGAATAAGAAGGTAGGAATAAAAACTCGTGTGGAGATTTGCTACAGGAGAGTGGCAAGTGGAAATTATAAAACCATACTGGCTCTCTCATTTGTGAATAGAAACTGTAAATTCACCTGTTAACTTCCCAAAGGACCTCAGTCTTCTCTCTTACTCCTTTCTTGCCTCATTCTGAAAAGGAAGCACTGCTATGTTTGATCAAGGCAAGAACATTCAGTCAAACCATGCAGCTAAGGTCTTGTATGCCTAACTTTTGCAATTCCTAGAAATTGGAGAATTAAGGAAGCCTGGGATCCAACTTCTCTGAGGGAAAATGGCAAACATTCAGCTTACTTTCTGTCTCAATCTGCCCCTACCCCAGTTCCCCACTTGAAAAAAGTAATATTCAAAATTAAATTTTGGCCTTTGGGATAGAAGGAGACAGAGTGGGACTTTGGTGTAGCCTTTCTCTAGGGCCTTCAAATCAAAATCCTCTATACAAAAGAAGTCCATATACTAATCCAGTCATGTTCATTGGCATTCTTTCCTGGGACTTTGAGCTAAACTTGTACATTATATGTGAAATCCACCTTGGTCTTGCTTTGTCCTTTGAAAGAGGTAGCTGATTAAGAACAGGATCTGATTTTCAGGACCTTGTATGTAAAAATATCTATTAGCAGTCTAATTCTATACAGTACCCAGCACATAATTGATTCTTTAAAAAGTAGAATAACTATATAAGATATAACATCTGTATCTTGCAATCATTTTATATATTCTGCCTCTTATTTTTATAAACAAACAAAAAATATTATAAAGGAGTCATTTGCATAATTTACCACACAGAAAAAATAAAAGTGTTCTTTTTCTATGTTTACATAGTTTTATCTTCAAAAATATTATGCCATTTTCAATTATAAATTACTTTACATATATGTATTATACTGCCTTTGCTTAGTATGTTTAAAATTAATATAATTTCAGTTGTTGCTTATTTTGTTTTGTCATTGAAATAAGAAATATAATTACATTATGGATCATTGGTGTTTCCAGTATAGCTAGGTAGTCTGGTGTTTAAATTGTTTATCTTGGTAGCTTTTTTCTTTTATCGTTAATGTCTAAATTTCTTTTTTTTTTTAATTTATTTTTATTTTTTTATTTTTTTTTCCTTTTATTTCATCATATAATGGGGGTACAAATATTGTTAGGGTTACATACATTGCCCCTACCACCCCTCCCCCCCCACGTCAGAGCTTCTAGCGAGTCCAATCCCCAGGTGGCCCAGGCAAGGCACACATCTAAATTTCTTTATTTAACTTTTATTGATATTTCTTGTTTTCCCTTCTGAATGGATTTCCCAGATCAGTAATATTCTTTGGAACAATTGTAAACTCATAGCTGAGAATATTATTTCTTCACATTTTCCATATTACACACAAACCGATTACTTGTCTTATGTATTCATATGTTTGCAATTACTTTTAAATTAGCTGCTTTTGTCTTAAAAGATATAATGATTACTTTAAGTACTCAAAATATCAGAATAAATTATTGTAATACATCACAATATTTTTTATATTCTATACTTTTACTTCTCCTGACTTTGATCTTTAGTTCTACCATAAAATACCCTTGAAATTCCTTAACCAAATCTTGAACTGTAGAAAATTGTTAATGATGACATAATTAAAAAGCAAAGAAAAAAAGAGAAGAATTTTTATTACCTTCTTTTGTAGCTAATTTTTTTCTGTTCTCCCAGAGAAAATTAAACCATTCTAACAAGTCCATGCTTGCTCCATTTAGAAAAACATTTTTACATGTAATAGAGAAATATTTTTCAGCAATTCTGAATTTAATTTCTGATTTTAATAATTCAATCCCACCACAGTTCCCAGGTAATCATAGACCCTCAAAAATATTAAAGGAACAATGATTTTATTAGCCAGATGTACTATACTTCAGTACTTTATATAATTTTCTGTAAATTTCATATGAGTTATGTATGATAATTTTCCCAGTTTTTCAGATTAAGAAATTGAGACTCAGATTATAATCCTTGTGGTAGCTAAACCAGAAATTAAACTCAAGTCTTTCAATTTCCAAATCTTATACTCTTTCAATATGTACCATGCCACAAATTTCTGTGTATCTCAATTTGGACCAAAGACAAAAGGAAATTTGAGTGATTATTTTTTGATGGTCAAGGTTTTAAAAAAATATTTAAAGATTTTTTCCTATTCTGTTCAACTTCAATTGTCTTTTTCACTTTTAAAAGTAGCCAAAGGTAATAGAGGTAGAAAAAAGCTAAAATGGGGACACTTTTAAAGTCTTCTTTTATAAAAAGTATTATTTGTAGCTTGCAAAGAGTTTGGCTGGCAACAGATAATTTGCCTTCTTATTATTCAGAGAATGTTGCTTTTTCTGCTACTGACCTTCTTTTGCATTTCAGCCACGATTAAAATCACTATGATATTGTGGTTGGGCACACTCCTGTGACTCTTCCCACCCTACCCCAAACCAGTAAACCCTGCAATCTCTTTTCAAAACATGTTATTAGGTGAGAGATACAGCCTGAATTTTAAGATCAAAAGATATGCTAAAAAGAGGCAATCTTTGGTGTGTTTTACTGAACATTCAAACCCTTGGAGTCTTTCTGTCACTTGCTTTGTTTCTTTCCATACATTGCCTTGTATTTCAAATTTTCTTCCTGAAGCTTTTATAGTTTGTAATCTGTCCCAGGAGCAGGTTTAAATGACAGGCCTCATGGAACATATTTGTAAGATCTGAAGGGGGAAAGAAGAAATACTTTCCGAAGGGAAGAAGTATTTACTTGGAAAGAGAAATTCTCTAAAGGACATATGCATCCTGAGTAGCTCCACGTTTAGTATCCCTTCAGCACCACTGTGTAGACTACCAGGCCACACTAGGTGGTGAAAGGGGACTTTGGGGAAAAAGCCAAAGAGTAAGGCAGGATGATCTTAGGACGGAGAAGAAAAAGAAGAAACTATATGAAAGCAGTATGGCATGCCTGTTAAGTATGAAAAGAAACCCCAAACCAGTAGAAATAATAAAGATATTAACAATGGGGACCTTAAGTGGGTCAACCCTGGGGCACTAAACCTCTAAAAGAAAAAGTACTCAAAGAAAAAAAGACCCTTTCATTTGAGGCAAGAAGGCTTAAAAAAAAAATGCACTCTCTCCAGAATAAAATATGGTTCAAAAAGGGAAGATCTGATTAAGCCTCTAGATCTAGTATGTCTATGAAGTTTCCTAAAATGTTGAGTTTACTCTGATTATCATCCAAGGTGAAGCCAACATGGGAAAAGTGGTATCCGTTACTCAGCCACTTTGTTAATCATATTAGGAATGTAAAAAACCAGTTTTTGAGGAATCCTGAGACTATTTTAAGGTAATATATATTGAAGCAAAATATAAACATGATTTTTAGAAAGCCATGGGAAAAAATAAAGTTCAACATCATGCTTTCCAATTATTATTAAAAATATAATTTTAGAGTAAGTACAATGGGTCAAAATTGTGGTCTCAAAATTTTTAGAATGTTACTAAATTTTGGAAGTGATTTGTTTTCAAAATGCCAAAATAACCCCTTCATCATAAAACAGATGCTAAAATAAAAATCTGGAATCTCTGTTGAAAAACACATACACACACAACAAAAAACAAATAAAAAAAATCATACTAGCAAAGTACATAGTAATATGAATAAAAGTAGTGTTCAAATAAACTTTAAAATCTTGAATTATACCTATCTATAACCCCCTTTACAATGATGAGTGCATTTTGCAGGTGATTTCCTCTGGTTGCTCTGAAGACAGTGCAGTTTAATAACGTTCCTTTCAGCGATTACAATTGCGATACTATTTCAATGAGAGGAACCTCCACCGTGCTTCTCCCAAAATTCATCCTCCACTCTCCAAGGTCAATTTTATAAGGGAAAAAAAAAAATCTACGTGCAGAACTATTGTGTGACTGCCTCTTTTTCACATCTCCCGGATAAAAATGCACGAAGTTGTGAATACCACAGTGTTGGTAAATTTACGTTCAAGATGCAATCTCTGGCTCACAATCTGTTTCTTCTCTCTCTGTTTCAAAGCATATACATTAATGTGTCTCTATGAGTCTGCTTGGGCTGCCATAACAAAACACCAGAGACTGGGGGAATTAAACAACAGAAATTAATTTTCTCACAGTTCCAAAGGATAGAAATCCAAGATCAAGTGCCATCGGGGTTGGCTTCTGGTGTGGTTTGTCTTCCTTGCCTGCAGGTGGCCACCTTCTCAGTGTGGCCTCACATGACCCTTCCTCTGTATGTGTGCAGAGGGAGAGAGATCTCTGGTGTCCCTTCCTCTCCTTATACAGATATTTGTTCTGCTGGATTAGGGCCCAAACCTTATAACCTCATTTAACCTTAATTACCTCCCTAAAAATCCCATTTCCAAATATAGTTATATTGGGAGTGAGGGTTTCAACATATAATTTATTTTTGGTGGAGGGAGTGGGACAATTCCACCCATAACAATGTCCTAAGATAGTTTTCTCGATCTTCAGTCTCTCACTATTACCTTCTCCATGTTCTACAAATTATCTAAGTTCCCTTAATTTAAAAAATAATAATAAAAAAAAACCTTTTCTTACATTATCACTTCCTTTGAAATGCCCTCTGTACTCCTTAACTGGCATTTCTTAAAAGTGAAGTCAAACTTTCTTCACGTTGTAATGACTTCTTTCTCTACTCTAACAATGCATCTGTTCCACAACTCTACTGACATGGCTCTATATCTATTGATAAGTTTAGTCATCAAATCTGGTTTCTTTCCGATTTCCACAAGCCTTTTTACCTTTTGGAAATGACTGATTCCATTAAAATAGTACTTTAAAAACTACTTCCTATATATCTTATGGCAATCTTATTTCTGCTGACACATCCCTACCTTTCTGAACTTTTTTTAAACACTTGTATCTCTTATGTACTCTTTAATTCTAATTCTAAATATAGTATTCAGGTGGTTTTCCTCTCATCTTCTATACACTCTTTCTCTTACTCCAAATTCTTTGCATACTATTTAATATGTTATCTGTTTTTTTAACTGCCTGGCACCTTCCATATGTTCCCAGTACCTCTCTCTCCCTTCTCTCATTTCCCTGTTTTAGCATTCACCGTTCCTTTCAGGTTTTCACTGTAAAGGATCTACTTAATTCAGGAAGTTCAGTAGAAAACAATAATAAGTTATTACTCTGTTAAATAAAGCTCATTACAGATCAGGTAGTATTGATCCATTTTGTACCCATGCAGTCTGGAATATGTAGCCTCCAATGTCTCTGTAGTAGGTGACCAAACAGATATAAAAGGAACACGGTTTTCAATGACTTCAGCTCAGAAGTGAAACACATCATTTTGATCATTTGTCATTGGCCAGCATTAATCAAAGGACGCCAGTTTAACTGCAATGAAGAATGAGAAATGTAGGTAAAATATTTCATGAGCATGGACTCTCGATCAGAGGTCCTCAAACTTTTTAAACAGGGGGCCAATTCACTGTCCTTCAGACCGTTGGAGGGTCGTTGGAGCGTGCGGGCGCACATTCCACACATCCGCACTGTGGGCCTGGGACCAGTCGGCTGCTAAGCAGGACAGGCAGCAGTGGCAAAAACACCTGGCAGGCCAGATAAATGTCGTCGGTGGGCCACATGTGGCCCGCGGGCCGTAGTTTGAGGACGCCTGCTCTAGGTGATACCACCCCCCATGAAGCTTTGTTTCACAAAGAAAACACATATCATAAGGAGAAAAGACTCCCAATTCTTTCTCTTTGTATATAACTTTTGACATATTTTGTAAATAACCATTCTTACTTTGTCAGGATCTTTCATTTATTTTCCCATCTCACCTGTATCTTTAAGTTCTTCCTCTATTAGCAATTTCACTTTGGCAGCTGAACATGTGAAAGCTGACCCGTCCCTGCCATTAAAAAGTGCTCATACTTGATGCTAAATCATCCTCTAGCTACCTTTTCTCTCTCCCTAACTTCAGAGCAGAATGTATCAAAAGTTTCACTTATTCTTATTTATACTGTATATATTTTCTCACCTTGGACATACCTCATAGCTCACTGCAATGTTACTATTTTCTTCTTACTTACATCCATTAGAATTGTATTCAACAGAGTTAATTTGTGGCTAAATTTAATAAATACTGTTTGGTGCAAGTCAGCTTTTTATAATGTTTGATGTATTTCATCAGATTTTCAATCTCAAAAATCTCTTACCTTAACACAATAACATCTTAATCTACTGCTTTTTCCTCCTACCCATGGATGTTCCTTGTCAGTCTCTTCCATTGGGAACCCTTCCTTTGCTCTCTCCCAAGAGGTATATGTTTCTCTCAAGCTCTTTTCTGCCCTTTATAGATGATCCCATCTACTCCTATGATTTTAGCCACCACATACATCTTGACCTAAAACTCAACTCTCTTTCTCCTGAGCCCCTTACATTCCTATCTATCTACTCAAAAGCTTTGCCTAAATATCCTCTGGACACTTAAAATTGATTATATATAAAACTAGGTCATGAATCTTAACTTTAAAATGTACTTCCACTATGTAATTTACACCTCCCATGAACATGCTTGTCCAAATTTGAGACTGAGAAAACATTCAAGACACGAAACTCAATCTAATTATTCCTAATCCCCACAATAAATTCAGTAACAAAATACTATTTAGCCCAAATGCTAATGACTCTTCACATTGTGCACTTTTTAAAATTTTAGAATATTAAAGGGGTAAAAATATTTTTGGTTACATGGATCGCTTTTGTAATGCCTGAGTTATGGCTATGAGTGTGCCCATCACCCAAATAGTGTTCATTGTATGCATTAGGTGGGTTTTTGCTCTTTCTCCTCCTTCCCCACCCAAAAGCATGATTTACATTGAGTTTTACTTCCCTCTTGTGCACATATGTATTCATTGGTTAGTTCCAATTTACTAGCAAGTACATGCAGTGTTTGTTTTTCCATTCTTAAGATAATTCACTTAGGATAATGGTCTCTAGTTCCATCCAAATTGTTGCAAAAGGCATTAATTCATTCTTCTTCATGGCTGAGTAGTACTTCATGGTATACATATACAGCATTTTATTAAATCACTCATGAATTGATGAGCACTTAGGTTGATTGCACATCTTTGTAATTGTGAATTATGCTGCAATAAACATTAGAGTGTAGGTATCTTTTTGATTAAAAGATGTCTTTTCCTTTAGGTAGATACCCAGTAGTGGGGTTGCTGGCTCAAATGATAGAACAACATTTATTAATAGTTCTTTAAGGAATCTCCACACCATTTTCCATAGAAGTTGTACTAATCTGCAGTCCTACCAACAATGTATAAGCATTCCCTTCTCTCTGCATCTATGCCAGCATCTATTGCTTTTTGGACTTTTTCATAATGGCCACCCTGACAGGGGTAAAGTAATATCTCATTATGGTTTTAATTTGCATTTCCCTTATGATTAGTGACATTGAACATTTTTTATATGTTCATTGGCCACTTGTCTATCTTCTTTTGAAAAGCTTCTGTTCATGTCTTTTGCCCATGAGTTGTTTGTTTTTTTCTTGCTAATTTGCTTGAGTTGTTTGTAGATTCACTTTTTAGCTTAATCAAATCCCACTTATTTATTTTTGTTATTGCTGTAATTTGCCAATGGGGTGTTAGACAAAAATTCCTTGCCTAGGTGGATATCTAGAAATGTTTGCTTTTTACATTTTCTTCTAGAATTCTTATGGTTTCATACCTTACATTTAAGTCTTTTGTCCATCTTGACTTAGTTTTTGTGAGTGGTGAGAGATAGGAATCTTGTTTCATTCTTCTGCATGTGACTACACAATTTTCCCAGCACCATTTGTTGAAGAGGGCTTCTTCTCCCCAGTGTGCATTGTGTCACCTTTGTCAAAGATCAGTTGGCTATGGGTAGATGGTTTTATATCTGGGTTCTCTATTCTGTTCCATTGTTTTATGTCTCTATTTTTGTAGCAATACCTACAAACTATACTACATACTTGTAGTATAGTTTGAAGTCTGGTAATGCCTCCAGATTTGTTCTTTTTGCTTCAGATTGCTTTGGCTATTTGGGCTCTTTTCTGGTTCCAAACAAAGAGTAGAATTATTTTTTCTAGATCTGTGGAGTATGCCATTGGTATTTTGATGAGGATTGTATTAACTCTGTAAATCACTTTGGGTAGTATGGACATTTTAACAATGTTGATTCTACTGATCCATAAGCATGATATGTTTTTCCATTTGTTTGTATCTCCTCTGCTTTCTTTCCTCAGTGTTTTATAGTTCTCCTTACAGAGATCTTTTTTCCTCCCTGGTTAATTATATTCCTATATTATTTTCTTTGTAGCTATTATGAATGATATTGAGTCTTAGATTTGAATCTCATCTTGACTGTTATTGGTATATAAAATGCGGATTTATGTACATTGATTTTGTAACCTGGGATTTTGCTGAATTTATTTATCAATTCCAGGAGTCTATTGGTGGAGTCTTTGGGGTTTTCTAGATACAAGAACTTGTCATTAGTGAAGAGCAATAGTTTGACCTCCTCTTTCCCAATGTGAATACACTTTATTTCTTTTTCTTGCCCTATTACTCTGGCTAGGACTTCCAGCATTATGTTGAATGGAAGTGGTGACAGTGGGCACCCTTGTCTTGTAACATTTCTTAGGGGGAATGCATTCAACTTTAGTCCATTCAGCCTGATGTTGGCTGTGAGTTTGTCATATATGACTTTATAATTTTGAGATAAGTTCTTTCTATGTCTAGTTTGTTGAGCGTTTTTATCATGAAAGGGTGCTGGATTTTGTTGAATGCTTTTTCTGAATCTATTGAGATGATCACATGGTCTTTGTTCTTGTTTCTGTTTATGTGGTGAATCACATTTATTGATTTAGGTATGTTGAACCATCCTTGCATCCATGGGATGAAGTCCAGTTCATTGTGGAAGATTATTTTTTTTGACATGCTGTTGGATTGGGTTTGCTAGTATTTTATTGAGGATTTTTTTTATCTATATTCATAAGGGATATTAGTCTGTAGTTTTCATTTTTTGTTGTGTCCCTTCCTGGCTTTGGTATCAGGGTGATACTGGCTTCATAGAAGGAGTTGAGAAGGATTCCCTTCTTTTCAATGTTATGTAATAATTTCTGCATTATGAGTATCAGCTCTTCTTTTTAAGTCTGGTAAAATTTGATTGTGAATCCATTAGATCTAGGGCTTTTTTTGTTGTTGTTAGGTGTTTTATTACTGTTTCAATCTTACATCTCATTATTAGTCTGCTCAGGAGTTCTATTAATATTTCTTCCTGATTGTGTCTTGGGATATTGTGTGTTTCCAGGAATTTGTCCATTTCCTCTATGTTTTCTAGTTAACATACATAGAGATTTTTGTAGTATGCAAGGATGATGTTTGCATTTCCCTGGTATCAGTTGCATTGTCTCCTTTTTCATTTCTGATTGAACTTATTTGAGTCCTTTCTCATTTCTTCCTGGTTAATCTAATAAAAGGTCCATTGATTTTATTTATCTTTTCAAAGAGCCAACTCTTTGTTTCATTGATCTTTTGTATTTGTTTGTATGTTTGTTTTCCATTTCATTTTGTTCTGCTCTGACCTTTGTTATTTCTTTTCTTCTGCTGACTTTGAGTTTCGTTTGCTCTTTCTTTTCTAGTTCCTTGAGATGTGATATTATGTTGTTAATTTGTAATCTTTCTGTCTTTTTGATGTAGGCATTTAGGGCTTTGAATTTTCCCATTAGGAATGTTTTTGCTGGATCTCATAGATTTTGATAGCTTGTATCTCTTTAGTCATTCAGTTCAAAGAATCTTTTGATTTCCATCTTAATTTCATTGTCATCCCCATACTAATTCAGCAGCAGGTTGTTTACATTCCATGACTTAGTGTAGGTCTGAGTGTTTCTCTTGTGATTGATTTCTAGTTTCATTTCACTATAGTACATGGTTTTTTTATTGTCTTGAATTTTTTGAGACCTATAATGTCACCTAAGATAAGATAAATCTTGGAGAATGTCTCATGTGCAGCTGAGAAGAATGTATATTAAGTAGTTTTCGGGCAGAATATTCTGTAAATGTCTATTAGGTCCATTTGATATAGATTCCAGTTTAAGTCCATTATTTCTTTATTTATTTTCTGTTTTGATGATTTGTCCAGCTCTGACAATGTGGTGTTGAGGTCACTGGCAATTACAGCATGCTTATGTCTTTGCTTAGCTCTAGTAAAATTTGCTTTATGTATCTGGGAGCTCCTTTGTTAGATGCATATATATTTAGGGTTTTATATGTTCTTGTTGAATTTTTCCCTTTACCATCATATAATGACCCTCTTTGTCTTTCTTTAACTTTGTTGGTTTAAAGTCAATTTTATCTGATATGAGAATAGCTAAACCTGCTCTCCTTTGATTTCCATTTTAGTGAAATTTTTTTCCAACATTTTACATTGAGTCTGTGTGCGCCCTTGTGGTTTAGATATGTTTCTGGTTGCAGCAGATACTTGGATTCTGTTTTTCATCCATTCATCCAGCATATGTCTTTCGAGAGGAGCATTCATACTATTAAGTGATGGAATTGATAGGTGGGATATTGATCTGTTCATCATGCTGTTTATTGCTCTGTTTTTCTTCTTACACTATTGTTTTATAAGAGTTGTGAGTTTTAGGGGTTTTTTTGGGTGATTTTACACTGGTGGGTATCTGTTGTCCTGATTCATGTATAATGTAGTTCTGAGTATTTCCTGCAGGGCAGGTCTGATCATGGAAAATTGTCTCAGTGTTTGCTTGTCTAGAAAAGACTTAATTTCTCCATCAATTGTGAAACTTAATTTTGAAGAATATAAAATTATGGAATGGCAGTTATTCTGCTTAGGAAGATTAAAAATGAGACCCTAATCCCTTCTGACTTGTAAAGTTTCCACTGAGAAGTCAGTGGTAAGTAAGGTAATAAGAGTGTTTTTCACATTGAGTTTACCAAGTAGCGGGAAAAAGAAGTTGTAAAATGTAAGTCTTATGAGTAACTGGACATGCCAGGCTTTATGGAAACTAATAGAAATGGAATTTAACCTAGAATGGAAGTCATGAAAAGCCAGAGATGCTATGCTTATTCTGGAACATAAGTGGTGAGTATGCATTAGCCAAGAATTGAATGGTTAAGAATGTTCCAGATTGGTGGCATAGGTGAGGAAAGTTCATGGATAGAGAGAGGGATCATTTAAAGAACTGAAGGTTATGGAATATTGCTGAAAATTTATGGAAGGAGAAGGTAAGTAAGCATAGAAGCACCAGATGTGGTAGCACCAGAGTAGTAAAGCAGAAATATAGTGCTTGAGGACTTTTTTCTGAAGTCAAAGAGAAACTATCAAAAGGCTCTACCCAGTTGAGTGAAATACAGGTTGCAATGAGGACAATGAATAAGAGAGGAATAAAAGTAGAAGCAGGGAGGAAGTGAATGAGACTATGCATCTGCATGAGAAATGTAATGTGTATGACGATGGACATAAAAAAGAGTGGACAAATATAAGTATGATATAATTATGAAAGGTCTTAGTGATTATTGCCTGTGAAGTTTAGAGGAAGGAGGGTGAGTAAAGAATGACTCCCAGTTTCTTGTTTGGTCAATTGGGGTTAAAGTGATGTCATTTACTAAAATAGGAAACATTGGGAAAATAATTGGTTTGAGATGAAACATAATGAGTTTGATTTACATTTTATGTTGTCTTCTCCCAGGGGTGCCTGGGAGAATACAAGAGGAACTATTCAGCCAGAAATTTTATGTTCGGGTATGGAGTACAGAACAGAAAAATTAGATGAAGATATAGATTTGGCCATTAGTAGCATGAAGCTAATAATTCAGTATTTGAGAAAAAGTAAGATCTTATGAAAGATTGTGAAAGATCTTTGCTTCTGTGCTTTCTACAAATTCCTATTGTTTCTCTCTATATATTGCACTAAGCACATTCAATTACTATTCTCTTCTTGTCCATTACTTATATATGATGTCAGGTGTAATGGCAAGGATGGTATCTTATTCATTTCTGCATCAACACAAATTTCTACTATGTCTGGAATATATTAGACTTTTAAAAATCATGTATTAAATGGATAGGTAAATGAATGAATGAATGAATGAATAGATGAATAAAAATAGCTTCAACTGGAAATCTGAATTTGCTTCTGAACTCCGAAAGTTTTACCCACCTGTCAGATCTGAATTACGAGGAATATTTTTCCAATTCCATCTATAATATTCATAAACCCTCTGCATTCCTGACAGACCGACCATAAAACTATGGTTTCTAAATCTAGCTGTATACTATAATCACCTGGTTACTCAATTCAATATAAATATTCCAGGATATCTCCTCATATCTGCTTAGTCAGGATCTATGGCAATTGAATTTAACAAGTCACTCAAATAATTTTAATTCAATGAGCCTAAAATTAGTCTATGTACCCATCTATGTGAATGATGAACATAAGAGAGTAATCACTGTAGTTCATAAAATTATAGAACACTTCCCTATTTGCCCCATCATGTCAAAGAAAGAATATGAGTAGGTACTCCAGTCATCCAAACTTCATAATGATTAGATTTTACATTTTAAATAGAACAAGATTAAGGCAAGGCTTCCCAAGTTTAAAAGTATCACACATTTTTACCAGATGGCCTTACTTAGGGGGAAAAAAGTTAATGAATGGTAACAGTGTCTAACCTTGAAAACAAAATACAAAATACAAATATTCTGACCAATAAGCCACATGCTCAGAACGACTCTGCTTCAGTGTTCTTTTGAGCCTTACTCGATAGCCTGTATTTGAAACATCTGTAAGTAACACATTTTGTAAAAAAAAAAAAAAAAAAATCTTTCTGCATAGAAAATTTAAGATATTTTATACTTTTATTTCAGCCTACCTTTTACACTTTATTTTCCACCATTTGGCAACATACACCCTATGCTGTAGCTCAAAAAAATCTCTTTTGCAATCGTTTGCTGTATTTTTTCTCACTTCCAGGCTGTTCCTTCTGCGTGTTATGTCCTTGACCTTTTCTCCACTGAAAACTTCCTAGTTACATTCAAATCCCAAGTTAAAGATTTCCTCATTGTTGATGTCCTATTCTACATTCCCAAGCAGGGTTACCTGCTTTCTCCTCTGTTTTGCAAAATTATGTTTTTATGCTGTAATAAATAGCATCTCCCTCTTGGATTGTAATTAATTGTTTATGTGTCTGCCACACTATCTTTGGAGTTCCTCTGGGCTTTATTTATCTTGGTATGCCTGATACATAAATATAGGGCTTGTCACATAGTAGGTGCTCAACAAATGTTGGCCAAATTAATAAAGACACCTTCTAGCTTCAAAATTCTTTGAACTTTTAATTTAAAATGACTTCAGATTATGCTTTCTTTCCTAACTTTACTTCGAGTATGCCCTCAAAACAACAAGTTTGGTGTCTTACAAAGTTAGTGTTCTCATTGGACTTCATACATACAGTTGTTTCCATTATAATTTCATCTGGCATACAACTGCCTAATAAGATCTTTAAAAAATAAAAAAAACTCCTCACCTATTAGAAAACTTTTGTTATCTCTCCATTTCTTATGGCACCGGGTATAACCTTTTATACTTGATTTTTTTTAATACATTCTGTCTTACTTAACCTCTGTAGAACTGCCTTTTCCATTCGCCTTTAATCTTCAGTTGTATTCATACCATAATCTGTGCTTACTTATAGAACCTGGGTATATTCCAGTGACTTATGCTGGTTTCCTTGCTGGAGGTCAAAAGAGGCTAGAACTATTGCGATCAAACATTAGGTAAACAGAATGATGACAGGATTTTGTTCCATAGGAAAATTACTACACAGGACAAAATAATTCATAGAACTTAGATCATAGCTGGTGATTCAAGTCAGCTATGACTTACAGAAAACTCAAATCAATGTTTTGTCTTTATGTGAGCTCTGGTTACACTTAGAAAAAGTGCTTTAAGGTTCTTATTGTAAATACAGTGAGTGTGCAGGGCCAATATCCGAGAGATCCCTGGGTCCTTAGCATAGCTCCTAGGGAAGTAGTAAGTTTTGGCCAAAATTTGTTCATTGATGTCTCAATAGATTTGGTTAAGCCTCACCATCAAAAGTCCAGATTTTTAAACAAGCTCCTCAAAGCTTTCATTTCTAAAGAAGAAACTAAAGAAAACTGAGTGATGAGAATTTCAAATTGTCCAATGTCTGGTTGTCAAATTTAAATTGGGATATCTTATGCAATGGAGAGGCTAGTGGGTGCCAATTTCACATTTTGGTTTTTGGTGTCTGGTCAAAACCTGCTCTGCCAGTGATCTGACAAGTCGACAGTACGCAGTGTTCCACAGGCACATGAGAACATTCTACTTTTCTTAGCATTTCCACATTATTTTGAAAAATGACTATATTTACAGTGAAAAGAGTTAACATTAATCATCAGTAGAGAGATTCTTCCATTTTAAGGGCAGCTACATTAGAATCCGGTTTAGTCCACACTGTCTCTAGAATAGATTATGTATTGAAATGAGAAATCTATCACCTAATATGGCCAGAGAGATTAAGGTAGTTGGCCCAGCTGACCACAGGAGACACCTTTAATTCAAAAACTAAATCACGAACATAGTGATTGTGATCAAGGAGCTTTACAGTACATAAGGGATTCAAAAAGCATATTAATCCACCTCCAGCAACACTGCCAATTTAAAAGAATGATTAACCTTATCTCCCACTTGATTCAACCTGGCATATGTATTATTCTACTCTAAATGCTAGCAGACTCCATGCTTCTGGCTTCCATTAGGTAGCATTTAGTATCCATGAAAACTTTCTTCAAGAAGTAATTACTTTTGAGACTATAGACATTTCAGATGGGAGAGGAGAAAAAAGGAGCAGGCACAAGTAAAGGGAACTAGGAAAAAATAAGAAAATACAAAAAAAAAACAACCAAAAAAACTAAGCAGGTTTATTTAAAACAGTAATTTCAAGGTGAATTAAACCATACTAGATGAGCATTTGTTGTGTCTCTGCTTTAAATAAAGCACTCTGTTCTATATGTTAGGAGTTGTACTTGTTTACTATCTAATGTATGTTAAAAAGTCTCCTGGAAGAGAGAGTTAGTCATTCTAGTTTCCTGAGCACCTAGCTCAGTGAACAGCACAGGCAAGGGCAGCTTAGGGTAGCATGCACCTTGTAAGGGCTCTGGAATCTTCCTTACAATCTTTGAGACTAAGTCTCCTACTCTCTGCAGTATTCATAATTCCTAGTGTAGATAGAACACGAAGACACAGAAGATACTCAAAGTTGTAGATATTAAAAAGTAGATATTCAGAAATACTTTTCAAACAAAACATATTGCTTTAGGAAAACAAATTTTATTTGCAATGAGGCTTCCTGTAAATTCTACATTTCTAAAGAAAAATACATTTCATGAGAAATTTATTGTTTGCTTCCCTGCTTACTTCACTGACGATATTCAGGCAGGGGTACTTCCATGTGATTTGACGTGCATTTCAGACTGACCTAACAATATGTTTTCCTGCTCTTCTTTTCCACTCACCCTCATTCTACATGAAACATGGTGATGCTTTGTTAAAATACACACGGCCCTGGAAAAATATGAAACAAAATGCTGGTCATTGCCAGCTCAAGTATGAATATATCAGAGGTTAAATGAGAACTGATGAAGCCAGGATAGGAGCCTGCCTTTGTCTGACTTCAGAAATCAGAGGCCTATCACATGCTACTGCACTGCACGGATAAAGGCGGAGCATGGAAAGGAGGCTCCTAATGAAAAGTGGAAAGTAATCCAAGGGCAGAGTTTACTTTTTTAATAATTAGCAAAAGAATGATTATGTTGGTTTTCCAGAATG
>VBSM01001124.1:26049290-26087456 GCA_008086735.1 Cheirogaleus medius
GCAACCTAATGGAATCCTGTTGAGCAGAGATCCTTCCTTGGCCACCCCATACCATTGGTCCCGTCCCCCTGGGGACTCAAATGAAAGAGGATACTGATCTGTGTCACACTGACATGGGAAGCAGGCCTACTTTTTTGTTTGTTTGTTTAAGTCTCTTGGTCTCCCAAAGGCCTAGATTTAAAGAAGTTACATCTCATGCACTAAATATCCCACAAAGACAGGGTGAGTTCTTTCCTCAAGTAACATATTTACACAATAATCAAGTAGATAAAGTCGATGATGTTAGTTGTTCTATGTACACAGTTTATTCTGCTAAAAAAAGTATTCACCAGAAAGAGATGTGATCAATAATTACTTGATATGATTATTTCAAAAGTAGATTTTTAAATTTACTTTTATATTAACTGCTACATAAAGTTTACTAAATATATTCATTTAGAAGAAGTCTGTGTATGCCCCTGAAACCAAGAGATATTTTATTAGAAGTAACCAGGTTACCAGACACCTACCCAAGAACTACTTCTTCTGCAGATGGCCATCATAAAGTAATTTCTGACAGGAAGGAGTCACAATCAACTTTCTTCAGGAAGCTGGTTGGAAAGAAAAACTTAGAATCTTGTAATAAAATTTGTTACAGCTGATTCTTTAGCTCTCAGAGGCATATATTAGTTTCCCCAAGTTGGGACTGAATCCTGCCTCTAGAAAAACACTCCTTGAAAAATTGCAATAAAAATCTCCTATCTTTTATTCCTTATTATAAAACCTACATGTATTACTAGAAGGCCAAGAAAAATGCTGATATTGACTGGGTAATTATTTTACTACTCATGGAACTAAAGAAAAAAACGATTTGCATTTTATTGTATTTCTACAAAAAGAAGAACTTCTTTTCCATGAAGGCTCTCATCAATGTTAAAACTTTGGAGAGAAATATCTATAGATCTCTCAGAGCTTAGTGGTGACAGACTAGCACTTTTGCAACTGTCTCTCATGTGGGAAACTACACACTTGGGGCTGAGGATTCATGCTCGGATAGGAAAAGAAAGCATTCTCATTAATGCTGTGCTTTAACTAGCTCAGCTAATAGGCTTTCTAAACAGGAGCAATTATATTAATAAAAGAATGTTAAATTTCATATTTTTACCAGGAGGATGAAAAACTGAGATGTTTAATCCTGGTTTTATGATTTGGGGAAGATAAGGATTTAGATTACTCCCTGCCAAAGCAGAAATCAACCTCTTGCAGGGAATAAATGCTAATTAAGAAAAATAGAGAAAGCATATTATATTAAGTATATTTGTTTCTTTCCTGAGCACTTCAGCTGCACAAACTCTAACCATAGTTTCCAGAGTGACCATCAATACTTCCTAAGAATGCCAATGTAGTGCTCTATCCAATTAGTGGATGCAGAGACGGGTCTGAATGTCGATGTGTTCCATAAAGGAGGTGGGGGTGGGGTGGCAAATGGAATCAGAGAATTTTTTCAGTCTTGTGTGCTTTACAAATCATGAGTCCTTCTATCCCTATCTCTCCACATGATTCCTCTATCCCTGTGTTGTCTTACATTGACTAATATGTATTTTATGATACAAGTTTCTAATAAGAGGAAATAGAAAATGCCCAGGAAAAAGATAAAATGATTTCAATTTAGAAAGATCTTCATCTTCAAGATGTGGAGAATCTAGAGTTTCCAGGGAATATACAGCTCCTGAAATAATTGTATGAAACAGAGATGCTTTCAAATTTTGCCCAAGTCCTCACTGAACAGGCTGTAAGTAATTTCAGTTGTTATCTCTCAGAGTATAGTAGATGAAAAGACTCAGTTGTATGCTAAAATCTTTAATGCGTATTCACCTTTTTTGTTTTTAGTCTTCCTCGTCCCAGGTTCCAGTAACCAATATCCAGATCTTGAGAGGGCACATTGAATGTGGAAAGGATGAACCAGTAAAGGTGCCTGTAAATTCATAACCAGTGTCAAACAAAGGAATAATCTTCCCCAAGAATAAATTAGCAGCAAATTGTTGCTCCTATTAATGAATTCAACAAACAACTTTGAAGTTATTAGTGACCGCTATTTCTAAAGCAATCAATAGCTTTATAGCTATTAGTTTACTTAGACTTTTTTAATGTGATTGTTCACAAATTTTAAACAGTTGTATAGTATTCTGAATATGAAAGGCTTTCATAAGCTCAACATCAGTGTTTTTACATTGTGTAAGCACTGAAATTACTGTGGAATATCTGCTACATTTGATGGGAAACCCCAGATGTCAGCAATTGGCTGTGTAAGATTTAGAGTGGCCGGTGCTGTTAACCTTCATCAGGAACAATATCAGTGGCCAAACCACAGGGGCTCTGCCATCCGTCACATTCATCCAGGATAATGTGAAGGAAGACCTAAGGTCAGCCAGACGTGGACCACTATGCACAGATTCTACTGGCAAGAAATGGCCTCTGCTGGCTCTTTTATTGAAGAAAATAACCCTCTAGGAATCAGCAGGAATCCTATTTTTGGTTTTAGAGGAGAAAGGATATTTTTTAAACTTTGATCAACTGTGATTCTTCATATCTCTTAATTATACTGGGTACATAGGGGCACATAAGATTTCATTTAGAGATTTAACAGATTTTACAGAAAAAAATATTTTTTCTATAGCATGTTTGTTGTACAGCAGTTAGAGGTGAGGTCAACATCTTAAAAAATAGTTTATAGAAAATACATTATGATTCATTTAAAAAATATGCTGAGTCAAAGGAAAGGGAAATTGAAGAGATGGAAGAGGAGGAATAGACCACCCTGATGCTCAGTCACGACCTTTCCTCTGGTGTCAGAACATGGTTGTGTAACTATTTCATTCCTGTGGAATTTCCAAATATAACAGAATGTTTTAGATGTTGGTAGCCCCTGATTATTGCCCGTTGTCCCAAGCCAACCCTCCTACACACACTTATTTTTCATCAGCTGCCTTCAGAGGTATTTTCTTTTGTATAATTACTGTAGTAGACTGTTAGAATATTGGCCTGCAATGAATTACGCATCGCTATACACTCACCTTTGTGTAGTTTCCTCCCACATCAACTTGGGTTTTTTGGCCCAATGGCATATCAACAGCCTGGGCTTGGAAGGCACTTGTGCATCAGGTGTTGTCTTTATGGAACACCTGCCATGTCAAGAAGCCTGAGCTAGCCTACTGGGGACACCTAAACAACCAACAGCCAGCACCAGTGGCCAGACATGTGAGAGCAACCAGCCCTAGTAGACTAGCAAGAGGATGACTGCCTCATGGGTGCCCTCAGGTGACAACAACATAGATCCACCAAGCTAACCCCAGCCTTAATTACTAATTCACAAATTGTGAGCAGGTAAGATGCATTCTGTTTTAAACTACCAAGTTTAGGTGTGGTTTATGACACAGTAACAGATACAACTGTGTTTACCATTAAATTAGCTTCCCATTTTATACCACATTTTCCCTCAAATGAGTAAAAGGATAAATCCTTTATCCCAGATTCTAGAGAACAGATAAACAGCTAATATAGCCTTAACATTTTCTTAAATTTAAATAAACATGCTTGAAAATAACTACTTTTACTAGACTCAATTTTTACCTTAGCACAAAATTATTTTCTTCAGTGACCTTAAGAAGTAATGCAGAATTGTAATAACATTGTGAATTGAGAAGCTCTAAAAATGTTTTACCCCTTGCTTTCAAGTCTAAGTGTACTTTATGTGAACGCTCACCTTTGAAATATAATTCCAGGAAAGAAGAGAAGATTTCATTTTAAACCTTCAGATTAAAGCATCTTAGGATATTTTATCTGAGAAAAATAATACATTAATCCATAATCAGCCATTAAGCCTGTAGTTTCCTTTATCTTCTAACTTCCGTATCGGTGAAGATGACTATGCATAGGGTACAACACTGCCGTGATTAGCAGGAAGGTAATACAGAAAGAACCCCCAAAATGAGATATGACATTGCACAATCATGTTAGTATACTGAGTGGGTAGCTATGGGCAACTTGCAGCCAGGAAAAGGAGACAGATAAAATGTAATGATGATTAGAATAATGATTCCTACAATTTTATTTTAAATATGAACAGCAGAGAATTCTGGGTAAATGATGTTAGCTTCAGAGAAGGAGTTTTTTTCTCTCTTTCTGAATATCCCACCCCACCCCCCACAAGACACACCCCACACATAAAAAGAAAAAAATCTAGGATACCAAAACCAGAGTCTCACAGACAGCATCTGCAACAAGACATCCACATGAACTGCAACATACATACAGCCATGAGGGAACAAAACAATGACAACAAAAAGACCTATATGTAGTATCAGAAAGAATGTGTGAGGAAGTTCCAGGAAGAAAAGGGTAATTTTGTCATTCTAGAGAGCCAGATAATTCTACAAATTGCCATCAAAAATACACTGAGAAAAGTAGCAGAGACTGAGAGTTGACATTGAAAGCTCCAATTTACAGGTGAGTGAAAGAACTGAGAGATGGTCTGAGGGTGCTACTGTGGTCTGGAGTCTACGAAACCTTGACACTTATAAAACCAAAGCACATTTCCAGGACAAATCTTCACACTTAGCAAGACACAGGGACACAGGAAAGAGAAGGTCCTAACAAAAGGAAGTGGGAGGTAAAAGGAGGAAGACTTTCAAAATTTTAAGGCCATATTTTTTGTTCATGTCATGAAAACAATAGAAGATACTGAACACTGGAGTTTTGAAGCTAGAAAATATATTCTGATCTATTCTTCTTCCCTAAAGGGAAAAATTATTTGATTGAATAGTGAACAATAGGAAATTATTCCAGTCAAATCCCACAAAAATTTAGTAAGAGAAAAAAAGGAAAATAAGGATAAGAAGTAAGCCCCAACAGATCTTGAAGCATGTCAGAAAGACATGTGCACAAAACTGATGAAATCTGTTATTTAAAATTTCAAAAAAGGTTATAGGAATTTAAAAAGTGACACAACCTAATTTAAATATTACTATTGGTGAGAATGTAAATTAGTGCAGCCATTATAAAAGAGAGTATGGAGGTTCCTCAAGAAACTAAAAATAGAGCTACCATATGATCCAGTAATTCCATTACTAGGTATATATACAAAGGAAATGAAATCAGTATGTTGAAGAGATATTATCACTTCCATGTTCATTGCAGCACTATTCACAATAGCCATGAAATGGAATCAACCTAAGCATTCAACGATAGATGAATGGTTAAAGAAAATGTGGTATCTATGCACAATAAAATACTATTTAGCCATAAAAAACAATGAAATCCTGTTATTTGTGACAACATGGATGAAGCTGGAATACATTGTGTTAAAGGAAATAAGCCAGACAAAAAAGACAAATACTGCATGATCTCACTCATATGTGGAATCTAAAAAATGTTGATCACATAGAAGTAATGGATAGAATGTTGGTTACTAGAGACTAGGGATGGGAGGGGAGAGCAGGTCTTGAGGAGATGTTGGTTAAATGGTACAAAGTTACAATTAGAAAGGAAGAATAAGTTCTGCTGTTCTGTTGTATAGAAGGGTGGCTATAGTTAACAATATTTCAAAATAGCTACAAGAAAAGATTTTGAATGTTCCCACTACAAAGAAATGATAAATGTTTGAGATGATGTATATGCTAATTATCCTGACTTGATAATTACACAATGTATATGTGTATCAAAAATCTTGTACCCTATAAATACATACAATTATTATAGGCCACTTAAAAATTTTAAAAAGAATTAAATTAGAAAAATTCAGATATGAGTGATTGGAGACTAGGAAGATTTGAAAAGAAAGGAGAAAGAACTCAGTAAATAATTTGTATAAAATAAAAGTAAAAAAATCACTTCTCGAATGAAAGTTAAACTAGAAGAAACACATGTTTGGATAAACACAACGGATGATGTCTTTCTGAAAGACATTTCCAAAACAGAAAATGAACAAGATGTTCCCAGAAAGCCAGGAAGACAATCAAAGACGACAGTGGACATTTTGAAAGGACTCAGGGGCTAATTTGTGCAACAATAATTATAATAACTGCAATGAAAAAAAGTAAAAAAAAAAAACCAAAACACCTAATTGATCATTTTTGGAAAAAATTCTAGAGTAGCTTTGTTTTGTTTTGTTTTTTGAAAGCTGCTGGTAAATGAAAGAAAAGAAGCATTTATTCTGCTTTTCTATTTGAGCTGTAACTCAAGGCAATCAAATAGTTGATGGGAGAATATTCTAGCTAATAAATTAATAGCAATAATATAATTAGTAGAATATCACCATTTGACACCCCTTTATAAATTAATAGATCTAGGCATTGATCATTAATGGCTGCAACAGCACAATAAGGCAAGCAGAGGCTTGATAACGTCTTTGGAATTAATCAACATCACCTATAATGTAGATATGCCAAAAAAACAAACCTGAATCTGGTCAATCTTCTAGATTTATCTACCAATTGACAGTAAATACAGAGGTTAAAGGAGCATGGTAAATTTACAAGCATGAAGGGGTACAATTAGCATAATCCAGCCAGAGACCCTGCAGGATGAATGCTTTGGATTCAACAACAAATAAATAATTGCAAGAAAACAAGAACAAATAGAGTTCTTTTAAATGTATAGTTTAAAATAAATTGTATTTCAATCATTATTCAAACAAAAAATGGTTAATAAAATAAAAATGCATTTATAAGACAGTCAAGGAAATGATTGGATATTTATTGATATTAAGGAATTATTGTTATTATTGATGTAAGGAATTATTTGTTATTGTATGCTGGGTTTAAAAAGTAGAGATTTTTACACTTTAAAAATGTACATACTGAAAATTTTACTGAGGAAAGGAAGTGTAGAATATGCTTCAAAATTTCTGGGATTATGGTGGTGATAGGATAGTGTATAAAGAAAATAAATTGATCAATTGGTCAGCAATTGATATTGAGGAGACTGATGGATAGATGCTTCTACTTCTTCCTACTTCTGTAGACATTTGGAATTTTCCATACTAAAACATTTTTTATAAATGTGGATGGATTTCAGTTTGCTCTTCTGAGCTCTAGGAAGGAAGAAAATCATTCTTCAGATAGAAGCCTTCTTCTCTGGCCAAGAATTCTAATCATAATTCTGTCTTACATCTCTAAGTCTGGAACTCTGGCACCCAGCTTGCTTCGAGGTCTGTGGGTGGTAAAATAGACAAGAACAATAAAAAGGCTCTTCAATAATACCTAGAAGACAGCAAAGCTAGTTCTGAGGCAGATGGTGTAATATCAATATGAAGTAAATATTATTTTCTTCTGAAAAGCAGTATTATATGGACTTCTGTAGTGAAATTTTCTGCATTTTTAGCATTAAAATTAATTTGCCATTTAGGCAACATTTAAATTATACATTCAAAGCTCAGAAATAATCATCTAGGCTGAAATTAAGTTAAGACCTATTTTGGCCATTGTAGTGTATTTGCTAGTCTTCCTGTTGACAACATTGTCATGAAAAGATGTAAGGAGGTCTCCAAACCATTAATGGCACATTCAAAATGATTTTTTTGTAGCTTACGTCCTCCATACTCTACCCACTCTCAGGCACCTCTGTTCTTTGACCCATTTATTTATTTTCTCCCTGAGATTATTGTGTATGCTACATCCTTAGAACTAGACCACAGCTCTTTTAAGGGCAGAGACCAGTATTCACCAATATTACATTCACGTGCAATCTCCCTATGTCCACGCGGGTGCTTTCAAAATTAGTGTTGCTCAGTATACATTTGTCTATAAAGGACGTACAGAAAAAAAAATGTATTCTAACTAAATTAATAATATAACACATTAAATAGGGCATAACTAGGAGGATGGAGGTAACATTAGAAATCCTAGACTATAAAATGAATTATACTAAAAGCCACTGGCCAATCCATTGATTGTAAACAAATGCTTGTGAGGTGGGCACCATTTAAATTTATAATAGAGGGAAGGATTACAACAAATTTAATTACAAAAACAGAATATTTTTATACCTGAATTTTTTAGCTCAACTGACCTTGAATTTTAATAGATTAGATAAGATACAAAGTATTCCTTTAGATTCTTAATGGAAAAATTCCTATTTTTTCTTACGAAACAAGCAGTTAGAATTTTTATAATTATATTAATTGAAAGAATTGGTGAACTTTTGAATTCACCAAAAATTTTACCCCCTGCTTCCTTTATTTTCCAAGGTTTGGTATCAGTACAAAATGAAATTCTTCCTGATTCAAAATTGAATTTAGCCATTGTAAAATCTTTCATCAATATTACTTTGCTAGGAGGACAAAATGAGATCAAAATTGGAAAACCACCGACTGCATGGTACGAAATGACCCCTTAGTGATTGACTTGAGACAGAATAAATAGTCTTCAGACTGCACCAGAACCGAAATTTCAATTCCAAAGTGGATCATTAAACCACAGTTTTTTTTCCTTCTCTCTTTAAAGCCATTAGAAATGCACCTGCCACCCGACTTTTGAGATTTTGCAAAGAGATCATATTTAGATCCTTTGACTCTGTCAACCTCCCTGTCCCCTATCTCTGCTCTTGGGGATGATGATTCCCAGATAAATACAATGAGTACAAATCACGTGGTTAAAAGGCGATTTAGTCTACTCTTGCAGCCAAGTTACCCACAGAATAAACAAGTTGGCTTACACAATAGTTTCTTCAAGGGCTTTGTTAAACAGGGGGCCAGCTTAAGCAAACAGCCTTGCCTGCAGTAGGAAAAAACTCTGTGGAAAGCAACTTGCATAACTCTGAAATGTGAGTATAAAACCTTTTATTCAATTTTAGATGCACACCTTTACTACTTAAGTCTGAAAAAAATATACAGGTAAAAAACTAGGAAAGAAAAATTTTGTACAGTACCTCATGCCCTCTCCACCACCTAGCACCTTATTTTTTTCTATTTCTTCAAAAAATTATGTGTTACAGAAGAGAGAATTTTTCACATTATTTGATCAAATTTTTAGAGGTACTGTCTATATTTATTAAAGTTCTTCAAATATAATTAACTTCTCATCACTTTCTAAAAGAAAGCAAAAGGCAGGGTTTTATTTTGTTCTTAAGACTCAAGTCTTGTTGCCACCACAAAGAAATGGTAAATGTTTGAGGTGATGGACATACTAATTACCTGATTTGATCATTAAGCAAAGAATACATGTACCCATGTATTGAAACATCACATTGTACCCTATAAATATGTACAATTATTATGTGTCAATTAAAAATAAAAATAATTTTAAAAGACTCAAGGTTTATAGATATTATTATATTAGATTGAAATCCAGGCATGTAGAACTATTTATTCCCATTCTAAATGAGACTTCTTTCTCCTCTGCTTTCTGCTGATATTTTCCTTACTACAATTATATCTGTGGCTGCTACATGTCATTGTTGGGTTTGAGGTTCTAAAGCTGAGTTGCATATTCTCCCTTCTATAGAATAGTTAAGAATGGATTTTATGAGGACTGTTTGCCTTCAGAAGCCTCCTTTTTCACTTCCTCCCAGTTCATGTCTATGGTGAGATTTCTACAACAGGTAAGTAGACTCCTACTTAGTCATCTATGAATCAATCATCTGATTATTTGACTCATATTCAAAGCAGCTACCCCCAAAATTATGGCCTTTCTACCTGTGAGGAGTAGCCCACTCTACTGCCAGGATCTACCACCACCATCAGGGGTGTCTCTCCATTGTAACAACACCCACGTTTTGTCTGTTGTTACTTTGGTAATTTGCGGGACCTGATTGAGTTTTCATGACAATCGAGAGTGAAATGGAGAATGGTGAGGCTGGTGGAGCACATACTCAGTAGACTGAGCATGTGAAGTGGGCAGAGAAGGCCGGGTGTGACTCTGCACTGCTGGGCAGGCTCCTGCTCCCACCTGTGGGGGTGGGCAGGGCCAACACACCTGTGATCCTTACTGTAGGTTTTGCCAGCCTTGGGCAGCTTTTCAAAGTTAGATGCTGAAAACCAACAAAGGAAATTATGAAAAAGAGTAGATTAAATGCCTTTATTCTACTTACGGGTCTCTTGGGAACTATTTCCATCTAAATGCTACTCTCAGCAATTCTCAAATCAGAAAAATTAACATGGAACAACAGTTTTCACACTTTTTGTCATCAACCTCTGCACCAAAAGGAAAGTTAATATTTGATATACCCTGGTAAATGGAGTATTTTTAGATCCTTAATACTTATGAAGAGGACATTTAACAGGTACAAGCAGACCTTGTTTTATTATGCTTTGTTTTATTGTGCTTCACAGATACTGTGTTTGTCATAAACTGAAAGTCTGTGGCAACCCTGCTTCAAGCAAATCCACTGATGCTATTTTTCCAAAAGCATTTGCTCACTTAATGCCTCTCTGTAACATTTTGGCAATTTTCACGGTATTTCAAACCTTTTCATTATTATATCTGATATGGTGATCTGTGATTAGTGACCTTTGATGTTAGTAGTGCAATTGTCTTGGGGCACCATGAACTGCACCCATACAAGATAGCAAACTTAATAAATGTTTTGTATGTTCTGATTGCCATTCCCCCATCTCTCTCCCTCTCCTCAGGCATCGCTATTCCCTGAGACACAATAATATTGGCATTAAGCCAATTAATAATCCTACAATGAAAGTGGTCAAGTGAATGGAAGAGTTACATATCTCCCACTTTAAATCAAAATCTAGAAATAATTATGCTTAGTGAGAAAGGCATGTCGGAAGCTGAGATAGGCTGAAAGCTAGGACTTTTGCACAAATGGTTAGCCAAGTTATGAATGCAAAGGAAAAGTTCTTGAAGGAAATTAAAATGCTACTCCAGTGAACACATGAATGTTAAGAAAGTGAAACAGCCTTATTGCTGATATGGAGAAAGTTCCAATGGTTTGGATAGAAGATCGATCTAGCCACAACATCCACTTAAGCCAAAGCCTAATCCAGGGAAAGGCCCTAACTCTCTTCAATTCGATGAAGGCTGAAAGAGGTGAGGTAGCTACAGAAGAAAAGTTTCAAGTTAGCAGAGGTTGGTTCATGAGGCTTAAGTAAAGAAGCCATCTCTGTAACATTAAAGCACAAGATGAAGCAGCAAGTGCTGATGTAAAAGCTGCAGTAATTTACTCAGAAGATCTAACTAAGATCATTTGATGATGGTAGCTACTCCCAACAACAAATTTTCAATGTAGACAAAACAGCCTTGTAATGGAAGACAATGCCATCTAGGACTGTAATAGCTAGAAAAAGTCAAGGCCTGGCTTCAAAGCTTGGAAGGATAGGCTGACTCTCTTGTTAGGGACTAATGCATCTGGTAACTTTAAATTAAAGATAATCCTCATTTACCATTCTCAAAATCCTAGGGCCCTTAAGAATTATGCTAAACTTACTCTGCCTGTGCTCTATAAATGGAACAACAAAGCCTGGATTACAGCACATCTCTTTATAGCCTGGCTTGCTAAATATTTTAAGCCTACTGTTGATTGAGATCTGCTCAGAAAAAAAGGGTCCTTTCAAAATATTGTTGCTCATTGACAATGCACCTGGTCACCTAAGAGCTCTGATGGAGATGTACAAGAGATTAATGTTGTTTTCATGACTGCTAACACACCGTCCATTCTGCAGCCCATGGATCAAGGAGGAATTCTGAATTTCAAGTCATTATTTAAGAAATACATTTTATAAAGTTATAGCTTTCTTAAATAGTGATTCCTCTGATGGATCTGGGCAAAGTCAAATGGAAACCTTCTGGAACGAAGTCACCATTCTAGATGCCATTAAAAACATTTGTGATTCAGGTCAAAACATCCACATTAACAGGAGTTTGGCAGAAGTTGATTCCAACCCTCATGGATGACTTTGGGAAGTTGAAGACATCAGTAGAGGAAGTAAATGCAGTTATGGTAGAAATAGCAAGATAAGTAGGATTAGAAGGGGAGCTTAAAGATGTAACTGAATTTCCTCAATCTCATGATAAAACTTGAATGGATGAGAGTTGCTTCTTATGGATAGTCAGCAAAGAAAATGGTTGTTTGAGGTGGAATATGCACCTGGTGAAGATGTTGTGAACATTGTTGAAATTACAGCAAAAGATTTAGAATATTCCACAAACTTAGGTAATAAAGCAGTGTCAGGGTTTGAAAAGATTGACTACAATTTTGGAAGAAGTTGTACTGTGGATAAAATGCTATCGAACACATCGTATGCTACAGAGGAATCTTTCATGAAAGGAAGAATCAATCGATGCTGCAAACTTTATTTTACAATGAAGAAATTGTAAGAAATTGCCAAAGCCACCCTAACCTTCCAGCCATCAACATCGAGCCAAGACCCTCTACCAACAAAAACGTTACAACTCACTGAAGGCTCAGATGATTGTATTTTTTTAGTAATAAAGTATTTTTAATTAATCTATGTACATTGTTTTATAGACATAATGTTATTGCACCCTCAATAGACTACAGTATAGTGTAAATATAACTTTTATATGTACTGGGAAATGAAAAAATCCATGTGACTCACTTCATTGCGATATTTGCTTTATTGCAATGCCCTGAAATCAAACCCACAATATCTGCTAGGTGTGCCTGCACCTACTATGTGCCAGGGGAAAGGAAAGATGATAAGATGCAGACTTTAAACACAATTTTTTTGCATTATTACTTTTTCTTTTGACTTTAGTATAAGAGCTATTTGGTGTCTGTGTAAGGAGTTAAGCAGACAATCAGAGAATCTAAGATCTCTCTTTTCACATTTGTATAGGTTGGTCCTAGAATTGTTCAATAGCTTCATACTATGATTTTAAGGATATTGAAAGATCTTCTCATCTCAAAGTATCTCTGTTACGTGGAGGCTGGAGGTGCCCTGCACTTCAATCAAAATATTATTTCTTTGTTTATACAGATATACCAGAAGTTCCCATTAAAAAAATGAGTACAGATTTTCACCAGATTATCTACCCTGTCACATACCTCTAAAAAAAAACTCTCAGGGAAAGGAAAGCTGGATGGGCAAAATGTCAAGGTTCCTCCTCCCACATATAATACATTGAGAGGCTTGTAAGACTCAGAGGCATGTAGGGACACTGGACATTTAGCAAACAGATCAGTAAGTGATGGTGGAAAATCAGACTAGCCCCAGGCAAAATGAAACTAAGTAAGTGCAGTTTGTCTTTTATTTCCTTTCACCTTCTCATATACCATTGCTCTTTCCTGTCCAGGGGTCTGTTTTGTATTCTCAGTAGGTTTACACAGATACACACACACATACACACACACGCACACACACACCATACACGCAGACATACACATGCATAAAGTCCCCAGCTTGCTCTGTTGAAACTCAGCTTATATCAACCAAGGGAAATGTATAATGCTTTATATATTTTACACGCTTTGAAAATATTTCCTTTTTAATAGAACACTTTTAACAACTCAAAACCTTTTCGAATAGAGGAAGTGTTTTTCTAATACTGGAAGTTGGCAGTTGACAGAAAAAAATTGAGTATCACAGAAATATGCCTAGCCTCTTCTCACCCAACATTTATCAGGTTTGGGGAAATATTACCACCACACAGGCTGAAATTTTTTCTATAAAGTCAGAATCAAGCTTTACCAACATTGCAATATCACATAGAGCTCCCTGATTCATATGAAGCATTCAAAAAGTATTTGCTGAAGGGAGAAAGAAGACATGAAGGAGGAAATAATCTAATACCATAGTAGACAACATTTACATAACTCTAAACATTTATATTTTTATATATTAATTTAAGGTAGAATTAAACTATAATTTGAAATTTAAAATTTTTTATTGAGTTTTTTAAAATGTTTTTGAAAGACCAACTCATAATGTAAATCTACATATTCAGGAAATATATTTGGTCCAAATCAAGAAAATCTTCATTAGTGTTCTTTTATTCAGAAACAAACAACAATCTGTATTTTCTTTTCATGAAATATGATTATTTGACAAAAAGAGAGTAGATATTTTATATTTTTTAAAACTTCTACAATCACATTGATGTCATTAATCAGTTTCAATAAATCCTTATGTTTCCTATTTTGGGCTTGTACCAGTGGAGTTGAACAACCTACTTGGCTCCTTGAAAATATGTGCTGTCTGAGGGATGGGCACCCTTGTAGCTCTGACTCGGGCGGTGCAAAGGCAATTTATGTAACCAAAGCGTTCGTACCCCCTTAATATTCTGAAACTAAAAACAAAAGAAACAGAAAGAAAGAAAATACGCTTTCACAGAGTTCTAAATACTCAGTTCACAGAGCCCACCACTAGAGGGCAATACAAAAATTGATTCCTGAAGCCCTGTAGTGAAAATAGAGGGAGTTCAAATAAAAGCACCACTTAGTAGTAGTCTTTTCTGACCCATGTTATATGTAATAACTTAATGTGTGTGTATATATATATATATTTAGATTATGAAAAGTCGTCAACACACCTCACTGGTCAATTTCTATTGCAAAGAGAAAGTAATCTAAGCATAAAATATTGTATATTTATATCTTAAAATTCTATCTCTGCAGAACCTAGTCGCTATTGAAAAATTGTAGGAATAGTAGTTTTCTGTGACTCAATGATCACTCTACCATTATCAAGAGTAGAATTCACCTTTCTATGATGCTCAAACTCACAGGAAAAATGCATATCTAGAAGAATCGATAAACTCTGAGTGACAGGGAAAAATAAGTAATTCTTTAAGTGGAAAACATGAGCTGCAGGAAGGACAGTTTGCTCTGTGTTACTGTAGATATATACATAAAGAATCCAAGAAACATAAAATCACTTCTAAAAAATAAATGGAGGGAGAAGAGAATTAATTTGGCTGGGGAAGAAAGGAGAAATATTTTTTTAAATTTTATTTATCACTTATTCATTTATTTATCTAATATGTTTTCATCTTTGGAATATAAGGAAACAATGGATTTCAGACAAGTGTCTCAGTGAAACAAAAAAGAAAACCCTGAGGACTCAACTGGAGCCCAGCCAGTGATTGAACATCTTGTAATAATGCTGGTGAAATGCAGCCAAATCACTTGAACTACAAACATCCTCTAGGAAAATAATCTTAAGAAATCTATCTTAATTTAGGTCTTAAGAAAATTATTGTATTTTCTTTAGATGGATCAAATAAATAATAATGTCTAAACCTCATAGATATAAACTATTCTGACTCTTGTAATTTAGAACATGCCTCTGAAAGAGGAAATCTGAGTGACAATTTTCCATGACTCCATAGTTAATGCATACTTTATAGATAACAAACATCTCTAGTCAAATATACTGTCACAGATTCCTTATTGGTTGCATTCCAATATAATAGCTGAAAGGAGTTTCTCTTTTCTTCCCAAATACATATTGAGAAATGGAGGTGGCAGTGAGTTAAGACATTAACTAAATGGGGGATAGTAATCAACATTTAAAAAAAAAATAAAAACTTCTATTTAGATAAGTTGTTTCCATTGAACAATACTCAATACCAGCTTTTGAAACCTAAGGTAACAAATATTTTAAACTTTGCATATCAATCATGGTTATCTATGTTATGTTCCTTTCTATCAAAGGTGGACTGGTAGATTTTATATATACATATATAAATATATATGTGTATATATATAATTACTACAATACTGTATTAATATAAATTCAACTGTGAATTACATTTTTGTGGGCTGTCTTATTCTTCTATATATGTTCTACAGAAACATACCTAATATGCTTAGTAAGAGTTCAATAAAATTTGATTAGCTATATTACTGACTAAAAGAATATATACAAGACAGAATATATATAAACATGACTATTCTAAATTACACTAAACAATAATGACTTTTACATTTAAAATATTATGAATTTTTTTAATGTCATAAAAACCATAATTTGCAATTACTGATGAAATTTTGAGGGCTTTATATATTATTAATGATAAATGTAAAAATCTTCAAAGAAATTCCAGGTCCTCTAGGTTATCTTTGATTGTAATTATAGAGAAAAATGTTCTCATCACAAATATTTTCTTTGTAATGCAATTAAATTGTGATTACTCTGTTACTTAAATTGCAGCTAGATCTTTCAATGGGAAAACATGCTAGGATTGTCCTCCCTATTGCTACTGTTTTCTTCCTTTACATGCTTACCCTTAATTAATAGAAACTCCTGGAAGGGAGGAGTTTAGCAGAAGCAGAGTAATGAGAGTAAGACCAGGGTCAGGGACACTGAATCACAGAGACACACAAAAGAGTACAGACCCAGGACCAGTTAGGAGGGAGGTTATCATGGCCTGACATAAAGCCCAATTTTTTTAGACCCTAAAGCATAACTCTAAAAGACCCATTTTTTCCAGTAAAAGGCCTTTTATTTACAATGACCCTCATCATTCTGAGTAAAACAAAAGTAAGATTTAATCCCTCCTCTCCATCTGCTTAGACAAGGTGGAAAGCAAACGCCAGTACCAACAAAGAGCTAACCGTGCTAACAGTGGAGAAGAAGCAATAGACATCTTCCCTATAGCCTGTGGGATCTGCGAGCTGGATCTGCCTCCTGTCTTGGGTGGGCAAGGATAGCAATTCTGCGCAGGTCCTGCACAAACAGCCACAGCGTACATCAGACACTTGCAGCCTTCTCCTTAATGGGGTTAGCAGGGTATACACATACTCAGGCATTAATTTGGGGACTAACCTGATAATAAAAATGTGACCCATCACTTTTAAACTACATTGCTGAAACTTATTAGATAAACACAAATACACACACACACAATTCAAACCTACAATTTATAAAATTTCAACCATCTATTTTATAATTAAGCAGTGTAATTCTGCCTGGCTTACTAACAGTGACAAGAGGAGAAAATTCTAACTGTAAAATAACAATTGTTTAATGGGTTCAGATTCCTAGAGGCCATTGAATTTAGGGACCAATATCAATACCATGATGCTTGGTTATGGGTTGAATTATGTATGTCTACAAAAAGATATGTTGAAATGCCAACCCCCAGTGCTTCAGAATGTGACCATATTTGGAAGTAAGGCTCATTGCAAATGTAATTGGTTAAATTGAGATTAATAGGATGGGCCCTTCACCTAATTGACTGGTATCCATAGAAGAAGAAAAGACACAGAGAAAGACACACACGAAGAATGCAATGTACAACGGGGAGAGACTGGAGTGAAGCAGCTGCAAGTCAAGAAATGCTAAGGACGATGGTCATCACTAGAAGCTGGAAGAGGCAAGGAAGTATACTCTGTTTGAGGCTTCACAGAGAATGTGCCCCTCCCAACATCGTGATTTTGGACTTCTTGCCTCCAGAGCTGTGAGAGAATAAATTCCTGTTGTTTTAAGACACCCAGTTTGTGGCACTTGAACACAAGAGCCCTCAGGCATGCATCTTCCCATAGCTCACAGCATTTGATTCCTGAGACGATACCTGCATTTTGACTGCGCACTGACTATTCCCAAATAACCAAGGGACATGAAGATAAACGCACCACTGAAAATAGAACCCAGGTTTTTTTTATTCCCAGACTAATAAACACTTACAAAATTCATTCTCATTCATCAAGTCAGTACTCGTAGGGGACGTATTTAATAGACAGCTTATAAAAATGTTAAAACCAATAAAAACAGTAATCCTTTACCTTACCATCCACAAAGACTCTCATTTTAGAAAAAAATGATTTTTCCTGTTATTTGAAATAACCTACTTAAACCATGAATCTTTATTTCATTTTTCATTTTAAAATATTATCCATTGGTTTCTAATGAAATTAATATTTAATTGTTTTACAACTGTCTCTATCTTCTTGCCTCCCAATAGAGGTAAAACAAAAATCTTTGTTAAATCAGTATTTATTGATATAATCGTATAATTTATTTTCATACAACCTTTTGTTTTGCCAAGACTTGATAATTGCCATACTTTTGCTCTTTCTTTGGTTAGCTTTGTAATTTAATATAATTAAAATATTCTCAATTTCTCTGATATATCTGTAAAACTCCTCACGATATGGTCCAACAAATCAGAATGCAAAATTGTTTGAAATAATATGTATTTGAAAATATCTCAAGTCTACTTTCATATGTAATTTTGTATGGCTAGATATGTAATTTTAGATTAAAAATTATTTTTCTTCAGAATTTTTAAGGAATTGTTCATTTTCTTTTGGTGTCCAGTGATGTTACTTAGAAATCCAATGCCATTCTCACTACTGATTCATTTGTATATTACATTTTTCTCCCTGCCCCACATCCAACAGTCCAAAATCTTTTAGAATTGTCTCTTTATCCCTAAAGTTCTGATATTCCATAATAATGTACAATGATATAAATTTTTTAACTCATTGTAATTAGCTCTCATTGGACTCTTTATACCTAGAAATCCATGTATTTTACTTCTGCACAATTGTCTTGTATTATTTCTTTGATAATTTTTCCCTATGTTTTCTTTTTCTGGAATTGGTATCAGCTGAATGTTATACCTTCAAGCTTGATGCTATAATTTATAATCTTTCTTCTATATTCACCTCTTTTTTGTTAGTCTACTTTCTGGGGAATTTCCTCAGTTATATCTTCTGAGCCTCTTGATAATTTTGTATTTATCATGGCATGACTTTAGGGTATCTTTCTTGCTGCTTTGAAACACATAACATCAGATTTAGGGATATAGTATCATTTACTAAAGATTTTTGTCGATATTAATTAAAGTATTTTTAATGTTTGCCTGCACTGTGCTTTGCTCATTTTAATTTGTTTTCCCTTTTACTGTTTGTTGTTTGCTTGATTGTTTTTTTTTTTTTTTGGTCTGTGCCTATTATATTAGATGCTTTCTGCAAATGTCTTGTAAATTTGATCATGTATTCATTTTAAGAATAAGTCATTTTAAATAAACCTAGTTAGAAAATTGATGAACATGAATGTGCATTTCTACTGCTTGTCAATAGCTGGACTACAGAGTCATGACCAGGCCTCTACCTGGTCATGTACTTATTCGTATCAGTGGGTCTTTTCTCCTTGGACAGAGAATTTCACCACAGAGAAACCATTCATTCATAAAGAACTTAAACTTGGCAACCTGCATCTGGGAGAACAAACTGTGAGTTCATTATTCTGATTATTACTCAAACCCTCTGCTTTTAGTAAATTATCTCACTTCCATTTTCAGCCCTGACAGTATCCCAGAATCTAGTCTCTCTGGTTTAATCTCTTCAATGAAACCTCCAGGCTTCTGCTGGAGTAGGAAAAGGGAAGTTACTTTGTTGTTCGTTTTGGGCTAGAAGATTTAGGGTGGTATAGCTACTCCTTAAACAGACTTTCAAATAATCTTTCCAGTTTTCAAGTCCACTATGCACGCCTGTTTTAAAGTACTCACAATTTCTGAGCCTTACCAAGGTTTTAGTGCAAATCAGCTAAATTCTTGTTGACTTCTTTATAAAGGGATCTTTGCAAAGTGAAGAAAACCAAAATCTAAATCACATTAATCCACATACCTTCCATCTTCCAAAATTTTGCTGACTTTTATCATCTATTATAATCTCCCTTCCAATTATCCTTGTCTTTGTGAGTTTGTGCCATTCATAGAACATTAATGTTATTTTACTACAATTTTTATACCATGAATTTATCTACTGAGTTCCAGGGCACATATACATAGCAAAAGTGAAGATTGCTTTTTATCAACATTTCTTCCTTACTGTAGATCTACCATAAGAATCCTGAAAGACATCATTTCCTATATGGGGTCTTAAAAATAATTCTAGATCAAATATTTCCAAAATACATTTAAAAACTAAGATGGATACAGATAGTCTGAATTCTGATTATGGCTCCAAGTTACATTTGAAAAATTATTTAATCACTCAGTGCTTTAGTTTCCTTTTCCATAATTTGGGGATAATAATAATAATTAATTAATGTGGTTATAGTGAAAACTAAATCAGTTAATATGCTTAAAGCATTGAGAAGAATGTCACAAGTTCACACAGAATGGCAGTGTGCTATTGCTCTTCCTGAGCTGTTCCCGGGCTTAAAAGTTTCCTGGATTTATTATACTTAGTTATTTAGATCTCTCTGTCTTACTCTTCTGCTTTTTACAAGAATATGTGGGACCCAACTTTTCCCAATTAAAATAGATGATCAAGGATTTTTTTTCAAAATAAAGCTTATCTACTTTGAACTTTTAAAGATGATCAAATTATTGGGCAGCACTCCCTGTCTCTCTAGTCTCTATAAAGTGAAAAAAGGTGGAAAGTGTAGAAATTTACTGCCCCACTGGTATAGATTTATGCTGTGTACTCCCTAAAAGGAAAGCTGGCTATAGTAAGGATTTGAGTGTTCTTCTAAATTGCAATTTTCTCTTCCAATATATTTAAAACCATTCACAAAGAAATATTATACAAGACAAGAAAAGCAGTACAAGTAATGATAATAGTAACAAAAACAATTATAGAATAATGTTATCCCTTATAAAAAAAAAAAAGGGACTGGTATATTAGTCAGTAGGAAAAATCACTGGGCTATTGACCAGGTCAAAATTTAATAAAGGAAATATATTATAGGATTGCCTGAAATTAGTTTTTTTAAAATTATCTGTGCATTTTATACTGGTTATGTACAATTTACAAATTTCAGTTCTTGGACTTCCCCTTAGAGGCAGAACATGGGGATTCTGGTTATATGCTGATATTCTATGTTACCCTGTGCTACACTATTAACCTTTCTGGGATATTCTCTGAAACTTCAAGTTTGGACTATAATTACTGAATCCTATCCAGCTTAAAATTCTATGATTTCTAACTTTTCATTATCTGTAAGTTTTTTTATAAAGCATGTGAGAAAACATTTTAATTTGATTCAATATGGTGTAATATAGTAAAGGTTAGGCAACATTTAAATGTTGATTTGAAAATAAAAAAATAACATTATTCTTTTCAGTTATTCAGTGTTTATAGAAGGTCTATTATAGCCAAACATTATGCCATAAGCATGAATAACTGAATGGGGAAGAATACCTAGAAAAATGAATAGTATTGATAGAAATTTTTTTTTTATTTCAGCATATTATGGGGGTACAAATATTACGGTTATGTATATTCCCCATGCCCCCCTCCCCCCTCGAGGCAGAGCCTCAAGCATGACCATACCCCATACGTTGCACATCTTACTCATTATGTTTGTATATACCCATCCCCTCCTCCCCCCTCCCACCCGCCCAACACCCGACAAATGTTATTCCTACATGTCCACTTAGGTGTTGATCCGTTAATACCAATTTGCTGGTTGAAGGAGAGCTTATTGTATGGATATACCACAGGTTTATGGGAATAGGGGTAGACCATATTTTTAATCAAGAGCATGGTACATAGAAGAGAAATATGAATTGGGAAGTTGAGTTGAACATGAATGTAGAAGTCAAATTTATGAAAGGTTTTTAATGCTTCACTGAGAAATTTGTCCTTAATTAAATAAATAATAAGGAGATAATAAAGAGGCACAGAAGAATCCTAAGAGATGAACTGGTAAGCAAAGTTGGCCTCTAGGAAGATTCTTTCAACAACATTTTGTGGAATAGATTAGACAGAGACTAATAATTTTATATTATACACCTATTTTGTGTTTGTCAATATTATTATTCCATTAATTTTCAATAAAGTGAATAATGCATTATTCTACACAAGGGTTTGACACACTATGGCCAGTGGTCCAGATCCAACTGCTTTTTCCAAATCTTGTCTTTTTTAACCATTGTTGATTTGAAGTCACTTTTCTCTGGTATGAGAATGGCTACACCTGCTCTCTTTTGATTTACATTTGCATATATTTTTTCCATCCTTTTACATTGAGCATGTGTGCATCCTTGTGGGTTAGATGTGTCTCCTGCTGATACTTGGATTGTGTTTTTTCATCCACTCAGACAGTCTATATCTTTTAAGTGGTGCATTTAAACTGTTAACATTAAGAGACAGAATTGATATGTGGGTTGCTGCTCTGCTCATAATGTTGGGTAGTACCATATTGCTTTGTTTTCCCCTTTGTGCTATTGTTTTATAGGAATTGTATGAGCTTTTGCTTTCTTGGGTGATTCTACACTGGTGGGTATCTACTGTGCTGATTCATGTATGATGCAGTCCTGAGTATTTCCTGCCGGTCAGGTCTGGACATGACAAATTCCTTCACTCTTTGCTTATCTGGAAAAGACTTAGGACTATTCACTTGTGATTGCCACTGTTGTAGCATGTGCTAAACGATCTTTGTGGTTGGTGTTGGGTTGTGCACCAGATATTTGTAGGAAGTTCAAGTTGAGAGCTGCACAAGACCCTCCTCACAGAGGATGGCATTGTGGGGATTGTTCTGCCCAGGGTTTCCCCACAGAAGTGACAGTGGAAACTGCTTGAGGCTTTCTAGGCAGTGGTCATTGGTTCCTGGGCTGTGAGCATTTGCTGAACCAGGTCCCAGAGCACTGGCAGCTCGAGGCTGAGGGTCCTTAGTGGGCCATTGGACTTTGGAGCAGTTCTGCTGGCCCTGTGGCAGTTGTTGAGGCTCTGGGGTGAGGTCTTGGGGTCTAGGTACAGTGCTGGGATCTCTAGTGTTGTGTCTCATGCCTGGTTGGAGCTCCGGAGCCACAGGGTGGTGCTTTGGGCTCTGGCATGAGAGCCTCAGAGCCAGGACTGGGGAAGATGCAGAAGCAGAGTCTCAGAAGCAGGGTCTCAGAGCCAGAAGCAGGGCCACGTGGGCAGTGAGCTGATCTGACCTGGAGGGCCGCCTCATGGCCAAACAAGCTACAGGCTATGCTGCAGGCTCGGGGACATGCGCAGATGACAAGTCATATGGACAGAGGTAAGTTCCAGCAGCCCAGGGACCATGGAGTTCTCTCTGTCCCCTCCAGGACCTGCTGAAGTAGTCACCCAAACCCCCCAGGTTGGAGCCTGCAGCGCTCCAGTCAACTCCTGCACGTCATTTAATGTCCATATTAGCCACTTATACTATATATGTTTTTATCTATTGCCCAATTTTAAATTGTGTTATTTGTCTTTTAATTGTAGAACTATAAGAATCCTTTTATACTCTTCATACTACTCCTTAATATCAGATCTATGATATATTAGTGGCATATATGTTTTCCCATTCTATGCATTGTATTTTCACTTTCTTAATGGTGTCCTTTGAAGCACAAAAGATTTGAATTTTAATGGAGTCCAATTTATCTATTTTTTCTTTCGTTGCTTATGCTTTAGTGCCATATTTAAGAAATGGTTGCCCAACCCAAGGTTATGAAGATTTATGCCTATGTTTTCTTCTAATGTATGTATATGTACGTATATGTTAAATTTAGGTCTATGACCTATTTAAATTAATTTTTGTAGATTATGTGAGTAGACATCAAATTTTATTCTTTTGCATGTGGATATCCACTCACTCCAGCACTGTTGGTTGAAAATACTACTGTTTCCTACATTGAATTGTATTGACAATCTTACTGAAAATCAATTGATCATAAAAGTATTGGTTCTGGACTCTGAATTGCATTCCAATGATATATATGTCTACTCTATGCCAATATATAAATATTACACTTCTATTGTTATATATTTTCTAATTATTTTATTCTTTTGGTGCTATTATAAATGAGATTATTCTCTTAATTTTATTTTTAGATTGTTCACTGAAAGTGAATAGAAGTGTAATTAATTTTTGTATATTGATGTTTTCTGCAGTCTTGCTAAACAGATTCATCAGCTTTAATAGATTATGGATTCCATAGGAGTTTCTATATGCAAGATCATATTATCTGTGAATAGAGATAGCTTTATTTCTAGATTTCCTATCTGTAGGCCTTTTATTGCTTTCTCTTCCCTAATATCCTTTGCTAGAACCTCCAATATAATGTTGTTCTCAATTTTGCTGACCTTTTCAAAGAACCAATTTAGTTTCCACTTTTTTCTCTACTACTTTGTTATTCTTCATTGCTATTTCATTTTCTATTTCATTTATTTCCATTCTGGTATTTGTTCTTTGCTTCTTTCTGATTGCTTTGGTTTTAATTTACTCTTGTTTATGTAGTTTCTTAGGGCAGAAGATGAGGTTATTGATTTGGGATCTTATTTTTAATATAGGTGTTTACAGCTATAAATCTTTGTCTAAGCACTGCTTTCAGTGCATCCAATAGGTTTGATATATTGTGTTTTCTTTTCATTCATCTCAAAGTATTATTAATTTCTCTTGATATTTCTTCTTTTACCCATTAGTAATTTAGGAGTATGTTGTTGAATTTGCACATATTTGTGAGTTTCACAAATTTCTTTCTGTTAATAATTTCTAATTCCATTCCATTATTGCCAGGAAGCATATCAATTATGTCCTTTCAAATTTATTGAAGTTCATTTTATGTCCTAATGTATGCTTTATCCAGCATAATGTTTCATGTGCACTTGAAAATAATGCTGTTTCTACTGTTGTTTGTTAGAGTGTACCATAGATATCTGTTAAGTCTAGTTGGTTTATAATGTTGCTCAAGTCTTTCATTTTCTTGTTCATCATCTGTCTAATTGTTCTGTTATCGAAAGTGGGGTATTGAAGTATCCAACTATAATTGTAGAACTGTCAAGTTCTCCTTTCAGTCAAGTTCATTTCACTTCATATATTTTGAAGTTCTGTTGTTAGAGGCATATATGTTTATAATTTTTATATATTCTTGATGGATTAAGTATTTTATCATTATAAAAATGGATTTGTCTGTAGTAAAAATTTTCATCTTAAAGTATATTTTGTCAGGTACTTGCTTAGCCACTTCAGGTTTTTTGTTTGTTTGTGTTTTTGCCTTGTTTTGGTTCTTTACAATCCTTACAGTTTACCTAATTCTTTCCTTTTACATTCCATTTGTATATGTCCTAGATTCTAAAGCGTCTCACCTGTAGAAAGTATATGTTTGTATCATTTTTTTAAATATTCATTCTGAAAATTTCTACGTTTAGATTGGAATGTTTAATTATTTTACATTAAATGCAATTCCTAGTCATTTAGAATTTATGTGTGACATTTTGCTATTTGTTTTCTATGAGTCTTATATCTTTTTATTACTATTTCTGTATTACTGCTTTATTTTTGTTAAATAGCTATTTTATAGTATACCATTTCAAAACTCTTATCTGTTACTATAGTTTTAAGTTATTTCTTTAACGCTTTCCCTGAGTATTACAATTAACATCTTAACTTATACTATCCAATTATGATTAATTCCAACATAATTTCACTAGTATTAAAAAAAACCCTTTCTTCTATGTAGCTCCAAGCGCTCATCCTCCTGCATGCTTTTATTGTAATAAAAATTACATTTTTATACATTATTACCCATAAACATAGATTTATAATTGTTGCTTTATATAATTGTCTTATAACTCAGAAGGGAGAAAAAAGCACTACAAAAAATACATTTATACTGTTGTTTTTTTATTTTTACCTATGTAGTTACATTTATTGGAACTTTTTATTTTTTCACATGGGTTCAATTTACTGTATGGTGTCCTTTCATTTCCATCGAAAGAAACCTCTTTAGTAATCCTGGTGGAACTGGTTTGCTAGCAATAAATTAATTCTCTTAGTTTTCTATAAAAATATTAAAAGCTTTACAAACTTGTATGTCACCATTGTCCAAGGACCATGTTAACCTTTGCTGATTAACATTCCAATTTTAGTATATGTGTTGTTGCAGTGAACATTTAATATCTACTCTTACATGGTACAAAATTTAAAACATTATAGATGATGATGTTATAGCTACAGTCTTGTTATTTGTTTAGGAATCATTTCAAGAGCACATTTGGGCAACACTAACATTGATCTTGTAACTTCAGCGTTACAATGTTGTAGCAAGATAAACAGATGAACCTCAAGTCATGTAGCAAGATCAATAGATGAACCTCATCTCATGCCTTTTTTTCTGATAAGTAACATTAAACTTAATTATAAGTTGCCACATTTCTCCTGGTTTTCTTTAGTTAAAAAGAGATCATCTTTTAACTTAGCATAAGTGAAATGAAAACATAATGTTTTGTATTAATTCCTGAATAAAAACACATGAGCTTTCAAAACTGAAAAATCTATTAGCAGAGCTTTGTGTTTCTTGGGAAAATTAAATCTGCTCCTCTCCCTCAAAAATTCATCCATATTTTGCAAATTATATGTGCATAAATTGTTCCAGCATTTTAAATGGTTTCAGTGTACACATAATTTCCTAACCACTCCCTTCATTCTTCCCAATTAATTTGGTTAAAGTTTTTTTCTTACCTTTTTTTCTTTTTTCTTTTTTTCTTTTTTTTTTTTTTTGTCCCTTATTACATTTAGGTATGTTTAGGCTTCCTCTTCTGAACTAATTTCCTGGTGGCAAATAAGTAAGGCTTAGATGTCAGTTCTGGCTCCTGGGGATATTCAGGACCAGGCAGGCTGGACTAGGCAGGGCTAGCATCACTCTGTTTCTGGAAAAAAAAAAATCATTGTAGAACTGATGAGCTTCTAAACACTGCAAAGAGACATTTAACAAGACCGAACACTCTGTGGGAGAGGGATGCATTTTATTTCCATCTTTTTATATTCATCATTTGTCTGGATAATACATGCTCTTGGTACAAAATTCAAAAGTAATGGTGGTGAATGAAAAATCATTCTCTTACATTTATTTGCTTCAGCCACCCATTTCCCCTTCCTAGAGTCAGTCACTGTTGCCAGCTTTTCGTGTATCTTTCAGGTGCAGGTTAGGCATATACCAGCATGTGCCATAGAGACGCTGCTTCCTTTTATTGTGGTAAATTTGTAGGGTCTTTTTCTGAATTGTAGTCTGCAGGTATCTGAAGTCTCTTGCTAAAATGAGAGTTAAAAGAGAAAAGTCAGCTTTAGTGTGACCTTTATTGTCTCCACATTGTCTCATCCAAACGATATCATCTTTACATTTCGTCAGTAAAAGTGAGATCCATTCATGTTCGCTGTGCTGATTTGCTCATTTAGGGGAAAGGATGTTATGTTGTGAGGTTGAAGTCTGGACTGGGTCTCTCTGTGCTTAGGACACAGCAGTCCTGCCGCTCTCTGCCTTTGATACCATCCTAGGGATTCCCTTCACCTCTCTCCTGGGTTCAATCTCTTGCTATCCTTGTCCCACATTTTCCTTATTTTGGGTTTGCTATTGAGGAGCATACACTACAGATACTTGCTGAGAAACATGCAAGAAGCATATTTTTTGAGATTGTTCACATTTCCAATATCTTTATATACTTTCACCAGCTTGATTTCAGCATATAAAAAATTATAGGTTAGATCTCATTTCCTTGAAAATATTGAACATATTAATCCATCAATCTAGACTCCAGCTTGCTGTTCAGAATTCTGATTCCTAATACTATATATACGCTTATTATTTATAGCTCTCTTTTTTGTGAGCAACACTTTATTCATAAGTGTTCTTAACTTCACAGTAGTATGCTTAATTCAATTCATTATCTTGGGTGCTTGGTGGGCCTTTTATAGAGAGAAATTTATGTCCTATGTTTTGAGAAAATTGCTTTCATAATTTCTCCCTCTACCTTTTCTCTGCTCCATCCTTCTGGAAACCGTATTGTTCAGGTATGGCATCTCTTGAATGGGCTTTCAAATTTTCTTTCCTGTTTTCATTTATTTGGTTTTTTGTTCTATTCCTTGATAGCTTTCACAAACCACTATCTCAGATCTTTCCCCACCCCCCGTTTCTTCTCTAGCATGTTTGAATGTTTTTCTGAAGAATGTGAAGGGTTAAATAGGGATATCTAGAAACAGTGATCTATTGTGCAGGGGGCTGAGAACTGTAACACACATTCATCTTCATTTCTTTGGATTCCATGAAAAGTGCTTAGCACATCACAGACCCTCAAGAAATAAATGGCTGTGGGATAAATGAAATAGATAAATAAATAATAAGGCCAAGATTCTATCCCCAACTTATATTTCTTTCCCACGTTATCATTGGGATGGTATGCCCTCTCTTGGTCTCAGTTTCTTACTAGGAATTTCAGACTACATTTTTCTCTCTGCTATTGAGAGTTCTTACATAATTTATTTCTAGTGATACAATTAATCCATATTTTTTGTTTTGTGCATATTCTTTACTCTTTGTGATTACTCCCATATATAATCACACATGATTATATATATCATATATATGTCTCTGTGAATATATATTTTAATTAATAAAGATTTAAATAATCTCACACACAAAACTTAATGTGCTGATAGAAAGTAACTAGTAACTTAGGATAGGTAAAAGAATTGAGCTCTACAGTACTTGAAATACACTAAAAATCCATCCAAATTTATTTATTTATTTATTGCTAGATTCTATCTATTACTTTTTAGTAAATAAACAAGAAGAAACAACAGAGCTGCAATTTGGTAAACTGAGTTCTTCTTTGAATAAATTTCCAAATGATTTCTGAGATCATGTATTATACAGAGAGATGCAGCTATCCATATTGGTTCATTAAATTGTGAAACAATTTCATACAATTTTGTGACTTAGCAAGGGTCACATGAAGAATTTTCTTGTGATATGGAACAGTACGAAAGGTTTTCATCTCTTAATTACCGATTTAAGGGAAGCTATCAAGCCTTCTCATACAATAATGCCCCACTTAAAAGTAGTTTAAATGTAAGACTTCCAAATTATACACTTTCATATCTTTAAATCAGACAGACAACAGCCAGATTTTTCAGACTATTTGACTCTGCTTGCCAATACACTAGTTGAGAAACATGCTTTTCATTCCTCTTTTTAAATGAAAGCAGCCTGTCTGCACTGATTTCATCATCTCCATTGAGAATGTTTATCCACCAAATGAAAAAGAAGAGTAGAAATTAGAAACACTGATATATCTTCTGACATTATTCATGTAGAAGCTAGTTCTCAAGCTGTCATTACATTTACCACATGAAAATTAGAAATGATTTGTTTGGAGACCTATGACTATTTCTAGACCCAAGATGTTTGGACAACTGTAGATAAAGTTTCATTATCAGACTGAACTAAATATGCTATAATTACATATAAATCAGGATAATTTTTGCTCCATGAACTTAAGTTATTAATCTATACAGGCCAAGTATCCAGGATACCATCATTCTCTGAAATTATACAAGAGTTTTACCCAGCCAAGTATTTGAAAAGTAATGATTGAAAATTAAGGTGAAGGATTGGTTGGACAATGTCCATGTTTCTATTTGATTGTTTCCATGTTTCTTCTTGTCTGTGAAACGTAGGCTAACCTTGTCCTTCCACAAAACTTTGTATTTCCCCATTTGTTAGCACTCTTCATGTTTAAAATTGTTAGTTAAATATCTGTTTTCTCCAATTACCAATAGGTTTATTAGGCCAGAGGCCCCGCTATCTTATTCTCTTCTGTATGCCTAATGCTAACATATTAGCTTTCAACAAATATTTGTCAAATGAATGAATGATGAATGAATAAAGGAGAGGAAACCTAGGAAACTTAAGCTGATAGTTGATTTACAGAATGGAAATTAGAAAGTTTGAATCAACCTTGTGTTTTATAAAATTTTTATGTGGCAATAGTTACTTAACTTTAGTATGCAAAATGTCATACAGAGAAATTTTACAAATAGTAAAACATAATGGCTTAGGTAGACTTCAAGTTACCTGAGTTCTAGGCAGAGTAAGGAACCAAAAAGTAAAGAAACTAACACAAAAAACCAGTGTTTCAAGTTATATACAGCAAGTAGTTAAGAAATAGGGTTTACAGTCATCAGTATATGGAGTTATTATAATTTCTAGACTAATTAGCATCACCATTCATTCAAATGACCTATGAGATGCCGACCTCTCAGAATAGTTATCATATTAATCAAATGGAAAATTACACTGAAATTTGAGTTTGCCTTTTTGTACATCAAAATTTTGTATTTAAATAAATATGAAATTGACATTTTCAAGAATAATTTTTCTTTCAGTATAGAAAATTTTTTGCTAATTTTGCACTATTTTGTTCTTCTTAAAGTAAATTTTGAATGTTTTCTTTTTATATGTTAAGGACATTTAGTTTATAAAAAATATGTAATGTTTCCCTGTAGGCATACAAATGATTAGAATGCTACAATTGCACTGTTTTAGATATAATCTAAAAAATTCCTTGATGTGCAACAGCAGAAACCAGTGATTCATGAAATTGCTCAGTGTTAGGCATATTCCTTCTTATGGAACTAATAGTTTATTCAAGACATTTTTCTTCAAGCTTTGAAATAAAAATGTAAACTCTACTCAGTGTGTCAGCATTTACATTAAGATGAATTTCTTACTCATGGGAAAAGATTTAATTAAGTGTATTTAGAAGTTGGGAAATACCAGCAGTACCTCATGGTGAATAATTCGAATGTTTCTCTTCCTACCTGGGTTGGAATAAAGCAGAAAACACAGGGGGGGGGGGGAAAGAAAAAACAGGAAGGTGGTCTTTTTCTGCCTATCAACAAAACTGTTAACTTTTCTGTATCTGTACTGGTGTACTCAACTTCTCTCCTCTAGAGTGGGAGAAATCTCCATTTCCTCAGCTGCTCACTTTGTGCACAGGATCCCATCCCAGTTCCCCACTCATACATCATATTTGAAACTCTCTCCTTTTGTTCTACATCTTCAATTTCTTTCTCTATACTTGATTTTTTTTCCAAAATATATAAGTATATTCTAGTATGTCTCATTTTATTTTTTTATAATCTATATTCCAGTGTCTCATTCTGAAAAAATAAAGTTCCCTTAATTTAAAATCTCTGTCCAGATACTGTTTCATGTCTCTTCTAACAACCACTGCAAGATACCTAAAAACCTCTGTGTCTCCCTTGGTGAGGTTTTCCTTGAGTATCCAAGGTAAGAACCTCTTGATTGCCTTCTATCATGTCTCGTTATTAATTTCCTTCATTTTTACCTATCACAATAAGAACTTATTATATTTATTTATTTTGTAACCTATTAATCTTTCTCTTCCAAGTAGAATGTAGGTTATTACAGGCAGATTCCTTTAACTCTCTTGTTCATCCCTGTATCTTGAGCTCCTAGAAGTGTTCAGAACAGAGTAGTTGCTCAATAGACATTTATTGAATGAATGGAAGAACCTATACCAACCAGTTCCTTTGGGAAAATCAATAGCGTATGGACCCAAGGATTAGAGATCAACTCTAAGTAATGGTACAAATGAGGCAAAGTGTTTTGTTGCCACCTTACATTTCTCTATCTTTCCTTTCTTCTTTCTTCCAGATACCTAGTACCCTTTTTGCCTTTTCACTATAATATTTTATCTAGTATTTTGCCCTTTAGACAGACCCCCATTTGCCAAAGTAATCATTGATTTCAATAATCATTCAATTCAAGTAGTTCATCTACCTTTAGATGAGTAGTAAGAAGAAGCCAGCTATTTAATTTAATTCATTACATTAAGGCAAAATTTAAGATTTTCTTTTCTTTTCCCTGCTTGCTTTCCCTAAACGCCTCTTAAATTTTTCAAAGGAGCAATTATATTGTAACTATGTTTGGTAGGAAATCAGATTTTGTCTGATTCTCCAAACATCTTCATTAATTCCCAAAGAGATCTATTTAACTGTTCCCCAAACAACTTTTACCACTTTTTCTACTGTCATGTATATTGGTCCTGAACATAGTATGCATAATTTTCTAAAATTACTTTCATCATCTTTATTCTTCCAAACCTTCTTTTCCTGCTTTTCTCATCTCTATTAACAGGACCATCATCCACCTTTATTATATTAATATTAATATATAAACATCATCATCTGACTTTATTGCTCAAGGTACAAAGAGTTATTAACTTCCTTCACTCTCTACATATTTAGTCAACAAATGCTGTCAATCCTAATTGCAAAGTGACGTGAAATGCATCAATTCCTCTTCTTGTTTATAATTTGCACTTGTTCTTGTTCTTTCTTAGTTGAGGACCTTGCACCATGCATTTCGATAGGCCCTCCTGCACACAGCTAATATGATCTGGCTAAAAAGCAAATTTTCAGGCCATTCCCACTAACAACAGGAAAAAAATTCTTTCAGCATCTAGACCGTGCCTTCCTTCTGAGACTGAGCTCTCAACTTTTCCATAAATAGTACATGACAGTTACAACTAAAATGTCAACTTTTATTCAGCAATTACTTCATTCCAGGTAGCATTCTAAACATTTCATGTGGATATTCTCATTTAGTTCTTATGATAACACACCGAGAAAAAAGTACTATCATTATAATCTATTTAAAAGTGAATACAGTGAGGCCTACAGAGGTTAAGGAGCTGTCCTTTGTTAATGAGAGAGAGTCAGGATACAGTGTTTTTGCTGTTTCCAAAAAAAAAGAAAGAAAGAGATGCGATCACTCATCTCCATCATCATTACTCTGCAAAGAAATTGAGGCTCAGAGAAGGTAGGCAAGTATCCCAAGATTGCAAATCCAGTGGAAATTTCGGGTAGCCCTGAGCCTGCATTAGTCTGCATCCACCTTGCTGCACCTTTACAGCCCCTGCCCTTGGAGTGTCTTGTCTCTAAGAAGAGATGGACAGCCCATAAACACTTGATCTTCCAACATATTCTTGATCTTTGACTGCAATTAAAGGACTTTATTAAGTGCCTTGGGCTGTACATCACAATGGTCAGAAAGGGAAAATGTTATAAGAGAATGCAGGCTACTTTTTGCTCTCCAAATGCCACCTATCAACAATTTAAAGTCAATTTTTGAGAACATCAAATCTATGCAATTTTCTTTTGAACTATGAAGAGAAAACGTTCATTTTTATGAAGTAAAGCGTGCAATTAAGGCATTAAATTCATGCCAGTTGTGACTATGAGAAAAGTTAGAAATGAATCGAAGTCTCCATACCACTATGCATTAATGTAGTCACGCCAAGGGCCAATAACCAGGAATCCTTCCATGGCTCAAGTGTACCCACAAGTGCAAACTCAGACTGCATGTAGGTTCAGAAATGGCTTCTGTTTTGAATGAAGATCAAAAAAGATACTGAAATCCAATAGAATATTGTCATCATAACTCAGACATGGCAAATACTTCACTATGTAACACAAACAACAACTCTAAAATTCTTTTGCTTTTTTTTCTCTTAAGGCACAAAGTGTCAGAAATTATTTTAGACATTCCTTTTACTGAAAAAAAAAAGGAAATACAGCTGAATATATGTGTAGGCTAGAAAAGTAGTGTAAAGGTATTCTGCTGTTGTTGATCACAGATCCCATCATTCCAAATAAATAATAATAAAACAGTGTGCAATAGTTCTAACACAGGCTCTATATTAATCATCAGTTAATACTGAAAATGCATTTAGTGCCAATAGCTATGGATCATAAAAATCCTTTCGCACAATAGACAAATACTTTTATGTTATCCAAATATCTTCTGTCTTGGTAGACAAGTGTAGCTATTATAACAATAACTGGTATGGGACATGGACAGTCATTTTGTAAATATTTGTGCTCTAACAAAGTGTGTGACAGAGAAGACCAGAGCCCACTCCAGACAAGGAGCACTGGCCTTAATATACTGGAGAGACATAAACGTGGCATGTCAGTTACTTTATTGCATTGTGCTTTATTTACTTTTGGACACTATATATCAATAAAGCCACAGGTGTCCTGTCTCCCACTAGGCTGTTACCAAACCACCAGAGTATTTATTTTTTTCTGCTTTTCAGTTTCTTCAATAACATTATTCAAAAGATGAACCGATTTCACTTTAACTATGAAGTAATTTAATATGGACCATTTGAATAATAATTCTTTCTGAAAAATATATTTTATATGATGAATTTGTTACTTGGAGTTTCAGCATTTGATAAATGTGACAATCTAAACAGTTATTACTCATTGCAAAATGGTCAAAGACAAGGTCTAACTGTGTCAAGATGAAACCTTCCTGACTTGCAATAATTCTCCCATTAAAGGCCCAAACATAATCATGCCAATTCCAGAGGCAGAACATATGAACAGAGCAATCTGTTTAAAAGAGTATTCCTGCTGGGAAAACACAAAAATACAAGAAAAATAAATCTCTACTGGGAGGAAAAAGCAAATAGCAAAAATAATGAGCTTTAAAGTTAGAGACAGAGACCAATTCTCTTTAAAGATGATATAGACAAATACTTTATACCGCATTGATGGAATATACTTCAGAATGAAACACTGAAAAAAAGCCATAATTTCTGTAATTGTTGTCAGTAATAATAAAAAAGGCCTTTCTTTTTAAACTAAAAATCTTGGAACATCTATTTACAAATGTGGAAGGAATTTTTTGTTTCACTGGATTTTTCATTATTAGAAGTGTTGTAAAATTAATGTGATTACCAACAATCAGAACAAATCCACACTGAAATGTGGGTAGAATGTGAACCATGTTGGTCAGCCGCTCTCTTTATGAGTGACAGGGGATCTATGCCTTCTTCTGTCACCACATTTATGCTCCAGGTGGATTCTGTCAAGCAGTGCTTTTTCTCCCATAGCTCCATATTTGCACAATTTAAAACATTTCATGATAAATGAGGTCATGTGCATAACCATCACCACCATCATCATTTCTTTTCTTCTTAGCATTTCACATCCACCTTGAGTGGGAGCCTCAGGAGGGCAGGAACTAGGACAATTTTGATTATGCTCTTATGCTCGCTCTACCATCTCCATTGCCTAATCCAGTGCCTGGTGCAAGGAAGGTGCTGAATAAAGGTTTGTTGAATGAAAAAATGAATGAATGAATACTACTGCAAAGAAATAACATCTGTTCCTTTCAAATACTTACTATATTTTAAATGAAATAATAAAAACAGAGAATTGGAAAGTCTTTAACAAACACCTACTCCAATCTTCTACTCAAATGGAAATCTCCATAACGACAGCAACAGCAAGTGTCAGTGCTATGCCAGGTGGTATGCATGCAGCAAAACTTTTGATACCAACAGTGAGATAGACACTGTTGATAGACACTGTTATTTTTCTTTTACAGATGGGAAAATGAGGCTTATAAGACACATGTAAATGGCCCACAGCTAGTAAGTGGTAAAGCTAAGATTGTAATTCATGTTGGAAAAGCTCACGTATCAAGTCAAATTAAGTTTAGCTAAGAGTAGCAGAAAAGTTCCTAACAGTCGTGACTTAAACCCAAGACTGGTATGGCAGCTGTGCTCTCTAAAGTTCTTAGAAATCCAAGCTCCATCCTGCTCACTTCTCTTACTTAGACTGTGACCCTTATCCTCAGATTCCAAGGGGAATATCTATCTCTCTTTCAGGGGGCAAGACGTAGAGAGTTTCAAATACGAGTGGTAAGGAATACCTAACAACTGCCTGTTAAAGAAGGCTTCTGGAAGCTAATACATTGCTTACATCTCATTAACCAGAATGCAGACACTGTTGTGGTTGAATTGTGTCCCTCTAAATTCATATGTTGAGGTCTTAACCCCAGTACTTCAGAATATTACTTTGTTTTAAAATAGGACATTGCAGATATAATTTGTAAAGATGAGTTCACACTAGAATGCGTAGGCCCCAAACCCAGTATGACTGGTGTCCTTAGAGAAACAATGCCATGTGAAAAGACAGAACTGTGTGACAATAAATTTTCATTGCTTAAATCACTCAGTTTGTGGTACTTTGTTAGTGATGTTCTAGCAAACCAATATAGCAACCTTTAAGATGGTTTGGGGAAAAAATTCCTGTTTGATTCTATGTCTAGCTAAAACGTTTTTTAACAAAAGGAAAATTATTATTACAAGACAACAGGCAGACTCTGCCAAAGTATGCTACACTCTGAAAGGTGGTCTTGTTGCTCAGTATTTTTTTGAATCTTTCATTATCATCTGTGAAGTATATTTTGATCCACCTAGAAAAGAAATGCTAGCAATTTAATTATCATAGGTCACCTGAAGTACGTTGCATCTATTTCACAGATGTTAAATGTAAAAACAAAAAGAAATGGGCATCTTAGAATCAATGAAATATGGTAACTGATCTATAAACAATTTAGTTACAACAATGAGCACAGAAGACAAATTGTTTACATGGACTATGACTCAATACTTTATACTCTAGCTTTTGTAAAACTTAGACTGTCTTGTCTTACTACAGGACTATAAAAATGCATATAAGACAATCAGATACAGAGGATATAAATATGTCAATATGGATGTTTAAATAGACAGAAATATATAAAAATAAACTATTTTTTTCTCCTTATTATTAGATTGTTAATGTGTTAGGGGAAGAAACAGCAAAATTCTCTGTAGGCTTTTTCTAAAGTCCAATATTGGTCCAGATTTTAGATTCTCAGAATAAATGTTTTTCACAGATAAAAAAAAAAAAAACCTTTTCTTTGAAATGGTTTATTGGTTCCCATGTTCAAAATGGTTCCCATAGATTAGTGGAATGTAGTATCAATGGCATTATTTATTCCTTTTAAAATAAAGTAATGTTTGGTTTCAGCTATGCTTATTCTAGAAAAGAAGGATAATTTTTGTTGTGGTGGTTCCATGAAGGAAATTTAGTGCCCCTTTCCCTATCAGATAAAAAATAATAATATTGCTCTAATTGGGAATAAAAAAAAGGATCTAATAAATGAGATTATAAAAACTGTGAAGTCATCAAATGCAGTAGTAATTAATTTCCTTGTTAAAAACATTTTTGCTTTTATTTTCCATTTCTTTATGAAACTCAGTCCCATTTACTTGAATTATTCGTCTCATTATATATTGGCTTCTTTAGAAACAACTGGGATTCTTTCTCTCCAGTCCCAAAGGAAAGATTTAATTGTGTGTTGCCATGACAAGTTGAATTATTAAGACACATATTACCATGTAATTCTACAACTTTCTAATTTTAGAGGGTCTTATCAAGAAAGCCACTTTCTTTAGATGTAGCTGAGATCTGAAAAAAAAGGAAAAGCATCCATTTCACAATTAACTTACTCAACCAGGGCCAGAGAAAGGAAGCCAGGATGGCTTTATGAAAGCTTTGATGATTTTGCATGTCTGAGTCCATAATTGTAGTTTAATTCAGAAACTGACCTGTAAAACAGAATCAGTTATTACTATTAATATTAATAACTATCATAGAATTTAGAGTGTCCTCATAGTATTACAGGGCATAATACAAACAATTTGAGATTCAATTGCATCAATAAACAGCAAAAACAGTGGTAAAGATATTAGCTAATGCAAACAAGAAAATATGAAGAGTCTGGAGAGTGCTTTTGTGCTTCTCATAAAGATTGTCAGATGTTGTGGCTTGAAGCAAAGCAGCCTCTGAGCAGACCTGGCAAGTGGGGAAGTAGAATTTAGTGGTGACAGTAATTTCAGCAAGGTTGAGGGGAACAGTCAAAACATATATGGCAAAATGGAGGTGATAAATAAGCCATTCTAATAATTTAAATTAATTTTACTATTGTAAGGCAAAAATAAAGATGGCACGAAAACAAGGACAACTGGAAATATAGAACACTTTAAAACTCTAGATAAGAAATCCATCATATGACAAAAAATTTTAAATCATAAAATTATTATCAGAGTTTTTAACCTTAAGACTTTTTTTCTTTTTTATTTCAGCATATTATGGGGTACAATGTTAAGGTTATGTATATTGCCCTAGTCCCCCTCCCCCCTAGAGTCAGAGCTTCAAGCATGACCATCCCCCAAACGTTGCACATCTCACTCATTATGTTTGTATATACCCATCCCCTCCTCCCCCCTCCCACCTGCCCAACACCCGATAAATGTTATTCCTATATGTCCACTTAGGTGCTGATCAGTTAATACCAATTTGCTGGTGAGTACATGTGGTGCTTGTTTTTCCATTCTTGGGATACTTCACTTAATAGAATGGGTTCCAGCTCTATCCAGGAAAATACAAGAGGTGCTATATCACCATTGTTTCTTAAAGCTGAATAGCACTCCATGGTATACATATACCACATTTTGTTAATCCACTCATGTATTGATGGGCACCTGGGTTGTTTCCACAACTTTGCAATTGTGAACTGTGCTGCTATAAACACTCGAGTGCAGGTGGGGTTTTTTTGTACAGTGTCAATTGTTCTTTTGGGTAGATGCCCAGTAATGGGATTG
>VBSM01001124.1:26087556-26145005 GCA_008086735.1 Cheirogaleus medius
TCCACATTCACGCCAACATTTATTGTTTTGGGACTTTTTGATAAAGGCCATTCTTCCCAGAGATAAGTGATATCTCATTGCAGTTTTGATTTGCATTTCCCTGATGATTAGAGATGTTGAGCATTTTTTCATATGTTTGTTGGCTGTTAGTCTGTCTTCTTTTGAAATGTTTCTGTTCATGTCCTTCACCCACTTTTTGATAGGGTTGTTTGATTTTTCTTGCTGATTTTCGTGAGTTCTAAATAAATTCTAGTTATCAGCCCCTTATCAGATGTGTAGCATGTAAACATTTTCTCCCATTCTGTAAGTTGTCTGTTTGCTCTCATGACTGTTTCTTTGGCTGTGCAGAAGCTTTTTAGTTTGAACAGGTCCCATTTATTTATTTTTGTTGATGCTGTGATTGCCTTTGAGATCTTCTTCATAAATTCTTTGCTTAGGCCAACATCTAGGAGAGTATTTCCAATGTTTTCCTCTAGAATTCTAATAGTTTCATACCTTAGGTTTAAGTCTGTTACCCAGCATGAGTTGATTTTTGTGAGAGATGAAAGGTGTGGATCCTGCTTCAGCCTTCTACATGTGGCTATCCAATTTTCCCAGCACCATTTGTTGAATAGGGATTCTTTTCCCCAGTGAATGTCTTTGTCTGCTTTGTCGAAGATTAGATGGCTATATGAGGATGGTTTTATATCTGGGTTCTCAGTTCTATTCCACTGGTCAAAGTCCCTATTTTTGTGCCAATACCAAGCTGATTTAATTACTACAGCTTTGTAGTATAGTTTGAAATCTGGCATATTGATACCTCCCATTTTGTTTTTATTGCCTAGAATTGCTTTTGATATACAGGGTCTTCTCTGGTTCAATACGAAGCATAAAATTATTTTTTTCTATATCTGTGAAAAATGATGCTAGTATTTTAATAGAGATTGCATTGAATCTGTAGATCAGTTTGGGTAGTATAGACATTTTAACAATGTTGATTCTGCTGATCCTCAAGCATGGTATGGATTTCCATCTGTTTATGTCCTCTGCTATTTCCTTTCTCATTGTTTCATAGTTCTTCCTGTAGAAGTCTTTTACCTCCTTAGTTAAGTATATTCCTAGGTACTTTATTTTCTTTGTTGCTATTTTGAAAGGTATTGAGTCTTTTATTTGGTTCTCAAGTTGACTGTTATTGGCATATAGGAATGCCTCTGATTTGTGTGTATTGATTTTGTATCCTGAGACTTTAAGAAATCGAGAAAAGTATTAAAAAAAAGAATTCTCTTCAATTTCTTTACAACTGAATTTGGTTTTAAGAACACCAAGTGAGGAACAAATTAAGCATAAAATTCTGTAGGCACAATGCCTATCAGGGAACTCTTCCTGATTTCTTATATGCCCAGTCCTAGCTCCATTTCCTTAACAGATTATCGCATCATCAGCTCTGTCATCTGGCCTTTCCTGATTTCCATGAGCAAATACACTCTGTCTCTATGATACTTATTCAATTGTACATATTCTCATGATCACTATCATGCTTGACTTATCTATATCGTAGATCTGGGGTTGGCATTCTTTTTCTATGAAGGGCTAGACAGTAAATATTTTAGGCATTCTTGGTCATATGCTCTCTTTGAAAGCTATTTAACACTGCCATTTTCAGATGTAAGTAATCACAGACAATACACAAATGAATAAATATGGCTGTGTTACAATTAAACTTTGTTTATGGATGCTGAACTTTGCCTTTCATGGAATTTTCACAGACCCCATAATATTATTCTTCTCTTGATTTTGTTTTCAACCATATGAAAATGTAAAATTTCTACTTAGGTCACAAACCATACAAAAACATGGCAGAACAGATTTGGTCCACAGACCGTGGCTTGCCAATCTGTGTTCTAGATTGCTACTTTTGTGAAGTGAGGTATCCCCTAAATACATCTATACCATCTCTAGGGTACCTAATGCATTGCTTTGCACTTAGTAGATGTGCTATAAGTATTTCTCAAAGGGAATATAGTGCTGACATTATAGGGATAAGTTGCAGTGAATATAAACAAAACATGAAGCAAGTTCATCCTTTTTGTCTACGTCCTCAAAGTGTCTGTAAGCAGGTCCACCTATTATTCTCTTTCATAGTGTCTGGTTTTGTTCTATTACATAGTTACCACAATAGTTAATTATGCATTTATTTGTGAATTTTCTCATTTGTTATATCATCCATTTCTATTGCTGCTGTAATAAATTACCACAAATTTAATGGTTTATAGCAACACATACTTATCTCGTAGTTTCCATAGGTTAGCAGTCAGATGTGTTTGAATGAGTCTCTGCTTAGAGGGCCCGGAGGGTGAATCAAGGTGTCACCAGGGCTGTGTTCCTTTCTCACAGCCCTAAGGAAAATCTTCTAGGCTCATGGAAACAGTTGGCTGAATTCAGGTGCATGTAGTTATAGGACTGAGTTCCCCATTTCCTTGATGGCTGTTGGTCCAGGATTATTCTCAGCTTCTAAATGCCACCTCATTCCTTGACTCATGGCCTCATTTGCTTCCAAAGCCAGTAACCATCAATCAATTCCTTCTCCTGCCTCATTTCTTCTGTCTTTTTATCTGCCCTTCACTTTTCTGTGACTTCAGATAAGCTTCTCTGCTTTTAAGGATAGATATGATTAGATTGGCTCCCTATGGTCCAGGGTAATCTCCCATGGCAAGATGGGTAATCCTAATCACAGCTGCAAAGTCCTTTCTGCCATGTAACATAACATATTTAGGGGCTTTAGGATTTAGGGCCTGGAAATTTTGGAAAGGGTTGGGGGATATTATTTCCCATTAGACTGTAAACTCCATGAGCAAAAAGGCCCTCTCTTTCTTACAACTGCTATATACCCAGCATCTGACACATTAGCAAGATACATAATAAGTGCACAATAAATCTTTCCTGAATTAAAGAATGAGTGAATGAATAAATGAATGAATTAACAAGTGGATCCAGGGTTAAATAGGAAGATCTAATGTGGAATTAAATATTTAGGAGCCTTCAGTTTATCTGAAGGTAGACATTATGAGATAGTGGCTAAGAAAAACACAGATGTTCAGTTTGGGAAGAAATAGATGAAAACTAGTGATTTCTCTGTCACTTATTAGCTGAGTAACCTTGAGGGGTCCTTACTTAGAATCTGTGTGCCACAGTTTCTTCATATCAAAAATGAGAAATCAAAACCTCTCCCCAGGGGGTGTGCTGAAGACTAAATATGTATGTGTATGTAAATATTTTCTGCATACCACAGTGCCTAGCTCATAGTAAGCTCTCATTTTGTTATAGCCATTACAAATATCACAGGTATTTTGAAGTCTTGGTAGTTAATGGAATTAGCTTAAGCAAAAAGAGAAGAGAACATGGGAGAAGAGGGGAGATGAAGTTCAGAGCAGGACACCACTAACCTCATGGGCAATATACATAACCGTAATATTTGTACCCCCATAATATGCTGAAATAAAATAAAGAAAGAAAGAAAAAAGAAAAAAAAGGAAGCAAATTATTAAACAGAAGTAAGAACAAGTGACTAAAGAAATAAGAGAAATCAAGAAGAGCATAGTCTTGGAAACAAAAAGGGAAGAAGAGTTTGAAGGATAGACTGATTAACAGTTTCAAACACTGCAACAATATCATGTAATGTAAAAACCAAAGTGAGTTCATTACATTACTGGATAAAGATGCCAGTGGTTATTGAGTAAGGAAGGTGCAGTGAAGTGGTGAGGAAGACGCTCTATTATAGTAGGTTGAAGGAGACATGGAAGAGAAAGAAACAAGAAGGAAGAAAATGGAGTGAGCAAGTACGGTCTATTCTTTCCAGAAGCTTGACTTTGATGGAAAGAAGAGAGATGAGCAGTACCTTGGAGATGAATTTTAGTCAGAAGGGTTGACATAAAGGGGAATTTGGGTTTTATGTGTTTATTTTAATGTCCTTCACTCATTCCCTACCACAGGAATTTAAATGTCTTACCCTCTTCTCACACCCCATCCCCCTCCCTGCTCCAGGACGTGTTCAGCAAAGAAGCTTGTCTGCACTGTGCAGAACATGAGAACCATTAGGTAGGAACTTTCTTAACTCCCCGATATCCCTCTCTATTCCTCCCTCCCACATCTCAAACCCTCAAAATGTCTTATTTTCTGCCTTGTTGACATACTGGAAGTGATAAACCTTCCTATACCAGAATGATTTTACTTGTATTTTCAGTCTCTCCCCTATTTGTCTTCTTACCATGATCTTGAAAAATTAAGTACTTGTACATCAGTTCTTTTCATTATAACATGGAAGAAGCAAAACTTTACTACGTTATTGTAAACTAAATTAGATAAGCATGGACAGAATGCTTAATCTAATGCATGGCATTGGCAGGCACTCATTAATATATTTTCTCCCTTGTTTCTAATATCACATGTCTCCCGTATTGCTTGTTCTTTCTTCCTTTATGCTTTTCTCCCCAAGATCTTGTCTTCCTCTGGCATAGTGAGTTATTGGATTTTTACATCATTGACTTTCTATTCTACTGTTTAAGGGTTGCCAGTTCTTTTGAGTTTCTTGCCCAGTACTGCCCATTTTCTTTCATCTCTTAAGAGCTATAATTGCAGTTCTAGTTAGTCTTCTTCTCACATCCTTTCTACCTAACCTGTAATTCATACTCATGATGTCATCAGTTCTTCAGCATTGCTTTTGGGAACGCTGCTCTTCATGGCTTTTCTGCTTCATGCAGTCAACTTCTTTTCTCATCTCCTTACTCTATGACTTAACATCATATAAGCAGGGAATAGAATGACATTTATTAGATATAAGTCCCATGAAGACAAGGACATTATCTGTCTTGTTCACTGCTGTATTCCTCAGACCTTAAATATCACTTGTAACTTGAATATTGCTAGAATGAATTAGAACATGTACCTCCCTCCAGTGTCTTCTGCCTGAAGTCATCTGACAGCTTTATCAAACTGCATGCCAAATTTGTTTCTTTGACTAAAACTTTTTTGTATATTTCAGGCCCAATTACCTAAGTATCTACTTGATAGTTCCCCTTGAGTGTCTCATAGACTTCTCAAATTTTGCATGCTCAAAACTAAATTGAAAAACCTTACTGCCACCTCCCACCTGTTTCTTCTCAGGGTCTCCTGGCTCAATGAAAGCCATCACTACCATCCAGCTGTACTAACCAGACAGTTAGAGTCATCATTTACAAATTCATCTTCCTTACTCCCCCTTATCCAATCCTTTACCAAATCTACAGACTTTCCTCTTGCATATTACCTGTCTCTGTTCACTTCTTTCCATCACCATTAATTACTAATACTCAAGTCAAGCAATCACTAGCTTAGACTATTGCAGTAGTCTCTCTACTGGTCTCTTCCTATCCAAGCATAGGCCTTGGACAATCCATTCTCCACATGGTGGTAATAATAATATTTTCAACTGGAGATTTAATCATGTCACTCCCTTGTTGAAAATGTTGAAATGAAATACTAAACATGGCCAATGAGGCTTTATGTATTCAGCCCTTGCCTCTATCACCAGCTTAATTTTTTCCACTCTCTGTTCAGTCTGCATTCTCACCACATTCTCTACAGGTTATGCTCTTCCTACTTTGAGATCTTCAAAGAGGCAGTTCTTTCACCCATGCATTTGCAGTCAGCCACATGTCAGCTAGTGGGCTGTGCTGCAGCAGATGTTGGCTGTCAGATAGGGCACCTCCGCCTTTCTTCAAACAAATGATCTCTCAACCTCTTGCAGGCTATCCTGGATTTGTTCTATGGCAGAGAGAGGACTGAAAAATTAAAAAAAAAAAAAAAAAAAAAAAAAAAAAAAAAAAAAAAAAACTCACAAGGCAAACCAAAATTCAACAAGTGGAGAAATACGTTACTGCCATATGGGAGAACTGCAAAGTCACATTGTGAAAGGTACATGTACAGAGAAACCATTATCTGAGCCCATAAATACAATTCATATTCCAATAGGCAAATCTCAGGAAAGAGAAAAGCAGTTATTTCGTTTTTGTTTTCCCCACCTTTAGACTAAATTATAGAATACAGATGAATGCAAATGTAAATACATTAATATATATTGAGTTGAGTATTGGAAGATATTTTTGCCTCAAAACTTTTCTAAAAGTAGGAGAAAAGTTTTCCTACTAATAGGGTAGAGGCTGTAAGAATTGTAATGAATATTTGGGAAGTGAAAAGTGGTATTTGTCTTCTTTTAAGGATTATGATAGAGATAACAATTTATCTGGGCCTTGAAATAAGTACTTTAAAAATCAAAGAAGTTTCAGGAGAAGTTCAGGGAGAATAAAACAAGTTAAAGGGTTGATTTTTGCAGTAGGAGAAATTCCCCAGGCCTTGCTTGTGTAGGTATTCCCTCTGTTTCTCTTTATATTCCCAAAGTTGTATATCTCTATTTTAAATAGTAGCCCCATGTACCTCTCTTAATAGTATTTGTCAATGTTGAAATTTTACATTGCTTTTTGTAAGCTTCTGCAGAAAAGAGAGCAGACACTCTGAAATTTTTATACTTTTTTGAATATAAATGTTTTATATATGAAAGGGGTATGTTATTAAATGTGTTATATGAAAATTAAACAGTCCTATTACCCAGCTTAAGAAATACATTAATAGTATTATTGAAGCCCTCTGCACATGTCTCACTCAATGCCCCTTATTGTTGGTACATATTGTTTCCTACCATTGTGATTTTAGTATTAAAACATACACCTGTATCTGTAAGCAAATAGTATTTAGGTTTCTATGTTACTGGACTTTATATAAATGATTAATTTTCAATGTTGTATCATACCCATTATATGTATATATTATATGTGTGTATGTGTGAAGATATATATTCATAATTTTAAACATGCTCTGACAATAGATATTTGGATATTGTTTCAGGTTTTTTGCTATTACAAACAATGTGGATATTTTCATTCATTTCTTCTGGGATACATGTGCAAGAATTTCTCTCAGTATTATACCTAATAAATGAATTTTACATTTTTGACATTACTAAACAATGACAAATAGTTTCCCAAAGTATTTTTACAGAAATAAACTTTCATCAGAAGTGAATAAGAATTCACATTGTTTCAGCAATACTTAGTTTCATTAGACTTGTTAATTTTTGCCAAGTGGTTAGAAACAAAATAGCATCTCCCTATAGTTTTAATATGTGTTTCCCTGGTTATTAATGAGGTTGAGAATCTTTTCATATTTTTCTTGGCCCATATGTTTAATATTTCATATGTTTATTGGTAGAAATGCTAGTTTTTCCCAAGGTTTTATTCCTATTATTCCCCATTCTATAAATTTGATCTTTTGGTAAGATAATATCTCCTAACATCTTATTTACTTGAAAATATCTTTGTTTCACCCCCTTTTGGAAAATTTGTGTGAAATATACAATTGTTTGTTGACAAATATTACCTCTATAACTTGTAGGTATTTTTCCACAATCTTCTGATGTTAAGAAGTTCAATTTCAGCCTAATTTACTACTTTATAGATAATATTTACTTTATCTCTCATGGTTATTATAAGTCCTTGTCTTTAGTGTTCCGTGGCTTTACTACGTTGTGACTACATATGATTTTCTATATATTTCTTTTGTTTAGCTGATATGTTGGTTTTTAAGCCTGAATTTGTAATTTTCGTGAATTGTCAAAAATTATGAACATCATACATCTACCATTCTTTTCTAGTTTCCTTTTAAATTAACAATTAGACACACGTTAGGTCTTCTTGTTCTTTTTTCTTTTCCACTTAAGCCACTTAAATCTTGAACTACTTTCAAGGTTTCTGTATCATAGCATCTCTGTGCTGCATTTATTTGATTTTATCATTCATGTATGCATAATTATTATGATCATTAGTTTATAATCTTTTACTTTGTGATTTTTATTTTCTGCTATACCTTATATGTAATTCATCCATTGAAGTTTTAATTTAAATTACTATCGTTTTTAGTTCTAGAAATGTGCAGAAGAAAATTATTTTCTGTATTCCCACATTTTCCAATCACCTTGATAATGATGTTGTCAGCTGGGTTGTGGGTAGACATGGTATGAGTCACTTCCTAAAAGAATCTCAGATGAAATGGTTTGCTCTTTTTCAACTGTCTCTTATCTTTAGCCAAGAAGAGGACCTTACATCAAGAAGGCAGAGCCATGAGATTCAATCAGCTTGGATATCTTAAGTTGCTACATGGAAGGCAACTGCCAAGGGCAGTCACCTGTTCCTCAGCAGGTTTACGGGAGTACAAGGAACTTTTGTTGTTGAGGTTGCTTTTTGCTACAGCATAGCCTAGCATACCCTGACTAATGCAAATTTACAGGATGTCCTTTTTCAACCCGATTTGGCTATTTTTTTATATCCTCTTATTCTTTAGCCACTTTCTGAATATATATATTTTAGTTCTCTAAGAACTCTACTCTTTCTTCTTTTATATTTTACAAGCAATGATTTCAATATTTGATATCTTTGGGGTTTAAATTGGTTCCTTGTATTTTTCTAAATGTATTTGATATTTCTTTTAGTTGCACATTCATATTTTATTGCATTTAGTCTGTGGAAGAATATGAAGAACCTGAGTTACGGATGATTTCCTCCAGAGAAGATATGTATAGGCTTCTGCTGCAGATAGGTCATCTCGACAAACTGGGGCTACTGTCATTTAACCTTTTAGCTTCCAGTCTGCCTGACCACCTAGGTAGTATAAATTAGAACCCTAGGCTGGCGTGAGGGAAACAAGCCTATGGCATATGTTCTACTTCCCACTTCCCCTGGCCCCATCTGTAGTTGTCACCAAAACAGACAGGCTTTCATGTTACTTCATTTTTTTGCCAGTGGATTTCCCAGCCCACCCTTTCACTGAGGGGATCTTCTTGGAGAAGCAAGATTTTATTAAAATTCTCAGATCTGATTTCTCCCACTTCCATGACTTATTAATAATATTTTGATCCCCATTTAGCTATTCCCTAAAATTCCAGGTTTCAGTATTGTCATGTTTCTCCTCCCCATGCCCAAAGAAATGCCCCAAATTTAATGTTGTCTTGCAATTTTGATTTCAGTTTTTAAATCCTTCTGTGTTGTTGAGGGAATAACAGATACATGAAGATTTCCTTTACTGTCTTGAGAACTCAGCTATGCATTTTAAAATATGATCATTTAGCTTAGCTCATGTCTATATATTTGCTGAGGAAGAGCTTAAAAGAAACAAAACTATGTATGCCTTTACACACAGTTATAATCCCACCACTTAGTACTGTATGAACACAAAAATATTTATTTAATAAATGTTATATAGCCATTTATATGGAAGAAAAATTCAACAACACAAAATAAGAACAACTCAATATTTTTTTGATTTCTCAATACTTCAAACGGAGAAAAATGCAGAGAATAATATAAAACACCAAGTTCTGACTTCCCAACATTATAAATGTTCACATTCCTCTACATGTGCTTCAATTTTCTTTTAGAATAATACTATTTTGCAAAAACAAATAACTTCCAATTAGAGCTAATTGACGAGTACAGGATTCATTCATGCAATCTTTCAATTAACATACGTTGACTAAAAATATCAGACATGATGCTTCGCACTGGAGATTCAAAGATAAATTATATGATTTAAATCATTTACACTTTAGGTCAATACTGGAGCTATGACTTTCAAAATAATATTTTACTATGATTGTGTTATTGATAATTCAATCTAGTTCCATAAACATTTATTGAGCACCTAGGGAAAATCTAGTAGTGAAAATAAAGAATGGAAAGAAAATGCTATAATTATAAGGAACCTTCTTTATTACTTACTGACACTGTATATCTGAAAAAAATTGACTCATCTATGTATGTTATCCCTTGCCTTTCACCTCTATTTGGATTATTTATTAATCCTTGATAAAAAGATCAATATATTGCACATTCATTTATATATACTCAATATCAGTGAGATAAAATATAATTATGAAAGTACTATTACAAAAAGAAGTACTAGATAGAACTATTATAGATACTTAGAGATGAGCTATGCCTCTCTCATTTCCTGTACTTTACTGTATAAGTAGATATAATACTATTTCTTCCATTATGAAATGAAATATTCTTAAATTTGTTGAAGAATTTCAATAAAGCCAATGAAAAGAATTATTAATCCCCTTGGATAGTAGTGGGAAATGCACTGTAATTGGTAGGTCTCATATCAGAGTTCTTGGAATTTCTCCAATGGCATTAGCAATTGGTCATCTTAATTACATGGTCCATTAGCTGAAATCTGCATTACAAAACTACCATGCACAATTCTTGCCAACTCTGATCCATTCATTTTGAGGTCAAAGTTTCCTTGCTCATTGCAAAATGAAACTAGATATATTAAGTTAAACTATTTCAAGCTCATTAAATATACGACCTCAAGTTACTCACTGTATCACATACAGAAAATAACTGCAATTCTAGAGACCATGTCTCTAATACTTTCAGGTTTTTTATGCTGTTAGGAAGTTCTGCAAAAGATGTGGATGCATTTGAAAAATTTAAAAACTATATATTAACCTCTGAGCTTCTACTTTCTGTGACTTATAACTACTCACAATGTTGACACAAACATATCAGTCTAACTGATAATAATCATTAGTGTGTTTCTAAGTAAAAAGTCAATTCAGAGCCAAACTCATCATTGCCAGCAACCATTTAGGCCAAAAGCATCCATAGAACCTTAAGCAAAGCTACTTGTAATGTTTCTTTTAGCACAGTCCTTACACAAAAGTGGTTAGATAATCAACTAATATTGAATGAATCCATTCAATATTCATTCCTTTACTTATTTAAATATTAACATTTTTTTGAGCATTTACTATGTGCTTCATGCAGGTGCACCAAGATAAATAAAAGATACTCTTTGCTCTCAAGACACTTGTGACCCAGCCCATTCTACATAAATTTTTCAACAGAGTGAAAATTTATCAAATGTTGTTGTCTATCACAGAGCTTTCATTTCTCTATTTTCTTTCAAAGGATATAATGAAAAATTTATTCAGATTCCTTGTGAAAATCCAAAGACTTAAGCATATACATTTCTTGAATCTTATCTAATTTATCAAAATATTGCACTTAACTTAGATTATAGTATTTGATGAACTCAGGCTAGCATTGCTCTAAATCATATTCTTGCAAATAATGCATAGGATAAGTTGTTTTAGAATTTAACCAGTACTGAAGATATGTTTATTGATTTATGTTGCAGCCTCCAGCTTTCCCTTAATGAAAATGGTAACAACAGGTATCTGTTTTCCATCTTCTTGTATTTCTTTTTAGTTCTCCTGAATTGTTAAAAGATCACAGAGAAAATTTCAAATGCATATGCAACTGCTTACAGTAGGTGAGCTCCAATTCTTGTGAGTTGGAAGAGCTGCTAAATAGTCTCCTACAGTCTTTTCACTCAAGCATTTCTTATCAATGCTTATTCTAAACTTCTTCATCTAAAAATATCCCTTTTGACATGAAAAAAAATGGAAATGGTTGAGCAGAACTACTTCCTTGAACGCTTTGCATTACACATTTGGCTTCAGTGAGTAGTGGTGTCTTAATTTTCTTCATGCCTTGAGCAAAATAATAAAAATTAAATTAAATTAAAAAGCCTTTCCATTGTCCATACATTTTTCCCATTGCAGATCTAAGCATCTAAGCACACATGATGCATCTTATATTGTTCTGTGTTACTCTAATGTACATCCTTAATGAAATATCATCCAGACCAGCTTTTCTACCATTTCTTTTAAAATTAGGTCTTACTGTATTGCTCTTATGTTTTCCTGGATTGGTCTCTATCCAGCTATATCTATTGCTATATATTATCTTCTCCATTTTCTTTCTCATTAGGGTCAGTTGCAATTGTAGAGTCTGATATTCATTTTGGGAGCCTCCCAGCCTTCTTAACTCATCCTCCCTTTTAGTAGGTCAAGCAGTGGGATCAAATCTGTTGTGGTGGAAGCTTTAGAGATGATATTACTAAAGTCAAATCATCTTATACAACTCTGGCTGTCTGGAAATGGGAATAAAGTAGTTTCCTGGAAGGAACTGTGTAGATATGAAAAGCTCTATGCAGTTCAATCTACTTTCTTAACTTATTAGTCCCAGGAGAAAAAGATAAAGGGACTATTAAAGTGGTAGAGAGTGGTCCTGACCTTGCAATTGCACCCCAATTTTGGACAATGGTTACCTCCTTGTGACTAGAAAGGAGGCTGCTAAGGCTGAGGAGTTTCAGGGAAGATGATCTTCTTTGGAGGTGGCAAAGATGAGGGGAACAAAAGCATACTTTGTGCATTTCTTAAACTGTAGGTGCAGAGTTACACAATGTTATTGAAATAAATTAGAAGAAACTGGAACAACCCTCTACCACCCTGGAAGCTAAGAGACAAGTGAGAACATGGGAGAGGTGGCAATTTTAAAGATCTTGCCAAAGAACAATAGGGTTATTATATTATTGTTATTATCTAGTGCTATGACCATATCTCTAGGCTTACATTGCCTGGGAATGACTTCCCTTTGAAGAATTTATATTTTCCTTTTACAGTGTTTTGGCCACCTGTCTGATTATGACCAGTGTTCCACTCACTAGGAACTGGGAACTCTAAGGTGACAAAGCTATTCTAACAAGAATCTCATCATTCTCTCCTTAAAAAACAATTTTTCATCTTTAAATATTAAGAGTAGGTCCCATCACTCCTTCTATTTCCTCACTGTTTAAACTTGAATAAAAATTTCAGTAGCTCCCTGAGCAGTCGAAGATTTGAGAAGAAAAATCGGCATTACTTAAGTGTCTGCTATGTTCTAAGCATGTATATTTTTATTTTCACCTATATTATCATATTTAATCTTTTAATATCTCAAACTTTATATTTTGAGTACACTGATACTCATAGAGTTTAAGATCTAGAAACAGAGCGACATAGCTTTCCAGTGGACTCCCGAGCCTGTCTGCAAATACTACTACCATAATCAGGAAACCCTGATTTTCTTTCCTTTTATTCTCATCCACAGCAGACTCTTTGTTTAAAGGTAGGGAGTAACTATTCAGTGTTACTGGGCTTTCCTCCCTGACAGATTAGGTTCTATTTCTACACTTACCTCCCTACCTACCTGTCTAATACTATAGCAGCTGCAGCCCACTGGGAAGTCTCTGTTCTTCCCACCATGGCCAGGACTCAGCCCTTCTTCTCATTCCCTACCACACCAAAAAGAATCTCAACTGGATCTTTCAGACAAATGTGTGCTTTTTGGTTAAAAATTAATAAGGGAGTTCACAGAAGGGCTTTCCATAACTCAGGACATAAAACTTTACTTTGAAATGCCTGTTTTCCTTCCAACTTAGGTCCACAGTACCCAGTTCCTCTCCCTTTTAAACTCTGCCATTACAGCGTCTCACTCTCCTTCCCCAAATTCTCCACCTCCACCTCGGCCCTTCTATGTCTTTCATTTTTGTCAAATGTGGATTAATTTATCTCCCCTAATACATTACATCCCACAGTCATTATTTATATGTCTTCAAGTTGACAAAAAGGACAGCAAATAAAAGATCCTTCCATTTGTTATTTTGATCCATCCTCCTTAGAAAGTGACTATAAAATTATTATATGACATACATTTTTCTGTTACATATTTAACACTTTAAAAATGTCTTTTATAAGCAGGACACCATGTGAAGTGTTAGGAAAGTAGAAAGAAATGATATTCTCATTCTTAGAAATTGCCCCCCAATCCATAATAGCACTTACAGGTAAATACCTAATCAGGTAAACAGAATGTCAATGTATATATATATTCAGGTGATACAGATAGGATTAAAAGATGAGAGATGAAAAATCTTGAGTAAGACACCAGTCGAGTACAGAGTTCTTAAGTGAAAGTTCAGTTAAGGATGTTGCCCCACTTCTAGGTGGAAAGAATTCTTGAAGAATTATTAAGCTCAGAAATCATGAATAATGGGATGAGACCATGCTGTGTTTTGTAAGCACAATGAGGCTCACAAAGATGCATATGAGGTGTTCTTGTGTCCCGCCCAAAACAATCTCTCTTGGTTTCTTATCCATGCTTCACATCCCCATATCACATCTAGTCCCGCTGTTCCTGGCCCCATTTGTAATTGTCTTGTTCTGGAATCTTCACCATTATTATCCCCTTATCATATCATTCCCAATGTTTTTCATAAACTATCTTTACAGATTTAGACAAGCGTTTTTTCCCCTATTGGCCACTGAATTTTCATATGAAAGGAGTCTTAGTAACACAACCTCTTGATAAATGTAAAAGATACAGGTCATCCTGGGGAAAAGATTTCATCTTGCAGTACTTTAAACCATACTCTAAAAAAGCAAATTCCATTCCTTAACACAATATTTGTAGCCAGTCATCTTACCCTGTATTTTCTATTCTATTCCTAAATCCTATATTTTATGAGAAAGAATAGACAGAATATGCCCCATAGCTCTAACTCCTTCTCTTTTTTCCCCTAAGATAGCAGGTACTACATAAAAGTTTCTCTGTAGTATTCCCTGATCCCTACTCTTCCCTACAACTTATATGTGCCATTTTACTCATGCAACACATATTTAAACAAACCTCTGATTCTGTTAGCTTCTGCAGATACTGATGCAAAAGATGACCTCAAAGAGCCTAAGTGGGAAAAACCATGCAGTATGATTACTAGGTAGGATACAGTTGTGTCCTCAGCATGTTATAAAAACCCAGAGAAGAGGCACTTACTTCTCAGCTCCATTGGAGGAAGTGTGTGGAGGCAGCAGGCACAGGGAAGGCCTCCAAGAGTATATAACACTCGAACTGTCTCTATTGCAATCAATATGCAATGTCACCTGTCAAAATGTTTAAAGCAGAAGCCAAGAACTTAGCCTTATTCCCCCAAACATCTCCTGCAACAAGTTCTGTTGATGCTCCTTCTTGCTTCCTTAACATCACTTAAAACTTTCCAGTTTTCTCCATCCTTCTGCCCTTATTTACACTCCATCTTTCTGTAGAATACAGATGGTCCCTAACTTAAGATAGTTCCACTTAAAATTTTCCAGCTTTATGATAGTGCAAAAGCAATACACCTTCAGTAGAAACCATACAACCATTCTGTTTTTCACTTTCAGTACACTATTCAATAAATTACATGAGATATTCAACACTTTATTATAAAACAGTTTTTGTGTTAGATGATGTTGCCCAACCAGAGGCTAATGTAAGTGTTCTGAACAAGTTTAAGGTAGGCTAGGATAACGTGTGCTATTCAGTAGGTAAACTGTACTGTATTAAATACATTTTCAACTTACGATATTTTCAACTTATGATGGGTTTTTTGGGATATAACCCCATTGTAAGTTGAGGAGGGTCTGTATTAAAATAGCTTCTTAGATTAGACGTTCTTACTGATTGCAAAATCACTCCCCCTCCAATCATTAATTTGCCTTTTTTTTTTCACTTTGCTAAAATTCAAGACCTAAAACTCCTCAAAGATTGTCAGATTTTCTATAGATAAAGTACAAACCCCTAAACATGTCTCAGCTTGTTCCTTGAAGCCACACAGTGCAGTAGTTAACAGCATGAATCCTGAAGCCGAGGTTTGAATTTTATCATCTACTTGTTGGGGGTGTTGTGCAAGTACTTAATTTATCTTCAGCCTCAGAATTCTTATTTTTAAAATAGAAGGACTTCTTCATATGATGATAGTGTGGACTATATGACATAAATTCTCTAATGTTTTTAGAATACTACCTGGCACATAACAAGTAATAGATATATATTAGCTATAATTATTATCTCTCCAACTTCATCTTCTCTCATATTTCTCTCTCTCTTTCTCTTTCTCTCTCTGTCTCTCTCTCTGTGCTTATGTGGGACAACCCTCCTTGCTGCTCCTATATGGCATCAGAGTTTCCCATATTTGTATCTTCCACAAGCTTCTTTCTCTGCCTACATCTATCTTTCACACCTTCTCCAAAACTGCCTGACACCAACTCACTTTTCAAGTCTAATTATGGATGTCATTTTCTGTCTCCAATTCCCCAGTACCGAGATAGATATTTTTCCTATTGGTTCTCACCTTTGCATACTTTATCCCAGCACTAATCACTTGGTATTATAATTATTCCACTAGTCTCTTTCATTGGATTGTAAAATCCTTAAGGACTTATTTCTCATTGTCTTATTCCTCATTGCCCACCCAATACCTAAAACCATAATGGGCTTTTATAGCTATAATACTAGTTGGGTTTTTTTTTGAACAAAATCCTCAAACTTTATTAGAAGCATTAAAGAATACCTAAATAAATGTGAAGACATAGATATTCATGGATAGAAAATCTCAATAAAGATATGTATTTTCTCCAAGCTGATCCACAGATTTAATTCAATTCTTTCTTTTCCAGCTTTATTGAGGTATAATTAGCAAATAAAAATTTAATATATTTAAAGTGTACAACATGATGATTGGTATATGTATTCATTATGAAATGATTCCATGATCAAGTTAATTAACATATCTATCACCTTATACACTTATTCTTTCTTTTTGTGTGTATGATGAAAACATTGAAGATCAACTGTCTTAGAAAATTTCAAGTAGATGATATTAATACAATATTATTAACTATAGTCAACATGTTCTACACTAGATATCCAGAATTTATTCCTCCTGCAGAACTAATACTTTGTACCTTTTGACCAACATCACCCTATTTCTGCCATCCTTCAGACCCTGGCAACCACCACTCTACTCTCTGCCTCTCCATGAATTCAACTTTTTTAGATTCCACAAATAAGTGAGATCATATAGTATTTATCACTCTCTGTCTGGGTTATTTAACTAGGTATAATGTGCTCTAGGTTCATCTACTGTGTCACAATGACTGGATTTCTCTCTTTTTCAAGGATGAATAATATTCCATTTTATATAACATTTTTATCCATTCACCATTGATGGACACTGAGGTTGATTCCATATTTTGGCTATTGTGAAACCATGGGAAAGTCAAAAGTTCATGTTATTGTTGAATATGAGTTCTGTTCTGAAACTAATGCAGTGCAGATAGCTCAAAATATCAATGAACTGTTTGGAAAAGATGTGGTTAATGAATGCATAGTACATGTATGGTTTGAGAAATTCCATTCTGGTGATCTTAATCTTGAAAATGAGCCATGTGGGCAACCGGAAAACAAAGTGGATAATGATGATCTGAAAGCTGTAGTGGAAACAAATCCATCTCAATCTATGAGCGAATTAACAGCAAGCTTTGACATTACTATTCCAACAATATTGGACCATTTGAAACAAATCAGCAAGGTAAAAAAGTTGGAGAAATGGGTACCACATGAATTAAAGAGCATCAGAAGAGAAATCGTCTGGAAGCTTGCCTTTCTTTGCTGTCATGACATAAAAGTGAACCACTTTATACCTTATTGTTACATGTGATGAAAAATGGATTCTTTTTGACAATCACAAGCATTCAGCACAATGGTTGGGTAAAGATGAAGTGCCAAAGCACAATCCAAAACTAAATATGCATCAAAAAAGGCTGATGATATCTGTTTGGTGGTCCAGTGCTGATATTGTCTACTATAGCCTCATGAAACCTGGTCAGTGGATTACAGTCAATGTCTACTGCAACCAGTTGGACGAAATGATGAGGATGCTTGCAATGAAGCAGCCGAGACTGGTCAATAGAGACAGGCCAATCCTCTTGCAAGACAATGCTCTACCACATGTTGCACAAACAACACTGCTCAAACTACAGTAGCTGGACTTGGAAACTCTCTGTCATCCACCCTATTCACCAGACCTTGCACCAACTGCCTACCAGTGATCCAGGATTTGTATCACTTCTTGCAAGAAAAAATATTCAATTCTCAACAAGCTGTGGAAAAGGCTTTTCACAATTTCATCACCACTCGCTCTCCTGGCTTCTTTGCTGCTGGCATAAACAAGCTACTGTTAAGATGGCAAAACTGTGCCCATAGTTGAGGTGCATACTTTAGTTAATCATACTGCTTCTGGTTTGAGATACAATAAACTACACTATTGATTCGAAATCATACATTTCATATTTAATGACCTAATATTTCTTCATGATTCAGTCTTTTTTTTTTTTTTGAGACAAAATCTAACTCTCTTGCCCAGGCTAGAGTGCCATGCTTACAGCCTAGCTTACAGCAACCTCAAACTCCTGGGCTCAAGCAATCCTTTTACCTCAGCCTCCTGAGTAGCTGGGACTACAGGCATGCCCCACCATGCCCAGCTAATTTTTCTTGTATATTTTTAGTTGTCCAGCTAATTTCTTTCTATTTTTAGTGGAGACGGGGTCTTGCTCTTGCTCAGGCTGGTCTCGAACTCCTGAGCTCAAACTATTCTCCCGCCTCGGCCTCTCAGAGTGCTAGGATTACAGGCGTGAGGCACCATGCCTGGCCCATGATTCACGATTCAGTCTTGATAGGTTGTATGTTCCTAGGAATTTATTCATTTCTTTAGGTTATCCAATATGTTGGCATATAGTTGCTCAGAGTAGTCTCTTTTGATCCTTTCTATTTCTAGGGTATCAGTTACAATGTTTTCTCTTGTATTTCTGATTGTATCTTTCGAGTATCTTTTCTCCTTTTATTAGACAAGCTAAAGTTTTGTCAGTTTTCTTTATCTTTTTTAAAAAGACAACTCAGTTTCATTGATATTTTTAATTGCTTCTCTAGTCTGTATTTATTTCTGCTCTAATCTTTACTGTTTCCTTTCTTCTGCTAACTGTGGGCTTAGCTTGTTCTTATTTTATTCCCTTGAGATGTAATGTTATCTGAAAAGAAATATTTGAGATGTTTCTTTAATAATAATCTATTATATTAATAGATATCTATTAATATATAATAGATTAATCTATATTATCTATATAGATAATATATATTAACTATATATAATAGATTATATCTAATAATCTTTAATAAATGCCTATTAATGTAGGCATTTATCACTATAAATTTCCCTTTCAGAACTGCTTTTGCTGCATTTCATAAGTTTTGGTATTTAATGTGTTTGGTATTTAGTGTTTGTTTAATGTTTGATGTTTCTGTTTGTCTCAATTTTTTAATTTCTCTTTTAATTTCTTCTCTGACTCATTGATTGAGTCTGTTCTTTAATTTTTATGTATTTGTGAATTTTCTAATATTTCCCCTTTATTGATTTCTAGATTCATGCCACTGTGGTTATGAAAGATATTTGATAAGATTTCAATCTTTTTGAATTTGTTAAGACTTTTTTTGTGGCTTTACAGATATATTTTGGAGGTTGCTCTGTGTGTGCTTCAAAAAATATGTATTCTACTGATCTTCGATGAAATGTTCTATATATGTGTGTTAGGTCCATTTGGTCTTTAGTGTTGTTTAAGTTTGCTATTTCCTTATTGATTTTTCTATCTGAATGATCTATCCATTGTTGAGAATACGGTATTGAAGTTTCTTACTATAATTGTATTGCTGTCTATTTCTCCCTTCAATTCTGTTAATATTTGCTTTATACATTTAGGTGCTGTGATGTTGTTGGGTGCATATATATTCTAAATTATTATATCCTCTTGATTAATTAACCCATTTATCACTATAGAATGACTTTTCTTTGTCTCTTGTGTTAGTTTTTGACTTAAAGTCTATTTTGCCTGATATAACTATAGCCACCCCTATTCTCTTTTGGTTACTGTTTGCATAGAATATGTTTTTCAATCCTTCACATTCTACCTATCTGCGTCTTTAAAGCTAAAACAAGTTTCTTAGAGTTAGCATATTGTTGAATTTTCGTTGTTTTTATTTAATCCATTCAGTCACTCTATCTCTTTCGATTGGAGAATCTACTCCTTTTACATTTAAAGTAATTATTGATAGATTAGGACTTACTATTGCCATTTTATTCATTGTTTTGAGATTGTTTTGTAGTTCTTCTGTTCCTTTCCTTCTGTCTTGCTATTATCCTTTATGATTTGATAATTTTTGGTAGTGATATACTTTTATTCCTTTTTCTTTACCTTCTGTATATCTAGTACGCACTACAGGATTTTCTTTGTGGTTACCAGAGGGTTTACCACACCAGGGATTGCATAAAACATTTCATAGTTATAAAAGCTGATAACAATTTAACTTCAACCACATATAAAACCTTCACACATTAACTATTCCTTTTTCCACATTTTATGTTATTAATCAAACAATTTCCATCTTTTTATACTGTGTTACCATTAAGAATTACTGTAGCTATAGTTGTTTTTAATTCTTTTGTCTTAACATCAGTTTTCATGGAATAAGCAATCTAATTTTCAATTGCATATAGAAAACAAAAGAAATTTTGATTTAATCAAAAGCCATATCATTAGTATCAGCTGTAGAATAGCCAAGCCTTATAAACTGTGCCTTTTTAAATATGTGTTTCTTTATGTTAATGTATGTGTCTCATTCCCTTTTACCACTACTCCTCATCACCAGGAACTAGCATAGTTTTTTTCCCTAGAATAAATATTCAAAGATAACTGGTAAGTATAAATGAAAAATAAAAACCTTTAAATTACACAATTCTAAGATTTTTCCTGTGTGAATGGAGCATGGAAAAATAAGTTTGGGACCCAATTTATTTTTCTCCACATGAATACCACCAGGTTTTATGTTTTTAATCCGGATGGTTTATATTATTTTAAATTGAACATTAAAACAAAACAAAAAAAAAACCTAATGGACACAGCATTATTCATAGGGAAATCTGAAGGAAAGAAAATCTGAGGATTAATGTCCTTAATATTCATTTCTGACAGCCTGTGTTCAAGCTTGGGTTGTCTGGTCAACATTTGGGTCTGATTCGTAGTTTCCAAATCATGGTGCATAGTGTTCTAAGTCAATTCCCTAGGAGAGATTTGGGGATAACTTTTCCACAGGTTTTCTCAATTAAAGATGCATCTAGCTCTTTGCCCACATCACCCACATCTGCTCATAAAAAATGAATAATGGAACACACATGTGCTGACTTATGATTCATTTCAGCCTTTTGCAGGTGCAAATGCAAGTTTTAAGGTGCAAAGTGGAGCCACAAACGTTGTGGGCTAGTCCAGCTGAAATTCTGGCCTTTAATCATATCTAAATAATTCCTCAGGTGACGTGATCATAGAATTTTACTCACAAGGAAGGTATAATAAATATTGTATATTGAGCTGGTGTATATTAACAGATGAAGCTACATTATTTAGAGAAAATGAAATGCAGCTAATTTTCATCATATCTGGTATTTGATAAAGCATTATTTTTACATATTAACCCAAAATTCACCTTAGTATGTTTCAAGGCAACTTTTACCAAATAAAATAGGAAATAAAATACTTTTATTTGTATACATAACTGCTTCAGAGATTTATATTGACAGTTAACCCAAATCTATCGCAATTACCGCATCTCTTTGTAGCTGGGGTAGACTTCTAGCAGACAAACTAAGTCAACACTCGATTACAAGCAGTAATAGAGGGGCTCACTGGTGCAGATAATCCTAAACAGCAGAAAATCCCCAAACTGCTTATTTTCAGCTTGGATATGCATTCAGAAGATTCTTTTCTCCTGCAGATATCCATGTCTAATTTAATTTTCCTAAGTTAAGATTCTTTGAATAATACATCTTAGTAATGATCAAATTTCCACTTAATTTTCATTAGCCAGTACACATAAGAGTATACAAGAATGTGTCCCTCGCCAGTTAAGATGGCATAGGTAAGGTACCTGTTTGAAGATGGAGAACAGAGCCTTGTTTCCGAGGAGACAAATGGCTTCATGATCACCCTATGTTACCAGATTTCCATGAAGTTTATTAAACAGAGTATGTACTGTGTTTTCTGGTGCCCAGCTGTATTTCAATTGTTATTTTGCTTGAGTAGAGAAAATATCTGTCTCCCTACTCTAACAGTAAAAAGAAGTATAGCTGCTTGATTTCATTATGAACTAGAGAAACCCAGGTTATATAGAACAACACACCCCACAACACCACACCACAACACACACTTGTTTTCATTTCACATTGTAAGTATGAAACAGTATCATAATTATGAGAATATATTATTTTCCAAGCAACATATATGAATATATATCATTATTCAAGGAAACATCATGGAAAGGAGAGTTTTCCAGGGACCCTTATTTTAAAAAATATAGTGATAGTGGGAGAGAGTTCAAAAGTCAGTGAAAGAGAAAAAAGAGCAGATTTTCCTCTTGGCTTCATGCTTAAATATATTTATCTCCTCTCATCAAACCTAAGGCAGAGAAAAATGAAAATTAAGCTCTGCCTTTACACATTACTCCTGTTCTAACACCTCTCAACCCAACCTTCCTTTCTCCGCTTATCCAAATCCTGCCCATTTTTCAAAACGCAGCTCAAATCCTGCCTCTCTTGTAAAGCATTCCCTGACCATTTCATCTGGAAGCAATCTTTCCTTCTTCTAAACTTCCACAAGACTTATTTTCCACACTCCACATTTATCACTTATTATTTACTGACTGGTAGAGATGTAATGCTTTCAGAAATGTAGAAGTCATGATAGAGAATTTTTTATCCTTTTGTGTTGAAAAAACTTTTATTTTTAAAGTAAAATAGCCATATGAGTTTTTATTGTTCTTTCTGGATCTAAAATCTAGTTTTTTAGACTATACACTACATTATCATAGCAAAAAACAAACCCTTATATAGGCTTATTGTATGCCAAATATTATTCTGAGGGTCTTAGAAATAATAAAAGTTCTAAATACTTTACAAATATTAGGTTGTTAATATAGAGGTTTTATATATATATGTATGTATATATGTATATGTATGTATTTTTGTTGCATCATATATGTATGTATATATGTGTGACTACATATACACATATACATGTGCATATAAGTGTATGTATATTATAAACTTGCTTTGCTCATATTAATATCATTTTGGAGAATTAAAGTAAAATGGTATTTATTCAAGCATTTAATTAACAATAAATTATAATAATTATAGATTTCTTATTGAATTTATGCTACTTTTTCATTTATGTAAAGTATAATGATGAAGATTTCTAAACTATAAGGGGCCCTGGAATATTCTTAGTATTTTCCATCTTTGAAGAAGAGATGGAAATTTAAGAAGGGAAAATAAATCCATGCACTTAGGGTGCTAAAAAATTAGATTTTATGTTTCTGAACTTACAGCCCTCTTCTCTTTGTCCAGCAAACATATGCTGTGTCTTTTACTCCCTAAGGAAAAAATATGGACAAAAACAAAAGTAAAACCAAAAAATATTCAACAATTATCTAGAAGTCCTACTGTTAGTCTAGCATCAACCATCAACTAGCTACAAGTGGTTAACTTCTCTTTTCCTTGGTTTCTTCATCCAGAGATGAGGAACACATATTTGATTAATAGTATTATTTGTTTCAGATTTCAAAATCTCTATTATGATTTCACCCATACAGAAGAGTCTACCCAAGTGAATTTTAAAAACCGTATCTATCATCAATTTCTAAAATTACGTAATTTAATTTTAATGAAATACAGGCAAAACTTTCCATTTCTAGAAGCTGATAAAGATAAAAGAGATTAAAAAGAAATTACAGGGCCCACATCTATATCTAATCAGCCTTTTATACATTTAGATATTTTTTGAATTGGTGTCATTGTAAGTGTGCTGATGACAATGGAAATCATTTAAAGGAGATAAGCAGAAAAAGGTCAAAGTCCTTGCCTCTGTCCTGGGTGTTTCCTTGGAAAATTCCACCTGTTTTCTGGACTAATGGATAGCTCACCTTCTTTCCATGTGCCCTTTTAACATCTAGTGTTAAGTATTAATATATCACTTGCTCTGAAATTCAGTCAAATGCAATCACACTTCTATCACTGGTCTCCATGCTTCTGGATTGTGTCTCCAACATTTCCTAGAAAAGTGCTTTGAATTTGAAAGATATTTGTTTTAAAAAACTGCGATGAGATGAACAAAAGGCAAGAACATAGCCCCATGCCTATATCAAAAGTCACTAGGAAAAGTCGACTGCAAAGAAGGCTTCAAACTCTTTTCTTTTAAAACATTTCTTGTTAAAATAACAGCAGCCTAAGAAGAAAAAACTCATTTTTATTTTCATTTGTAATGTTGTTCTCTGTTGTGTTGCTTTACTAATCATCTGAAACTATAGATTATTTCCAGTGAAACAGAAAACTCAGAGTGAGGCTTTAAGCTAGATGAACATGCTTAGAATCTCTCTCTCTATCTGGGCATGTCTGGTTGTCTGGCAAGCTGGACTGATTTTTAAAGAGAATGCCAATGAGCCTCATGGATGTGGTGGCTGAGAGGCTAAGAGCTTATTGACTCAACTCACCTAGACTAAGATATTCAAGCTATTGAGAAACAAAGCCCATCTTTTAACCACCCAGACACTGTACCCAATAGAAAAGAAACTTTCCTTAAAAAGGAAAAGCTAGCTGAGGGACCAATTTAATCCAGGACAATGACTCGACTTCAGGTGGAAAAAAATACTTATGCTTCCCAGATTGCCCTCTAGCCCAACCTTATGGATCTCAGGGATCTTAGGAAAGAGAATATATAAATTGACAAAACCAAAATTTAATTAGAAGCTGAGAAAAAAGAACCATTCTGTGCTGCACAAATTGTAGTAGTAGATGGTTTCTTTACTGTAGTGACTACAGGAGCACAAAACAGAGGAGCAATACTCGTTCTGTAAAGGCAGAAAAAATTACCTGGGTAAGCTGACCTGGGATCACTGGGGAAACAGGAACAGACCTCACCTTGCTAAGGCTGGTGGTAAACAGGAGGCAGAGATGCTATGGATGGGAGGTGGGAGGCAGGAGGAATGAGTGTACACAAACATCATGAGATGGGCTCAAATCCCAAAGCAATTAGAAAGAAAAGATGAGATGTTGTGTTATAAACTATTTTGGTGATGCTTTGTATCAACCCAAAGAATTATGAAAACTGAAGAAACAGATATACATATAAAAATATTTATATTCCATAGATTGAAGAAGTCAAATGCAGATTATAAAAGCTATGTATCCCAATATAATTTACTCATCTTAAAAATCTGCTTTTGTTTTACACTTAGGGGATAAAAGGCCATAAGACAGCATTTCATGTTTTTTTCTTAGTCAAAAGACATCTTGTACTATTTTATTTCCTAATATTTAAGGCCATCAAATTGTTACAGACTATTATTGTTAGTTATTTTTAGATATACTCCTGCTTTCTCACTAAAGCTGGGTTTTAAAGTACTTTCTTACTAAAGTACTTTTGAAGGGAAAAAGAACACATCTTACATTTATTTGATTCCCTCTCAATGTGTAACAAAAACCTGGTGCAGAGGTTTGATATATTGAGTTTCACACATAGCAGGGCATTCATTTGAACTCAGACATTAACTATGTCTTGTCTACCAATGAGAAATACAAGACAACAGCTGAGATTGCTACCATTAATCTTAAGCAAGATTTATTATGGTGTCAAATTAGATTCTAAATTTCTATTCTGTAAGAAATTAGAGCATGAATATCACCTCAAAAGACTTTTGTTTTTATATTCTATGATGTATATTTTCTTGTATGGTAGTCTTATTGACCATCTGCCAATATTGTGTTTTCATTGTTATTCAGACACAAGTTCATTGATATGATTAGATAAAACACATATTTTTTTTTCTCCCCATCAGCATGTTTTCCTTGCTGCAACACAGGGCATTAATTGGGAAAAGGAATATTGGGAAGGTGACAAAATAATTTGAGAAAAAGGAAAAAGTGTCTTGTGTAGAGAAAAATAGGAGGTAATTATAACCATCCATACCAAAGAGAACATACCCCAAACTGTACCTACCCCCCCACTTTCTTTGTATGAAAGGTTTACAAATTCAGCTGTCCTTTGCTAATTTTATTTATTTATTATTATAATGCATAAAGTAAATGGAAATTCAAAACAGAACTATTTCCTACCCTTTGGTGCCATCATGAGGCCAGAATAGCAAAGTACTGAGAAAAGTGATGCCCAGGATTGCCCAAGGTTCATATATTTTCTTTTCATTCAAAATGTAATTATCCAGAGAAGGAGAATTTATTTCAAAAATATAATTATCTTTATCATAATTGAAACTCTATAACCCACAAATCATAGCTCATATGTTTATATCAGTAGTTCGTTGAGTAGAATAAAATTTTAGGCAACTGTGAAATTACAGCTTTGTGAATTTGAAATAAATAAAATATTTATGTTTTGATGTCACATAGCTGTATACCTAAAGCTTTTAGACCCAAAGCTTTCTTAGTATTTTAAATAAATAATAGCTATGTTTTAGCTTTATGTATTTATGTATTCACCCTATGGTGTCATAAGATAGCATATAAGATAGTGTGCTATATTATCTCAAAGGCCTCAAAACACAATGTCATGATATCACAATAAGAGAATATGCTATTTGGAGACTGGAACAAATGACAGTAGCAAAAATATGGCAAAGCAATGCATTAGAAATAGTAGCTAATGAACGTCTAAGGACTTCATACCCAAGTAAAATCAAAGTACTAGAATAAATCGGATGATTCAGTATTTGAAATCATTACCACACACTACATCTAAAAATTATGAAAAATGTCTTATTATAAGTCTCACCAAACATATCTTGTGTTATATCTGTATTATTATACTTAGACTCAGTATATTCATTCTTAGCCTTGTAATTTTACAAGTATATCAATAGAGTTACAAAATGTTTATTACTTATTTACTTTCTCAGTCCATTAAACTTTTTTGTCTGAATTATTAAAGTTTTCTAATGTGATAAAAATGTGATTCCTGCATGATGCCAGGTAATCCCTAAATCTGATTTCTTTTCATTGATTCTCAAAATTCTGTTCACTTTTCTCTTAGTTTGTCCTCATAACATTTAGAAACCGAAGAGCCCCACAAATTTCATCTGCAAAATATGGACTCTCTCTAAGAGATGACTCTCTTTCACTATGCATGTCTTGCTTGCCTCAGCTTTTCTTATTTACTGGAAAAGCCACAGAGAGGGGAAAATATAAAACTGCTGAACTAGTTTCTATCTGCCTTTGTTCTTAGTGTTCTCATCTTATTCATATACCTAGCACTGCTATGAAGTACAGTCTTATTTTCAGAATTATCATATATATAAACTCCATCACCAACTTTAGTTATAGTGAAGGCAGCCTGAATTGCTTTCTTCTCCTTCTTTCATCTCAGAAACAGATCTTATATTAACACATGGAAATAGCCATAATTAGTTCTCGCTTAACGTCAGTGGTGACCTCCTTTTGTGACTTGGTGTCCGGCATTCTTTCAGTAGAATCATAGTGCTATTCCTGGCTTGGCTTTGGGCATATGTTGCCCTCATTTGGCCCCTGTAACACTGCTCAAGATAGATCATTATCTTTAATATTTTTCCCAGGGATAACAAAAGTTAAGTCTCCCTCAATTTTAATAGTATCAAATGCCCCTTTCACCAATGGGAGTCACCAAAAAAAGAGATGGTTTCTGCCCAGATAAAATGTTCATAGACACTCAGTCTGAAATTAAAATTTATCACGGAAGCTTGGGAGCCATCGTCATTGGAGATGAAAGGGAGCTGGTCACCTATAACCTCCCTCCGGCAGGGCAAGACTATTCCTATCAGACACTATGCAATATTTAAATACCTAAATATCATCTTATGATAATCTTATTCATCTCACATGGTACGATGGTTTCTTTCCAATCTAAAGACATATATATATATATATATTTTTATTTCATTGTGTTAGTCAAATTACTTCAGAGAAATAGAACCAATACTGTATGTGTATGTGTGTGTGTGTGTGTGTATAAATATATGCATCATTACCATTGGAAATACTTGCTGAGAAATGTGTTGTTAGGCAATTTTGTCATAGATGTAATTACACAAACTTAGATGGTATAGCCTGCTATATGCCTAGGCTGTATGGTCTAGCCTATTGTTCCTAGGCTACAAACCTCTACAGCATGTTACTGTGCTGAATACTGTAGGCAATTGCAACACAATGGTAAGTATTTTTGTATCTAAACATATCTAAATATAAAAAGGTACAGTAAATATACTGCATAATTTTTTTTAAAAAAAAATGGTACACATTGCAAAATGTTCCTTATTATGAATGGAGCTTGCAGGACTGGAAGTTGCTCTGGGTGAGTCAGTATGTGAGTGGTGAGTGAATGTGTGAAGACCTAGGACATTACTGAACACTACTGTAGACTTTATAAACACTGTACACGAAGGCTACCGTAAAGAAATTAACTTTAGCTTACTGTAACTTTTCTACTTTATAAACTTTTTAAAATTTTTTTTAACTTTTTGACACTTTTGTAATAACATTTAGTTTAAAACACAAACACATACAGTTGTACAAAAATATTTTCTTTTTTCACATCCTTTTTTTATCTATTTAAAAATTTTTATTTTGTGTCACTTTTTAAAGTTTTTGTTAAAAATGAAAATACTTACACACACTTCAGCCTAGGCCTACCCACAGTCAGGATCATCAATATCACTGTCTTCCACCTCCACATCTTGTCCCACTGGAAGGTCTTCAGGGATAATAACATGCACGAAGCTGTCATCTCCTGTGATAATGATGCCTTCTTCTAGAATTCCTCCTAAAGAACCTGCCTGAGGCGATTTTATAGTTAACCTTTTTTCATATAAGTAGAAGGAGTACACTTGAAAATAATGATAAATAGTATGGGAAGAATATAAACCAATAACATTGTTGTTTATTATTATTATCAAGTATTATATACTGCAAATAATTGCATGTGTTATATTTTTATATGACTGACAGCATAGTAGGTTTGCTTTCACCAGCATCACCACAAACAAATGAGCAACGCACTATGCTAACGTTACAACTATGACATCACTCGTCCTTAGGAATTTTCCAGCTTCATTACAATCTTAAGGGACAACTGTCTTACATCCAGTCCATCATTGACTGAAACTTCATTATGCAGCATATAGCTATACATACACACACACACTCATATAACTGTATACACACACACACACACACACACATATATATGGAAAGAGAGAGGGAGATTATGAGAACTTGCTCATGCAATTATACAGCCAAAAATATCCCATGATCTGCTGTCCGCAAGCTGGAGAATCAGGAAAGCCAGTAGTATAATTCAGTCCAAGTCTAAAGGACGGGGAGCCAGGGGAGCTAATGGTGTAATTCCTATTCTGAGTCTGAAGCCCTGATAACCAGGGGTGCTGAAGTCCAAGGCCAGAAAAAGATGGATGTCACAGCTCAAGAAGAGAGACCAATTTGCCCTTCTTCCACATTATTGTTCTATTTGAGCCCTTAAGGGATTAGATGATGAAGGCTATCATCTTTATTCAGTCCATCAATTCAAATACTTATCTTTTCCAGAAACACCTTCACAGACACATTCAGAAATAATATTTTACCTGATATCTGGGAATTCCTTAGCCCAGTCAAGAGACCCATAAAATTAACCATCATTCATTATGTAGTTGAGGCAGGGGATGGGGGAGGAAATATAGGAGATAAGTATGTGAGTATCTGATTCAGTTGGAATCTAAGAAAAGAGTTCCATTTATAACAGTAAGTATTCAATGTCCACAATGTGTGACACAGGTTATGGAAGGGAGCACTGAAGAAACTCAGAGGCTACCAACAGCAGGGAAGCACTACTAAGTGCTGGATGAAAAAGAGAAATGGGTGAGGCAGTGTGGATAGAGCCCAGGGCTTGGTGGCACTTGGTGAAAGGTGGAACCACATCACTCCTGCTCAAGAGGAGCTGGAGCCATGTGGACCATAGACATAAATAGTACAATGGAGACTTCATCTCCCTTTCTTTTCCCTTCCTGCTGCCTTCCAATCACTGGCCAATGACTTTTACTGTGCAAACCTGTCAGAACCCCTCAATAAGGAAACCTGAGATATGCAGTCTACAAGGATCAGCCTCCCAGACACACGAAGCAGAGGAGTGGAAGAACAAGTGCATTTGGAAGTGAACTGTCACGTGACTGGCACAGAACCTTAGGCCAGTAGGGAAGAAGTGTATATATTAGGAGAGGAAGAACAAAATCCGAAAGGCTATAAATGCCTGGTATACACTTTCTCCAGTTTACTGTTTTGTGTTAGGTATTATTGTTTTAAAACAATCGATGATTGGTTCTTCCAAATCAAAAAACCTTTCTCTAACACACACACAAAATGATACATAAATATTTTTTATTTCTTTGACAGGTTGCAATTAAGAATCATGTATAATTTATTAACATTAATTTCTCTTTATAAAAGATATTACTTCTCTCTGCTTAAAATGGAGTTACTGTGAAAATAATTTTCACCTAAATTAGTTTTTCATTTTATTTCCTGCTGCTAGTAATGAAAACACATCTCCCAGCAGTGATGAAAGCATAATTTCCAATGGTTCACAGCAAAAAGAGTTTTCATTTTTGATAAACTGGATACAGTCAAAAGCATAATTACAACTTTGAAGCTATTTTATCTCAATTAAATGCATCTTTAAATTACAATATTGGAGAAATTCTTGTCTCACTAATAATGATACTATAATTTTTAAAACTTTAATTACTGCATTCAACAAACTTTTAGACTAAGAAAACAGATCTATGTACTATTTGTGCAATCCATTAATTAACTTTATAAAATATTGTTTTATTTATACCATCAAATAATTACTGATTTTGAGTATTATCTTTTGACATATTAATAATTCAAGTAATGCATAGTAAAAGACATACATACATACATACTAAATATAGCCAATTCTAATTTTCCATTACACTTTTTTTTCCAGGACTTTTTGTGTAATACCTATGAAGTTTAAACTGAATCTAAGGTTCTATGATTTTGGTGGCAATCTGTCAGAAAATGTTAATTGAAATAAAAAAGCAGTAAGCTGACTCATAAATTCGTTAAATAGAAATCATGCCATACTTCCTCTTTCTCTACTTAAATTGCCTCTAACCAACCTAAGGATAATTAAGGAAGTGCTTTATGTGTTATTTTGATGTTAGCAAGGGTAATAAAAATTTTAGTTATAACAGGCAAATTATATTCTCTGACCTCAATACATGGGACCTGTCTTCCTCCTTTAGGTTGCTTTTCCTTGTTCTAAGCAGTATCTGTGCTTTTTCACAGAGCTTCTTTATTGTTACCTAATTTTCCAACCTCTTGTTTTTTGATTGTTACAACCTTGGTAATAATGTAAGATTGAATAATCTATTGGCTCCTCATAGAATTAGAATATAAAGTTTAATCTTATTAAAAGGACACACAAAGCTCTTCATAACTTGGCTCTATCAGCCTCGTCTCCTATTGCTCCCCCTTTCACATTTTTGCTGCAACATTATCAAATTACACACAGCCCTCAAAACATACCATATTAATTATTTTGAACATGTTGTTCCTTCTACTCAGAATGACCTTATCTGTATTAGGTCTTTTGGATGATTTCTCATTCTTCAACAACCATGCAAATTACCATTTCCTCTGGGTAGTCCTCTGTAGACAGTTAATTTTTTCCTCCTTACATCACCAGACAGTATGAAGATTATTCACTTGCATGTAAAACTTTCTAGTGAGCATCTTGAAGGCATGGATCATGTGCTTATCATCGTGCTTGCAAATTATAGGTGCTCAAGAAATATTCTGATAAATTAAGTAAGAAATTATATTGTAAGCTCCTAAAACAGTGCATTTGAATTGAAAAAAAGACAATATATTAAAAGTATTTTACGATGGTTTTTGATAAATCTGGTTTTGAAAATTTACAAAAATAAGAAAATTATCTCTTCAATAAATTCCAGTTTCTAGAAAAGAAATGGAATTATAAATCTTTAGCATTTTTACATTAAATACTTAGGCCAAACATAAGGTGACACCTTTGATCCTATGGATTTTTATGCTATTTTCCTAGGTGAAACTTGAAGTATGTGCCAATTTTAAAAGATCAATAAATAGTTGAGGAAACCCTAACTAATCTTCCTCTGAAATCCCAGAATAATTGAGCAGTAAGAAACTGTGAGACAAATGACTCCACCAAATCAAGAAATCTTCATTACTATGATAGATCTTCATCAGCCTTCACTGAACATTTTCTACAGCAGTGAACTCACGCCTTTGTTGGCCAGCCCTAATTATTAAAAACATGTCTTCTATACATAACCAAATTCTACCCCCATGATGTCCCACAGCTGCTTTGCCCCAAAGTGACTACACAGAGGTCAATAATTTTTATGGGACTCTTAACATGTTTGAGGTTAGCTGCATGCATTCTTGTCTCCAGAAGAAGATACTTATCCCCATAATTGGCTTCCAGACTCATTTGGGGGCTGACCTTCTTCTAGACAATTGCTGTTTGCATATTACTGTTATTTGTAAATAATTAGATCATAACTTTTGAACATTTAATAATCAGAAATCTAGCATTTAATAATCATTTACTAATAATCGTTTAATAATCAGAACTCTAGCAGCATTCTCCTAACATTCAAAATACCACTGAAATAAGCCATAGAGTACATAGGGAGTAAATGATCATCATCAAAAAATATATAATGATAGAGCACCATCAACACAGTAGAAAACTGGAGGAAAGTCTAATAGATAAAATGCCCAGGGGACACAAAATGAATGCTCGTTTTTTATTCATTTTTTTTTGTAAATTTTTGAGAAATTACAACACACATCTTGACTACGTAAATCTTGAAAAGTCACTCTCTGGACTATACTCCTGTCCAATGACAACACTGTACACCTAACTCAAGTTAGGCCAACAAGACTAATGCTTCCAAGAATTTGAATTGTAAGTGAATATACAGTTTGGGTGAAAGGTGACTGATGCTGTGTCTTTTTTTTTTTTTTTGATGCTGTGTCTTATAATGGCAGTGCTTTAAAAAGACAACCATGGTAACAACTTAAGCTTCCTTCAACTGAAGAATGAATAAATAAAATTTGAGATATCCATAAATTGGAATATTATTCAGCTATAAAAAGGACTGAAATAGTGATATTAAATACATGCTATGACATGGGTGAAACCTGAAAACATTATGCTATGTGAAATTAGCCAAACACAAAGGCCGCATATTGTATGATTCCATTTCTACTATGAAATATCCAGAATAGACAAATCCACAGAGACAGAAAGCAGATTAGTGGTTTCCAGGAGATGTCAGGGAGAGGAGTTAGGGGGAGTGAATGCCTAATGGGTAGGGATTTCCTTCAGGGATGATGTTCTGGAACTAAATAGTGGTGATGGTTGCACAGCATTGTAAATGTATTAGATGTCACTAAATTGTACACACTAAAATGACAAATTTTATGTTATATATATTTTATCACAAAAAAAAATCATCAGAAAAAAAGGACAACCATTAATTCCTGGTTCTGAGATCCAAAACTTCCATAGTTTCTTTCCTTCCCAAGGTTGGCTTATTTGGCTTTTCCTTCTATTTTATGAGTTACTCAGTAGTTTCCTAATAAATTCCTTTCTGTCTATGTTTGCTATTATTGATTTTTATTACTTTCAAACAAAAACAAACCCTAATTCTCATACCTGTTGTTAAAAGTGTATAGTGACACAACTTTGGAAGATCAATTTGGCAATTATAGTAAAATAGTATATAAATAAAGCTATAGCTCAATATCTATTAGCAGGAGTAGGAACAAATAAATTATGCTACATTTACTCAAAAGGATTTTATACAGAAGTTAAAATAAGGGAATTAAAGCTACTAATTTAAAAAACTGCATGGAAGAAATAAAGTGCCATAGATAGTTAGAAATACATATAGAGCTTTTACATAAAGTTTTAAAACACAAAAAATACATTATTTTTAATTGATAGATATTTGTACACATTTCTGGGGGACATATGATATTTTGTTGCATGCATAGAATGTGTAATGATCAAGTCAGAGCATTTAGTATTTCAGAGTATTCATCCATCACCACAAGTATTTATCATTTCTACGTATTAGAAACATTTCAAGTCCTCTCTTCTAGCTATTTTGAAAAATACAATACATTGCTGTTAACTATGGTTACCCTACTTTGCTATCAAATATTAGACATTATTCCTTCTATCTAAATGTGTTTGTATCCATTAACTAACCTCATTTCACTCCCCCACCTACCCTTCCTAGCCTCATTCTACTCCCTACCTCCATGAAATCAACTTTTTTAGCTCCCACCTGAGTGAGAACATGCAATATTTATCTCTCTGTGCCTGGCTTATTTCACTTAACATAATAATCTACAGTTTCTTCCACATTGCTGCAAATGACATGATTTCATTCTTTTTATGGGTGAATAGTATTCCATCAAAAACACATTGTATTTTTGTTTCTGCATGCATATTTGGTAATTCTTTACAAAGTAAACATTAAATACCAAAAATAGAATAGTAATAATGTGTCAGATTTTAAGACTCCTCATGAGGAGTCTTAATATGGTAAGATTTGAAAAAAGTAGGTAATAGTCACTTAGATTTTCTTTGTATTATGTACAGATTGCTCTCTACTTTTTAAATATTTCATAACAAATGTAGATAAAAGAATGCATATCTTTAGAACTATCACCCATATATACAAATTTTTAAATTTTGACAAAGTAGTCACCATGAATTAAAGGGCAAAAAAATAAGTATAGGTAAAAATGGATGAGGGGGAAAAAGCTAGTTACATGGGAAAAAAATCAACTTAATCTTGTCTTCATTCCATATGCCAAAATAAACTGGCAACAAAATTAGAGTCAAATGTAAAATCCCAATGAACGTTTTAAAAAAAATGGGAGAATAGGAAAAACATATCTACTCTTGGGATAAATTATATCACAATATTAAAATCAATAAAGTCATATTTGAATACACTAATCATTGTTTTTGGTGAATATCAGAAATGCCAAAATATTTAAACAAATAAATTTTTCTTTAGATGCTACTGAGAAAACTAAGGCTATCAAGTATGATCAACCTTAAATATCCCCCTCCACTTTCTATATATAACCTTCCAAATACCTATATCCATCTCACTCTTTCCTTATTCCCCCTAGTATCCACTTTAATATTCTACCTATATCCTCAAATCTATATTCTTTTATCCATTCTAGATTTTGCTCCATCAATAATTAATTATCAATCCTTTGTTTCAAACTCATTTTCTAATAATTTCCTCCTGCTGTTCTCCCACTCTCAAAAATATGCACTCTCTACTTCCTTTGAAACAATTCTCTTTGACTATGCCCATTATAGTTTTTCATCCCATGACTCTGCTTTCCCTTTCATTAAAATTTCTTGATGGGGTTCTACAAATCCTATATCCACCTCAGTTCCCATTTGCCATTTATACTTCTGAAATTTTGTTTACAGACAATACAAGGTAGACTTAGAATTAAGTCTTCGGTGGTCAAATCCTGAGTTATTACTTACCTACTAAATAATCTTAAGCAAATTATTTTAGCTTACTCTCTATCAGTGTCTTCATCTGCAAAATTGTATGACAGCAATATTTTAATCATTACATTGCTATTATTATCAAAATAATTGCCAATATCAAGGGAAGCTCTTAATGAAGTTAATAGCTAATTTTATTCATGTTGTTGCTTCTTAAAACTCTACTCTCACATTATTTACCTAACTCTAAATTATTCATTCATTTATTCACCATTCGCCTATTTAATTTTATTAGTAAACTATGACAAGCACTTGCTAGAAGAAGCTGATAAAACACCAGTGATTAAAGAAATACTGTTTGTGCCTCGCAGAGACTTCAAGATAGTTGAGGAGACATATATTAAATAACTAATCACATAAAAAAATGTAAACTTAAAACTGTTATCCCCAAATTTGGGTCATCAGTCCAGACTTTCCTTCAGATTAACTGCCTGATGAAGCTCTCCACTCAACAGTTTAATGACAGAAGACATCCCAAAGCTGAACTTCTGACCCTCATCCCTCAGCCTGCTCTTTCTGCAATCTTCCCATCTCATACGATGGTAATTCCATTCTTCCTGGATCTCAGCCACCAAACCTTGTAGTCATCATACCCAGTTCTTCAGGAAATCCAGAATACAATCACTGCTCACCTCGGTTACTATGACCCTTGTTCAAGCCATCATTACCTCTTGCTTAGATTACTGGTACAGTCTCTTAATTGTCGCTACACTTACCCCGACCCCCACTGTCTTTCTCAACCCAGAAGGAAGAAAGATTTTCTGTAAATCAAATAATGTAACTCTATTGTTCTAAACAGACTAATGGTTCCTCATTTTATTTACGATAAAAAGAAAAGTCATATGATAGCCTATGAAGCCCCTCACGACTTGGGTCCTAATTACTTCTCTGACTTCCACACTATTATTTACCCCCGAAGTCATTTTCCTCTCCCACACTGTTGTCCTTGCTAAACCTCAAACAATCCAGCCACACTTCTGCTTTCGGAATATTGTGCCAACTCTTCCCTCTGCCTGGATCACTCCTCCCACCCAACGGCATAGCCAGCTTCCTTCCGTCATGACTTCAACCAAATACCATTTTTACAAAGAGGTCTATCCTGGCCAGCTCACTTAAATTTTAGAAATTTGTGGCATCCTATACTTCAAAATCTTTGTTTTCCTCTTCTATCATTATTTTGAAACAATACTTCTCCCCTTCTCATGTACTACATACTTTTTTTTTTTTTTTTAATTGTCTGTTACCTTACTTCTACCTTTTTAAAACGTAAGCTTCATGACAGCAGGGATTTTCACCTATATTATTCAATTCAGATGTCTAGGAAATATATATGTATTATATATTTTTTGTATTAATATTATATAACATGTATTTATTATATACATAATAAAATGTATCTATATTACATCTAATAAAAGACAAAAAATTAATAAACACAAATATATTTTCTAAAGGGGCATGAATTGTTTTCTATTGAGTATGTGGCCAATGAATATCCTAGATATTTATTAAGCATTTGATTATTTAGTGTTTAAAAAATTATGGTTGATCTTTAACTTCTTGTGAAGATGAAGTAACAGAAACCAAATCTATCCTCCTACCTGAAACATCTAACAAACCAGACAAAACATCTGATTTCAACCCATTCAATATTAGGCAATAAAGAACAGTAATCCCTGAGAGATGGACAAAAATAAAAGTGAATCCTACAATTGTTAAAACTACTGCCTAAGAGAGTTTCCAGGCTGCAGTTTCAGAGAAAGGGAAAGCAGGCAGAGAGGACAGGCTTCTCGATCTGAGAAGGCAGAGCTGTGCATCTGGAGATCTGGAGGAGGCAGATTTGAGAGGGCAGAATACTTGATTAGAGACTGCTACACAGAAATGTCTGCTAAGGAATTGTCTCCCTTATAAGTGGGAGCTAAGTAATGTGTACATATGCACACAGAGACTGGAATAATAGACACTGAGACTCCGAAAAGTGGTAGCGGGGAGGGAGTGAGGGATGAGAAATTAATGGGTGCAATGTACACTGTTCAGGTGATGCTTACACAAATAGCACAGACGTTTCACCACTACACAAAATATCCATGTAACAAATCTGCACTTATACTTCTACAATGGAAGAATTCAACCCCCTTTTCTATAGTAATAGAATAAATAGAAAAAAAATCATTCTCAAATAGAGAACTTGACCAACTCTATCAAAAATCTCTACCTAATAGACATTTATAGACCACTCTCACCAATGATAGAAGAATACACATTCTTTTCAAGTGGAAATTGAAAATTTAGTAAGATAGACCTTATCCTAGGTCATAAACCCATTCTCAGTAAGATAAAAAAGACTGAAATCATACGAAGTGTGTTCTATGACCACAAGGGAATAAAATTAGAAATCAATAATAAAAAGATACCTTGAAAGATATTTGGAAATTACATAATATATTTTTAAATAACAAATGGGCCGATGAAGAAATCAAAAGTGAAATTAGAAAACAGTTTCTCTGAAAGAAAATGAGAAAACAACATGTCAAAATTTGTAGAATTCAGCTAATGCTATAGTTACAGTACTAGACACTCAGAAAAGATAAGAGTCTCAAAGCAATAACCACAACTTCTACCTTAGAACACCAGAAGATAGAGAGCAAATTAAACCCAAAGCAATGTAAATTAAAAGGATCAGTGTGAAATGAATGAAATGGAAAACAGAAAAACAATAGAGAAAATCACTGAAACCAGAAACTAGCTCTGTCAGATCAATAAAATTGATGAACCTCTAAGCAGGATCTAGGAAAAACCTAGAACTAACATACTTAACTGTAAAACACTGAATGATTTCCTAACACTCAGGAACAAGACAAGTGCATCTTTTAAATGAGGAGTTAGAGGAAAATAATCATGATAATCACTCATAATACCACTTACCTTATCTGTTTTCAGCTCACTTATCTATCCAAATTTCCTACATAAAAATGATAGATAGATAAAAGAACATAGTTAGATAGAGAAATTAATCAACTTATTCTTGGTATTTCATAAATGGCCAAAAATAATACTCTGCTTTTAACAATTTTATGATTTAAAAAATGCTAGGAAAAAATCCTGTTATCTTACCTAAAATCTCACACAAAAACAGAGAAAATCATTACTAGTTCCTTGTTTCTTTCCTTCTCTATCTAAAACAAATGGTTTAGTGAAAACACACTGTCCTGAAAGTACTAAGTCTACTCGAGGTTTCACCCTTAACTACTTGTGATAACTATGTACATAGCTTCATTTTTTTGGTTTCAGTTTTCTAACCTAAAATATGAAGAAGTTAGAGTTAAATAAAAACTCTAAAACTAGAGCCTGAGGCCCCTTAGTAATCATGAATATATTCTCAAAGACCTGTAATTTCTACCTCAGAGTTTTAATCTTTTAAGCATTAATATTAATATTTCTCCTTTATCTGTAGGATGCTTCATAACACACAATTTAAGGACTCAAAGTTATATTTATATTTATGCTAAGCAGTATGTCATTAACTGAAACAATCCTGCAAAATAACTCGTGGAATAATATAATATAAACTATGCCTTCTCACCAACTGAAGATCCAAAGCTATCAACACAAGCTATAGAAATAAGATTTCATGGTAGTGCAGTCGATAAAACTGTGTGAGAGTTGTCTTCCTATATATAATCATGTCAAAGGCAAAAAAAAATAACATGTACAGCAAGAGTCAGGACCCTTTTTAGCATTTTTAGGTTTAAGGCAAAATTTAGTTTTAGTAAAAGAACCACATCTATCATATTAATGTTATCTGTCATCTACCACATTAGTATTATTAATGTAAAGTCTTCAATATAATTTTTATTTATTTTATTATTTTATTTTGGTTGCATAATTTTATAGGAGCTTTTAAGTATAGTCATTTTATATTAAATCATATTTAGGAAACAAGATAACAAAAATTAAGTCAACACTAAAGAAACTATAAGAATTTTGTTTGCTGATTTTAAAGTTTGTAAATCACCTAATGTGAGACACATTGAGTTAAATATTCTCTAAGATTCTTTTCCGCTCTAAAGTACTACAGCATTCTCCTCTCTCTGTGCATATATTCCATATATAACCACTAGAGGTCAGCAAGATTCGTGGACTTCATGTGATTTTTCTTTATCATCCCCTTGTTCTCTATGAAAATTTTGTATTAAAAGAAGTCTACTGTATCTAAGCTACATATTTAAACTTCAAGCCTTTTATTCCAATGCTCTGAGAAATTGTCTATGAGTCTCTTTAACCTTAGGTTTATCTAATTTTTTCTTACAATAATATATTAGTAATTCTATACTTTGTCTTTGTTATAACAACAAACACACACACACATACACATAAGCTCCACTACTCATTTTTAATATTAAGCTAAAGATTTAGTAGATAAGATGTAAATGATTATATAAATCAAAATTTATTCATATTTAAGAGGAGATTGACATTAATGAACTTGTTTTAGAAAAGCAAATCTAGTAAGAGTGGAAAGAAGAAACAGAAAAATGGGAAACTAAAAAACAATAACATTTAATAATTACTGAATATATGCTACATCCTGGGACCTCTTCTAATCACTTTCATCTTTCATAAATTATATCATTTAATGCTCATAGGACTTAGTGAGGAAGAAGATATATTGGTCACCTCATTTTACTGATGAGGAAACTTAGATAAGACTCAATTATGCAACTAACAAAGGGGCAGCTAAACCTCAAAGCCAAAGTGTCTTACTCTTCTCCTGTTTTTACCAGAACATAGAGGCTTTTGACATCGTACAAAGTGAGATGAAGAGATCTAAACACTAAGACAGTGGCAGTGGGGTATAGAAAAGAGTAATATGAATTAGGAAGATACTTAAGAAGGTAAATTGAAAGGACATTTTCACTGATTAGAAATGGGACCTGACATAAAAGCGTGTATTAACTCTGAAAATTTCATTTTAGAAAGTCAAATGGATATGTTTGTCATTCGTCAAAATAAAGAATCCAACAAGAAGAGGTTTGGAAAGGTGGGAGCTAAAGAGCTTTGATTTGGACCTGTGACATGTTAACTTCCTACAAAAGGATACTGATTTAATAATGATTTACAGAGTGTCCACTACTTACTAGACAGTACTCTAGGCACCTGAAATATATGACTAATAATAAAATTGTTATTAACAATTTAATAAAAATAAAACTCCATGTCCTTTTGGGGCTTGCATTTTCATGGAGAGGGACTAACAATACAAAAAATAAAAATAATAAATAAGTAAATATTTTTGTTGACAGAAGATGACAAAATTCCTTAAAAAGTAAGAAAAAATACAGCAGGACAAAGAGTGAGTTGGGAATTGTAGGTGATAGCAGAATGTAGTATTAAATAACATTATCAATTTTAGAAAGTAGATGACACATACCAGCCAATGTTCTATGCCAGCATTGTTCTACAAAAATATAATGTCAAGAGAGGGCAGAGCAAGGTGGATGAATAGAAGAAATCATTCCTCCTCATGAACACCAAATTCAACTACTCTCCACACAAGCATGCACCTTCAGAAGAACCAAAAGTCAGGTGAGCAATAATACTTCCCACTTTTAACATTCTATCAAGGAAAGAGGCATTAAGGAGGGCAGAAAAGATAATCTTGCATTGCCCACGCCACCCCTCTGCCATCCCCTGGCAGTGCCATGCCAGGGAGTCTAGTGGATAGAGAATCTGTGTGCCCAAGGGCAGGAGAGTGAAATGATCGTGGATCTTTGCATTGAAACTCAGGGCTGCTCTGGCACAGGGGAACACAGCACAGGGGAGAATTCTGCCAGTGCCCACAGAAGAGACATTTAGAACAGCCCAGCCAGAGGGAAATCATCCACCCTGAAACCCGAGTTCCTGCTAGCCTCACTACCAGCTGCCAAAAAGCAGCCTGGGGCCTGGCCTAAATTCCTAAGGCAGTCAGGCCACAAAGCCTGCAGTCTTTGGACAATCCGTTGGCTGTGCTGGCTCAGAGTCACTGGACTTGGGATGCATATGACCCAGTGAGACACCAGCAGCAGCAGCTTAGCCAGTGCCTGGGTGACTCCTCCCCCAGCTACAGACAGTAAATCTCAGGGACAGTCTTCCACTTGGGGAAAGGAAAGAGAAAAATTCAGAGAACTTTGTTTTACAACTTGGGTACCAGCTCAGCCACAGTAAAATAAAGTACCAAGCAGACTCTCCAAACCCCTGAGTCCAGGCCTTAGTTCCTGGGTGGTATTTATGGAACTAGCCTGGGCTAGAAGGAAACATGTTGCCCTGAAGGGAAGGACTCTGTCCTAGCAGGATTTACCAACTGCTGACTACATCAGAGGTAGCCAGGCAGCAGTCATCACAGGCTTTGGCTAAGACTGGGCCGGCTTTGGGTGTGACTTGGCACTGGTGGCCATGCAGAAATGCCCAAGTTTCTTTCCCCGACTCCAGGAGTCCAGCACAGAGAGTGAAGAAAGAGAGTGAGAGACTTTGCCTGGTAATCCAGGGAATTCTCCCATCTCTTACCCAAATCAACCAAGGTGGTATCACCAGGAGTCTGCAAGAGTCACATCATTACTGAGCTTGGGGTGCCATCAGTGCTGATATGACTACAATGACCAAAGACTTAGATCACAATGCACAATTCCTTTTGAATATCTGAAAAGACTTCTCAAAAAAGACAGGTTCAAACAAGCCCAGACTGCAAATATTAAAATCAATACCTAACTTTTTTTGTTTGTTTGTTTGTTTGAGACAGAGTCTCACTCTCACACCCCAGGTAGAGTGCAGTGGCATCACCGTAGCTCACTGCAACCTCAAACTCCTGGGCTAAGTGATCCTGCCTCAGCCTCCCGAGTAGCTGGGACTATAGGCGCATGCCATGGCGCCTGGCTAATTTTTCTATTTTTGGTAGAGACGGGGTCTCACTCTGGCTCAGACTGGTCTTGAACTCTTTGGCTTCCACCTTGGCCTTCCAGAGTGCTAGGATTACAGGCATGAGACACTGTGCCCGGCCCAATATCTAACTTTTTAGTCCTCACACATTAAAGAACACCCACAAGCAACAAGGATATCCATGAAAACATGACCTCAACAAACAAACTAAATAAAGTATGAGTGACCAATCCTGGAGCAAGGGAGATATGTGACCTTTTAGAAAAAGAATTCAAAACAGCTGTCCTGAAGAAGCTCAATGAACCTAAACACAACACAGAGAAGGAATTTAGAAGACTACCTGGGAAATTTAACAAAGAGATTGAAATAAAAAAAAAATCAAGTAGAAATTCCGAAGCTAAAGAATTCAACTGACAAACTGAGAAATGCATCAGAGTCCCTCAAAAGCAGAATTGACCAAGCAAAAGAAAGAATTTGTGAGCTTGGAGACAGGCTATTTGAAAACAGTCAGAATAGAAAAAATATGTATAATAAAAAAGAATAAAGCATGCCTATAAGGTCTAGAAAATAGCCTCAGAAGGGCAAATCTGAGAGTTTGGGGCCTTAAAGAGGAGAGGGAGAAAGAGAGATTGGGGTAGAAAGTTTATTCTAAGAGAGAATTTTCCAAACCTAAATAAAGGTTAGGTTTGGAAAGACCACAAAACAAGTCTTAAAAAATTCAAAAATTTGAAATCATACCTAGAATTTTCTCTGACTACATTGGAATAAAGCTATTATAGAAATCAATAATGAGAGGAACACTGGGAAATATACAAACACATGGAAGTTAAACAATATGCTCCTGAATGACCAGTGAGTCAATGAAGAGATTATGAAGGAAATTTAAAAATTTCTCAAAACAATTAAAAATGAAAACACACATTTCAAAACCCATGGATACAGTAAAAGCAGTAATAAGAGGAAAGTTTATAGTAATAAGTGCCTACATCAAAAAAGTAGAGAAGCTTCAAATAAACAACCTAACAATGCATCTCAAATAACTAGAAAAACAAGAGCAAAGCAAACTCAAAATTAGTAGAAAAAAAGAAATAACTTAAGATCAGAGCAGAAATAAATTAAATTGAAACAAAAAAATACAAAAGATCAATGAAATAAAAAATTGGGATTTTTTTGAAAATATAAACAAAATGGGCACACTTTTAGCCAGAGTAACTAAGAAAAAAGAGAGAAGACCCAAATAAATAAAATCAAAGATGAAAAAGGACACAATAAAACCAATAGTACGGAAGTCCTAAGGATCATTAGAGACTACTATGAGCAAGTATATGCTAATAAATTGTAAAACCTAGAGAAAACAGATAAATTCCTAGACACATACAACCTACCATGATTGAACAAGTAAGAAATCACAAACCTGAAGAAACTAATAACAACTAATGAGATAGAAGCAGTAATAAAAAGTCTACCATCAAAGAAAATCCCAGGACCTAGTGGCTTCACTGCTGAATTCTACCACACATTCAAAGAACTAATACCAATTCTACTAAACTATTCCAAAAATTGAGGAGGAAGGGTTACTCCTAATGTTATCCTATGAGGCCTGTATCACCCTGATATGAAAATGAGACAAAGACACAATAAAAAAAGAATACTATAGGCCAATACCTCTGATGAACATAGATACAAAAATTCTCAACAAAATATTAGAAAACTGAATTCAACAACACATTAAAAAGATTATTCATCATGATCAAGTGGGATTCATCTTAGAGATGTAAGCATGGTCCAACATATGCAAATCAATCAATGTGATAGATCATATCAACAGAACAAAGGACAAAAACTACATGATCATTTCAATTGATGCTGGAAAAACATTTGATAAAATTCAAAATCACTTTATAATAGAAACTCTTCTAAAACTGGGTATAGAAGGAACTTGCCTCAACATGCTAAAAGTGATATATGATAGGCCCACTGCTAGTATCATACTGAATGGGGAAAAACTGAAAACCTTTTCTCTAAGATCTGGAATAAGACAAGGGTGTCCACTTTAACCACTGTTATTTAACATGGTACTGGATGGTCTAGCTAGACCAATCAGACAAGAGAAAGAAATAAAAGGCATACAAATTGGAAAGGAAGAAGTCAAACTGTTCTTGTTTGCACACTATAAGATCTTATATCTAGAGAAACCTAAAGACTCTACAAAAAACACTATTAGAACTGATAAACAAATTCAGTAAAATTGCAGGATACAAAATCAACATATAAAAATCAGTAGCATTTCTATATGCAAACAGTAAACAACCTGAAGAAGAAACCAAGAAAATAATCGCATTTATAGTAGCTATCAATAAAATAAGATACCTAGGAGGAAACCTAACCAAAAAAGTTAAAAGTGGAAAAGTTAAAAGTTATAATGGAAACTATAAAACATTGATGGAAGAAATTGAAGAGGACAGAAAAAAATGGAAAGATCTTCCATGTTCATGGATTGAAAGTATCAATATTGTTAAAATGTCCACACTACCCAAAGCGATCTACAGATCCAATGAAATACCTATCAAAATACCAAAGATGTTCTTCACAGAAAAAGAAAAAAAATCTTAAAATTTATATGGAACGACAAAAGACCCAAAATAGTCAAAGCCATGCTGAGCAAAAATAACAAAACTGGAGGAAACACATTACCTGACTTCAAATTATACTACAGAGCTATACCAACCAAAACAGCAGGTACTGGCATAAAAACAGACCCATAGATCAATGGAACAGAATAGAGAACCCAGAAATAAATCCACACATCTGTAGTGAACGTATCTTTGAAAAAATTGCCAAGAACATACATTGAGGAAAGAACAGTCTCTCCAATAAATGGTGCTGGGAAAACTGGATATCCATACACAGAAGAATGAAACTGGACCCTTATCTGTTACCATATCCAAAAACCAAATCAAAATGGACTAAAGACTTAAATCTAAGACCTAAAACTATGAAACTACAAAAAAAAATATTGGGATAATACTTCAGGACATTGATCCGGGCAAGGACTTCTGGAGTAATATCCCCAAAGCACAGGCAACCTAAGCAAAATCAGACAAATGGGATCATACCAATCCAAAAAGTTTCTGCGCTGTGAAGGAAACAATGAACAAAGATAAGAGACAACCCACAGAATGGGAGAAAATATTTGCAAACTACCCATTTGACAAGGGATTAGCAACTAGAATATATAAGGAGTTCCAACAACTCCATAAGAAAAAATCAAATAGTCCAATTTAAAAATGGGAAAAGGATCTGAATAGACATTTCTCCAAAGAAACCATACAAATGGGCAGCAGGTGTATGAAAAAATAATGCTCAATGTCATCAGTAATCAGAGAAGTACAAGAAATGCAAATCAAAACTATAATGAAATATCATGTTACCCCTGTTAAAATTGCTTAAATCAAAAAGACAAGCAATAATGAATGCTGGCAAGAATGTGGAGAAAGGGGGACACTCACACCCTATTGTTGGGAATATAAATTAGTGTAACTGCTATTGAGAGCAGTATGGAGGTTCCCCCCAAAACTAAAACTATAACAAACAAATGACCAAGCAATCCCACTGTTGGGTATATATCCAAAGGAGGGAACTCAGTATGTCAAAAAAATATCTGCACTCCCATGTTTATTGCAGCACTATTCACAATAGCCAAGATTTGGAATCAACCTATGTGTCCATCAACAGATGAATGGACAAAGAAATCATGGTACATATACACAGTGCAATATTATATAGTCAAAAAATATAGGAATAAAATCTTGCCATTTGCAACAACATATTAACATATGGAACTAGAGAACATTATGTTAAGTGAAAGAAGTCAAACGCAGAAAGATAAACCTCACATGTTCTCACTCATATCTGGGGGCTAAATATTAAAAACAATTGACCTCATGGAGACAGAGAATAGAATGATAGTTACCAGAGGCTGGGAAGGGTAGTGGGTAGGGGAGATAAAGTGGGATGGTTAATGGGTGCAAAAATACAGTTAGATGGCTAGATAGAATGAAATAGTTGATATCACAAAAAAGGAACTATAATCAACAGTAAGTTAGGGTATACTTAATAACTAAAAGGGTGGAATTGGAATGTTCCTAACACAAAGCAATGATAAATGCCCGAGGTGATGGATATTCCAATTACCTTGATTTGATTAATACACATTGATGCCTATATCAAAACATCACATGTACCCTATAAAGATATATGAGTATTATGTGCCCATAACAATTAAAAATTTTAAAAAATTTAAAAACACAATGTCATATAGGTAATTTAAATTTCCTAGTAACCATGTTAAAAGCATAAAATTAAACAAGTGAAAGAGATTTAATAATACATTTTATTTAAATCAGAATGTTTTAAATATTATCATTTCAACATGTATTCAATATAAAAATATATTGGACATCATTTTTATCTCAAGTCTTCAAATTTCATGTAGTATTTTACAATGACACTTTTCAAAGATTTCTATGGTCTTACATATCAAATGCATTCCAGAGGCTGGGAAGAGTAATGGGTAGAGGAGATAAAGTGGGATAATTAATAGGTGCAAAAAATCAAATAGTCCTATTTAAAAATGCCCACTTCCCTGAACCTTTTGTCATTTCTTCAATAATTTTTCAGTAATATTCTAACATTTTTACTTAATATAAACCATTAATTCCAATAATCAAGGAGCCATCTTAGCAAAATTAAAACCAACTCTAGATGTTCTCACCAAAATATTGAATCTTGAATCAATGATGAGTAGCCCTGTGTCAATAAATTTTCCCCATCCATTCTTATATCCTATATTTCCATGAGCCTCATAAAACCCTCAGATCCATTTCTATAGATATTAGCCTGTTCTCTGCTCATAGGTCTTCCAATTCCATTGGCATATCACTATTTTTTCCCAAAACAGAATTTCTTAGTTCCTACGCTCTGAGATCTCATGAAGGCTGGTGAGCATGAATTATGAGAAGAACAGTGTTGTCTTGAAAGGCTCTTGCTTCAAATAACACTGTTTCATATTCTCCAGGCAATGGAAATCTGTTGTCTTCTGACAAAGTAAAAAGGTCTGTTTCGTGGTTACTGAAAGATCCCACATGAAGTTTCAGATTAAAAGTCTTTTCTTTTCAGGACCCTGATTTTGACATGAAGAGCTGTAAACGCTGGACATTTAATCTTCTTTGCAGCTCTGCTAGACCTATAAGATGACCTTAGGCTTGATTTTCAGTGTAATAAGACACCATGGCTGGAGGAAATGAAAGTCACCTTTACTGCTGTCAGTGTTCAATCTCTCTTTGCAAACAATTGAAATTGGCAACTAACTGGCCTAATTTGATCATTTGGGGAGGCAGGGGCTGCATTTTCAATGCCATTTAAAACAACCAACCTAGGCAGAGCAAGAAAGCAAGGAGGCTCTCCAGAAACATCAATTTCATGATGCATGAGATTATTTTCACAATAGCTAAGGAAATCTGAGCATGCAAGTGAGGCCGTGAAGCCCCTTTGGACTGCAAAGATGAGTAAAACTGCTGTTGGATAGTAAGGGCATTAGTTCTGCATAATCGCAACACCCCTCCCCTCAAGCCAGTAGGGTACCACACGTGGAAATTGCCTGTGGACTCACAGTTTCTACACTGGAAAAAGTGAGCTGGAGGCAGACATTTGGCTTCCCCATAATCCTGCGTACTTTTTTGGGAGACTTGCTCCTGCATCAACCCATGGGCAGCACTACAAATACCTGCATGGCTGAATGACTAGAGGCCAGCTAGGGACAAAGAGAGAAGGTGGGACTAGCAGCAGCCAGTGCCTGGAACTTGAAAGTGACACTTCATACCTGTCAGAGGAGATGCCACAACAAAGAGGTTATTTACGGGTGTCACGCTGCAGGAAGCACTTCCACAGATCCTCTGGCCCTGAGAACCTGGTTGGCTCTCCCACATGGCCTACATGCTCTCCATGAGTTTTCCATGGGCCCATCCAAGGTGAGACACTGCATCAGCATCAAAGCCATTAAAGACTCGCTTGAAATCTGGGCCTAGCGTGCCCTCTAGTGTTAAAATAAAATATGACAATTCGCTCAGAATTTCTAAACAAGCCCGCTAAAATAGAAAAGTCACAAACAAACCCATACTGCAAAGACTGGAATAAATATCTAAGTCATCAATGTGTAGGCAGAGATGCACATTTACAAGGAATCAGAATAGCCTATAAGAGATGGCATCACCAAATGGCCAAAACAAAGTGTCAGCTACTGAAGCTAATGACACACAGATGAATAAACTTGAGAGAAAGTACTCAAAATAGCTATTTTAGCATTTATTCAGCAACATCCCTTTTTGTCACAGCTTTCAAATAACTACTTTTAGGAAAAATATTAATTTAGCCATATTGTGCTCCAGTCAGTCAGAAATAAAATTTTCTTTCTCAATTGTTTTAGTTTTTTTTGGCAGAGGTGGTGGAAGGGGAAGCATTTGAGAATAAACAACCAATAAACAAATACACCATTGCCCTTATTTTTACACTCACTGATTGAATGAATAAATAAAAATTTATTTTAAAAACCCAAAATAGCTGTTTTAAGAAAGCTCAGTGAACTTCAAAAAATAGAGAGAAACAATTCAGAAATTTAGCAGAGAAATTTAAGAGAGATTGAAATAAGTTTTTAAAAAATCAAAAAGAAATTCTGAATTAGAAAAGCATGATTAATGAAATAACTATGCAATAGGGGGAATCAACAGCAGAATTGATTAAACACAAGAAAGAATCAGTGATCTTGAAGACAGTCACTCAAAAACATACAGAAGACAAAAATGAAAAAAAAAAGGAGTGAAGAAAACTTATGGGACATATGGAACACCATCAAAAGAGAAAATCTATGTGTTGCTGGCATTCAAGGGGGACTAGAGAATGACAAAGGGGCAGAAAGCTTATTCAAAGAAATAACAACAGACAACTTCCCAAACCTGGATAAGGATACAAATATTCAAGTACAGGAAGGTCAAATGTCACCAATCAGGTTCCATCCAGTAGGACAACTCCAAGATATATTATAATCAAATTCTCAAAGATTAATGACAAAGAGACATTCCTGAAAAGCAATAAGAGAAAAGAAGCAAATAACATAAAGGAATTCCAATATGCAGACTTCTCAGCAAAAACCCCACAGGTGAAGAGAGAGTGAGATAATATATTCAAAGTGCTGAAGGAAAAAATATCTGCCAACTAAGAATACCCAGCAAAACTATACTTCAGAAATGAAAGAAAAATAAAGGCATTTCCAAATAAATAAAATCTGAGAGAAGTCATTATAACTAGTCATGTCTTATAAGAAATGCTAAATGAAGTTCTTTAAACTGAATTAAAGTATACTAATGTGTCACACGAAAACATCCAAAGGTATAAAACCCACAGGTAAAAGTAATTATCCAGACAAATGCAGAATACTCTAACATGCTAATTGTGAGACATAAACCACTTATATCTTTATCAGAAAGATTAAAAGAGAAAATAAATAAAAGTAATAATAATTAGAATAACTTGTTAAGGGATAAGTAATATTAAAATATGTAAATTATGACATCAAAAACTCAAAATGCAGGGGAGCAAGGGGGTTAACAGAATGGTACAATATGACAGTACCAAGTTCATATCTGTCATCAACAATGACCCTGGATATAAATGGATTAAATTTTATAATTAAAAGATATAAAATGGCTGAAGGGATTTAGAAAAAACAAGATCCAACTGCATGCTGCCTACAAGAGACTCATTTCACCTATAAGAATACATATAAACTGAAAGTAAACAGAACCAAAATGATATTCCATGCAAATAGAAGCCAAAAGGAAGCAAAAGTAGGTAAATTTATATCAAATAAAATAAACTTCAAGTCAAAAACTATAAAAAGAAACAAATAAGGCAATTATATAATGACAAAGGTATCAATATAACAATAAGATACAACAATTGTAAATATATATTCAGCCAACATTGAAGCATCTAAATATATAAAGCAAACATTAGTCGATCTAAAGGGAGAGATGACAATAATACAATAATACTAGAAGACTTCAATGCCCCACTTTCACAAATAGATCATTTAGACAGATAATGAACAAAGACACATAAAATACTCCCTAGACAAAATGGACCTAACTGACCTAACTGACATTTACAGAACATTCCATCTAACAGCTGCAGAATTCACATTCTTCTAAACTACATATGAAACATTCTCCAGGATAGATAATGTTTTAGGCCACAAAATAACTCTTAACAAGTTAACAAAAATCAAAATCATAACAGATGTCTTTTTGGAGCATAAAAGAAAAAAACGAAAAGTTAACAACAGGAGGAACTTCAAAAACTGTTCAAATACATGGAAATTAAACATATTCCTAAGAAACCAAAGGGTCAATGAAGAAATTACAAATTAAATTTAAAAATGTGTTGATATAAATGAAAATGGAAATACAACATACCAAAACTTATGGGATATAGCAAAAGCAGTTCTAAGAGGGAAGTTTATAATAATAAATACCTATATCAAAAAAGAAGAAAAATCTCAACTGAACAACTTGATGAGGCATCTCAAGGAACTTGAAAAACAAGAACAAATCAAACCCAAAATTATTAGAAGGAAAGAAATAATAAAAATCAGGGCACAAACAAATGAAATAGGAACTTAAAAAATAGTATAAAAGCTCAACAAAAGCCTGGCTGTGGTGGCTCATGCCTGTAATCCTAGCACTTTGGGAGGCTAAGGCAGAAGGATCACTTGAGCCCAGGAGTTCAAGACCAGCCTGGGCAACAAGGTGAGACTCTATCTCTACAAAAAATAAAAAAATAGAAAAATTAGCCAGGCATGGCAATGCATATCTATGATCCAAAGTATGATCCAAAGATACTCAGGAGGCTGAGGCAAGAGGATCACTTGAGCCCAGCAGTTTGAGGTTGTAAAGAGCTATGATTGTGCCAGTTTACTCTAGCCTGAGAAACAGAGCAAGACTTTGTTGCCTATCTGCAGCCCCCACCCCCTGAAAACGATCAGCCAATTGCTTAGTCTGCAAGATAGAGCTCCAGACAAGTTTTACAGAAACCTCAATCCACTGAAAGGAGAAAAACATCTCTCCTATCTCCTTTTTCTCATTGGTCAAAGTTGACACCACGGTTCATTGCCTCTACTGCACACTAGGGTAAAGCCACACAGAATGAGGAAGTGTTAGGAGGAGGAAAACATACGTTCTGCAGTTTTTCAGAGTACATCCAAGCATGTTTTCTTGTCTGTACATTTTATTTTATTTTATTTTTTAAGGATTTGAGAATTTTATATAATGAAATAGGCATCATTTGGTAAATAATGGACTTGAATCTCTCCTTGCTTGAGAGGGTCAGTAATTGGCTCGGGTTACTTCCCCATTGTACATTACACATACTCCAGTGAATATCGAAAGGAGAATTCCAGGTCTCGGCTCTCACTTGCATATTTTTATCTGGAATTGGAAGACAAACTATTGTCTCTTAAATTTCAATGTTTATTGTTAAAAACTTTTCTTGGCTGCCTTCAAAATGCCTGCAGGAACTTGTGGAGAAGGAGGTCAGCAAATGTACATCAAGTTTTATGCATTTTTGTTGGGGGTGTGGAAAACCCTGCAGAGACCCTTCATCATCCATATCATATGTCATGAATTCTTCTTTCAAAGGAGCTCTTATTTTGACCCCTTTTCTTCCTTTCCCATGGCCACCTGCCAAACAGCAATCCTGATCATCCTCTACCTGGCTTAGTACAAGTGTTTTTCTGCTCAGGGCTCTACCACCAGACTTTGTGCTTCCACTTCAGTTCTTCTCTCCCACTCTTTTGAAGAATTGTTATTTCCTACATTAAAACAAATAGTTGGGATTCCTTAGCTTAGTTTCAAAAACTTCCCCTTAGCTGCCCCCATTTCACCTCCTATTATGTATTTTACAAATATACTCTAGTCAATAAGCCAGCTGACTCTCCACTGTTTTCTCTAAAACACAGGTTATTCATACATTCATAGCATGACGTCAAAGGATAAGGAAGGCTATCTTGACTTGCGATGGCACTTTAGTTAAGAAACTAGACTTGTAAGAGAGAGAGAAATAAAAGTTAAAATCTTAAAAAAGCTAAAGTACTGAGAGAAAAATTCAGTATGTCAATAGCTAGAGCAGCGTCATCAGTTAATGGTGAGTCCTTCCTACACAGGCACTTGTATTCGGCGGTTTTTGGTGAACCCGGGGGAGTATGGTCATCATTTTGAATCTGCTCATTTTCACTGGGAAAAAAAATGTCTCCTTTGAAACTGACAAAAACAATACCAACTTGGGCCATCTGGTATCTAGACAGAATTAATTTCAAATACTAATCAAGCTCAATTCAGCCTGGACCATTAATACAGATGGGCCTACTGCCCAAAAGTTACAGTTTCAGGAATCTAATGAAAATAGGATTTTTCCAGTGTTGCAAGTGGATCAAGTTTTTTTAAAAAAATGCTACTAAGAGTTATTCAAATAAAATATTTTACTAGTGAGCATATGGTTTTATTTACTATTTCTCTTTCATCCCTAAATAATTATATTCAATATTCATTTTGAAATTGGTATGAAGCCATGACAAAAAGTCCTAAGGATTTGGCAGCACAAAGCTGTACAATTTATCAATATTTGGTAAAGCAGAAACAGCATTTATAAAGACCAGATGGTTCTGCAGATGAAATTTTAAGCAATGGACATAATTTATATATAAATTATAGGATGAGAAATAGTATACACACTGCTTTAATAATATAGCAGGAGAGTGATTTTCCATTCACCCCTCTGTTCCTGACTCACTGGATCTTCAGTTGCTTTTATGTAAACATCCATCAAGAATATATTGTCAAAATTACTGTAAGAGTATAGATGATAGAGCTATGCTAGATATTAACTAGCTAATCTTCCAATATTATAGATTATGAAACTGAGGTTCAGAAACTTTAAATGATTGAACTGCCCAATTGTAGATCTGTGGACTCCAAATTGGCAGACTTACTCTTTTTACCAACCACACTACATTATGCTTCTTCTTTGGATAGAGTGTTACTGGTTAGTATATTATTAACATTCACTATGTAGTAACCATTGATTGCACACAAAACTAAAGACATAAACATAGAGAAATATATACACCATCTTCTTGGTGCGGAGGGTAAATAATGAAAGACAAAAAGTAAGATGCAAGGGAAACCACCATTTTATCACTAGAATAGACTTGAGAGGTGGCAACAAGGTAATGTCACCCTTGTTAAGTCAGCTACGCTTCTGGCCAAATGTACTAAAGGCCAAGCAAAGCTCCTAGAAACAAATCTTATAGTTGATCTGTTTAGAGTTCAAGGCTGGGTTTAATATTGGCAATGATCTAAAATTTTCACACACGAACATGAATAAATTATGTGTGTTTTACTTGTAAGAACACCAATAATTATATAAATCTTTATCTGAAATGAAAGTATATTTTTTTCATAATTTGAAACATCATACTAAATTGCGCAACTCTCTGAAGAATAAATTTGAGCATAATTCAGAGTTTTCACAATCTGATTTCTAATTTAATAAAAAAAAATCCAAGTTATAAAAAATAAAATAACTTTGATTTGAAGTCCCAGTAAAGGAGTTTACACTTGAATGAATATGTTTAAAAACTTGCCTGAATATTTTCAAAATAATTAAGTCACTGATATCAGTATGTTTAACAGATGCTTATTCACTTCCAAATCCAAAACCTAAAAATGGTAACCCAAGTCTAATTCTGAAGCGGAAGCATTCTATCTACTACAATGAAAGGGAAATTATAGATTATTAAAGTAAAGCAAGCAATAAATCTAAATATAAGAATAATACACTCCTCCCTGCTTCAAATAAATACATAAAAATATATCATATGTCTGTTCTCTCATTAATAAAATAATTACTGAAATCTTGGAGACTTCCACACAAAGACGTCTGAGGAAAGATGGCTTTATTCTTTTATTTTGTGCCAACTAAAAGCAATAAAAAATAAAAATAGACAAGAAACTTTTTTTGAAGGAAATGAAAAGACAATATTAACCTTGCACTACAACCTGTGAATAACAGCTGCCAAATACAGTAGAGAGGACACCAAGAATGTGAGCAATTCTCTGCAGGATTTACTCAAAGGACAGACCTGTGTGAAGGTGGAAGCCACATACCTAGAAGGCACTACCTGTAATTACTTTAACCACCATTTGAGCAGAAGAGCATACTCAAGAAATGGGAAACATATAATGCATCTCAGCTCGCTTGCTGTTTAAGTTATACCTTAGACTGAAAACCTCTGGGTTATTACTTGAAACCGTGACTTGGATTAACTTAGCACAGAGAGCTCTAGTGATGTAGACCAGCCATGGAAGAATTTCTGAAACATGTTCCCCATGACAGAGTGGATGGCAAAAGGATGTTGAAAATTTAAAAAGAAAGAAAGAAAAGAAAAAAGAAAGAAAGAAAGAAATGAAGATATGCCAGCACTACAAGAAGAACAAGTTGAAATCTAGAAGATAAAATGTTTCAGGGACTCAGCTTGACAGTAGTTTATTAATTTCAACTGAATAAAAATGAATTACAAATCATTCAATTTTTAAAAAGTTGTAAAGCAAACCTCCCACTCATCTGTGAATATGAAAAAAAAAGGAAAGATGTTTCCCCTCAGACAAAGGACAAAGACAATATATCTTAATTGCCACTGCCGTAGCCAAAGTACATTACTTCTCCCAGATGTTCTGCTTCTTCCCTCATCGTTAACTCTGTCTCTCTCCAAATGAGTTGAATATAACGAAAAAGAGGCTTAGCATGGTGGCTCACGCCTATAATCCTAGCACTCTGGGAGGCCAAGGCAGGAGGATTGCGGAGCTCAAGAGTTTGACACCAGACTGAGCAAGAGTGAGACCCATCTTTATTAAAAATAGAAAAAATTAGCCAGGCATGGTGGTGAGCACCTGTAGTCCCAGCCACTCAGGAGGCTGAGGCAAGAGGAAGATCTCTTAAGCCCAGGAGTTGGAGGTTGCAGTGAGCTATGATGATGCCACTGCACTCTAGCCAGGGCAACAGAGCAAGACTTTGTCTCAAAAAAAATAAAATAAAATAAAATAAAAATACATATATAACAAAAAAGAAATGATTGATGATTATAGTAAAAGCAAAGTAAACAGACTCTCACAAATTTGTTTCCTAGGAAATTAACACCAGAACTCTTGAGATTTACATGCAGGAGATTAATTGGGGAGCATCCTCTGAAACACCTATAAGGGAATCAGGGAAGTAGAATTGAGCAGAGTAAGAAATTGGACTGATGAGCAGTTCCAACAGATGTCCCATTTGAATCTCTAGTCCTGGAGCTGAAGCCTTTACAGAAGTCCTGAATTGAGGCACAGTGGCTGAGGCTTTCTATCCTCGTATCAACCTGTCATTTGATTTACATTGTCCCCAGTAATGAGCAGTACCTCAGTGTAAGGCAGCTGCCATAGTCGAGAACCATTTCCAGAGAAAGATTCAGCTGGAATCATCATCAGCCAGCACATCTGGAATCGATGCCTTATTCCTGAAAAGGAATCTGGCTGGCACATTGCAGCATCTGTTACAACATGTTTTTTCACAAATGCCAGACTAAGAAATGCAGAACAATTAGTTAGAAAACCCAGAGCCACTGAGGAGCTAAATCATCAAGGAAATATTGCACCAAGAATCAGGCTAAAACATAAACCCAGGGAATTGAACCTGGTGTTTGGGACTAATTTTTCCCTAGGACCATGCATGGATTCTACAAACGGTGGTTAACAGTCTGAGAAGCTGCACATAGAATTTTAACCTTGCAGTGCTAATGAAAATCAAAACTGGTACTGAGGGGCACCAAGTAGGGGGCATTCAGATAACCCACCCAAGGTTTGATTTGGTCTGCAAGTAATAACTAACCAGAAATTATTCATTTCAAAAGTAGATTGAAGGCCAGTTTTAATCCTCTAAATTATAATTCATTAATATAAATGAGTATTCCTAATACCCTAGCTGCCTGCCAAAAACAAACATAAATCCTCTCTAGAGAAAGATACATCATATTAGGCCATGCATTTTTCTAATCATTTTTGATACGTAATAATCAAAACATAAAAATTACCAAGTACACAAAGAAACAATCAAACATCCTTGATAACTAAAAAACCCAGACAATAGAAAGAAACATACAAGTGATCCAGATGAAGGATCTATCAGAAATAGACTTTACAATGGCTATTCTTAATATGGTCAAAGAAATATTTAAAAATGAGAATTTTGACAAAGAACTAGAAATTATATTAAAATTAAAAATCTAGAACTGAAAAACATAAAAATAGAAATTAAAAAATGGGCCTACCACAGATTAGACATAGCTGAAAAGAAAACTAAATAAAAATACCTGTAATTTTTTAGAAGAAGAGAAGAAAATGAGAATGGAACAGAATAATGCATGTACGAATATTGGCTAAAAACTGACTAAAAAGTTTCCAAAACTAATTATTAATAGCAAACCACAGGTTTTAAATGCATCTCATGCAAAATAAATCAAAGAAAATCACATTGCTAGGCACACTGTGATAAACAGCTGAAAACTAAAGCACAACCACGGTGTGGGAGTTGGGGGCAAGGAACAATAACATTTTAACTTTAAAGGAGCAACAATTCCATTTATAGATGACTTTTTAACAACAATAATGGAAACTGGAAGATAACAGAAGTATATAATCAAAGTGCTGAAAGAAAATAACAGCCAAATTTGAATTCTATATCTACCAAAACGACAAAAAAGACACCTGCACTCGAATGTTTATAGCAGCACAGTTCACAATCGCAA
>VBSM01001124.1:26145105-26156175 GCA_008086735.1 Cheirogaleus medius
TGCTGAAATAAAAAAAAAAGAACAAAGGTGAAAAAAAGATGTTTCCAGACAAATATATCTTCAAAGATAATTTCAAAATTCAGACAATTTCCTATGAGCAGACCCACAATAGAATAAATGGAACAGGCAAATATTAAACTACAGAAAAGAAAAATAATTCTGTGATAAAGAACCTAACCTAAAGAATAAAGGTGCCAAGAAAGTATATTTGCTTATAAGCGCAAGTTTCCTTATCACCGTGACCTATTACGGGGTTGGCGAATTCTCTGAAAATGGCCAGACAGTAAATATTTCATCTAGCTAGCTAGCTGCATCTGTCACAAGTACTCAACTCTGTTGCAGCAAAAAAGTAGCCACAGACAATACATTGATGAATGGGGGAGGTTGTGTTCCAAAAAAATTTTACTTACAGAAACAATATGTGGCCTGAAACCAGTCCATGGGCCATAGTTTACGGATCCCTGACATAGAGGCTTTTTTTTTGAATGGTTATTCCTTAGGCATAAGAATTGTATTTGGCCCCAAACAAGGTGAGAAATTGAAGTGAGAGCCTCACACAAAGCCATGACTCACAAAAGTCTTTCCCATTAGCAAAATAATGAAAAATAAAAGCTATCTGCCTTCATTAGCATATAAAACTGACAGACATTTTTTTTAACGGTCTCCTTTAGTACTTGACAAGCACAGAATTGTTCTCACAAACTCAGATTTGGTATTTATATTTACACTGCGGCAATTTGAGCAAGATCTGTAATATGCATGTAAACCACCTATCAAGAAATTAATGTAAACCAGTTCTGTGTTAGTGTTTTAATGTGATCCCTTGCAGAAAAAAAGAAAATTTCTCATTGGAAGCCCACATTCACATAATTATCTGGAGGATGTCAGCAAAATGGCTGATTAGAGTTACTTGGCGCTTGCTCCACAAAAAGGGACAAAAACAATGAATAAAACAACTATATTTCAACTAGAGTAGCTGAAGAAGTACCCTGGAGCACACCAGGGGAAGGGCAAAATCTCTGGTGTACAAAAGCCCGGAATGGCACCACACAGTGGGAAGCAAGGCATCCTGACTCTGCCACACCATCTCCTCCACCAAGATTAGTCTGGAGTCAACTGATTTCTTCTTATGGGAAAAGGTAAACAGGAGATCACTAGTGGTCCTCATTGTCACCACAAAAGCCAGCAACCCTTGTTATAGGAGAGTTCCCTAGTCCTCACGGGCCCCAAATCCGGTTTGGAGAATAGCTAGAAGTTCATGCAGCCACATTGCCTCAGGGTAGGAACCCATCTTGAGCAATCTTTACCCCTGCAACCTAAGCTGCTATGGCTTAGTGTTATTTTGAAAACAGACCGAGTACTAGGGTGTACCCTGCCCTGGGGGCCAGTAGCAATTTATTTTCTCCATATCTGAGGCTCCATCACATTCGCATGAGTGCCTGCAGCACTACAACCTTGGCCACCCAGACCCTAGGCCAGATAGAATAACTGAGACCTCAGCATCCAAACCCACACAGCACACTACTTCCCCAGAAAACAGGTGTAACTACACAATGGGGAAGCCACCAAACAGCCAGACAGCTGCCTTGCCCACAGGCACCTGCATCACACAGCAGGTCAGCTCATCGAGCCCATGCATGCCCATACTCATTTAACAGCCAGTCCTATGGAGGCCCCATTCTTGTGGACAGACCACTGCAAGTCTGCTTGGTCCTGTTATGCCCATGCTTGCCCACACATGACTCAACAGCCTTTCTGGGGAAGGTCCCACTTCCTAGAATGAACAGCACCCTACCAAGCCCACCCATAAGCACATGAACCTGGCCCAAGAGCCAGACAGTGGTAGCCACTGCCTTGCCAGATAGCCGTTGAACAGACTGTCAGCCCTCCATGCCTGAATGTGTGCACCCTGACAACTAGCCTGGCACCCCCATCCCCAGAAAAACTGCAACATTGCCATTACAAACTCCCATAGCCTAGGTCACTGAGACAATGGCAGACATTGCTGATGATAATTACATTTTAAGAAACTTCACAGAGACTATGCTACGGAGTACACCCAGAAACAAAGCTAATGCACCCTATCCAATCAATACCTTAGGACCCACGTACAGGAAAAAATCTCTTCCTATAAAAAGTACTTCATAAAATTAAGAAAAGCAGCTATTCCACTAGATGCACAGATATCAATGTAGGAACACAAGGCATATGAAAAAGCAAGGAAACATGACATTATCAAAGGAACACAATAAGTGTCTGGTAACATATCACAAAGAAAAGGGCATTTATGAAATGCCTGAAAAGGAATTCAAAATAATGACATTAAGGAAACTCAGCAAGATAGAAGAGAATACAGCAGATTTTTTTTCATCAGAAAGCTTGAGGGCTAGAAGAGAATGGGATAATATAATCAAAGTACTAAAAGAAACAAAAAATTGTCACCACGAATTCCATACCCACCAAGGGTATCCTTCAGAAATGAGGGAGAAGTAAAGACCTTCCTAGACAAACAAAATCTAAGGAAATTCACCACTGAACTAGGCCTACCAGAAATATTTAAGGGAGTGGTACAACTGGAAACAAAAGGACAATAATCACTATTATGAAAACATGTGAAAATATAGAACTCACCAATATAGGAAAATTTATATACATACTCAGATAATCCCAGTGCTATAATGGTGATTTGTAAATCTCTCAAGCCTCTACTATGAAGGTTAAAAGACAAAATGGTCAAAAAGTACAACAGCTATAATTAGTGGCTATGGAACACATAATAGGTACAGAAGTAAAATAGGACAACAAAAATATAAATTGTAGGGGGGAGGGAAAATCTCTAGAGTAGTTTTATGTGAACAAAGTTAAGATGATATCAACTTAAAATTGCCTTTTAGTTCCTTGAGGTATCCCCATACTGTTTTCCACAGGGGTTACACTGATTTGCAGACCCGCCAAGAGTGTAGAAGCGTTCCTTTCTCTCTGTATCCATGCCAGCATCTATTATTTTTGGACTTCTTAATAAAAGCCATTTTAATGAGGAAGGTGATATCTCATTGTGGTTTGAATTTGCATTTCCCTAATGATTAGTGATGTTGAAAATTTTTTCTTATGTTTATTGGTCATTTGATCCAGCAATCCCACTACTGGATATTTACCCAAAGGAAAAGAAGTATTTTTATCAAAAAGACACCTGCACTTGAATGTTTATTGCAGCACAATTCACAATTGCAAAGATGTGGAATCAACCCAAGTGCCCATCAATTCATGAGTGGATTAACAAAATGTGGTACATGTATACCATGTAATAATATTCAGCCATGAAGAAGGATGATTTATGGCTTTTGCAACAATTTGAATGGAACTGGAGACCATTATCCTAACTGAAGTATCTAAAGAATAGAAAAACAAACACCACATGCACTCACTATTAAATTTGGACTAACTGATGAGCTTACATGTTCATAGAAGGAAGTAAAATGTAACAGAAATCAAGTGGCGGGAGGGGGAGAAGAGGATGGATGAAAACCTACCTAATGTTTACAGTGAACACTATCTGGGTAATGGGCACACTTATAATCATGACTGAAACGTTATAAAAGTGATCCATGTAACCAAAAATATTTATACCCCCTAAAACTTTGAAATGATAAAAAAAGAACACCAGAAGAAAAAAACCTTAAAATTGTCTATTATAACAAGACTTTTTATGTTTTCACCATGGAAACCACAAAGAAAAAAATGTAGTAAATACACAACTGAGAAAGAGAAGAGAAACAAAGCTTAGCACAAAGAAAACCACCAAACTACAGAGCTAACCAACAAGAAAGGAACAAAGGACCTATAAACAACCAGAAATAACTAAAGAAATGGCAGGGTATGTTTTTATCTATAAGTAATAACCTTCAATGTAAATGGATTAAATTCTCCAATTAAAAGATATAGAGTAAATGAATAGATTTTTTTAAAAAGGCCCATCTATATGCAGTCTACCAGAGACTCACATCACTGTTAAAGACAGACATAGACTAAAAGTGAAAGGATGGAAAGAGATATTCCATGCAAAAGAAACCAATAGCAAGCAGAAGTATCCATACTTGTATCAGATAAAATAGTCTTTAAGTCAAAAGCTGTAAAAAGAGACATAGAAGATTATTCTATAATGATAAAAGAATCAATTCAACAAGAAAATATAACAATTTTGAATATATATGCACTCAACATTGAGGCACCCAGATATAAAAAGCAAATATTATTAGACCTAATAACAATAAGGTATAGACTGCTGTACAATAATTATAGAGGACTTCAGCAGCCTACTATCAATAATAAACAGATTATCTAGACAAAAAATCATCAAAGAAATGTTAAACTTAAACTGTACCATAAACCAAATGGATCTAAAAGGCATTTACAGAATATTCCATCCATTCAAGCTGCAAAATACACACTCTTCTCAATTGCACATGGAACATTCTCCATGATAAATCCTATGTTAGTTCACATAACAAGTCTTAACAAATTTAATAAGATAGCAATCATATACAGTATCTTTTCTGACCACAATTGCATAAAACTAGAAATCAACAATAAGAAAAACTTTAAAAATGTTACTAACACATGTAAATTAAAGAACTTGTTCCAAAACAACCAGTAGGTCAATGAAGAAATTAAAAGGGCAAATGAAAATTTCTTGGAGACAAATGAAAATGAAAACATGTCATGCTAAAACCTATAAGACACAGCAAAAGCAGGTCTAAGAGAGAAATTTATAGTAATAAATGCCTATATCAAAAAAAGAGGAAATTTCTAATAAACAATCTAACACAACTAGAAAGACAAGAACAAACTAAACCCAAACTTGGTAGAAGGAAGGAAATTATATACATTTTTGTCATTCATTTATCTTCCCAGTTGACACAGAACAAAGCAATATTCTGCCTTCTTGCTACAACTTTTATACTGTAAACAAGTATCCTTTTTAAGATCTATTTAGTGTCACTTTTTTTTTTTTTTTTACATTTTTTGTACTTTTTCTTGGTGATTTTGCTGTTTAAAAATGCCATGGTGCTCCAGTGCCGTCTAGTGTTCCTAAGTGCATGAAGGCTGTGATATGTCCTTATGAAGAGGATGCTCTGTGGCTAGTGTGTGCTCTGGCGCAGGCTTTGGAAATTAGAAGAAAAGGCGAGTGGCAGCAGGCAGGTGAGGCATGCTCTTTATTGTTGGGGTGGTGGATACAGCAGTGGCAAAAAGCATGGCCAAGAAGATGGCAAGCGCTTATATATGGCTCTGAACAATAGTGACAACATGCCATGGGAAAGCATGATCACATGAGTTCACATAGGAGATAACAACTTGGTTATATGAGTGTGCTGATTCACACCTCCCAGGAAGGCCAGGTGGGTCGGGGGGTGGGACAGGGGGGGCCGGGCTGGATAAAACACTGCGGCATCTTTTTTGGCCTAGGAAACCTGTTGCCTACACATGTATTTTCTCTTAGATCCCACCCCCTAGGTAAGAGGTTTCGCAGACGACACACAGGCCCATAGGGAGGCCCCTTGGGCACAAAGGCCACAACAACAATAAAGGGAACAACACAGTATTACCAGACCACAGCCAGTAGTTCCTAAGACTAAAAGGATCCAATGCCAGGAGGACAAGAGATGTTTCTACCATTGCTGTAGCAAATCTCCAGTTAACTGTTGGATGGCCTGTACCTCACCATCAACTTCCTTCAATGCAGAGGAGATATCCTCCCAGTGATCAGGTATACATACACAACATCTCAGTATGTATGACTATGCATGTGCCTCCTTGAGCTTCAGTGAGGAGATCAAGGGCCATGTGGTTTTACAAAGCTACCTTTCTCATTTGAGTGACCTCATCCATCAGGAGGGCCAAAGCCTGCTGGGTTTGATTCAGGGCCCGAGCAGTATGCTCTGCTAGGACATTCACTTCTATTTCTACCTTAATTGCTCTATCCCTAGGAAAAAGGATGGCTACTGGGTAAAACCACCATGGAGTCTGTTTTACCCCATGCTAACAGGAGAACACAGCATCCCAGTTTTGTGGCTTCTCAGTAAAGGCGGGGAGGACCTTCCCTGGGATGTATGGCCCTCCCTACGTGCATCTTCCTGTCCAAAGAGTGGGAAGATAAAACCACCCATGTCTTCCACATACTCACAAAAATCCTGGGGGCACTCTGTTGGTGAGGACAGTCCTCACCAAAGGTTTTCCACTACACCAGCGGGTGGCATTATTATTCTGAGTAATATTTGCACAAAATTTTGGATGGCTCCATTCCACAGTGCAGTTTCTCAATCCCAATCCCTGTACTGTGTGTGTGTGTGTATATATATACACACACACATATATATATACATATATATAAACTTTTTTTGTTTAACTGAACAAATACTTATTAAGCACATACTTGTGCCAGGCACTGTGCCAGGCCCCTAACTGAGTGCTGTTCTCACAGTGCAATCATCTGCTCAGAAATTAAAACCAAGAAAAGGAACATTGTCCCAACCGTAGGAACTGGCCAGTATGGTGGATGCAGGCGGTTACCACACCAGAAAAACACTCGCCAGCAGCTTGTTCTCTTTCTCTGGCTGAGACGCTACCAAAGGGTTGTTTTAAAGCATCTCAGTGTTTACTGAGAGGGACATCGTTCCCTCTGTGCCCCTGGGACTGGTGGTCTTGGTGGACGTTCCAATACTCTGAACGTCTTTCGATAAAAGGAGCCTTGTGGCCGTGTGGCCTGGTGTGAAGAATATTGGTATTTGGATTAGAAAATATTTTTTTTCAGTTCATATGGTTGCAACAGCCCTTAGGAAAGATATAAACATCCCTGCCCTGACTGCATAAATGGTTAAGGTAGACCTAGTTCTGGATTCCTGAGTCAGAACCTTCAAGGCGTCCACAGCCCCAGGAGGCGGAGAAGCGAAAGGAGCTGTCTGCTCCGGTAGGAGTAGTGAGCGGCACAACTGGCTCGGAAACACCGCAAACTGCGCCTGCACAGACAGAAGCAATGTGACAGGAGGACGTCCCAGTCCCAGCATGTCTCACGCACACGCAGCACTCACTGGTGACGCTAGTTTTCCGCGCCCAGCTTAGAGAGGCCTGGCGGAAGTCATACAGGTCATCCAAGTTCCCGTCCAGCAGCTCCCGGAAGCTCTTCAGCGCCACTTAGTCTCCTCCTTGTCCGTCTTCAGGGAACAGCACTTTGTCTTCCAGATTTTGGTTGTCTCTCTCCGCAGCCTCTAGCTTCTCAGAGACCTATTCACAGTCTGACGTGAGCTGAGGTATGATTTCACTTTGTGGAGATCTTTCAACTCCGTCTCCTTTTCTCGGAGTTCTGCCTCCAGGTCCTCAATCCTCTTCTTCAGCTGGGAGTTCTTCTCTCTGTTGATCTTGCCTCACTACTTTTCCAACTCCTCGATCTTGTTGCAGATCTGTATACGGGGGGGCCACTTGGCGCAGTTTTACTTGTTCCCCTAATAGACAACCCCGACCGTCCCAAACAGCGTATCCCAAAGTGGGATGTGGGTGTGGAGTCCGTTGCAGGTATTTCTCTACTACCCTGCGAACAGGGTCTTAGTGGGTGTCCTGGGGACCCCATGTGGCCAGGAAAGTCCGGTTCTGCAGAGAAGCAGGAGCGATGCTCCAGAGCAGGCCACCGAGGTTTCCACCAGGAACTCCATGCAGACCCAGCAGTGAGAAAAGTTCATGACTTGACTGTAAGTGTGAGCCCAGGAGGCAATGCCGTTAGCCTGGATTACCCTGGTCGGTGAGAAAGAGCAGACAGGGGGACCAGTGGGGGTAACTCAGGCCTTTCAGGCAACACACAGGCTACCTGTCCATCTTGAGACAAGATTGTGGCTGGAATTGCCTTTTGTCCTGGGCGATGGTACCACACAGTCTCTCCCATAATGGGTTTGGCAGTTCCAGGTGCCAAGACAAGGGGAACCTGGGGGATTACCCAAAGGGCAAGAATGAAGGTATCCCCGAGGTGGGTGCCCTTTCCATGGTGGCCTGCCATGACTGTCACTTATTGCTGTTCAGAGGTGAGCACGGTGGAGAGTTATAATAACCCATGGCCCCATGGGGCTAACAGACCAATCCACTGGGATTCAGGGCCCGTTATATTCTGTGACCACGTCAAGGTTTTTATCTCTCCTTCCTTGAGGGGAGTGGGAGCCAGGAGCAGAATAGTTCCATCCTTAGTTACCTTGGGTCTCGTCAATGGGTCCTTGGTGACATCAGTCAATCAGATGGGAGTGGTATGCTTGTAGGTTAAATAATCTAAGGTGGCTGGCCCACCATTTTGGGGCTGTTTATTCAGCACCTGAATGGCCTGATCCAACTTCCCTGTCCAGTGCCAGAGCTTCCCCTTCAACAAACCATTGTATTGCTCTATCATGCTAGCGGCCTGAGGCCAGCAGGGCACATGGGCTATCCACTTAATGTCCATTTGGCGTGCCCACTGTTGGACTTCATGTCCCATAAAATGACTACCCCGATTACTTTCTATAGTGAGGGGCCACCCAAATAGAGCAGTTAAATGTTCCAGTGCCTTAATGGTGGATGTTTGGTCAGCCCACGCCACCAGGTAGGCAAAAAGAAGGCTTGTAGAGGTAGGTATCAACTGCTGTGAAGGCATACATCACCATGTAAGACCGAGGCAGGACACCAACATAGTCAAGCTGCCATCTCTCCAAATGATGTTCTCCCTATCAGACATGTCCAGGAACGGAGGAGAGATGGCTACAATGTGGATACTGTTGGGCACACACCCGACATTGACAACAAACCATCCATAAATCTGCCATAGTTATGTGTAGATTCCACCTCTGATTCACTTGAGCCATAGTTTTTTCACTAGCATGGCCCAGGCGATGGCGTAACCACAGGGCTTTGTCAGCCAACAAGGGTGACCCGATCCTTTGCATCCTTGCCAGGGTGTCGGCCTCATCATTGCCAAGGCTGACTAGAGGTCTATGTCCCGAAACATGAAACACCCAGAACTCTTTCTGGTGTCCTTGCTGCAGCAAGTCTTCTCACATTGCCTGTCCTCATACTGCGTGGTGTCCTACTAGCTAACCTTGGGCTTTCCATGTACATCACCAGACAGTGAGGCCCTTAAACATGGCCCAGTTATCAGTGCAGACATGCAAAGGGGACAGCTCGTGCACAACTACAATCCACACGGCACACAATTCAGCCCATTGGCTGCTCTGCTCCTGCCCCGTTTCAAATCAAATTTCATCATGATCCAACTGGATGGCCACTGGGCTAAGCTCCCCATTTTGCCAGATTAGAATCTGGGTTACCCCTGATAGTGGGCTGGTTATCCATGACATTACCCATCCTGCTGTGGGGTATGTGGTGCACACTAGCACCTTGGACTGTATAGCTTCACAGGCCTGAAGAGCAGTATACACAGCCATCAGTTGCTTTTCCACCAAGGAATAATGCTCTTGGGGGCCCTTCCAAGTATGGGACCGAAACCCAATAGGGACCCACTGCTTATGCTGGCGTTGCCACAAACCCCAGCCCATCCTGCTTGAGTCAACTGTCACATGGAGGTCAAACGACTATAAGCGGTTTACTACTTGTAGCATCTGGGCCTGTGCAATAGCCCTCTTGGCTGCCAAAAAGGAGGTCTGTGCCTCCAGGGACCAGTCCCACTGTGCCCCCTTTCTGCACAATGAATGCAATAGCCACAAGAGTTGGGCCGAGCAGGGAATGAATATATGCCAAACCTCAAAAGCCCCATAAACACTTGTAACTGTTTCACCACAGTGGGTTGGGAGAAGGTTTGAATTTTATCTACAACTGCCTCAGGGATTGTTTTTGTATTACTTGACCAGACAACAGTCAAGAATTCGACCAACAAGCCAGGTCCCTGGACCTTGGAGTTGTTCACTGCCCAACCCCATTGTTCCAATGAGGTTCAAAGACTGGCGGTGGCTTTTTCTAGATCTGTAAAGGAATCAGAGGTTAACGTCATATTATCAATATAATGAAACAGAAACACTGAGGATGGCCCACTCCATGTGGCCAAATCCTGTGCCACCAAACCATGACATATGGTTGGGCTGTGGAGGTAACCTTGTGGTAACACCACAGATATCCATTTTCATCCTTCCCACGTGAAGGCAAACTTGTCTTCACTATCCATTGCTATATCTATGGAGAAAAAGGCATTGGCCAGGTCCACTACACAGTGGTACTGTCCAAGCACCCAAGTCAGTTGATCCATCAGATCCAGTATAAACGGCACCACAGCATGCAGTGGGGGAGTCACTTTATTCACCTTCCGGTAATCTATCATTCTTCAAGTTTCATCCGGTTTCTTAACCAGCCAAATAGGAGAGTTGAAGGGACTGTGAGCAGGGCGCACTATGCTGACGACCTTTTCCAGCTTCACTATGGTTTGTGAAATTTCTTCGTGCCCCCCTCCCAGGGCAAACGATACTGTTGAGTGCCTACCACATGACGAGGTGTGGGCAGAACCTGCGGTGGATGATGGGAATGGCCATGCACCACCGGCTTCACCACCCTAACTTGGAGGTGGAACTCACTCATGGTGGTGGTTAGGGTTAAGCCATGGAGAATGTCAACACCCAGAATATATTCCTTCATAGGGGACCCATACACAGTATAAATCCTGGGGGCCCAATGCCCCATCCCCAATGGAATAGTCACTTTCTTAACTTCGACAGTTTGCCCACCATAGCCATCTATGTAGGCTGTCTGTCCAGTAAACCACTCAGGGTTTCCATAGATTAGAGAGCAGTCAGCTCTTGTGTCCACCAAGGTGAAAACCTGCTGCACATTCATAGGGAACCAATGAATAGCAAGTTCCACATGCAACCTCCAGTCATCCAGGGTTCCCTCTAACAGGATGCCTTGGCCTAACTCCTAGTCTGTATCAAAGAGGGGGGTTTAGGCCTGGTGCAGTAGCTCACACCTGTAATCCTAGTACTCTGGGAGGCCGAGGCCGGCAAATCACTCAAGGTCAGGAGTTCGAAACCAGCCTGAGCAAGAGCAAGACTCTGTCTCTAC
>VBSM01001124.1:26161951-26172905 GCA_008086735.1 Cheirogaleus medius
ATGTCTTTTTTTCCTTTGGGTAGATTCCCAGTAATGGGATTGCTGGATCAAATGATAGTTTTACTTGTAGCTCTTTGAGGTATCTTCACATTGCTTTCCACAGAGGTTGTACTAGTTTGCAGTCCCACCAGCAGCCTATGAGTGTTCCTATCTCTCTGCATCCATGCCAACATTTGTTGTTTTAGAAATTTTTGATAAAAGCCATTCTCACTGGAGATAAGTGATATCTCATTGTGGTTTTGATTTGCATTTCCCTGATGATTAGAGATGTTGAGCATTTTTTCATATGTTTGTTGGCCATTAGTCTATCTTCTTTTGAAAAGTTTCTGTTCATGTCCTTTGCCTACTTTTTAATGGGGTTGTTTGATTTTTTTCTTGGTGATTTTCCTGAGTTCTATATAGATTCTAGTTATCATCCCTTTATCAGATGTGTAGCATGTAAATATTTACTCCCATTCTGTAGGTTGTCTGTTTGCTCTTGCGATAGGTTTCTTAGCTTTGTAGAAGCTTTCTAATTTGATCAGATCCCATTTATTTATTTTTGTTCTTGCTGTGATTGCCTTTGGGGTCTTCCTCATAAATACTTCGCCTAGGCCAATGTCTATAAGAGTTTTCCCAACATTTTATTCTATAATTCTTATAGTTTCATGCCTTAGATTTAAGTTTGTTATCCACTGTGTGTTGATATTTGTTAGAGGTGAAAGGTACGGATCCTGTTTCAGTTTTCTACATGTGGCTATCCAAAAAATAATAATAATAAAATAAAAAACGAAAAAAATAAATAAATGTAATGATGATAAATTTTAAACTGAATAATATTAATCAGACATTGTAACAACTAAAAGTCAAACTTCATTGAAAATATATAATTTTATATATTTTTGTTTATATAACATTAATATATATTAATATATTAACAAACAATTTGCCCATTAGGTGTGCACCATCTGGGGGATGGACATGCTTGAAGCTTTGACTCGGATGAGGCAAAGAAAATATATATAACCTAAACATTTGTACCCCTGTAGCATGCTGAAATAAAAAAAATTAAATATATATCTATATAAAATTAGAAAAAGAGCAATGCTTACCACTATATTCAGTGTTAATGAAAAAACAGAACATATTAAGCTTATTAAGTTTAGTCCTTAATGTCACTAGATAGTTAACTCTAACTGCTTGCCCCTTTAAGAAAAGTGTAATTCTGGCATCTGAAGGCCTTACCAGATATAGTTTGCCTCTGGACATCCTCTGTATATTAAAAGTAAGCCAGCCATATACCAATTGCAATTTAAAACCATTTATTTTAACTTCCTTTTTAAAGGGACAGATTAACAAGAATGTATTTCATTTTATATGACTTCCTAAAGATAGCTTAAACACAACATTAGTATTTTTTTTCCAAAGTAAAACTTCATGGATGGTCTTCATTTACTTTTAACCCAAGAAACCACTTCTATTTAATCCTATGCCATTTTTCCTTTCTTCGAGATTCAGCTCAAGTAGCATCTCCTACATTAAGTTTTAACCTCTCATTTTAACATTGAGGCATAACTTTTTTATGAATTCTTACAGCACTCATACTTCTTCATATTGCTGTGTAATTATACAAAGTATTAGAGAAAAGGAAGATATTGTTTTTCTATATTATCTATGGCAAATAGAAGTATAGCAGGCATATCTTAGGGTTTAATTATCAACTAAATTAAATTAAATTAAGATAAATTATTTATTTATTTTTTTGGCAAACCAAAGCTATCGGAAGTCCTCCATGTATGCTGTAATAATCATGACACTGATCTTTCCCACTCACATTTCCTCTACCCTTATTATCAACCTGCCCTGTATCCCCAAACCAAACCACCTCTTATTTGCCAAAGCTTTATTTAGCCTTCAAGGCTTTCGTCAAGTTTCTTGATAGTCAGCTCAAGTAATGAAATGGAAAGGCAGTTTTGAATATGGGTGTATTAATCTTATTAGGCTGCCATAACAAAATTCCATAGACTGGGTGGCTTAAACAACAGAAATTTATTTTCTCATAACCTGGAGACTACAAGTCCAAGATCAGGGTGCTAACTTGGTTAGAGTCTAATGCAGGCTCTCCTCCTGGCTTGCAAATGGCTGCCTTCTCCCTATATGCTCAAATGGCCTTTCCGTGGTTTCTTTGTGTGCAAAGAGAAATAACAAGTTCTCTGGTGTCTCTTTTTATAAGTGCACAAATCCCACCATGAGGGCCCAACCCTCATGACCTCATTTACCTTAATTACTTCCCAAAGGGCCCATCTCCAAATACCATCCCACTATGGGTTAGGGCTTTATATATGAATTTTGGACGGAAAAAAACATTCAGTCCATAACAATTGGAAAAAGCAAAGACTTAGAATTAGCTTGGCCTGGGTTCAAATCCTGGTCCTACTATTTCAGTGGTATGTGACTTTGGATGTTTCACACTCATAGACCTCCTTATCTATGAAAGGAAGATATCAATACTAATTTCATCATCATGATCATCCTCATCATGACTTTAATAATTTTTGAGTATTTACTATGCATTAATAATTCTCCCAATGTCTTTACATGTACTAAATTATTTAATTCTCAGAAGAACCTAATGGTATTATTAGCCCAATTTTATATGTTAGGAAACTGAGGCACAAAGAGCATAAGTTACTTCATAGATTTAAGTACTAAATAAATATGTAAAATACCCAATGCATAGTGAGATTCTAGTTCCATTTCCTTTACATATGTAATAAGTTGTCAAGGAAATCAAAATAGTAAATATTTATATCACCAAGAAAAGAACTGTTACAGCTGGCATACTTTGCCAATTCAAAGTATTATCCTCTAAAAATACCAACTTATTTTTACTTCAAGACCACACAAATGAACTTATCACATCACATTATTAGGTTTTAAGCAAACTAATACAATTGCTGTAAGAGGTATTTGAGATTTTTTTTTTCCATTTCAGATGATCTTACACTTCAAACCTTATCAGTATCAATTCTTATTAATTTAACAGTGTTATCTATCCAGTTTAATTCCTCTTAATGGTTATTGCCTTTAGAAACAATTGATTCTAATATTAGAATATCCCTGATTTATTTATATGTTTAAATATTCAGTGCTGATTCAAGAGTAAAATACCCTTATGATTGCCAATATAAAAAGAAGAGATGGGGAAAGACATTTACTATTGAAAATGTTTTCTTCAAAACATTCTTAAATTCAAGACAATCCTTATATGTCTAAGCAGTTGCTGGCTCTTATTTCTTTCTTTTAAGTTTAGAATATTTCCTTACATATTCAGATATGTTTCTTCAGCATACTGGTAGGATATCAGTTTTATAAATCAAATTAGAACTTCTTGATCTTGATTGCACATTAGAATCTCTAAGAACTTTTCAAAAAATGCCCATGTCCAGGTCTCACTCTTGATCAATTGATTTAAAATATCTGGGGGTAGATTCTGGACATAAGTATTCTGTAAAAAAATTTTTTAGTTGATTTTTATGTGCAATGATCAATGCAAATGTTCAAAGTTAACAGCATGCACATAGTATTGGCATACATAGTAAAGCACTTGTTGGCTTATGCATACCCCTAAGTCTTAGCTTAACTAACAGATATAAAGAATGCAGCCTCAACAGGTTTCCTATAATAAAATCTGTAATATTCATTCTGATTTTTCTCCTATTTTTTCTGGATTCTCTTTCTTCATCTTCTCTTCAGGCTCATCTTCCCGTGACAAATTAACAAATATTGGACCTCAGGGCTTAGTTCTAGGCCATAATCTTATGCTGTAGCCTTTCCCCCATATGATTTCAGTCAACCTCATTATTTCCGTTATCCTGTTTGTACTGCCAATTCCCAAATGTACATTTCTGGCATTGTAAACCCCCAAACTCAATCTGCTTCCACAGTATCCTATTACATTAATTCCCCATAACCATTATTCCATAAGCCAAAAATCTAGGAGCATCTGTGAAATCTCAGTCCGTGTCATACCCCATAGCAGTCTTGTTAATTGTACCTCCAGTTTACTCCCAAATCCATGCTTATCTATTTTCACTACTCTTACTCTAATTGAAGCTACCCACATTTTTCACCGGGAAAACTGCAGCAGCCCCTTAACTTTTCTCTCCACATCCACTTTTGCTTCATTCCAATTAGTTTTTCATGTTGTATTCAAGTGATCTTTTCAAAATTAAAACCTATTTGAATTTGTTTTCAAAGGTATTTTATTAGTCTCTGGAGAAAGAACAGAATCATTACAATTAGCTAAGACTAATAGAGCTTCACTCCCAGGGCTGAGGAAACGTACTAAAGCACATGGCCTACTGTCATTTGAACAAAAATAATATTCTACTGAGGAAGACAAAGAGTTGACAGCCAACACTATCTGCCTTCCTGATATTTAGTGAGGAACACCTATAAACATATCATTCTATTGTACTTTGCTTGATTGCTATTCAAATGTATACTTTGACACATGTAACCAATTTTTACTCATAAGAACAAACTTTTGTTGGATTAATATAATAGTGACATTTAAATGGCCCACACTTTTACATAGTCCTCCTTCTGAAAGCTGAAAACTACGGTCACAGGTAGGTCACAAACTACTTCCCACTACCTAAGTAGGATTGCCGTAATTTCAAACTTGAGCACTTCCTTCTCCTAGGAATGTAAATGGTCCACAAAGAACATCTAAATTTCTTTATTTTCAGTGTGTTTTCACCTTTTTATTTGACAGTATTAGTCATTCAGCTTTCTTTCCTTATTTCCTTGTTTTCCTACTGGCTCTATTGCCAGCATCACCGCATCTCATTTCTCTCACTTTCTGCCTGTTTGTTCCTCATTGTTTCTTCTTTTCCTTTAATACATTCTAGACACACATTTTATGTGTACTCAACATATGCAGTAACTGTGAATTCCAATCATCAAGACAAGTGGAAAACCTTAGAACAGACAAAAAGAAAAGCCCTGCGATAATTCTGTGAAATTTCATTCTTGTTTACTGAGTCGGTGGTTTGTATTTTATGCTGCAGGGGATTATCTCTATGAATCTATTGTATATGCTATTGAGTTTTAAGGTCAGTAAACACTGTGATTGACCATAGATAAACTGAACCAGAGGTGAACTTTGTTTTTCTTGCTTTTTCAATCCATATTCTTTGCCCACATTCTCTTTTTCAGAATAACAATGATTGCCTCATTCCCAAGCATTGCCTTACTTCTGTATCTCACTGCTTCAAAGGGCCCTCATGATAGCACCCTGCTGAACCTTTATCTTTGGATTTTTTAAATCTATCTATGCCCAGTCATGGCTCTGATTTACTATTTGGTAATATGTATGTAACATCAAAAATCACTGGTCATGCTTCATTTAAGCCCTACTATCTCAATAAGATGAATTAAATAAATTAAAACTATCAAATCAAGGTTATTATGGAAATTCCCAGACTGTATTTTAATTTTAACAGTAAGCCCTTAGAAAATACACCAGTGACCAGAAGGTGATCATAGGTACTAGAATCTGGAGGCAGGTCACAAAAATTTGCTCCATTCATATGGGTTCTCGAATTGTATAACTACCACTATGCTATAAATGTGAGTGAGAAAGCTGGTAGTACACTTTGCATATAACATGGTATAATAGTAAGATTATGTGGATGAGAAACATAATAAAAAACAAAATCATTAAGGTAAATCTGGGAAGTAGATTCACATTTCAAAAAAGGAAAGTTGTATTGGGACTTGCTAAGTATGTGAATAATTTAAGGCTATATTGATAGACGTAAACTGGTCTTCAATATGGATGTACTGGCCAGAATATTAGTGTTCTTTTGGGAAAAGTAATGACTAGAAGAGAACATGATAGAAATTTCTAAGGTCCTGATAATATTCTGTGAAATTTCGTTGAGCTGTATTTTATAGTTTATATGTGTGCACATACATGTGTGTATACCTAACATATGTATATATATTAAATATATATATACACATACACACATATATTCAATTTCAAAAGGGTTTTTAATGTTTCAAGAATTTTGAAATGTGATTTTTTTCATCAAGATTGTCTCTTTTCCATGTAGGCCTGTTCATTCTAATTTTGTATTCCTTTTAGTCTCTGTTTTCAACCTGAGTTTTTTAGTTTATCCAATTCTGAGTGGGCAATAACTGAGTTTAGCAGGTTTGCTGAATTGAAGAAAATCAATAAAACCTGCAGTAATAAATCTACCCGGACAGGATAAGTTCATAAATCATTGCAACCTCTCTGCCCCATGAGGCAGCTTCAACATGGATCAGTGATAAGAACCACTTATACCTAAATGCAGTAAAACGTTTTTACTAGACCTAAATAGCTCAAGGTTCTTTCACTTCTTCCATTGTAAGTGAGGGTAAAAACCCAAGAGCCAGACAAATTCATAGGAATTGAGAATTTCAACACATTATAGAGATCATTAATCACAACCCTTTCATTTCATAAATGAGTAAACAGTAGCCAAGAAATTTAATGACATGGTTAAAGACTTTCCAACTAATTAGTGACAGAAGTGGAATCAGACCTCAAGTTTCCCAATTCCCAGGTCAGCATACCTTTTCTGGGCTTCCTTCTCCCCCTCATAAAAAGCTCTATTATGCACACAAGAGTCCCTCTTATCTTCAAAGGATACGTTCCAAGAACTCCATCAGATGCCTGAAACTGCAGATAGTATCAGACCCTATGTATAATGATGCACAAATTTCTTTTTCCTTCCTCACAATTTCATGGATAGAAGATTCATTCTTATTGTAGTCTTAACAGCCTCAGTATACAACTTTTTTTCTTTCCTCATTAAGTTGAGAACGTTTACCTTTGTAGTTAAGGGAAGCACTTTACAGCTTCTCTTTGGCATGTCCAAATTGCCAGCATCACTACTCTTGCACTTTGGGGCCATTATTAAGAAAAATAAGGGTAAATTGATCATAAACACTGCACTATCAGGACAGTTGATCTGATAACCAGGAGGGCTACTAAGTGACTAACAGGCAGGTAGCAAAGACAATGTAAGTATGCTGGACAGAGATGATTCATGTCCCAGGTAGGAGGGGGTGAGATGGCACACGATTTCATCACACTACTCAAAACAGCACACAATTTAAAATTTATGAATTGTTTATTTCTAGAATTTTCCACTTAAGGTGGGGACTACTATGCAACACACATCTGTGTGTGTATATATATATATACACATATATATGTATATATATATACATACACACATATAAATGTGTGTATATATTTGTATGACCTGTAGGTACATATTTCATGTATTCATACCCAATTCTTCTTTGGTAATAAAGTTTCACTTGCCATGGAGTTTCCCTATTAATTACCCTCCAAATATTCTCTCTAAAATTGCTTTAGAACTTTTTCAGGTATTAGAATGTGTGTATCTTCACTATTAAATAGGTGCTTCATTCATTGACTTGACATTATTGAGGATCTACTTTATGCCATACACTATAATTGGTGTTCGATATTCAGAAATAAACAGAGAAATGGTATTTGACCTTGTAGTGCCTTGGGTCAGTTGAGGGAAACAGATAGATATTAAGATAATTATCATAAAAATAAGTACATATAATAAAGATTTTGATTCTATTTTTGATATTTGATTGCCAACAGCTTTAAAAACCAACCGCTTCCTCTTCTTGTTCTGCCCTACATCTGGGCAAGCAGATAAGAAAGGCCCAGTGCTCCCTCCTTTTGTACCAGTGTGCCAGTGGGAAATATAAAAATATATATAAGTATATACACACATTACACACATGCATATATATGTGAAAACCATCAACAAGAAAAGTGTACTTTATTTTTTAGCAAATGCTCAATTATTCCAAAATATTTGTTGAGTACCTCCTATGTGCTGGAAACAGTACTAGGTATTGGAAATTAAAGATTAAACAAGACAGACATGGCCCCTCACCAAACTTACAGAAGAAAGAAGGGGATTAAACAAATCATTAAAGTGGAATGGGTGAGATGGGGAACTGGCGGGCATTGCTCTGGGCATTGCTTTGGGCATTACTTTGGGCATTGCTTTAAGCATTGTTTCAGGCATTGCTTAATTGTGCAGGCATTATTTCACTGAGTCAGGAAGTCTCAAAACAAAGTTTCAAACTACCCTGATCAAGACAAGATGGAGACAGGACAAGTTCCAACAGGTTAGAACCAAAATGTTGGAGAAATTGACCACCCCTTGACCTTACAGCTTTTACAGGTTACCTTACATTATATACTTCATTGCCATAAAATTTTGTAGGGAAATTTCCCACTCCCATCATGCACCTGACACCATGACATTTCATGATTGGCCATATTTAGTCAAAAGGAGAGTATCACCCTAATCCCATAAAACACCAACCCTTCCCAAGAAATAACATGAATATTCCTCCCCTTGTTTAGCCTGTAATTAAGCTGTTGCTTAAATAAAGTGGCTAAAGGAACCATGGGGCCAATTCCCTCCTACAGGGAGAACCAGCCTGTACTCTGTCTGCGGAGTAGACTTTCTATACTTTCTGAATAAATTTAGCTTTCACTTTATACTGTTGGCTCACTCCTGAATTCTTTCTTGTGCAAAGACAAGGACCCACTTGGACTCCAAGTGATTCCCAGCACTGAGAATTACTTTCCTGTGACATAAATATTATGTTAATAACAGGTAAGTACAGAAAACTGTTAGTCTCAGCTAGTCTACCACTTTGATCATTCAAATACCAATAGTCCTCCTTCTTTCTACAATTAGGAACATTTTCACTCTCTTCCTAAGAGAAACAACAAGCCCCATCACATTAATGCATCCAACAAGAAATCCAGGAGCCTTTAGTCCTCTGAAAATGTAGCTGTTCATGGATGAGTAATCTAAAAATTAAAGTTATCTACTTCCAAAATAAATATACACTAAGAGCTCGTATTTAGAAAATTTCCATAGCAATTTTTCACATCCCTCTGACCAGCAATAGCAAACATGCTCTTCTCTGTAAGTAGAATCAATTCCTTTATTAGCCAACCTGGAAGCTTCTAGTTCTCAGAAAAAACTCTTTGTCTATTATCCTCCATAGTCATATTTGACATACACTTTACAAAGAATGGTATTCTTAGGGGATTTTACAGGCCACTTATCGCTTGTGCGAGTTTAGGGACCAGACATTGTGTTAAGTCAGATTTGTAGGTTCTTTGGCAAAGCAAGCCTCAGAAACTTGGCAGAGTTGAGATTCATTTCCAGTTAACTTCATGCATGAGTTACCACAGCCAAAGTTCTCATATAGCCACAAGTTTTTCAGCCTCAAAACACTAGTATTGATCTCTGTGTTGTGCTCTTTCCTCTCTGTCTCAACTCAACTCTCTTAAGGCCCTCTGAAAATACAAGTTTGAGTGGCATTTTAGCCTAGGTCTCTGCTACACACAATACAGAGCTCAAGATGTTTCTTGTATGCAAATAGTTTCTTTGGCAGTCTGTTTGCAAGGTGCAGGCATGTGGGATTGGAAATTGAATACGGAAGGGAGAAAAGTAGTTTTAATAGTGTCGACATTGCAGATGACTGGTTTTATATGAGAGTTTCTGAAGAGGCTCATGAAATACTTCTCAAAACTTTTGAGCGTGAGGTTCATGAAGAACATTCTGCCACTGCCTCACACTCTCCATTAGTTGAGGGTCACGCCAATTTCCCTGAGACACCAGTATTGAAGAGCCTTCTTTAAGGGTCCTATTTCAAAAAGAATAGCTCTGGGGCAGGAAAATATAAATACAAAATACAGGCTTTGAGGTTGGGCACTGTGATTTTTAATTTTATATGTTAACTAGGCTAATGGCTCCCCAGATAGGTAGTAAAACATTATTTACAGGTGGGTCTGTGAAGGTGTTTCTGGGAAATATTAGCATTTGAATTAGTAGACCCAGTAAAGAAGAAGGCCCTCACAGTTTGGGTAGATACCATCTAATCCTTTGAGGGCCTGAATTAAACAAAAAGGTGGAGGAAGGTGAATTCACTTCTATTTGAGCTGGGACATCCATCTTCTCCTGCCCTCAAACACTGGTGCTCCTGGTTCTCAAGCCCTCAGACTCAAACTGAGTTACACCACCAGCTTTTCTAGTTTTCCAGCTTGCAGAAAGCAGATTGCAAGAGTTCTCAGACACCACAATCACGTGAGCCAATTCTTCTAATAGATATAGATACAGGTAGATATAGATACAAACATACAGGTAGATATGGTACCATCAGGCAAAGTGAGTCAAATCTTGCAAAGAAATTTTCAATGTAGCACAGACTGGAATCAGAGATGAATTTAAGAGGAAATGAAGGAGTACATAGGAGATGACCGATACAGGTGGTAAAGTATTATCCTTAATCTGATCTTTGCTGCTGGACTGGCCCCCGTTGTCTTGCTTTAACTTTTAAAGAAAGATGCTTGAATAAGACTTGAAGCCACAGTCATATTTTCTTCAAAGGCTACTGCTTTCCAGCCATGGCTTGTAACACCTTCCATTTCGGATAGGAAAATAGTTGGATTTTTCCACTCTGTGTGGTCCTACGTTATACCCTCAATCAGTTTATATTACAGGCTGGAGGCAGATAGCACTCCTTTTATCAAAGCAGTTTCCCTTCCACTTTGTTTGCAGGTTGGCTAACTCTAGCCTGAGTTCATCTCTCTCTCCCAAGAACTTGTTGAAAGCAGCAAGGAGCAGCAATACAACAATATTCTGAATATTTCCTTCCATATAGGAAATAAAAGTGAGGTCTGCCATTGCTGCCCTTTAAAATGTGGGAAGCAATAGTAGTTTTGGTTTTTTTTTAAATTTTTTTTGTTTCAGCATATTATGGGGGTACAAATATTAAGGTTACGATTGCCCATGCCCCCCTCCCCCCTCGAGTCAGAGCTTCAAGCATGACCATTCCC
>VBSM01001124.1:26173005-26205777 GCA_008086735.1 Cheirogaleus medius
AAGGCTATAGTAATTAAAACAGCTTAGGACTGGCACAAGAACAGGGACATTGACTAGTGGACCAGAACACAGATATAAAACCATCCTCATATAGCCAATTAATCTTCGACAAAGCAGACAAAAACATACACTGGGGAAAAGAATCCTTATTCAATAAATGGTGCTGAGAAAACTGAATAGCCACATGTAAAAGACTGAAACAGGAAGCAATAGTTTTAGAAACAATTTTATCACAGCATAACAAATTATCACCAACTTTCCAGGACACCATATGGATTGCATAGGGCAAGGCCTCTGGGTAAAGAGAAGAGGCCTAATGTCCAGAAGAGGAGGATTATCCAACACAGGGGACCCAGGTGAAATGATTAGTGAAGTCAAAGGAAAGCCAAGAGAGGGTGGAGGCATTGAAGCCACAGGTAGCAAATGCACACAGAGAGATCGACTGAGTCAAACACTCATAACAGCTTGGAAAATGAGTTCTGAGAACTTACTACCAAGTTTGGCAATGAAGTGACCTTGAGTGACAGTGATAAGAAATGCTTCCTGTGAAACAGGTCTCTAGGATGCTTGTTTTTTAGAGAATGTCCATCAATACCATGGAAACTTTCTACACAGTCTCCTTAAATATAATAAAAAGAGTCATTGCTTTTCAGCATAATGGGGATGATTTGGAAAAAAAAAAGTACTATTAATAAGATTAGTGAAAAATAGGTCAATCTTCAAGCCTAATGGCACTATTTACTCAAAATATAATTTCAAAAGATCCACATATCTAAAGTAAATGATTGCTTACCAAGACATTTTTTAAAACAAATATTTGCCAATAATGGGAAAAAGCATCATGTTTTAATTCTGAAAATTATATCATTAATATAATTTAGTTAAATGTCACAGGAACCCAGTTAATATTTAGAAAATAGAAATTTTAGTAATATGCAATGTTAACTATTTTATTATGAAAGTCAATGAGCAATCATCATCTTAAATTCTGATTTCTACTATTCTATGTAGCTCAAGAATATTATGATATTCACAATTAAATTTTTAATGTCAATTAAAATTTAAAAATAACTATCATTAGTATTTAAAAAGGAGAGGAAAATATGCCACTACAGGGAACCTACTCAAAGAACTATGGGCAAGATTCTGTGTTGAAATTATATAAATATTTAACTATATATTACATTTATATAATTACACATATAATTAAAATTATAACAGACTTTAAACAGGACCTTTAAATAAATATGATTTAGGCAGTTAGTAGAACTGTTATATTCCATACAAATAACCCACTTGGTCTCTCTACTCTAGGCCAGACTAGTTTTTCCAAGGGGAATTCTCAAACTCATTAGATACATGGGATTCGTTAATTAGTTTAACACCACAGAAAGGACTTGTTCACACCTATTTTACCCTCTTCTTTTCCTCTAGATGATTAGCTGGGTCCATTTTTAAATGGAAGATATACTCTAGATATTTAAACGTAAGTCTAAAGACAAAAAGAACTGTACACAATATTGGACTTGATAAACATTTTTTTCACAATTCTTAAGCTTTTATGTATTATATATTCTAGGACTGAGAAAATATGTAAATAGATTGTGGATAATGAGAAGAATCAGGTTTCTTACTGTTAAAGAAAGGAATTAAAAATAAAGAAAGGGTGAGAAAAGGTAAAAGCAACCTTATGTGTTGGATTGGAATTGAGGTGTCAGTTTGAACCCATGATTTTATAGATATATAGATATCCATATAGATATACATACATATCTATACATATACACACATACACACAGAGATAAATATAAAAATAGACAGATATTTGCATGTGTGTATTCATATGCATGCTCTTAGCTCTATCTGCAGAAAGGAATATGGGGTAACTTGTGAAGCAATGAGTACACCTCATGCCAAGACTCTGATTTCTAAATACTATTATTTAATTCAAGGAACCAAAACCTTTTTTTTTATTTGCTCATTTATTCATTTACATTATTTTTTTGCAAAATAAAATAAAACCTCAGGAGCTAAGTTGAAAAGAAGGTTGTGAATGTGATAAAAATCTAAGAATATTCATGCTAGAACAAAAACTAAGAATACTCAAATGCCATTCCTAAGTGAAAATGCTGTAAGAAGAAAAGTGTTTTATGATATATTACCTATTTTTTATCTATTCCTTTCATAACTTCTCATTAAATTACAAAAATATTTTATTTACACGATTAAAGGGCAGTTTTGGAATATCTGATTAACTTTACTGTTGAAGTATGTCATTAATATTGAATAACAATAAAATATATTTTAATTGTTAAGCAGGTGAAATGAAAAAAATTCTGGGTTCTTTCATCCTCTGGAAAATTCCATGAGTCAGTCAAGTTTGACTTATGAAGGAACCAGAACTTTTTGAAGAAATAATTGATTCAGGGCCAGAATAAGGAAAGTAAAAGATGGGTCTGGAACATTTTGTGGTGCCATATAGTAAGGTACTATTCAGAAAAGTGTATGGCCATGTAGAAAAAATCCCAGGAGACAACTTGAAGGAGGACTAACAACCAAATCTGGAACCATCTGAGCAACAGAGCAATTAATGATAGTAATGGATTTTAACTTATAGTATAAAACAAATATCTATAAGTTAATGTTGATATAAATAAATAAATGGGAACAAACAGTGTTTCCTTACAGCTAAATTATAATTAATGCCTGTAGAAGAAATGATGGAAATGGAAAATGACCATTTGTGAAACACCACAGTAAATTTTGGGTGGATGCTAAATTAGTGTGGGGAAATGAAACAAGAAATAGAATATTTGAGCAATCTCCAATTATGTCCTCAGAAACTGCTTTTTAGCATAGAAATTTCGCAGCTATCTCTATAACCAAATCATCAAAGTTAATATCACTCAGCAATGAGACATTTGGATTTCTTGTACTCCCTAATATGGCACATGGAGGAGGGCATAATGTCACTCCTGTGGTGTTCCTGTCAAGTAACACATCACCGCAGTCTAACCACGAGAAGATACCAAACAAACCCAAATTGAGAGCAGTTTACAGAATAACTAGCTAGGATTCTCCATAAACTCAAGGTCATGAAAGGCTGAGGAACTATTCCAGTTTGGAGGAGTGTAAGGAGACATGGTAAATACCTGTAATAAATGATCCTGGATTTGAACCTAGAAATGATCAATTTTGAATGGCCTTTTCGGGCCAGGAAATGGCACAGGAAATGATCAATTCTGAATGGCCTTTTCAAGACATCATATAATCATCATGATGGGCGAAATGCATGAACTACACAAATTTATGAGTAGTTAGAAAACCATAGAACCATAGGCTTTTCTGACTATAAAGGCTTTTAAAATTTACTTTTCCAAGTTCTTAGCTTCAACCTGTGCCAAAACATTTAGAGACTGGAAGTTCATGATACTATGCAGTCTGTTTATTGTTGAAAGGTTCTAATTGTTAAAATTTTTATTGTTTTTAATCAACTTAAACCTTGCTCATTGGTCTAAAGTATTCAGTTTGAAACAGCCTAATTTTTCCCCCCAGAGGACAACTTCTCAAATATTTTAGAGATACCACCTAGTTTCCTCCTAGTCTTGTCTCATCTCATTTTCTCTGAGTCCCTCTAGCTATTTCTCATATATTTTAGATTTCAAAAACTTTATGGCACTGAGCATTCTTTTAGTATAATAACTAAATTGTCAATGTAGTACTTTAAACCTGGAAGGGGTTTTTTACTGTTATATGTAGAAAATTCAAACATAAAATTTTCAATCAGCCAATAATTCTTCACCTAATGTGATTTACATATACCAACTGATAAGTAAAAAGAAAAAAATCCCAAAGCATTTCGTTCTTAAAGAGTTATTGTAGTACACACTTATTTATAGTGTACAGGTAATATGAATTTTCTTTCTATGAACCTATAACATTGCCCTGCTGCAGAAGACAGGAGAATGTTCCACTGATGATGCCTAACTGTAATATATGTATAATATCCTACTATGAACTAAGAAGTTAGACATTTGAAAGGATTCTTTTTTCCTGATATAATACAAAGTTTTACTCTATTCTTTGAGTATTTCTCATCTTTATCATTCATGCATGGGTGCTGAAGCATATTCACCAACCTGTATCATAAACATCAAAGCAGACTACTTTGTTTTACCTTTTTATGAAATAATTGTATCTGTCAACCAATATTTGAGCTCTTACTATGGGCAAATCATTCTAGCCAGCAAAGTGTAAAGGTTCATACCATGAAGTTGAAAGTGTAACATCTAGTTTTGAGCAGGTAACTTAAACTAAGCTTTCATTTTCTTATATGTAAAATGAGAATAATTACAATACTGAACTTAAGGTGGATGATAGAAAACATTTAGATACTACATATTAAGACCTTATTTGAATACATGGTAATAAGTATTTATTCACTCATTGAACACATGATGATGATGAAGATGATAATGATGTTGACATTACCAGCAGGTGTCCTTAGAATGGGTAAATAAACTACAAGATTACATCTGTGTACATTTGATTTCTAAGGCTAAACTGCCTTTGCCTTCTCACTCTCGGCTCTCACTCCTCATCTGTTTAAAGACCTTCCAGGGCAGCTCAGATCCTCTCTTCTACGAAGCCTTCCTGAACTCTAGAAAGAACTTGAAGTTCTTCTTTCTTGCATTTGTATCATGTGCAAACTTCTGCAGGGAAATCTACAGCACTTTATTACAATTTATATCTCCATATCACTTTGTAACTCTTTTGAGCAAATTGGGTCTTATTCCTATTAATAGAACCTAAGATAGTGAGAAAAATATAGTAAGTGCTCAATAGATTTTTTTATGAATAAAATAGTGAACAAAGAAGAAATGATTTTTATGATACTTCCTGCTCTGTAGGGGCCAGGTCATAAATGCTTAGTGAAACACATTAAAGTTATTTGTCTAATATGGTATAGAAAAATCTTAATGAAAGATAAGACTCATTAACATATACAAAATATCAAGAATGAGCTTTCTCATAATTTGTGTAATTCCATATGCAGCTCTAGCAAGTGAAGATTAATCAATGGCTGGCTCCCCTGTATTTGTATTTATATAACCTCAAACTAATATTAAAAAAGCCTTCATGTTCTTATCAGTGAAATTTCAAACATTAATGGTTTTAAATTTTAAATAATGGTGAGACTAGCTATCTTTTGTAATTTTGCATTTTCATATTTTAAAATACTGTCAAAAACTTAACTTTGAGTATCACCTTCTTCCAAATTCAGTTAGTGTGGTCCTTAACATAATCTCAAATTTGAAAACTAATAGAAGAGGAGTAAATGCCCAGTGATTTTAATCTATTTTTTCAGTCTCTACATTTATTTAAAAATAATTCCATTTACCACAATATCTGCACTTCCTTTTTTCCTACTAAAAACAAGAAAAAATTAACGTTGACAGTTCCAGAATCATCCACAAGGCGGCAAACGTGCTACATATGCACAACGGAGGGAAAATTAGCAATAATAAACTAGATTCATTGGAAAAACAAGTGAAAGTAGAGTCAGTAATGATATTAGGCCCATATTAGAAAGAAAACAATGTTAGTATAGCTCTTTGAAGATAAGATGCTTGTTTAATTTTTACATTTTATTTCTATTTTCAATGCTGGAGAAAGTACGAACACCCAAAAGTCGGAGTCAGGTGTGACGAAGTCATGTAAATGTCTCTTTAGAGATCATCAAACCACTTACACACACTGCAAGCTCTGTGATCGCTATTTCTATTCTGACAACTTTAGAACTCAAAAGTATTTTCGTAAAATACATTTCTGAAAGACGATAAAAAATACGTACTTCACCTAAGAGAATATCATTGATTTAAGCATCAAGAAATCCAACTAAAAGAAAGATGGAGAATTCCTATATAACAGAGTGAACTATGAGGGGTTCTGGTTGTGCTTGCTCTTAACATACCATTATATGTCAGGGTTTTCAGCACTTTTGATCCAACATAAAGCGAAAATCAAATGTAAGGCTAGTGTTCACAGTTTAATTCCTCAGTTTCCCACTTACCCAGATGAGAGTCCGAGGTCCATATTAGAATCACTCTGCCATATTTACCTTGAGCTCCCTCGGCCATCACCTTCAGTTATATTGGCTGTACAAAATGCCATCCCTAGTGAAACAGAGCCCTATACCAGCTCAGCAACTATGCCAAGCAGCTAAACATGGCTAGAGAAAACCCAGCAATCTTGCTAAATGATCTCAATTAAATTCATAATCATTAACTCTAAGCAAACTCTTAATATTTATTAGGAAAGTCAGTGCTAATCAATTCTCTTTTTCTTCTTTTTGGGCAACTTTTTCAACACTGCTCTTTCTTTGCATCTCTAACATCTCTTTCACTCTCTAAATTCTCAGCTGTTTCTTATTTCACTGGGAATACAGGGATCAGAACAGAAATTCCAAGAGCCACAAACACCATGCTTTACCTTCCACCTTCTTTGGGAGAAGAAATGTTTGTCCTCTGATATAAGGCCAAATCCTATACCCCGTACTGGATCCCGTCTTGTCTGGCAATTCAAGGACTTCTCTGCTACAGTTTCTCTTCTTTCCTGCATCATGAATTATTTCTTCTCTACTAGATGTTTCTATCATCGTACAAAAGATGTCCTCTCAAAGAAAAAAAAATAGGCTTTTCCAGTCCCACGTCACATTCTAATTATTGCCCTATTGCCTTGCTCCATTTTATAGCAAAATTACTCAAAAGATACCTGTCTTTAATTTTTCCACTTCCCTTCCTTCCGTTTACTATGTGAACTAAAATAAAATCTTAAACCTCCCCAACTGACTGAATGGACTCCCTCTTGGCCCAGGGGATGCCCTAAAACTGAGTTGGTAGCCATGAGAAGGGAAGTCAGACATGCCTCATCATGCCCCCCTTCCTTCTTGTAGATAGTCTTAGTAACTTATTAACAGGCCTAAGGTCCTCAATTTACATAACAAATCTCTTGAGTCTGGGTATCTGGCTGGTGGCTTGTCTCTGATTAACAGACTTCCTTATCTTATCTTAAAACATTCCAAGCCTTTAGACAAAATTTCATTTCTTTAACCAATTACAAATCAAAGAGTCTTTATACCCACTTATAACCTGTAACCAACCCCCTTTGAGATGTTGCACATTTTTGGGCCAAACCAATGTACACTTTCCATGTACTGATTTACGACTTTACGTGTAATTCCTGTCTCCCCAAAATGTAGAAAACCAAACTGTAACCACAGCAAGTCCATTTGCTCAAGGCTTCCTGGGTGTGGCTCCAGGCCATGGTCCTCAAACTTGGCTCAGAATAAACCTCTTTAAATTATTCTACAGAGTTTGGCTTCTTTTCCTTTGACAACTATATTTTCTATCCTCTCCACTATACAAGAAACTGTTCTTATTAAGGTAATTAGTTATCTCTGTGTTGCCAAATCCTATACTAAATTATCAATTCTCATCTTTCTCAACCTATAACATCAGCAGCATAGGAGCATTAAACACTCCCTCTTCCAAAACCTTTTCCACTTTGCTTCTGGGACAACTCTACCTATCTCCCCGCTCAACAGGGGTTCTTCATAACCCCTGTTGGATCCTCTGGAGTGTCCCACAGCTCAGTCCTCCAACATCATCTGTGCCTCTGCATCCACTTACTTCCAAAGTGATTTTTTCTGGTCTACCATAATGATTCACAGATTTTCATCTTCAGCCATGATAGCTCTTGCCTGAATTTCAGACTAGGATACCCAGGTATCTACTCCACATCTCTAAGATCTGATCAGGATCACAAATTTAGCAACTCCAAAAATAAAGTCCCAATTCCCCCAAAATTGTCAGGTTCATGAACTACCCTTGGTTCTCAGTGTGCTTTTGCCAAAGAATGACAAGACGACTGATAGCAAAGCAAGCAAAAGGCAAAATTTATTTAGCAAAAGCAAGATGCATTCACCACAGACAGCAAATGGGCTCCTGTTGCTACAGAAGGCCCTGACTATTAAGTAAAGTTTTAGTTTATGTTGTCTGGGTTGGACCCTTCCCAGCAGGCATGGCTCACCTGTCACCTTGATGGACAGCTGTTAGTTATATAACCTGAGTCTTACTAGGCATGTGGATTTCCCATAAGGCTCTCTGAAAGCCCACTGGGGAATGCAAGACTGCCATGCAGATTTATGCTAATGACATGATAATTGCCCAGAGGTTACTTTTGGTAGCCTTCTAGACCTTACCACTGCTTGGCTTTCTAGGAATTCCTTCTTCTGGGAATCCCTAGATGCTTTTGTGGTTAGCGTGCTGAGTTCTGATTAGCAGAATACTCCTTCCCCTTCTGCTGCAGTTATCTGAAGCAAGGCACTTGTTTCCCCACCCTACAACCCCCATGCCCCTCACCACCCTGTCTCCAGGAGAGCCAGAGGCCCTACCATCTACCTAACAAATTTGCTACCAAAAAGGCCCTAAATGAACTTTCACTCACCTACCTTTCTAACCGCATCTTCTAACAATTTTCCTCTTTGATCATTTCCCTACAAACAAACTAACCCTCCAGTTTCTGAAACACAAAATATACTCCCACTTACTTGCATATGCTGAACCTCTTCTTCAATGTGTTCATATTCCTTGTTCTTACACTACCTCCAAATCTCTGCCCAAATGTCCCCAGATCACCTTATATAACTGCCCCCATACTTGCCCCTTACTCTGCTCTTTCATGACCCTTTTCACCAACATGCCATGTTTACTGGTTGTCTCCTACTTAAACATGAGATTCACAAAGAAGAGATTTATTTGCTCACTTGTGTACCCTGGTAATTAGAACAGCAGTACTAATACATACAGATGTATGTACTCCATACATATCTGCTGAAGGAATATAAATTTGTCTGATGAACACAGTTCATTGAAACTTATTTTTTAATCAAACTCAAATTTACTTTTTTATTAGCCTAAATTGGATTTAATAAAAAATCGAATATTCCTTTTTTATTTATGAAGAATGAAGAATGATGGAGATATACTTCTTTATAAATATTATTTAATAATATATTCATTATAATAGAAAGGTTTTCATTAAAGTATACTTTCTTGAGAGGGAGGTTGTATTAGTTTCATCATATTCTTAAAAAGACATTAGATAGGCCAGGTGTGATGGCTCATGACTATAATCCTAGCACTTTGGCAGGCTGAGGCAGGAGGATTGTTTGAGGCCAGGAGTTCGAGACCAGCCTGGACAAGAGTGAGACCCCATTTCTATAAAAAATAGAAAAATTAGCCGGGTGTGGTGGCATGGGCTGAGGCAGTAGAATCACTTGAGCCCAGGAGTTTGAGGCTGCAGTCAGTTGTGATGAAGCTACTACACTCTAGTGGCCTGGGCAACAGGGTGTAACCCTGTCTCCAAAAAAAAATGTTAGATGAAAAATATGTACAGCATTGCCTAAGTAGATTGTCTTATGACTTCCTAATGATGATTTTTCTTAAAAAAAAAAAAAGTTTATTTAAGAATTACTTACACCACACTAATGAATGTATCATATGCCATTTACTGAGCATTTCACTTAAGCAAATAGACATTTCACAATTAAATATAGAGTCCCAGTTACAGCATAGTAGCTGTATTATATAGATCAGGAATTATATGTCAACTCCCTACCATTAAAAACAAGGTGAATTCTTAGTAATGTCTAAAGAAACAGTTTCTGTTCTGTTTATAGTCACTTCCCCTTCTTTCATTGTCTTATTTCTGTTATATCAGCTGAAATTCTTCAATATCTAATATAAATCTTCAAATAAATGAATAGTATTTTGTACCCTGTATCAGTGCTTTCATATTAATATAGAAAATTCTTAGTCTAGCTATAAGTACTTGAATGCAACTCTATTTCTATTACTAGCCTTGCTATTCCTGAATTAATATAGACATGTAAATTACATGATATACTTTTCGACCTCATCAAAAGAGTAGATATTGTGTCGAAAAGACTTCTGTAGAACATGATTAACCAACCCAAGCCTAGCAGTGACCACCAAAAAAAGTATTATTACCATGGAAATCCTCCTCCAACCCTTTCTAGTAAGTCTAAATTATGTAAAACAGTATTGAGTGTCATGCGCTAAGTGCCCAGTTCTTTCCTAGTAAACCAAGTCCCCAGCTTTAGGCAGACCCCATGGAGTGATGAGAGCAGGAGACCTGGCAGTCGATGGGTGACAGATGCTGGAGCCAAATCACCCTGACAACTCCTCCCAATAATACATCTGAGAAACTAACCTCTGCCAAATTGTTAATGGCTGTGAATGAGATATTCGGTTACCCCCTCCAGATAGTGTATTTGCATTTAAATGAGCCCCTTCTGGAAGGATTCCCTTAACCCAAAGGAGTGGTTCTAAATGCTGACAGCTCCAGACACACAGGGTCTCTGGCTCTGGTTTCACATTTTCCCTTGCTGAGACTCTTGATATCATTACTGCATTTGTTCTCTTAACTCGAGAATATCAGGGAAAAAAAGCATTGTAGACCTCAATGTCAAGATCCAAAGTTTAGTTTTTAAAGAAGGTTGTGCAATGAAAAGTTATAGTATAAAAAATAATGGTTTCTTTCACCCAACTCTACTCGTTGAATTAAATTATCTGACATATGGGTGTATGCCAAGTTCAAAGAAAAAAGATTGAAACCCTATATGTTGACATACGACATTTCTCATTGTTTTTTTCTCATCCTTTTTGTTTCAGTTTCCCGGTGCCTCTTACCATGCTATAGTATCCAAGGCAGTTAAACCCTGCCATCTGATGTCTTAAATGTCTGTCTTTTCCCTGCATCATCAACAGACTGATTCCCTTCCATGAATAAAAAGCACTTGGCAAGAGTACTTTGCTAGATGAGAATCTATATTAATCAGGAGAAACTGTTTATATACCTTCAGTGAGTCTGGCTTCACAGAATAGAAGCTATACCAAGGAGGACAAGAAAACACATTCTGGGACAGTCCTAAGTCACCACAATTACATCCCCACTGCATCAGACAAATCAAAGGGAAAGATCAAGCATCTTGCCCTAAGGACAAGCCTATGGGGATAGCCATTGTTCTTGCTTCAGAAAGAAGACAGGCTGTGAGTGTAAGGATCCAAACTCAAGTCTGCTCAAATACAAAACCTCTGACCTTCAAAGTCATCTCAGTGTTCTGATTCCCTTCACCTTCTCATCACGCCCCCGCACTCCTTTACTTTATATGGACCGTTATTTCCAGCACCCGATACCTAACAAATCTTTCAACTAAATTATAAATTATTAGGGCTGAGCATGTTCTCTCTTTCAAGGTATTTAGAACTTTCAAATGAGATGGCAGCCTGCCCAAGTGGGCAAGAATAACACATATTAAATGTCAGCAATTTCACATCCTCTTGTTATATCCTCACAATAGTTCTCTGTGGTTAGGATCCTAACCTTATTTTTGCCATGGATCCCCCTTTTGACAATCTAGAGAAACCCATGTAACTATTCTCAAAATATACTTTTAAATGCATAAAATATAATATATATAACTGCAAAAAACTTAATCACCAATTTTAAAATATAGGCATCAAAATATTTAAAACAAAGTTCATGTTATACAAATATATGAGCATTAAAATTCATTAAATATTATAAAATATAGGAGGGTTCTATTAACTACTATACTTAAAAATTGTGATGTTGAGGAATGGCTTAACAATGTTGATACTGATATACATGTACACTGAAATTGAACAATTAAGTAAATAAACAGTGGATGGTAGAAGCCAAGTTTCTCTCTATTGGAGATCCCTGGAGGGGGAGGAGGCTAGAATGATCTATGTGTTAATGGATTAAAGCTGCAGACATCAGAATATACTCATATTAGCTTAATATAGATATAGATGGTTACATACAAAAAAATATTTATTGATATGTGTATATACATGGGTGAGTATACCCATATATTTCTTCACTCTCTTAGTTGAGAAGGCCTAAACAAAACCACACTCATCAGCAGCAACCATGTTTAGAGCCCAGATCTTGGTTTCTATTCCACTTCTCCAATAAAAGGAACTAGGGCTCCTTAAAGAAATGGCTCATTCTAGGACTGGGAGAGGAAAAATACAAAATAAGAGTGGAGCCTTTCGTAATACCAGAAAGTAAGGAATTATTAAAACACACGCACACACACACACACACACACAAACACACTCACCCGTCAAAGGGGGTACGTGAAAGGAGCACAGGGACCAACTGAAAGAGTTCCCCATGGCCAAGGCTGGAAAAAAATTGAAAAAAAATAATGTAGTAATGGATTATTCCCTAAAGTATAAAATAAATACCCATGAGTTTATATTGATATAAGTAAATAATTGAATTCTAATGGAGAATAGACAGATCTCCTGTGCAGAAGAATTCCAAATACTTACGTACATAACCTGTCCTTAAAAAGGTGAAGCTTGACTTTCCCACTCCTTAACTCCCCACTCCTTAGATTTGGGCTTCATGTAGTGACTTCCTTTCAACAAGCACAGTATGGGAGGGAGGGATGGACAATAAGTTTATAGTGGAGAAACCTGTTAAAAATTCCTTAGCCAGGTGATCAAGGTCAACATCAACAGTCATAAATCACATTGATAAATTATATAACCTTGTTATGGTGTGATGAAAATGGCACTTTACCTCTGTGGTTGTCCTGCCAGTTACTTACAACCCAACTCTTATGAGAAAAGCTTCAGACATTTTGCCATACTAGGGCATCCTACAAAATACTCGACCTCTACTTCTCATAACTGTCAAGATATCAAAAACAAGAAAAATCTGAGAAATATCACAGTTAACAAGAGCCTAAAGAGACATGACAATTAAGTGTAATACAGTATCTTGGATGGGAGCCTGGAACGGAATTAAGGACCTTAGGTAAAAACCACAGAACTCCAAATAAAGTACAGACTTTAGTAAATGATAATATATCAATATTGGTTCATTAATTGTAACCAAGGTATCATACTAATGTAAGATGTTAATACGGGAACTCTGTATTATTTCCTCAATTTTTCTTTAAATCAAAACCATTCAAAAATATAGTCTATTAAATAAAACAAAAATGTAGTGATGATTTGATTACAACATGAGAGCAATGATATTTTGAGATATCTATAAAGACTGCAGTAGAGAATTATCTGTGGTTTCTATTGGTGACAAAGTCACAGGTACTCCTAACATTCTTATGGTATGCTTCCTACATTTATGTTTAAAGGACATGCTAAATTTCAGTGAGAGGTTAATAAAACGAAAAATGTAATTTTCCCATCCAAATCCGACACTGCTGAATTCTATTCATATACCCCTTTGATACAGATTAGGAATTCCCTGCTCTATGGTAATGTTAATGGCCTAATTTTATAAAAGTGAGGCTCTCTGGAGAGATGAACTAAGTTGTTCCAGCTTTCAAAGATTGTCCGTTCTGGGACCAAGAATGCTGAGTTTTGTTGGAACACTGTTGGCTACACTGCTACCCAATTTTGGAATTGATAAGCAGAGGGAAATGGTTTATTTATCAAAGATGCTTCCCTGGCCTTGTGCAATTGCATTTTCTTGTTTAGGTTGCTGGACAGTGTAAAGCTGGCCGGGCCCTAGTGGTGGGCAATTCCAAGAGCAAGGCATGTCAAATGAGGAAACTCCATTCTCACAGAGCCCTAGTGTCACGGAACCTCCCTACTTGGAAATGACTCAACAATTGGCAAAGAAACCTTGGCTCAGCTTCCGAGAGAGCAAATTTTAGGCCCATTTTTCCTTTAACACCCAACCCGCAAACTGCTGATAAGGTCAGTAATTGGGAAAGAGACAAATGAAAAGGAAGAGAGAGAGAGAAAGAGACGCGCACACACACTCACACACACACACACACACACACCCTTGTAAATAGCTGGTGTGGATTTAAAGAGGTAAAGAAAGGGCTATCTGCATATATGCTTATTTCATTCCCCAGGCAAATTCTCATCAATTCTTAGGGAAAGAAATAGAGCCATCTGTTAATGTGGATTCTGCTTCGTAATTTCCAAACGTTAATAGCTGTCACCAGAGCGGTCTGTACAATTAGGCTGCAGGGAGGGTAGGGGTCGAGAAGGAGAGGAAGTGGGAGGAAGGGGTGTTGGATGAAACATCTGTCCACTAGTGCATCACTAAACAGTAACAAAATCTGCGGGTGACCCCGCTCTGTTTCCTTGAGCGCTTCCTCTGGTCTGCCCCACTTCTCCACTCCTTTGGGAGATTCCCGTTCTATTACGTAGGCGAGAGGGCGAAAGGTCCCAGCTTTCATAATTGTGAGTGGTTTGGCTTTGTGTGTGTGTGTGTGTGTGTGTGTGTGTGTGTGTGTGCGTGTGTGTGTGTGTTGGAGCGTGCTACAACAAGGGGCTTAGAAAGACCGATTATCAATTTAAAATATTTTCGGAGTGTTTAAACGTTTATCTTGAAAGACAATCCCAGCTCTCCCATTCGGCGAAATGAACAAAGCTGATAAGGAAGACGGAGAGGGTGGGAAACCCACAGCGCCGACTGGAGCTGCCCATGCAGCCAGAGTGACAGGGGGGCGCTTGGAGGAAGGACGCTCTGCAGAGAAAGTCTCTCTGGCTCTTCTCTCTCCGTCCGCAATCCGGAGATGCTGCATCTGTAAAAACATAAAATAGAAAATAAACCTCCAACCCCGTAGGGTAGGATCGCCGGGCGCAGTGTGCAGACGCCCTTCCCTGCGGCGGGGAGCGGTCCTGCTCCCCCCGCGGCTGCGCGGAGTGCGGTGATCCGGCCCGGGGCGGGGGATGACTTCATGCGGCCGGAGCTCCGCGGCGGGAGCGGCAGCTGCAGCGGCAGGTGGGGCGGGGGCCGGCGCGAGCTGACCGCGCACTCGACCGGCTGGCGGGACTGCGGCCCGGGGCAGCGGGCGCCGGGACATGCGCTGACTCGGTCCGGGGAAGGTAAGCAGCCCGGCTATTATTAGCCTTGGCCGCTCCGCGCGGTGCTTTCCGCTCGGTTGATAAGGGGGTTTGCGGTACGGAAGGAAGAAGGGGATAACCCTGCGGCATTCCGCGATCGAAAAGGAGCACCAACTGGGATGGCATTGCTAATCGCCCAAGTGCAGGAGATTGGAGGAGCCGTGTTACTGGGCAAACAAAGGAGGCGTTCAGCCTCTGTACTCTTTTGAAGATGATCGACCATTTCAATGCCAGGTTTGCTTAGACAGTGAAGAGGGTTCAAAATGTAAAATAATTTTGAGTTGCTCTTTTACCTTTCCGCCTCCTGCCTTCACTTGGTTGTTTTCTGGATTTGGAGCAAGCTGTCTAGGAAGTAATCAAAAATCTTCCCTCTCTTTCTATCGTCCTCGGTTTTCTCCCTTTCCAGTTATTGTGCACATCTCAATGTCAAAACACCTGCCTCAATATTGAACCTGTAGAAAGAGTCTCTATGTGGAGGAGAAACTTACCTCCTGGAGTTCAGCTCGGGTTGAGCAGCACTTGACATAGCTTCTCCCTTCATTTACCATGTTCTCTGTCAATCACTTCATTGATCTTTTTCAGAGATGTGGTGCCCATTCACAGGCCAACTCTTGTCAGCTCTTATCCACTACCTGGGTTCCATGACTGATTTTGTCAAGGACCCAGGAAGGGCATTGCCTCACATAGGATTTCGTATTTGGTATTCTCTCTCTATACTATTACCTGTGTCCTTTCCTCGATTGCATGGAATGAAATAGCCTGCTTTTAGCCCAGTACCATTATGGTTTCCCATAACTCCCTTCTGTAGTCGCTGTGGCTACCAGAAGGCTTGAGAGAGGACAAACAGAATATATTGAGGTGTGAGGATGTTCCCTATGCATAGATATAGGTGGAAGTAAAAATGTAAATGCCAATATATCCAGTTTTTACTTGAGGATCTTTTAGTCCAGCTTGGTTTTGAGAAAACTAGCTGTTAGGGTTTGGGGTAAGTCCTCTCCCAAAAGCAAGCAATCTGTTTGTCCTAGGATTCCCCAGTAACCTCAAAAGAGTTTCCAGAGAGGCTTTCCTCATAGGCAGTCAGAAAGCCAATGGAGCTGCCCAATCTAAGCCTCAGGTTATTGGAGCATCTTCAAGTTTGTGTCCCCATTGACAGGTCCCTACCGCTTGTCCTAGGGTTTCCCCCCCAGACCCCTTGAGACTGAGCTCAAGTGCCTATTCTTGTTGCCACCTAGAGATGTACATTTGAATAATACGCTGTAAAATGGTTAAGATGGCTGTTATGAGGATTGCAAATATGCCGCTTCACCAACAGAAAGCAGTTGCAATAAGCCAGATTGTGGGGTGTCTGTGTGCCAATATTCTATTTAAAAGGAGATCTGTTATCTTTAAACTTGAAATTAGAGAGACAGTCTGACTCAACAGCCATGTAATTTTATTTTAGCAAATTAAAATAAAAGATCAATGAAAAGAGGGGGCAGATTTATAGCTTAAAAATTTATCTCTGCTTACCTTTTTCAATATTGTTTTTAAACAAAGATACGGGTTCTGAAAAATTATGTTAATTCTATAATATATTATTATTGCTTTTCTGATTACAAATTTCCTTTTCATAAAATACATTTTAGAAATATTTGAATGCTATAGCTCTAGACTTAACTTGCAAAAAAACCCCAAAACCCAAATATTTGAATTAGTTTCTTTGTCTTCACCTTCAGTATATGAGGCAGAGGAAGCAGAGGGGTGGACAAAGCCCCCTATAAAGTGGCCCATTCCAGGAACTATCCCCTGGGATCTTAAAAACCTCACAACCAATTTTTTTTTTTTTTTTTTTTTTTTGGTTTGTGGTGATGGTTATTATTATATGTTGAGCATGATTTTGGTTTGAAATATTAAATTTTCAAGATTCTAGAATTTTGACTCAGGCACACCAACTAGAAGAGGTAACAAAGAACATGATCAACAACAAAACCTTCTATTCTACCACCTTTCTTTCCTAATATTAAAATACTTAACCATATAAATCATGATTCTGAAAAATAAGTGATGAAATATTAATATAATCATTCTTTTTAATAAATTAGTCTAAAATACATATATACAGATCACTGCATTGATCTTAGATGTACAATAACAGTTTTTGCAATGTTAAGAGTCATCGTTCTGTTGAAGAGCAGTGCATGAGAATATCCTAAGGAAAATTAGAAATTAAAAGTGTTTATCATTTGGTTTCAAATAAACTAAAGTCTTTGGCAAGAAATAGGGTCAGGATTAGAGGACTGGTGCTGCCTAATAATACCTGCCAATGATTTTACAGGTGAGATTAATCCACTAAGTTACGGACTAGAGTTGGACAAAACTCATCGGGAATTAAGAAAACAAGTTGGAAATTTTAATTTTCATTTTAATGCAACTGAAGGAGATAATTAAGGGATTTCTGAATTTGTACCATGTTCTGTTTAAACAAATTTAAGGGAAGTTTCTAAAATCAGAACCTAAAGCAGAAATATATGTATGATTTCATGTCTGAAACTGACTTTATTTCCTTTTCTTTAAATGTTCCCCAGGGAAAGGAAAAATTAATGGCTGGTGTTCAGAAATGAAAGAGGTGTGAAAAAAATGGAAGGATGTACATGATTAGATGCTAAATGAACTGCAGACACTTTTGTAGGTTTGACAAGAAAGAATTGAAGTCAGTCTTTTGCTTTCCAATCACATTAGAAAACATTGTCTGGCGGGCAGTGTTATCAGCATCTTAGAGTACAAATCGAGGAGTCAAACTTGCCCTCTCATAACAAAAGAGCATTTTCTGGTGCTGCGTTACTGCCATTAGCTGCAATTGAAATAGCCTTATCTTAAGATTTTGAAAAATGGAAAAGAAAAAAAAGTAAGAATAATAAGACCGAAGAAGAAATGTCTATTTCTTTTCAATCAGTTACTCTACTGACAATGGGTAGAAAAAAGTGCTATTTTGAAAGTTGCCAGTGACTTCTTAATTGCCAGATTTCTGTAACATTTTACGCAGTTTATTATGTCTTTATTTATAAGTGCTCTTCTTTCAATTAAATGTTTGTGTTTAAAATGTATTATTAATAAGTCATATGTATCAGGCACTGTGATACCTCTTAATCTACTTTCTCAGTAATCCCCTTAAAGTACCTCACACTCAGCCTAAACCAAGTGGTCTGTATTTCCAATTAGTGCCCAGTGATAGCATGCCTGTATGTCTTTGCTCATGCCTTTGGCCCATCCTGCTAAGTGTTGAAACCTTGCTTACATCAGATACCGCCTCTTCCATGAAGCGTTCCTCATACCCACCCTCCTTCCCCACTCAGATGTGCTTTTTCTCTTGTCTAAATCCCTTTAGCACTTTCTGTCTTGGTTTATCTTTTCATATGAACATGCTTTGTCTGCTCTTCTCAAGTAGCCCTTGGGAGTGAGGTCTGGGACTGACAACTTTTTGTTACCTTCAGCTCATAGAAAGTGCCTAACTACATATATGCAGTGGTAGGTGTTCAGCAATTTGATTTTAGTGAAGAAATGAGTTATTTTCCAGGGGCATAAATCTATTTGCCTACCCTTCTCCACCATTCAAGTTTGCCTCTCATTATATGTGCAAGTACTAATTTAGTTGTTTTTAAATCCTTATATAATAGTAAATACAGTAATAGTACATTCAGATAATAATACTTCACAAAAGATATTTTGAGATTACATGCTCTTAAATGTTTATTAGCTCATATATATTGAAAGCATGGTAAGCATAGCTAAACAAAACCTTAAAGAAGGCATTGTACCTGCTTTCAATGGGCTTGCATTCTAAGCAGGGGAAGGCACCTTACATTTGTGAGCACTTATCTTGTTTCAGGGCACCCTCCTAGGGACTTTCATCTATGGTATCTCACTTAATGCTTCTACTATATGCTAATTTTACATTGAGAAAACTGAGGCTCAGAGATGTCACCTAAATGGCAAGAGGTTCTTTCCACATTACCATCCTGCTCTTTGAAGTGTAACAGAGTGAAGGGAAGTCTTATGAAAACATAAGTTCAGAGCCATCAGAGTAGTTTAAAATTGTTTTGTGATTAATCTTTCCAGTACTTCTCAAACTTTGAGTGAAAACCCTTTGATAATTCAGTAAAGTCTGTGCATTCTCTCTGCAAGTACATACACAAACATACACATATATGATTTTGCGTACAAATCGAGATGTTTATGGATCCACTAAAGCTCTCCTTAGCAAATGATTAAAGATCATCTATTTGGGCTCACTTTGACAATATGTGTGGCCTTTATTAGCCCATACATTTCTTGTATTCAATATGAGGTTGTCTTTCTATTATTCTCCCTAAACAATATGAGGACCTGAAATGAGAACTCTTCACTAGCATTGACACAAAGATAGCTGAAATGACCAGGAAACAAGTGCCAGTGAGAATAGTGACTCAAAGAACCTTGATTCATGGAAAAGGCATCCCAGAGGGAGCTCTGAATGTTGTACATTCCAAATGATTTATTTAGGGTTTTCTATTCTATACCACGTTTACAAAAAATAAACAGTTCTTGGACTTCGAGTACTGTACTACCAAACATGTAAAAAACAAAACAAAAAAACATTGCCAGCAGTTGACTGGTGTAGTCTACTTTGATATAAATTCATTTCTCTCAAGATGGACTTATATGAACCTCAGAGTTACTATTTCTTTCTGGTAATGCTGTCTGTAGTAATACATTTGCTTTTGCCAAGTTAAGGAAAGAATGACAAGTTATGTTCATCCCTCCTAAGTTTTAAGACAATTGCCAGCCTGAATGAGCTACACCTCATCTTAGATGCATAAAAATGCATTAAAATTCTTAGCTGAAACTTAAGGGGGCTGGTACTAACTTGCGTGGTTCCTGCTGATGCTAGCATCCAAAGAGGTGTGAATAACATTAATCTAGAAAAAACAGATGGAGAGAAAGAAAATTTAAGAAGACAACTTAAGTTGTTACTTTATGTTTCCCAAAATACCCTTTTTGTACCCAAATATGATAATAACTATGTAAACTTCTAAACAGAGTGAAATTTGGTGGTGACTTCATAATATGCCCAATATGATGTAAATTTGTACTTTATTTTATAGCAGATTTTATAATTTAAAATTTTTTATTTTAAAATATATATAGCACAATTTACCATTTAACCATTTTTAAGTGTACAATGCGTTGGTATTCGGTACTACATTCACAATGTTTGGCAAGTATCACCACAATCCAGTTTCAGAATTTTCTCGTCATTCCAAACAGAAACTGTATGCTCATTAAACAATAACCGTTCATTCCCTCAGCCCTGGCAAACTCTATTCTAATACTTTCTCTGCCTATGAATTTGCTTATTCTAGGTATTTCATACAAGTGGAATCACACAATATTTGTCCTTTTGTGTCTGTGTTCTTTCACTTAGCATGTTTTCAAAGTTCATCCATATTATAGCATAGATCAGAATTTCATTCCTTTTTAAGGCTGAATACTATTTCATTCTATGTCTATATCACATACAGTAATTTTTTTGTTGCATAACACTTTCAGTACATTGTCTTCCAATTACATTAAAGATGTCTAGCATATAACACTACCATGTTATCTTTAATAGTTGCTTAGTAATGAGAAATGTAAGTGTGCCACAGTTTATTCAGTCAGAACCCATTGACATACATTTATTAAGTTACAAATTGTTTTTTGATTTCAAGCTATGTGGTAATGAACATAGCAGCGTATGTCTTTATATGTTGGTGCTTTTACTTTTGGTGGAAGAATGCTCGGAGTGGTATGAAGTAGTATTGTTGGGTCAAAAATTATGCTCAAACATTTATAATTTGAATATGTACATTGAATATAAAAATTATAACCTTCTTCAACAGATAGTACTTCTGTATGTTCTAGAACCATTTCAAACTCTTAAAATGAGTATAAGTAATATAACGAAATCCATTTAACATGATCTGAGCAAGGAAATATTCTCCCTTCTTTTTCATGGAGAAAAAAATACTATTAATATACATAAGTACTGTAAGAGTTTAAGTCTCTCAATCATACTTGTTATTTCAAACTATTACAGAGTACATCACAGATGTCAGTCAAGTCTTATGACAACACTGTGGAAAATATCTATGGCTAATTTCATTTCTTTTTCTTAAGCTCCAGCACTAGGTTATTTGTATCAAACTTAATCTAAAATTTAATCTATTTTTTTAGTTCAAGCTTACCTATCTACATTATGGTATATCTTTTATTTTGTTGTTTTTTTGGTTTCTCTTTAAAGAATCTTTTAAAATTTATCTTGAAATAGAATAGAGTCCAGTCATGAGAGTGTCTTCTTTAAGCTTAACTACAGAATATTTGGAATATGTGAAGTGGAAACAGAAATGGCAAGACTTTTAACAACTCTCCTCAGCAGAAAACTATCTCGATTGCATTATCCAAGAGAGGAGAAACCAGAGGCTTGTTGGAGATTACATCATGCTTTACTTGAATTAGACATTAACATGCTTAAAGGGCATGGATGAAGCAACATGACCACACTTTCTTAAACAATGCACTACAATGGCTGTGAGACCAAAGGGTAAAGGCATCAGATTCTTGGCCATTGCAATGGTAGCAGCAGCACAACCTACTGCATTCCTCAGTTATATATTGCAGAATGTGACTGAATAAACATAGAAAAGTCAGTAATATCGTTAGTGCCATTTCTTATATTCCTCTCCATGATATCTCACACTCATGTTCTCTGATAATTGAAATGTAGTGGAAAATGGCCAAGACAAAACTTAATTTTGCTAGGACTTGCAGAAATAACATTGAATCTGAATTGGTAGGCATCCAATGAAATCACTGAGAATAATCTGTCAAAGTCACCCAAATACAAATGCAGATTTAAAAACCAGCCAATTCTAAAGGGTAACTGTGGTGATATATCAAAATTTTAGAAAAGTAACATTATATATATGGGTTTCTAATTATAAGATATGCTTACTGGAGAAGAATGCATTTTTAAGGATTCATTCTGAAAAGACTATTTTAGCACTTTTTAAAAGAACTACCCTCAAAAATAAATTGGAACAAGTTATTGTCATCCAAGTTAATCTCTCATTTGAGTCTCAAGAAGTGATTCGTTTCTGGGGAAAATGCTTGCATCAAGTTTATGCTTTCCTGCAGTGAGTCAAGCTGAGATAAAATGGGGCTGATGTTCTTAACTATTTGTTACATACACATATTTATTAGAATTACCTAATGATCAGTACAAAAGAGTTTTTTTGGTAAGAAATATGTACCTATTTAAAATTGCCATTGGTAAAAGTTAACTGAGATACAGCTGGTGATCCTGTAGAAGAGAAATCTAAATTACATTTCTTTCGTCTTCTGCATATCAGAGAATGACCCAGGATTGCAAAGCAAGTCATGAGAAAGTAGCATTTGATAAATTTTATAAATGTTAAGATTTCTAGGGAGCTTATCTGCATCATATCCTGTGGTAAGCATAAATGTAAATTGTTATTATTTCATAGCTAAAATATCAAGACCATAGAAATTTTTGCAACTCAAGTAGTCAGTATAGTACTTGGCTTTAGTATAGGCATTTACAAAATATTTGTTGAACAACTAAGTGAATTAATACCATTTATTTTTTCAAGCTGCCCTCCCAATACAAAATAATTGATACTATACACAAGTTCATTGTGATTACTTTTGAAGACATGGCAGCAGTGAATTGTGGATGGGACTGCCTTTTCCCCTGTTTCTTGTCCCAACATATGCTCTTCCCTCTGGAGTTTTATGAGATGGAAATTGGAGTTAATTCATATTTTAGTTTGGGATTTATCTAGTAAGCAGTTCAAGACACTCAACCGACCATAGGCCAATTACCCAGGGCAGGAAAACATATGATGTTCCCCTTTCTTCAACTACAACAGATTTGGACTTTTAGAAAATTCAAAATATAAGACACAGATTATAATAATAATAAAATATTAGTCAGTGCTTCTTTTATCTCCATGTCTTTTTCAATCTCATTTATTGTGAAGAACACAACTATAAAGAAAGTAGAATCATAGTCAACTGAAACTCATTCCACCTATGTGCAGGTTTGAGATAGTGGACCTGGCTGTCACATCTTCATGGGACTTCATAAAGTCATTATTTCACCACAAAATTCAAATCTGACGCTAACATGATTTGACACTAAACAATCCATTAAATAAAGTGATGAACATTGGAATCTTGGTCATCTTTTCAGAAAAAAAAAATCACTAACCTGTTTAGGCAAAGTTAAACAAATGTTTACTTAAATGTTTAAATTTTCTCTTCAAAATGGAAAATGAAATAAAATGGCATTACAATGTTATAAAAGCAAAGCAGTTAGGTTGATCTCAAAGTATCTGATTATAAAGTTAGTGTTTTTGATCAGATTGATAATAATTTTATACTTATAGCTCTCAGACAACTTTTGGTAATTTTCAAGATCAATCAAAAAGCTCTAAACATTACCTTTAAAGTATTCTAATCACTTCCCTTCCTCTGTTTAATTTTATTTTTAATTTATTAATTTTGGGAGGTTTTGGCTATCATTTATGTTTAGATCATGTCTTTCAGGAAATGAATTGGGCTTTGAATCCCATCTCTACCATTTACTAGCAGTATGACTTACATAAGTTACTTAACCTCTATGAGTTGTTTCCTGATATTTAAAACAGGAAAATCACAGAGTAGTTGTGAGGATTAAAGAAGAAGCTGATATAAAAATAAACTTAGTGTGTTATGTAAAATACACATAGTAAAGGTTAATAAATGTTTTTCATTTTTATCACTTTTATTCTCATGGGCATTTTATAAGCAGATCTCATTACCACATCTTTTCCCAAATGCTAATGAACTGTTTTTTCTACCTCTCCCCACATAGATTAAACTTAGCCTTAAAATGACTCTGAATCTCACTGGAAGCTGTCTCAATATGGGTAATGTTAATGTCAGGAGAGGCTGAGGCCACCACAATGCAAGGCTGTCAGGCTCTTTTCTGGCAGTGGCTGTGGGACTTAGACTTACTTAGCTTCTATTTTTAACTCTTCAAGTAGTTCATTGGATGACCTGGGAAAAGTCAATTGGCTATTAATTCTGCACCTTTTTTTTTTCTGAATTGTACCATATGTCTAATCACTTTTTTCACTGACTCATTATCAGAAATTATATTAAGGGTATTAAATGAAGATGTTGATTTCAGAAGCAAAGTGCTACATAAAATAGAAATGGCAAAAGCCTTTGAAGATCCAGCTAATTATCTGGCTAATACTCAAATAGATTTCTTTTTTTAATATGTAGCTATTAGAAAAGTTTCATATTATTAAGTTGTCCAAAAAGGAAAATTAACTTGTACCTCCATTGTACATTATATGTTAAGGACTCTTGTTGGTCTGTGATACCCTTCTATTTTATTGAAGTCCAGAGAATTTACAGAAACCATGTAAGCATTATTATTTAGAGGCTTGTTTATTACTAGATGCCACTAATTATATTTGATCCATAGCAACACCTTTAAACTAAAATAAAAAATAGAGCCTTGTTTACTGTGAAAACTATTACCAGAAACACTAGCCTATAAAAGCTGCATTTTTAGGACACAGACATGCTTTAGTATGCTGACAATTTTCTTTGGGGTTGAAAAGCACATGATTTTAATTTTTTATTTCTTATGTGGCTTTCTATTATTGATATGGGCCATTTGGGTTTAAGGAAACAAGTATAAAAACTGCCTAGGATCTTACGTTTAATATGTAAGTCACAGTTGTTCACAAGGGAGAATTTTGTGGTAATTAAAAACTCCAGCCAAATTTGCAATAATTTACTGTGATTGGTAGAGTCTTTTCATGTATAGCTGTAAATAGAATAACCACACTTTCATGTAAAGAGTGTAAATCTTTAGTATAAGTAACTTTGTCTTAAATCTTCAAGCCAATATTATTAATTCCAGTTTGAATGTTGAATTCATTAGCTGTTCACCAAAGGCTTGAGAGGGGTAGATTTGGGGCATAGTCTGATTCTAAGATGAAATGTTGCATAACACTGAAAATTACATGCATTAAATATATGTGTACATATATGTATACACATATTAAAAATAAATTGATGTATGTTACATGCATTATAAACTATATTTAACCAGTTATTTATGTGAATATATATGTGAGTGTGCAGATGTATGCATTCATTAACATTTTTCTTCTATTTCGAATATTTCATTACTTTAAAGTTGAATTTCATTTAAAATAAACAGACAAGTACTTGGAAAAATATTTGAAGAATCTTTGTTTCCAGAGTCATTTTGCAAAGAAAAGTTATTTTTTTACTGCCAGTTTATTTTTTAAAGTTAAAAGAATAGTGTTATTACCAGTTTGCTGGTGAGTACATGTGGTGCTTGTTTTTCCATTCTTGAGATACTTCACTTAGTAGAATCGGTTCCAGCTGTATCCAGGAATATACAAGAGGTGCTATATCGCCATTGTTTCTTAAATTGGTATTAACGGATCAACACCTAAGTGGACATATAGGAATAACATTTAGCTGGTGTCAGGCGGGTGGGAGGGGGGAGGAGGGGATGAGTATATACAAACATAATGAGTGAGATGTGCAACGTTTGGGGAATGGTCATGCTTGAGGCTCTGCCTCGAGGGGGGAGGGGGGCATGGGCAATATACGTAACTAATATTTGTACCCCCATAATATGCTGAAATAAAAAAAAGAATAGTTTAAGATTTCAAAGTGATTCTTTAGTGTATGAATGTAAATATGTATTCACCTATTGCAGATTGCTATATTGGTGATATATTAATTTTAAAATAGATATATATTTATTTAAATGTTTCTAAACTAGGCCTTACTAGGTTACATCTACTATACAGTTATGTGAGAACAGTGGCAAAGTTGCCTTTCAGCTTAGAAAGTGGTGAACCTGTTTCATTTGATTATTTTTTTATCTGTAAGTTCTTTGGCCTTCCATCAGCTTTTCTGCTTTGAGGAATATGTAGTCCAATGTGTAAGAAATTCTCTTTTAGATCTGTGTTTCATGCCATGATTTTCCATTGCTTCACAAAATCCTAATTTGGAAGGTTTCCATTTGAATCGAGTGTTTCAAAATAGTGACTTGTCCCTCGGGAATCATCAGATCTGTTTGTTAGGTATTTCTACCTTTTTATTTTGAAGAATGAGTAGAGAAAGGGAGGAAGAAAAGTGTTTGCACTAAGGGACATTGCAGTTCTTTTTCTACGCTTCAACCTAATAACATGCTTTCTCATAGTAAAGCTAGAAACCTGAGAGTGGCAGTTACATAGCCCCAAGGTTGTTTGTGGACCAAATACACTGTAATTTTTTCAAGTACAGTAAGACAGCCAAACTTGATCTGGCATTTATTTCAGTCTTTCTCACCACCCTAACCCAAGTAGTAGTATACTATTGACTAGATTTTTTTAAATAGCCATTAGTTGATTAATGATGTCTATTTTTGGTTCTGCTTCATTTTCACTTAGTTTCATAACACTTTTCTGCAGAGGCTTATTTTAACAAATGCCATGAGTTGGATTGTTGGGTTTCCTTCTGCTTTTTAACTGATTAGCTCTATGACTTAAAAATACTTAAAGGCCAGAACTGTCAGTTAGAAGATATAAGCACAATAAAAATGATATTTCTGAAATTAACTCTGAAATTCATTTCTCTTAACATCAATGACAGAATCTTATCCATGTGTGTATACTGGAATGCTTTATAAAGTAATATGTTTCATTGTGTATTAACTTACACTACCAGGAATTCCCTCTAGATTATTTCTGAAACACAAATATTTATGACATTTCTCAACTGTTTTCATTTTATTAATTTATTAAAGTATTATATATTTCATATAATCTCAGCATTAATTGTAATACTAGTTAGAAATTTTAATTTATTATGTAAATATACTAACCTCATTTGAAATCACTATGACTTTAAGGTTAAAATTAATTTGAAGGTTATTGGAGTTACTGTTCTGGTTTCTAATAATCAATGTCTCTAATTAATGTATTATAAAGACAAAAGTATCCCTGGTTTAGATTTTTTTTTTCCTCTGTTAATCACATACTAACGTATATCTTATAAATATGGATATTAACAAAATGATATGTCTTAGAACATAGTCTGTGAAATGATTTGCCAATTGGGAGGCAACCTTGGGCAATAAAATATACCTGATACTTCATATCTGCAAATTCATTGTACCACATAAATGTGATCTTAATAAAATAATTGATAACTAGTAATGCTTAATCATTCTCTATAATATGCCTCTTACCAAATATTAATAATGGAGTAAGCAACCATTCTATAGTATTTAATCAGAATTTTGTTTAAACTCATGTGATCTTTATTTCTATAGTGCTTTTATATCTACCACCTCACTTAAGAAGAAAGTTTCTTAAAGCTTTTATGTCAGCTTTCAAGTGGATCAGTCTTATTTAACATATTTTATTTTAAAAATACTAATTAAAATTTGTACATGGTATTTAATTAAATATAAACATTGGACTAGTCTATGAAACATTTAAATTACCAAACACACAAAAATGTAGGGACATCCTTTAAGGCATATGAATTTCTAACATATTTACTTGAGCTGTTTTTGCTAAAATTTATTCATTTACACAGTAGCTCACGGAGTTGGCTTTACTCTAAAGTGTTATAAGATTCTTAGAGTAGGAAAGATATAGAAACAAATAAATTAAAACTTCGTTTTAGTAAAATGTTAAGTGAAATGAGCAGAATGTTAAACAATATGTGGTGCATATTCACAACTTGGTTTTCAATATCACATAGAGGAAAAAATTCAAAGAAAATTTAAAAATTAGTTATCAATGGTTAAATCAAGAAGTAGTCAGTGTGATCTCATTTTGTATTTACAAATTCATTCAGTTTGCATATATTACTTTTAGAACTGTTTGAAAAGAAGTTTACATGTTTAGATGTGTTTTATTAACATCTAAGCATTGCTGAGAGTATTGCTAAAATGTTCAGTTTTTATATTGATTTCTGGAAGAAACTGATACTGAATATAGTAGAGGAAGATGAGTTTTCACTCATCCTGTAATAACAATAATAAGTTATATTTTAAAAGCATCATATAATTCTGAAAGCATTTTTATATCCATTCTCTCATTAGACCATACCAACTTTCTAAAGTTGATAGAATGAGAATTATACTTGTTTTGCAGACAGGAAAATTAAAACTGATGATGTTTAGTAATTTGCCTACTTAAGCAGTCTATACGGTTATTAAGTTGGTAGGGCCAGAATTCAAGCCTGATTCATGCCATGGCCAATCTAGTGCTTTCCTCTATGCTCTAGGGACTGGACATGTTTAAAAGGTAAGAACAAAAATGGACATTGGCTTGGATTTGCTTCTAGTTACAAATTCATCTACAAATCTCACTGGATCCTGAACCAGGAAAATCTGTAAGGATTACTTTCATCAGCTCAAAAATGGACACGTTAAACAGGTTCTTATGTTTAATTAAACTTCTTTTTTTCCACCACATCTCAGTTTGTGTATCTTTGTTTTTATCAACCACCTCTCCTAAATACACCATACTTCCTGCTTAAAAGTTTGCATTGCTTAAAAAACAAACATTGAGATTGCTGATTGCTTACCTGACTTCAATTCTATGCCAGTCTAGTTTGGATTGACGTAATGCTGACATTCATGAGATTATATCATTTTATTTATCACACACATATTTACTAGATCTAATTTAAGTAGTAATTTTTGCTCCATAATAGAACATTATTTATATACTTTGCAACGTAATTGTGACATATAGCCATATGATCTATCATTTAAAAATATAACTGAAATTCATAGAAAATTCTCTCCTACAGCAATATTGGACAATTTTAATGCATTCTTACTAAGTTTCTATTAAACATAATATTATTTAAAGCAGGTCATTTATGAGATCTGCCTTAGTTTTTCAATACTTCTGAAATATCACCACTATAACCCGGCTTTTAAAATAGTCTGACACCTACTGAGTACTCTTTCACCTCCTACAAGAAAGCAAGAAAAAGAAAGCATTTATATTTTTAATTTTAGTGAAGGGTTCTTGATTTAAGAATTAGTCATTTGCTGTCATTTGAATTTCAAGGATGCTGTAAGTACTTGAGGTTCTTTCTGTATGAATTTTCTGCAGAGTTTTTATATATATCATCATTAATTTCATCTTTCCACTTGGAATTAGCAAAATCAAAGTTTGTTTTCTACTATTTCTTAGTTTTCTTCTTTCCAAATATTCAGAATCTTCCAAAAAAAATATGGCTTGGGACTGTTTATTGATAACAGATAATGCCAGGAATTGGTGATTCTGGTTTTTGGTTAAAAAAAAAAAATGAGAAACTAAAGAAATAATTAATGTAGCATTTTTTTCTCCATTTAGCTAATGAGTTATTCACACCAATGATCATTAGATTTTGAGACTATGGATCCAAATGAAAATGGTTTGCATATTTAGAGAAGTGAAAAATAACACGGTACTTATTGTGCTTACTCTGTGCTAAACACTGCCTTAAAACACAATGGATTCCCCTGCACAATCATCCTAAAAGGTAGGCATTATTATTACCTATTTTGCAGGGGGACTGACTGAGGCACAGAATGATTGAGTAAATTACCAACAGTCTCACAGCTAGTAAAGCACAGAGGTAAGAGTTAAAACCAGACCATCTTGTCACTGTGAGAGTCCACATTTCCAACTCCTGTAATGAATATAAAGGTTTTGTTCTCTACTATTTGTTATGTGCTCATTTACTTGCCTTGTGAAAAGAAAGGGAGGGAGGGAAGGAGGCAGGAGAGGTGTCAAAATCCTGCCAGCTTGTGGATACTGTGTGCTATAATTCATAATGAAGTTCAGTTTAGGGACTTGTAGAGATTACAGCAGAATAAATACTTTAAAATTTTCTTAAGTGAAGTCTCTGGTAATATTAACAGATTGAAATAGCAAGTGACTTTGTATTTCATTATAGCAATAATTAAAATACTATAGCAGTCTCATGTTTGGAACAGAAACAATTCTGGTAATTTTCATAGCAATAGTTCTTCCTTTTCTTAAAATTATTATCAGGTATTTTTTCACCCTCAACATCTCTCTCATCTTATTTAGTTTTAGTACCTACTTTTTAAAAAAAATCCACACATCTTTATAAAGGTTTAAATTAGGTTTAAATTCTAGGAAAATTGAAGCAAATTTAGAGTTTTGAGCAGAAGAAAAAGTGCTCTCGTCCTACCCCAGGCCCACCTCTGTCCATTTCCATCATAGCTACTCCACCATGAAAGAAGGAATTATTCTGATTGGGGAGACGTAGTTGAACATTCACTGAGCCATATTTTACTACTGCATAGAGTTACTGTGTGTTTAAAAGTACAAAGCAATGGTTCCCACATTCTTTCTTGCTCAGTGCCTGCTCCTATGAGAGCAAGTGCAGTGACTATTCTTAACACCTGGACCTTAGTCTCATCTCTCCATTCCATGCACCAAGATGGGCTTAATCCAGCAGAACAATGAACTTTTTTCTGTCTTCTACCTGCTGGTTACATGCAGATAAGTCAAATATTTGGAACACAGCAAATCTTACGTGCTTTCTCCCAATATCTTTCTTTGTACATATACTGGGAAAATAGTGACATGCTCTGCATAAGTCTTTGCCATACCTCTGAATTCAGGGTTATCAGGAAGTAATTCTAATTCTCAGAGGTTTTCCATATCGTAATCAACAGATAATTTGTACTTACGTTAACATTTACTCTGGATTATTCAAAAGTTTCTGTGTAATTTGAACTTATTTCTGTCTTCAAGTGCTTAAAACTAGGATAGGGATGGATTTTAATCAAGATAATTTAGAACTTTTATTATGTATTTGTTATGTACCAGTCATTCACTGTACTAGGTGCTGACAATAATATATTAAACAGAATGATAAAACATCCACATTCTAATTTTCAAATAAGATTGAAAGTACTGTTATGAAAGTACACTTAAAATTCACGCAGAAAATGGGTATAGAAATAATATGCAAAGAAATCTCAGTTTAATATGCATATTTGGCATTTTGGAGATAGAAAAAATCTAACGCAGGAAGCTTTACGAGATTGATGATGTATTATCACTTTAGTTGAACTTTGTTTTATTTAAAACAAGCAACTTTTTGTTTTTACAACCAAGCCAGAAAATCACTGACAATACTTATCCAACTTTATAGTATCTTACTTAATAAAGATAGGATGCTTTTACTTACAACATGTGGTGATATTAATATTTTGAGAAACTAACCTTCAGCATTTTGGAAATTAGGTTATTTCATTGATGGAAATTCTAGTAGCTGCCCATCAGTTTTATTTCACACCTCTAAAATTGAGTTCCAAATTCTATCACAAGCAAAGGTAGGTGAGAGAAATCCCCAGCTCAAAAATATAACCAAATTCTAATTCTGAAACTCTGTTTTGATTGGTTAGTATATGTTAGTGTTGCAACATCATCTGTGGTGAAAGGGGACATAGTCAAGTTGTTATTATCATTCTATTCAGCACTAGGTTTTGAAAATTGAGCACTTTTTTAAAACTACCATTTCTCTTCCTGCTCCACGACACATTGCTTCCAACTCTAAATTATCACAACTCATTTATGCACCATACATCCAAGAAGTAATTACTGAACACATATGCTATTCCAGATAGGGTGCTGGTCATTGAGGAGTCAAAGGTTACTAAGGCACAGACTTGGCCCTCAAAGGGTAGTGAGCCTCTCTGTTTCTTATTCTTCAAGTGGCATCCAGAAATAACAGGGAGTTAAGCAGCATTCATATCATAATTAAATGTAGATTGGGACATATGATCTTTCAAAACTCAGGTTCAATCGAAGAAAGCATAAGAAAGTTCTTTGGGATTTGCCTTGATGAGTGTCATTATCTATCATTGAGATATAATAACAGAAATCAGTGATTGATTCATCAGATACAGCGCTATGAACCAAAATGAATGACATTCTCTCCTCAGTCATTGACTTCCTGCAGACATAGCCGAGGCACTTCAGCTTTCTCTGCCAAGAAACCACCAGTAAACAGCAGTGATGGTGGACGTGGGCTATTTACTTCCATAGGTTGAAAAAAATTAGTGAGCTTCATTTTGACTGCTTGTCAAGCATTTTGACACCTTGGGACAGAAAGTGCTGTTTAACTATAAAGAGCATTTTGTGCTGAATTACTGTTAGTCATCCTCATGAGGAAATGATCTATCAAGTGAAAGACCAAAGTATAGGAGAACTGCCATGATATAAGATTGATTTTTTTCTAAAGAGATTTTAAAGTAACCATGTGTTTTAATTTGTGGTTGCTTTTCAGTTATCCACAATAAATACCCGATATAAAAAGCTATTTGAATTTACTTTCTAGCATACTCTCCTGGGCATTTTTTTCCTTCCTTCTTTCTCTCTGTTTTTCTCCCAGACCAAGAGGGAAGCAGTGGGTCTCAAGCTTTAAGGTCGGGGTCCACCTCGGAGTGACTGATTCAGTAGGCCCAGGGAGGAACTCAGTCCTAAAATTTCTAACAAGTTCCAAGGAAATGCTTTTGTTGCTGGCCAGGAGTTCACATTTGACTACACTGCTGAAGGAAAACAATTTGGGGAGAAGGATGGAAGAGCTTTTTTTTTTTTTTTTTTTTTTT
>VBSM01001124.1:26205877-26245658 GCA_008086735.1 Cheirogaleus medius
AAAAAAAAAAAATATATATATATATATAAATATATAAATAAAAAATACAGTGTAACAACTATTTACATAACATTTATACTGAATTAAGTCTTATAAGTAATTTAGAGATGATTTAAAGTACATTAGAGTTGAGCTTCTGTGGATTTTAGTATCCGTGGATTTTGGAATAGGGTGTCCTGAAACCAATCCCCCACACCCCACCCAGCCACCATGGGTGCTGTCAGGGAGTGACTGTAAATGGTTCTCCTCTCAGTGAGTGATTGGCGTAGGGCAGCATAAATAATCCTCACCTTCCCCCTCAAGCTTAGGTTCACAGGTGAACCTTACAACCTCCCTCTGCTGGAGTCTTGCTCAGCTTCAAAATAATAATGATAATTTCCCTTCTCTGTTATTCACAAACAAGATAAAAACAAAAACACAAACAAAACTCTGTAGAGACTGGTAAAGTAAGATTGATAGTGTTATTTTTAACATCAGAAATAACTCGATGTATTGCTATTTAAAATTAAGGGTATATGTTTTTCTATTAATATTTATAAATATGTAATATGACTGCCAAATGATACCTGCTTCTTACCTAGTATTAATTATTTATAAAGAAAAAACCCAATTCCAAACAAAAGTAATAATAACAGGATAAAAACATGATAACTATACTTTGTGAAAGACGTATATCTGCCTCAGGGACAATGAAAGGCTAATAAAGTAACACAAGAATACTATTTGTTCTCTGGTTAGAGACTCTGGAGGCGGTGAAGATACATTGCTTCCAAAGAAAAAAAGAGGAGAATCTGATGCAGTTGGACAATCCAGTTCTAGTTATTATCCTCGATCATTAGTGATGGCCCATAGTATAGAAAGGCACAAATATAAAACTGTTACTAACCTGAGGACAAGGGGGCAACTGCATCTAATTTGGAAATGGAAAAACCCAAGGAAAGTAGGAGGAGCAATTGAATAAAAATTATGACTCACTCAATTTTTTTTCCTCAAAATATTGTGTTTCTTCTTTTTTTTTTTTAACTTTGAACAAACATATGTGAGAATTTTTGTTGACCCGGAATATCGCATGTATTTACCCAGAAGTATTTATATATCTTGCTACTGCAACAGGATCACAAAATACGTTAAAACTCTACTGTAGAGAAAAAATATGTTTTTATTTAATCTATAAGTTAGCTGAGTGCTAAAAAGCACACACTCACACACATTATATATATATATTAATGTATATATTCCAATCCTAGTATTTTATCCAATTCCCAAATCTGAATGGTTCTTTCAGGTAATGCTTCTGAGTCTCTAACTTCAACCCTCATTCTTAAAGCAGTGTCAGGGTACATGGTTACAGGGACTTACTAGAGCTCAGAATCTTGGTGTCCAGTCATTCAGGAGTTAGAAGATCTATCAACCCCTTCCATTTTATATATATATATGTCTGTACCAGCTCTTCCCCAAATTCCACAGATTAAAAAGGTTTAATTTCTTTTAAGCTTCTGACTCATAACTTCCTTTTTTCATGGCATACCCTAATGCTCTTTTTCCCTAAGTGGAAAATTCTTTGGACTTATACATCTATTATTGCTCTGATATAGTAAAAGAAAGCTATAGCATTTTAGCAAAATCTCTCTCCAGAAAGATTTTAGACTTTGAAGCTTAACTGGCTAAAATTATCAAATACCTGCTCTCTATTGCCTGAGGCTAAACATTTCCTTGACTCTAAGAGGTGAGGAGTCTCAAGGGAACAAGTCCTCAAAGAAACTATTTAACAAACCTTGTCTAATCTACTCCCTGTCCACTACCACCAGCTCTCTGATTTTGTCCATGACTCTTCTCACTGTCTCCACACCAGGAACATCAGCCCCCTTGCAGTTCTTCAGCACACTCAGCAATCTTCCATCCTGAGACCCTTGCACTTACAATTTCATCTGCTAGAAATGCAATCCATATGCATACAAAGAGAATATAATAGAGGATATTATAATAAATGTGGTAAAACTACCTTCAAGTCTCTGGTCAAATGTCACCTTATCAGTGAGGTCTCGATCATTCTGTAAAAAAAGAACATTTGCACACGCAGATGCACATGTTTACTTTTGCACACACTCAGATATACTTGATATATTTTTCTCCATATATCTTTGTCCTCTGGCAATCAATATATTTTTGAGTTGGTTTGTTTTCTGCCCCCACGAACGATAATGCAAATTCCATGAGAGTAGTGTCTTTGGCTTTTTATTGTTTTTCACTGCAGGACCTACCTTACAACAGTAGGAGCCACTCAGTAAATACTTGTAGAATGAAAGAAAGAAAGGTGAAGTATCCTTACAGTAGATTATCCATTGCAAATTTTGGTTGCTACCCAGCATCCATCTTTTGTGCTACTGGCTCAAATAGTCTTCTACTTACCTATGGGCCGTTCTTTAGAACCACCATTGCTCTTTGTGTCTTCCTGCTTTAAAGCATGCTGTTGCCTCTGCCGAGAAGGTTCACTTCTGAAACTTTTTGTTGTCATTCACACTCCAACATTTTTCTCAAAACATGAATCAGGTGTCCTGTTCTCCAAAAGTATTTCATGATAAGCTTTCTGTTTCTCTGCATCCCCTTCCCACCTCAGCACCCTAGACTGGCCCTTAACCCTATACTATTCTATTTTGCTGAAACTCATCCCTGGTTTTACTATGGACAACTTGAAAGCGGGGAATGTTCGCCATTTCTGGCATCAAAAGCAAAATGCCCAACACGTGACAACTATTTATAAATGTTGAACAAATGAGCAACAACCCACCCTATATTTTCTTCTCATGGTAAACTATTCTTCATTGCTCTAAACTTCTAAAATTATCCTGAGGAATATGAGGGTAAGGTGGAGTGTTCCTGAAAGTCAAGAGCATGGGCACTTAGGACAGTAACCAGTTTAAAGATTAATAAAGTCAAAGTTTCGAGACTAACTAGAATAATTCTCAAACAAGGAAAAGGAGAGAGACATTCAAACTTATTTGGGAGTCATAAGTAAGAGTGGTTCTGGCGCCTAACCTGCCAAGAAGAAAACCACTGCCATATTAAGCTCCTACTACTGACAAAAGTGTCAGGTGTCTCCCAGGTGTATGGCTGTAGATCATGATAAAACTTTTCAGAAACTCCATTTCTGGATTTTACCTCATCTGGCATCCTTTGGTGTGTGCTGGGGTAACGTATTAATTTACTGTATGATTAGTCTTGAAACTATTGCCGTAGGGAAGAGAGGTGATCAAGAGTCAAAGCTTGTTTTAAAGCTTATAGCCTAGGAGGCAAGCAGAATTCAGAGACATTACAGTGGTATGTGTGGCTTGGTCTTGCACGTGTTAAGATCGTGGTGACCCATCCCGCACAGAACCTAGAAAAACATGACTGGGCATTGCGAAAGAGAATGGTTGCCTTGGCAGGAAGGTATGGCATCTGTTTCTCCCACATCTCTGAGGGAATTATGCCTGCTATTACAAGGGGACTTTTAAATATGAGAAATCTAAAGCAAAAATTTTAGACCAAAAAAGTGCAGAGAAATAAGGTAAGTAATGAAAGGCTCAAGTGGTATATGGTAGGCTTGGAAATCAACTGTGAGTAATTTGAGTTAATCAGATGTGGCATAGAACATGTGGAGGAGAAGGCGGATGAGATCTAATTAACAGGCAAGAGAAATAAATAATTTTCTGAACAGTAACATTTGTGCCATATCAGAGACAAAAGCAGAACATGATCAGAGATTGAGAAAGTGAGTACAGTAATTCTGTTGTCATTTTATAAAATCTAAGGTAAAAATGAGAATCCTGTCTCAATGTTAGGAAGGAATCATGTTCAGGAAATGGCAGTTGTATAGGGAAAAAAGAGAGAGAGAGAGAGAGAGAGAGAGAGAGACAGAGGAATGAACCAGCAGATAATAACTTATCTAATGTAGTCATAAACAATCTGACACAACTTACCTCTGTTTCTCAGATTTCTTGGGAATAGATAAGTATATTCTCTCCATGGTACTTCTTGTCTCTCACTTCATTAAGATGTTGAATATCTGACATCAATACTGATTATTGAGTTTTGTTGTGTTTTTCTCTAACTGATTTTTTTTTTTATTTTAAAGTAGCACTGAACAAACTATAATCCACAGGCCAAATCCATTCTTAGCTAAGAATCACTTTTACATTTATTAAAGATTATAAGAAAACAACTCAAGAAGAATATGTGATAGAGACATTTCGTAGCCCACAAAGACAAATATATTTATTACCCGTAGGGCTTAAATTTAAAGGGATAAAATTGATTAGGGAAATCCTTACATATTAGAATTAATTAATTAATGAGGATTCAATTAAAATGTGAAGATTTCTCAAACTGCATCTATTAACATATATTCCATATATTATGAGACGGCAATTTTGTTTTATAAATTGTAGGCTTTCATACCCTAAAGGATGGATTACTAGAAAAAAGAGATAGAAAAAAAATATTTTGCAGCCTCATAGTTCATTGGGGTCAAGAAGAAAGAGGAGTGAGGCAAGTTCACTTTATTTTTGCCATTACATCAGAGAAGAGAATGAAGTCAAAAAGAATGTGAATCAGAAGCTTGACTGTGGGAGATGCATGGAGAGAATGAATAAGGCAATAAAAGAGTACAAATCACTTCTTTGGGAGCTCTGATGCTAGGAGGGAAGTGAGAAATAATAGTGTAGACCCCTGAGGGTGTCAGTAGGTTGTCTTGCACTGGGAGCTAGCGAGTGTCCAGGGTTGGGTACAAGGAGGTAAGAACTCAATCTGCCAAGCTTTTGTGGACTTCTCAAGAGACATTGTCCAAAATAGACCTACAAATAGGCATAAATGTATACCCACATCTCTCTTGGATGGTTGTATTTGGCTGCTTTTTGTTTGTGTGTATAAAGCTTCAAACATGCTTCCACTCTTCAAATGTCCACAGGGCCGAGCAACTTGGGACAGATTAAAGGCAAGAGAGAAGGGAGAGGCCTGTGACAAGCTGGAGAGATTGTGCCCTTCCTCAAAGAATTAAAGTTATATTAAATTAAAAGCCAAGAAATAAAGCAGTTAGAAGTCGCCAGTTTCAACCCCTGCTCTCGTTCTTGTTAACCATTCCTCTTTTTCTTGCAATGGGACAGAGAAGTGAGGGGACCTCTTTTAGTTGTTACATTCTTATTTTAAAATTCATTTGCAAATTTTATTATTTTGTTTTATCTTTAATTGAAAAGCAATAATTGTATGGGGTAATTTCAAAATTTCTAAAACAGTGGTTACCCTCTTACAACTATTTATTTTAATTCAGCCCAAGTTCAACATCTCTGCGTTTCTCCTAGGAATTCATCTACTCTCATTGTCTACTCTCCAAATTCTTCCTAATAAACAAATAATATTCTTAGCCACCATTTATTGAGCACTGAAATTTATACCAATTGCTGATTATCTAGTGTCATTGAACCCTCGCAAGTATTATACACATTTTACAAATAAACATACGGAGACTTAGAGAATGTATAATAAATAAATTGTCAGAAGTTGCACAGTTAGCAAGTGGCAGGTCTGGGATTCAGACCCAAAGGTTCGACCTCATGCTTTTAATCATGAAACTAAGCCCTCTTGAAAGAAGTTAACCCCTGGTTGAAGGAAATGAGGCTCCCATATTCACAACAGCCACCAGATGGGAAAGTTTGACAGAAAAACGTTTCCATTGAACTCTTCTATTTCTCTAACTGTTGAATTAAACAAGAGCACATCCTTGTTACACGTGATCTTTCTTTTATTCAAGCTTTCTGATTATTTCAGAAATTTCAAATAATGTGAACTTTTCTTAAAGCATTGCAAAACGCCAGTTGAATTATATATCAAATAAATGTATCACCTTCTTCAACATTGACTTAATGTGCACTATAGTTCATATTTCTTCTGGTTTTCTTAGGTGATCCTCCCAGAATTTCTTAAGTGAATGACAAAATGATATTTTAACACTGGTTTTTTATTAACTCTAGCTTCCACGCTTCTAACAAATAAACTATACAACCTTCTTTCTCCTTCACATTTTCTGACTTCTTCAGCTCAATTGAAATTTGGATTTTTTCAAACTCCCTCTACCATCTCTCCAGCATTAGCTTTCTCTTTTAAGAGTGTGAAAAGAGCCAGGCAGCTCCATACCTTGGTGCTACTTTCTGTTTCTCCTTCTACCACCATACTGCACTGCTCTGGTTTGAACTTAATGTCAGGGTGTAATACTGGCTCTCTTTCTGTTCAGGCCACTCCTGTTTATCCCAGGATCCATGTCCATACATAGTTTTCTGAACAAGGTCAACTACAGTTCACCAAGCTTTCTATTATTTTTGTAGTTTCAAGACCTATCTTCATCTATCCCCTAACCTCATTTATTATCCACATCCCCAAATTCAAACTTCCAAAACTCCACTGCAATGATAATCAAAGGACAAATGAACTTGTCTGAGATAACCAGAAAATAAAGTGTTGTACACATCAGGAATCTAAAAGTCCAAAAACTATCTGTTCTGCAACTTAATATATTGTTAATGCTAAAATCTGTAGTTCCACCATACAAGTCTGCTTCTTTCCAGTATTAGTTATAGCCCTACTATTTGCCAAGCACTGATCGACTATTTGGTTTTATTTTTTTCCCCAAATAGTGACTTTTTTTTTTTTTTCAAAATTTGTTTTCTAAACACTGAATGACAACTTGGTAAAAAATGCTGTGGTATGTATATCAAATACCAAGATGTCTCTCCTGCCTATATCCTCTTTTGTATTTCCCGTCATAAGACTATAGTTTACTTTCTATTATTTTTCATCTTTACTTTTACAACAGTGTCTTGTCTACTCCCTGTCTCTTGTTCATCTGTTAATCTTAGCGAACATGCGGTGTTGGGCCGTTCCTTCAGGGAAGGGCTGTCACTACCTGCTGACTTATGCCCAAGATTTCAGAAACTAGAACTTCCTCCTTCAAAGATGGGCAGATCCAGCACAGAAATGCCATGAGGAAGTGCCATGGAATTAAAAGAAGGCAGTGCTTATGAACTTTTAATGCCCTTTCAGAAAATATATACACACACATACATGTGCACACAATTTTCAATATCATTTCAAAGGAATTCTAAGAACTCTGTCTTGAACTCTGAGGTAAAAACCCTGGTTCCAGATAGTCTAAAATGTACTCTTGAATAATGCAAGCCAAAGAGCCGTGTAATGCCTTGTAGTAGTATTGCTTCTGCTGAATTGCCCCATCCTATGCCTTTGACTTGCATTAACAGATAGTTGTAAGAATTTCTTTTCTATCTATGGATAGAGATCATCATTCCATCATATACTTCATACATAGCCTGCACAAAGACACACAGTATTTTACTTACTATTTCACAGGGGTGACAGATACTTGGAGTGCAACCTAGAGTTCCAGGGACTTCAGGCTAGCACTGTTCTATGAAAAATAAACTAGTTGTTTATAAAACAGACTGTTTATATATTTCTCATACTTTGTGTTTCTCTATCATTCTCTCTTATTTCTTCATAAATTCTTTTAATGTTCCAGCTATATTATGTTACTGAAGTGAAATACACTTGATCTTGGCCAAAAGGCCAAGAAGCGATTTTACTCTAGTGAAATGAAGCAAGATGTTTTTGTTTTGTCTACATCTAGAGCCAGGTGTTATAGTGGAGGCCTCGAGGCTGGCATGGTGATGCCAATGATAACCAAAATGAGAATAGCCCTACTGGGTACAGTCTTCTTCCATCACCTACCTGGAGATTGTTTTCCAGAGCTGAAATCAGGTTACTCTGAATTATGCTTTAATTAGGGAATCAGTGTTCCCTTTCATTGTGACTTTAATTCCACTAAAATCACTATGCAATGTTATTGCTTGTTGAATACATCCAAAGTACTCTCGTTAGCCTGTCACTCCAGGCATTTCTGCTGTTCCAACCCACTGCTGCAGCTCTGGCACCTCCCTTTCCCCTGTACCTAGGCCTGTGCTGCTGTCGAACTGCACAAATCTCCTCTCAAGCGCTGGCCAGTTTTCTGATCTCTGTGACACCTTTCATGCTGTGGACTATGCCAAGAATTTGATTTCCTCAGATGTGATACATGTTAAAGTCAGTCTATATAAGCTACTCTGTGGCAAGCAAGTACCTTCATGATCTCATTCCAGCTTATATCTACAGCCTCATCTTTCCACATTTAACCTCACATTATATGTTCTCATAAGACTTAAGATTTCTTGAATGTTCCTTGCACTGTATTTTCTAGGCAATTGCATGAGGTGCTCTCTTTGCCTGGATTTCTCTCCTTTCTCCATACTTCACCTCGTCCTCTGCCTGCCACCTCTTCCCCGTGTAATGACCTTCTCATGGGTTCTCCTGGCAGAATCCCGTTACAGCACATGGAATTGTAATTCCCTGTTTATTGCCTTATTTGTTCATTATGTCCCCAGTGCCCATACTGCATGTAGGACATGGAAAACACTCGAATGAATGAATGTTGGTGATATTGAAATATTGGTATAGCTGGTTTTGAAGAGTTTATTGGTAATAGTTATTGAAAGTCATAAAAATACTTATACCTTTGATCCAGTAATCCAGAAATCAAAATCTCCAACACTTTCAAGGGTCAGGCAGGTAATGTAAATGTGCGGGTGGCATGGGGAAGGCAGCAGAGGGCACAGACTGTGCCTTACCTAAACACATTCAGATTTGCATTTTTATAAATACTATCCAAGCGAAACCTACCATAGCCCCGTCTCACTCTGATTAAAGCATTCTGAAGAAACAAGTCCTAGAAGAAAAAAAATGTACATTCACAAAAATTTTACTTATGAATTTCTTTATAATAAGGAAAAAAGTGAATATAAACTAAATAGCTAGTAATAGAGGCCTGATTAAATTACATATGGATTATATCCACTAAACGTCATATATTCTTTAACATTAGTCTCCCAAGTGAAGAGTGGTGAAAAAAGCAAAACGACATGTTTGCAACTATATAAAAATAAACATTCTTGCCAAAAGAAAAGATTTGAAAAAATGAAAATAGCTATATTAGGGCACTTAGAATAGAAATGATTTTTGTTTCAATTTAGCATTTAGTAATGCTATTGTTTTTCAAATCCCCGTTTGGAGAGAATATTGGGAATATCTTTTGGAATGTTAGAAGATGACACCTAGCAGGCAGAACCAGGTTACTTTGGGTAAGAGCTGAAGAATATGAGCTGAAGAATATGAATTGTGGGCTGAGATAGAAATACCATTGTCATAGCAACCACCAAAAATTTCATAGAAAAGGCATGGCTTGGATTTTTTTTAATGGAGATGACTAGCAAGATCCCTTTTGAAATAGTTCTGATATAGTGTGGGATAATATACAGTAAGTTTGATAAATAGTTTTGCTGGAAAATTGAGATAAACTGCCATAACCTCAAGATCAGAAGTTAGAGTCTCTAGTGTAGACTTAGCATATTTTGTGTACTGATTAGCTTTTATTGACATAATACTGATATGATGCCTATCTTCTCTGCATATAAAAATTATACATTTAATAGTTGATATTATAATCCTATAATGATAATTGTTATTATCAATAAAAGAAGTCAGTTCTCTTTGTCAAGACAGATTGAATATATTTTTCTGATTCTTTATGAACACTCAATTATGTGTTTTTAGTGATCTGTGTTTTTAGTGTTGTTAGCATCTGTGATGCTATATATAACCTACTGGAAACAGAAGCCTGTGGAAATACTGATAGCATCAATAGAAATCATTGTGTCTTCTCCCATGGAAAGGGCAAATTTCATCAGTCCCATTTGCCTCATTTGTTAAGCTGAATTGCTATCCTAAGTGACAGATCTTGTCAGTGTCCAAACTTCCTGGAAGGATTTATGTATTTAATCCCATTTTGTTTGAGTTTAGATCAAGAATGTCCCTTAGATTATTTCATGAGCCCAGGTTTGCTACAGCTTACAAAATCTGGCCCAGCCCGCTAGTCATGCAGTGGCTCTCTTTAAATAGTGAATGAAATCCATGGCTTTTTCTAATATAGCAACTAAGGCATTAAAACTGCTAATTTTGTGATCATGCTGAAACCATGATTAGTTTCTTTGGAAACCACTTGCAAAATCTGCTTTGCCTTGGAAAATCTGCTTCTCTGATGGCACACTCCAGTAGTGACACTTTGGTGTCTTGCTCAAATAGGCAGCCCACATATAGGGCCCTATAGTTAAGTAGGAAGAGACTGTTAGTAATTCCATCTAAGGGGGAAAATCTAATTGGCATTTTTTTTTCAGTTGGAGGTAAAATTATATGGATCTGGATTTATCATATATAGCAATATATCCAAAGTATCATGCAAAATTATGACACTAGCTTTCAATGTAACATTTAAAGGAAAACAGTTAAATCTATTACCTCAAAATAAGGGCTGTGTGCCAGCAAAGGGAAGCATTATGAAGTGAGCTAAAATTCAATGAGGTGTTGAACTGAGTCTGAAGCCCATGCAGTTCAGGCCTCACCATTGAAACTGGTAGTCGATTGTTGTTAACAAATAATTCCTGTTCACTCAGCTTTCAAACCAATTAAATATATACTGTAAATGTTTTGATTCTTTTAACCCATTTAGTTTATTGTTTTTTGAAACCACCAGTAAAACTAGTCTTTTTAACCAGCTACTAGAGACAGAGGTCATGTTATAAATCAGATGTAACTATTAAATTCTATTTTCCTTTTTAAGATTAACAAAATTAAATCTCAGATTCTTAAATAAGAATTCAAGCATTATGATAATGTGAATGAAATCTATCCACTCATTCATCCAACAATTACTTTCTGAGTTGCTATTTCGTATAAGAGACTGTTCTAATGGGTTAAAAAATGTTTGAGAAGCTTACCTGCTAGTTAATCATACCATTCATCATCACTCATACTGTTTTGAATCAGAAAAGAAAAATAGAGTGGACCAATATTTTTAAAATTTTGCATACAAATTGCCATAGGGAACACAGAAGAGAACTTTTTTCCCATTGAAAATATATGACTTGTCTATAATAAATTAATATATATCTTAGCCACTTATGTTTCAATTAAAGAAAATATTAATCTACCAAAATCATTCTGTAAAATCCCTCCTGCCTTGAGTCATAAGAAAACGTGTTGCTAATTTAAGGCTTTCTAAATTTAAAGTCATAAGATAAGTTGAGTAATTAATAACTTTGAAATTTAATTAGGAAAGTGACTTCGAGTGACTGGATGGGATGTTGTTGGCGCTAATTTGATTTATATAACTCTGTCCTAGTCACTTTTGCAAAAATCAGCCAGACAGTGGAAATTCTCTATCTTCAAATATTAGTAAACCTCCTGATGAAGTTTTCTAGATGAAGCCAAATACAGTTAAAATGTGATGAAAGAATGAAGGTTGTCTTAGTTTCTTTAACTTACATAAATAGCTAGATACTTTGTCCAATTTATTTAACTTCAGAATTCTTTGCGTGCACAATTTGAACCAGGAGAAGTACCTCTGTAAGTCTATTTCTTTTCTAAAATACTAAAATTCACTAAAATATTAATAAAATGTCTTCATAGTTATCTCACAAGGATATTGAGATAAATAGTATGAATTAACTGACATTTCTTAAAATATTATGGTAACAGTTTTATTTCTAAAAATATATCTCAAATTAAGAGGGATTAAAGTGCACATATATAACGTGCAATGCATTTTCTCAAGAGATAAGAACTTACTACCAGAAATATGTAGTATATTAATAACCTCGTTATGAAGTTGAAATTATGTCTTTAATGGAAAACAGCCAGGAGATATATGAGTAATACACACACACACACACACACATACACATACAGCCTATATTCCTATTACATTTCCTATCATGTCTCAGTGTAATTGCATTTGCAGTATGTTCTTATCCATTTGGCAATTAAAGAAACTCAACATAAAGACCCAACCTGAGCTTGCTGAGTGATGTAAAGTTAATAAAAACTGTAGCTCATTGGAATCTAGTGTATTATAGAATTTTTGCATGCCTAGCTCTTAAACTGATTTGTTTTGGATTCTGGGCCGCTTACTTAGTACTTTGGTTAAGTGGGCTTGTGAAATAATTTTGATGTATACATCCACTTCATATGTAGCTAATAGCTATGTGTTTGACAAGTATTTTGTGGGAACAAAGAATTTAAGAGCAAGAAAAGTTTGATTTCCTTAAGAACATTGAATTATAATGTCTATGTAGAGATTGGGTAATTACTGGAGAGAAATAGGCCTGCCAAGAAAAGTCAAATATATATAACTACCTTCTTTTGCTGAAAATGTCTCAGTCATTTCATATTGAATTGTACATTAAAAGAATATTGCACTTTCCAATAATGATATTGACATCATGCAGGGGATATGTTTCTGACCAAAGACTTTGCATCCACAGTAGATGATGAAAGCAAAGGTATACTTATAAAATACATACTACCATACTCAACTAATAGTAAAGTATATTCTAAGCCTCATTTAATGGACAAATATATGCATTATAAGATGGTTATAGGTGGACTCTCCACTATATTTGGTGGACTATATAAGGTGGACTCTCCACTATATTTGAAAAATGTATATGTTTTGACATTAAAACTACATTTCTACCATGTCTTAAATTATAATTATATAATATTAATACATGAATTTTATTACTTATTTACACCAATATAAGTCTATTCCCAAGAAAGAAGGGTGTATAAGGGTGTATGTATGTGGGTGTTTTTGTGATTTAGATGACTGACATCTTTTAAAAAACTATCCAAAGAAGTTCTAAGTAATAATTTCCATGTAGCACAAAGAGATAATCAGTCATTCTTCCATATATTCTTAATTCTAAGGTGCTATGTGTTGCATGACACGGCATATATGATGTAAGTTAGTAAAATTTTTTGGAAGAGAAAAAGCCAGTACAGCATATGTGTACATTAAAAGGCAAAAAAATCTGGTTTTATAAATTTTATAATGAAAAAAAAGTGTCAAAATGGAGGAAAAATTTTTATTTAACTTAGAACTAAATTCAAATCTAAGTTTAACTTTTATAGCAATCTTTAGAAAAGTTTACTGTGTGGTCTTTCTTGAAGGTCATTTATAATTTTATATGATTGATTTAGAAATTTCCATCAAATCTTAGAATTCAGAGTTCTGGATAAAACCATCAATTACCTGAAATTCTCTTTCAATCTAGACCACCCATGAAGCCGGATGCCTGAGTTGATCCTATAATGAGCTTCATGGAAAGTACAGCAAAGAGAGTCCTTATTGAGTAATTTATAAATGATGGACATGATAAATTATTCCCAGATTTAGTCATGATTCTGAACCCTTTAAATTACCAAAAGTATAAGCATCAAGCTATTAGGAAGAGTGAATACTTTAGCCTACTCAGAGTCTCACTGAAACGAAGGCACATTTTGTGCATAAATGGAAAGAAATATATTTTTGAAAAAATTATGCTAGTTACAATTAGAAAATGATGATGAACTCTGAAGTTTCATTTATTGCTAGTGAAAGGGTTTAGAGCCATTGTAAATAGTTCCCTCTAAATATCAACAGGATGGGCTTATTGTCATCAGCATTGACACGGGTTGACCAAATGCTAGGCATCATAGAGTAGAACATTAGGCAAAAATCAGTTTCTCGTCTCACCTAGATGCATCCTATCCAAGGACAGAATTCAAAGGGCAAAGAAAGATTTATTCAAGAGTATTTCAATAAGAGAAAAAGACTGAACTCAACTCAGCTGAAACAAAAGACAAGAGAGTTTTAAGCACTTGGGTGAGCTAGTGGCAAAGTGCTGGGAGACATTGGTGGTGAGGTTGCTAATGTGATTAGGTATCTTTGTTTGCAAGTTAGGCTCCTGTCCTCCCTTAGAGATTGGGATGTTCTTGATGATTATAATTCAAAAAGATACAGGTCTGTGAGAAAGACATTCCTGGGTTATGGAATATTTACAACTCAAAGGGACAGAGAAAGAATTTACAATCATAAATTTTTTAAAGTAAATAATCTAGAAAAGGGGAGATCGGGGCCTATAGTCCAGGAAGGAAGAAACCTGCCTAAACTTAGGCTGAGAAGGGTAACTTTAAGGCTGTCTTGGTCAGTCCAAACCTGGAACACAGATACTGATGTGATCGCCAACTCTAGAGAAAAGTCTAAGAAGATAGAAGCCCCCCTGATTACTCATCCTCTCTAATCTGATTTAGATTTTTTAATTTATGTGTTCCCATGAAGGCACAGGATTGCCAATATCACAGAATTTGTCTGGTTGAGCTGCAATTTTGCATCTGTTTATTACTCTTGATATTAGATTATGAACTTCATGAGGGCAAGGATTTTGTTTACATTTGTAACCTCAGGATTTTGTAATGCCCCTCACCTCATAGTAACTCAATTAATGCTTATTAAATTAAACTGAATTGTAAAAATGTTAGAGAATAAGATAGGAGATAAGAATGTGGGAATAATAGTGTGGATATTACAAAAGAATAGAGAGCCTTTAGTTTGGTAAAATGAAGGCTGTAAGGGAATATGGTCAGAGTGCATGCATTCCTGGAGGTATGAACTTTTCCAGTAAAGTCTAGAAGACTAAAAGGGACAACACTCAGTGAATCTAGGAAAGGAGGCTCATGTTTAATGTGTGCTATATAGTAGACACTGTGTTAGAACATCTAATTTAATCCTTGATCTGGGAGGAAAGCATTAGAGACTCTATAAGTGAAGAAACTGACACTTAGCGTAGCCTCGCAGCTACACTCACTCTCACCTTTATGAACCCAAGTCATAAAACCATTAAACGTAGCTGCCTGAAATTGTAATAGTTTACATTTTAGAAGAATGGAAAAAATAATTAGAATTTTAACTTTACATATTATAATATGTGATACCCCTGAGAAAGGATCATGCCCAAAATAGAAATAAAAACTATACAGTATTAGATATATCTATAAATGCTAGAGACAAGGACAGTTATAAAGAAAACAGGTAATGTTGGGGGGCACCTTCTAAAACTTTGAAGGGGCTGTCAATACAAGGAGAATTTGTCTCTTGGCAGAACCATCAGTAATTCTGGGTTGGATGGTCATTGGGCATGGAAATTAGTGGGGCTCTTCTCTTGTACTTAGAACTTGCTCTGTGATTCTTTAGTAATTTAAAATATCTCTTTGTTTCTTTGATTCAATAATATTATTGCTGAAAATACTGTTTAAGGAAATAATCTTTTTTTTATTTTCAGATGTACATTAAGAACACTATTTGTTAACTCCCTTTATGTGCTGGGGAGGCGTTAGTAGTTCCCGTATACATACCTGTATATTGAGACAAGAAATATTAAGGCCGCTGGTGCAGTCTGTTTAGACAAACTGTTTAAGGGAGGGTATTCCTAAACTGGGACCAGAGCATGCAGAGTGGAGAGAATTTAATTAACACTTTAGTTTGATCTGAAAGCCCCATTAAATTCAAATACCCGTGTTGGCTGATATGGAACTTAGTTTTCAAAATAATATGGCTTGACATTTTTTCTCAAGAATTTGGGGTGAGAACAGGCAATAACAGATGCTGGCAAAGGATGTGTAGAAAAAGAAACCCTTGTACACTGGTGGCGAGAATGTAAATTAGTACTGCCACTATGGAGATCATTATGAAGATTGCTCAAAAAATTACAGATAGAACTACCATATGATACATTATTTTTACTACTGGGCATATATTCAAAAGAAAGACATTCACTATATCAATTGCACTCCAATGTTTATTGCGGCACTATTCACAATAGCCAAAATATGGAATCAACTTAAGTGCCCATCAACAGGTGAATGAATAAAGAAAATATGGTACATATACACCATGGAATGTTATCCAGCCATAAAAATGAACACAATCCAATCACTTGCAGCAACATGGATGGAACTGGAGGCCATTAAGTTATATAAGCCAAGCACAAAAAGACAAGTGCCAGATATTCTCACTCATATGTGGGAGCTAAAAAGTAGATCTCATGAAGATGGAGAGTAGAATGGTGGTTACCAGAGGCCAGGAAGGGTAGTTGGAAGAGGAGATGAAGGGGAAAAAATATATATAAATGTATTTATTACCAATGAACTGTACACTTAAAAATAGAAAAATGTGGTAAATTATATATGTATATTTTACCTCAATTAAAAAAAGAATTTGGGGTGAAGAAAAAATAGTATAATCTACTCAATAAAATAAATATTTATCTTCCTCACAATTCTTTGAAAGCCTTGACTTGTCATTTGACTGATTTTATCCTTTTCCAAAAACAAACAAAAAAATCATACTGGGAGGAAGTAAGACTTAGTGCTTTTCCAGTGCACTGTTGCAATTCTTCTGGAAACCATTCTATCATTTATATTCCTACAGAACTATGAGTTGAAATGAAGAACCCTGTACAGCCTCTTAGACAAAATTATCAGGATATTCTTAAAGGGGCCATCTCTAAACAGCCATATTTAAAGTAATTATTAGTTCATCATCATGCCCCAACAAGACTGTAAGGTTGCTTAGCAACAGAATTAGGCACCCTTAATGGGAACATGCATGGGAACAATGGTGAAAAATAATTTAAACCTTAAAAAGGCAAGTTTTTGAACTAATTCTTAGTGAAAAGATAATATATCATGTGGAAAATGAGTTTTTTTAACCTAAGAACTGTTCTCTGAGCTTTATTTCATAGCTAAACATGAACAGATTTCTATAGAATAAACAGAACAATGGCACTTTTAGTATTTACATAATTTAGGGCACTTAAAACATTATTTTTCAAAGTTAGCTCAACAATACATAATGTCTCTATTCTTTCCCATTAATTATCTTTAAAACCATAGCAATATATAAAGAAAGGAAGGTTCTTACAAAAATAAGTAAATACTACCAAATATTTGATAACCTACAAGGGTTCTATTTTGATGTCATCGCATATAATTAGACTATCAAAAAAGCTCAAAAATTGTATTCTTTTTAGTTTGAATAACATATAATTTAATACATTAACAGATACATTCTATTGCTCTAACTCCCATTAACATTAAAAAAACAAAAAGCCTACAAAGCACTGTCTCTTTCAGAGTACCTAGGAGATTGACTATTTCTTGACTGGTTTGACTGAATGGGCTGACTTTATACTGTGATACCCATGCAGGCACCATCTTGTTTCTTTTAATAATAATGAGCATGTAGGCTTTCTTAATGTAACGCATAAACATCCAAAAAGTTCAGTCAAAAAGTAAGCTCAGGGTCCTGGCTGGGGAGGCAGAGAGCTCCAACACTGATCCTAGTCCTATCTCTGGCTTTGATAAGTCACTTAACCACTCCAGACCTCATAGTCCACATTTATAAAACGAGATTTCCAAGATCTCTTTCATATTGAATACTTTTGAGTCAACATCCATCAACTCTAAGTAGTGTCCTCATTTTTTTCTCTCATGGAGGAGTTGGCTGTTTTAGTGAATTTGCTATTTGGCCCCTGTCTCTATGTAAATATTAGAAATAGCAGGCCGGTTCACCAATACCCTTTGAGTATCAGGAATAAAAATTTCATTACTGGCTTCTTTTTGGCTTTTCTTTATGTCTGATTATATACCGCAGTGGTGATTTTTAGTCCCTAAAAGCTGAAAACATGCAGGTGCAGATGTGATATGCCACAGCCCTTTATATCAAGGCACTCTGTTTTAGAACAACTGGATTTTTAAAGCAGTCTTTAGAAGAGGATTAAATAAGCACATCTGTTTTCCTTTCCTTGAGAAGTTTTATAACATCACCAAAAGGTCATCCTTAAACCGTCAGACAAGATCAACAACGAAATCTTGGAAAGCAGCCAGTGCACCAAAAAAACAAACCCAGTGGACTGTTTTCAAATGTTAAGTTTAAATGGGCAGCAGAACACAGGGGTGGGGAGAAAGGGAAAGAAATACTTTGTATAGTTAGCAAAGAAATAGCTTGAAGAGATGCCCATGACATTGGACTGTTGGGAACCAACATCAGCATACAAAACTGGTGCCCAGCCATTGATAAAGAGTGCATTTGTAAAGATGTGGAAACAACAAGTCTAAGATCATGAGTCAGAAAAGCAGAACCATGGGCATACCCATAATTCTTCATATCATTGTTAATACAAAGAGAAATTGGTGGGAATCTTTTAATAGCAAAGAAGTAGAAAAGTATTTTTTAACCCCACTAGTTGCTGCCAGGCCAAGTCTTTTACTATGCAACTCAGGATGTACTTTAAAGTCCTGACGGCTAAATAAGGAGAAGACACTCTTCTCTTCCATCCAAATACCACTTCCTCTACTAAGGATTCTAAAGGAAGAGAAAAGTTTTAACAGAGCACATATTAGAGGAAAACCATGGATATTTAAATCTAGAAACTTAATATTGACCTAAGAAACAAGTAGGCTTAAGAAAAGAGCAAGCTATAGGAATCATTGATGAAGCCTTTACACTTTTAGTTGAAGTTTTAAGAATTATGATTAGAAATAGAGAATTCTCTGCAATTTGTATTTTATCCATGATTTAAGGAAGTGGTTTACCAGAAGCTTACCAGGATGAAAAATAACCTGCTGGGAATGTGGATGCCACTAATACATCAACAGTGGTGTAAAGCAGAGATTTTACTTTTTGTAGCAAAAGATTTCACCACCTTTCTAAAAGAAGCTTTTGTGGTTGAAACCAGAATCAGATTATAGTTGTATCTAATATAAAATTTAGACTATGGAATACATCAAGATATACTTAGGAAAAGTCAGTAAATTGCACATAATATATTACAGTAGTAAATGTTACATTCTTCTCAATAATTTTAGTTTCTTTTTTCTGGTGGGCTTTTTTTTGTCTTTTTTGTTGTTTTTTGTGATTTTTTTCTTTTTTCTATTTTTATTTTTGTTTTGTTTTCATTGCTACTGTGGTGTTTTTAAAGAGCCTAGTTAAAAAAAATGCAAATTGGTATACTTACATAATGGATGTGACATGCACCACCAGGGGGTTGACATGCTTGAAGCTCTATGGGTGGGGGGAGGGTTGGCAGGGGCAATATATGTAACCCTAACAATATCTGTACCCCCATAATATAATGAAATAAAAAAAATGCAAATTGGAGAAATGCGAAATTTAGAGTAAGAAGAACAAGATTTCTGCAATCCAGTTTCTGATGTGCAAAGTGGGCAGGGCTACAAAATCATGCGTGACTGAGGCCAGTGGAAACCTGTGTTCTTTGAACTGTTTGAATCATAGTGTACATTCTGTAATATGCAGGGCTGCAAAGCACTTATATGTTATGCTTTTCGGGCAAACTTTTACAAAGAAATAGCAGTCACCCTCAGAACCTTCTTTTCTAACTAATTAGGCCCCAGGCAAAACTGTGATGTTTGCTGAAGTTTCATCAAGCTCCACTTTCTGAGTTTTTTTTTCCTTTGAGTCTATTAATTACTGGATCCTCTCTCTTACCTAATACTCTCTGCAGGAATCCTATACCCTCAAGTTCTCTTCCCTCCTCCACATCATCAAAACTTGCTTTTGGATCATTCAGGCTGAGGTAAAAATGACTAAGATCTTAAAGTACAGATATTTGAATTTCAATGGGAAGGAAATAGTTAGGCTAAAGGGATGATGTTCTCAGACAAAAGGATGAGAGTCAGCCAAGCGTCAGTTAGTAGGTGGGAAGACATTTTTAGGCAGTGAAAGTTTTCAGCTTCTTCCAGTTATAAGACTAGTCCTGCAAGCCATATAGTTGGAGAAAAATAGTTGTACAAAAAACTCAAGATACCAGAAAACAAAAACAAAAATCATTTCTTTTTAGTTCATAAATAGAAGGTAGGTTTACTAAAGAGAACATTAAAATTGCTTCCTGTTTTCTGAACCCAAACCAGACAACAGCAAAAGGAGTTGGATAAAGCGGCCTTGGTGTCCATGAATGGCAAGAGAAATTCAATGTAGAATTATAAAAGGAAAGGGAATGTTAAGAAGAGGTGTGTGTGTGTGCGTGCGTGCGCACACACGTGTGTCACGTGTATTTGTCTAGAAACCACTTGGTCATCTAGGAAAAGACAGTTATACCCGCTTAAGTTATAAATGCACTGAGAAGAAACGATAACTTCAACATCATTTTATTGCTATATTGGGTCATATTCAGGGATGAATCAATAGCAATTACTTACTTGAAAGTTCCCAAGGCTGTTTTTTTTTATGGCAGTGGTAGGCAAAGGGTTTTGTTCTGAAACGATGCAAACAGGTAACACTGTCAGTTAAGAATTTTAGCAGTAGTTGAAAAAATAAAATATGATAGAAAGCTCAGTTTGTTTTGTCTCATATATAAACTTTAAAAAGTGAAAACACTCTGACTTTTATTATGTTTAGCAGTTATATAAATTAAAACAAACTGATCTTACTACCCATTATGTTTATTCAGTTACCAAAAGAACATTTGCTTTGAAAATGACTTTTGAATATGGATGCATTTTTCTTTTAACAGGATCAGGCAGCAAAAAGAAAACTCCCTTGTTATTTACGTGGGCTATTATTTAGTAGTTCTAGATCATTTTACATGGAAAGTATGAAATTAATGTTCTAACATTCCATTGTTTGCTATTATTTTTTAACAAAAATGGGATTCTGTTTTTCTTATCAGATGTTCTGTTCTTTTGTAAGAAGCCAGGAGAAAAAGCATTTACTGATTCTAAGCAAGTAAGCTCCTTGATTTGCCTGATGATTATGAATTATGAACACAAGCTTTCTCTACACTACAGTAGCTGTTAATCAAAAAAAGACCGGCTCTAACATAGTCTACAAACAAAGAAAAATTTGCCAAGACATAGTCAGCAATCCTTTTTAATTTTTGAGGTTTAACACTTTGCATGAATTTTACACTTCTCATGAATAATTTTTACTGTGGAAAATTTAAAACCATATTTATAGAGATATTATAGTAGGCTTCACATATCTCTGTATTTTATATTGATAACATTTCAGTTTGAACACTAAATTTGTTTTGTTTCATAAACTGGGAGAGAATTGCTTTAATAACAAGCAGAAGAAGCTGGCAGGAACAATAGATTTGCCACCCTATGGTTTCTGTTGTTTGTGAGCCTAATTACTCTCCTTGGCCAATTAAGGACAACACATGACAAAAGTTTCCTGAATACTAATTAATTCACTCTAATTTCACTAGTTTTGCTACTGCCAAAATTTCCATGAATTATGTATGTGAATATCTTACCCTACTCAACCTTTTTTTTTCCCTCCCAGCTTTCCTCATATTCAGAAAGCCTATCTCAGTAGCTTTGGAGTCAGGTAATACTTGTTCTAATCAGGCAAAAAGCAAGCAAGAACGAGTGGAATGCTAATTAGAATAACTACTCTTTAGAAGCCATGTTTTGAGGTTATTGAAACAGAGGAGGGAGTAGAAATAATAAGAGGTAGTTTTACAAAAGCTGTAACGTATATAAAGAACCCCAAATAGTACAGCAGGTAATTTTTCAGGGACTTAATATATATAATATGCATCCAATTTATGCCCATGGTTAAGAGCAATGAGTAGTAAAGGAGGATCAAATAGTTACTAATCTGGATAAATCAGGTTATCAAAACAAAGGAACAATGGCAAAGTAACTGTTAACTCAATAACATATTAGGCTTTCTTTGTTTATTATGTTACAAGTTATATGACATTATCTGAGTAAACGTATTACAGTGACTTCAGAATTGTGGGACATGAAGCAAGAAGGAGAACTCAGGGCAGGGAAGGAAATAAGTGAAGGAAAAAAGGAAAAAGAAAGTGAAGAACTGAAAGATTAATTACTTGGCTGTCAGGTGCTAGGGGAGTTTATGTTCTCTTACTTAATATTCGCAATGCTCTTGCCACAATGATATTAACATACTCATTTTATAGACAAGTGACTGAGGCTCTTCAGCTGCAGGTTGTCTGGCAGGTATTTATGCCTGTGATGGGGACAGTCATGTCAGGAATTTCTATCCAGTCAAACCTAGTGGAGACACCCTTATGGAAGCACATAGTTTTGACCCAAATTTTGACCACATCCAAATGTTGCTTGTCCTTCTCCAGGATGGAAGTCTGTATTTCACAAAGAACTACAGTTCTTTCCCCTGTGACAAGTTTTCTGAGTTGTGTGGGCCAAATATATGCTCTGATTGGTTTCAGAGTAGCAAAGACAGGAAATTACATGCAAAATGCTGTGTGCAGCTGTTTGTTTGTTTTTAGCGAAGGGATGCAGAGCTGTTGTCAGATTCTCAAAACAAAATCAAATTATTATTAATATCTAGTAATTTACATTGAGTCAGGTAACAAATGTCTCTTTTGGATCCAAATGCTATTTTAATTACTTATAATCTTTACAATGTCCCTGAAATATCTATTATCTCCTAGGAGACTGAGGCACAGAGAGGTCCAGGTAAGTGGCAGGAATGGAATTCAAACCCAGGTCTGCACTGTAGATAATCAGATGTTCATTATTTCCTTTACCCTAGTTGGGGACAAAGAACACAGGTATGTGAAAGAAACATAGAATCATTAAGCGATATCTGAACCAGCACAGATTCGTTTTAATGTAAATGATATAATAATAATGCTAGTCAGCAGTTACTGAATATCCGTACTCTGTTAAGAACTGAGGATTTGTAAAAATTGCATCTCACATATATCCTACCTGCTGTATAAAATAGCTAAGGTAATAAAAATATCAACATGATCAGGTACCAGCAATGAAACAGAAAGAGGTTCCTGGCTGATGGTTGAGTTTTGACCAAGACATTAAAGAGAAAAGGGCAGGCGCTAGAGGGGAGACTGAGGAACTCTTTATAACAAGAAGGTAGCAATAGTGTAAGAGGTGTATTGCTTACTTAAGACCACGGACCCTGAAAACCTGAAAGCTGAGGTTTTGGTGAAAACTGAAGGGCAGTTTCTTCATGTAGTTTGGAAAAAAATAAACTGATATCTATTCATCTTTTCCTGTTTGAACATGATTGGTATGCAGATGTTGAAATGATGGATCTCAAGTTCCTGTTCAAATCTGAGCTAAATGTCTGTGTGATATTTGCAGAGGCCATGGGGCAGCTTTCCTAAGTCTACAGATAACCAATCCCTTGTTCATTGTTTTACATTCTGCCAAAATAAACAAGCAGCAACAACAAAAAACATAGCTCCTTTTATCTATAGTTATTATAAATCTAGGCAAGAAAACACAATTTGATCTCTTTATACCAAGATATAAATGAAATCTTAATTCACTTGATTCATTCTTCCTATAAAATCATACTCATTTCTATCACATATGTTATCACATAAAGATTTTTGGTAGTATCGTAGTACCCAAGTGATTACCTACGTCATCTGACTCTGTGTTCTCCATTTAAATAAGAATAAATCACATAAATGTTTCCAAAGGAATATTACAATTAATCTCCAAAAATGATTTGTAATTCTATATGTACTGCTTTCTCACAAGTTTGACATCATTTTGACCTTGACTAATCATTGTATTTGCAAGCCTTTTGTTAAAGCAGCTAGTACAAAAATCATTTCCTGATTGCCACATCTGGAACACTGATGATATTTAAATTTGAGAGTTATTAGCCTTTAAAACTACAGAAGAGTCTGGGAACTTGCAGGCAAAACAATAATTCTTTCTGGCACTTTTATAAAAGGACATTTGTAAATCTGCATTACTGTTTAAAGAAAACTGATTTATTTGTTATTCTAAGTGTATATGACACTTTCTTTTAAACTAATCATAAAATGTAAATAAGCCTAAATATAAGCTGTCTTTTTTTCCCAACCAGAACAAATGACAATAACACTTGTACAAAAAGAAAATGTTTTTTCCTAACCACATTTTGAATCATTGCTCTCCTCTTCTTAGAAAGTTAATTCTGAATAAGATGTATTGATATCTCATTGAAATCTTTGACAAAGCCAGCTTTGCCATTCCTTTGAGAAATGATTATCTCATATTGAAATATCTTAAGCATATGTATAATAATAGCTGAAGTGATGAATATTACTAATATTGAGACTTTGTTTATCAAGGAGAATACATTAGGAAAGCAGATGGACTGTGAAGGAACATGCATAGTTTTTAATTATGGCCTTGATATTTAGACCAATTAGCTGAGAAAAACCAAGAAGAACATGAGAACAGGTTTCATCCATCTCAAGGAAAAAGAGTATTTGCAGATCACTTAACATTTAGTAGGCATGTTCTAACAGGATAGTCTGGAATTTTATCTATGTCATTTAATTTAACCACATCCCTCTCATGATAGATAGTGTTGTCTCTATTGGTAGATAGAAAACAGGCTCAGGAAGATTAAGAATGTTACCCAATTCTAGTAAATAGCAAAACCTAAACTGATGTAATTCCAGAGCAAAACTCCTTCTACCTTATCAGTGTGGGTCTTTATCTCTTTGAGAACTAATGAATACTGTGAGCCTTCTTTCAGAAAAATGCATAAATTAACAATGTGAGAGATGGTATATCAGTACAAATCTCACTAAATGATTGCTGTGGTTGGACTTGCTTCTGCTGGTAGATCTTTTGCAAAATTGCTTTCCTCTGAGATAATGGGCTTTAAATATTTTCTCTGAAGACATTCCTAAATTATACATATCAGAACACTAGTTTGCTTTAAGGCTAAAGAAAAAGGAAAATTCATTTAACTACATTCAGGTGCCAGTGTTGTACTATACACTCTACATATATTAAATACCAGGATACAAGCTAAGATGTAAACGAACTGTCCATTATACTATTATTGGTTTCTGATATTATAAGGTAGATAAAATTTAACAACTATAAGAAAAAAAAGAAATACTATTTCTTGCTCCTCAACATCATGTAGTTAGCCTCCCACACTGCCTTCGGCTAATATTTTTCTTCTGTTGCATCTTAGTACAGAAAGCATATTTTTGTGACCCTCCCTCACAATCATCTCTGTTTTAAGCGCATCTCAAATAAACCCAGGCCTTTCCCTTTCAACACAGTTTGTGCCTAAGCAGTCTTAGGGTCAGATGTAACCATATATGTTTAATTTTGAACTTCTCAAATAGGGTCCTTGCAGTCAGTTGAGCAGAATGGTTGGCACTGATATAAAATCTTCTGAACCCAAAGACTGCCTACATCCCTGACTAGCTGTGTAGCCTTGGAAAAATCACCTAAACCTTTGAAAAGCGTCAGATTTCTCATCTGGAAAATGGGATAATAAATGCATCTATCTTATAAGGTTAATGTGTAAATTAATGTAGTGTAAGATAGTGCATGTATGGAAAGTTCCCCTTGGCCCCCTGAAGGTTTGCTAAAAAAATCAACTTGCAAAAGGCAGATGAATTGGAGAAAAGACATATGAGTTTATTTAACATGTATACACAGGAGCCTTCAGAACAAAGACCCAAAGATATAGAGGAAATCATCTATTTTTAAGCCTAGGTTTAATAAAGTATAGACAACCATATAGAAATATGATTTCTACTGCTAATAGACTGAGCGAGGAAACCCAGCGAGGCCTGTTTGTCTGGGTTCTTGACCTCTGCGCATGCATTCCATGCTTCTGGGTTGGGGGCAAGACCCTCTCTGGAATGGGAGGCTTATGACCTACAGTCAGACAAGGTAGGTCAGATCATTTCTTTATGGCTAGTCTTTACACAGAAAAGTGGAGGGAAAGTTAGAGTACTCTTTTTAGGTCTTATGGCTGGTTTTGGGGAAAAGGATTTCTGGTTTCTGTGACTGGCCTTGAAGAAGAGGGATTCTAGTTTCTATGGCTAGCCTCAGAGGAGAATGGGACTAAGAGACAGGAGGGCAGGAAAAGGTCAAAGAAAACTTTTGCTTCTGAGGCCTTCATTTTGGAGTATTGTCTTCTGAGCCCCCAAACATGTTAAGTATTAGCACAGGTGCCTGGTTCTTGTTAGTAATAGTTGCTCTCATTATTAATTATCCTCTTTGTTTCCCTATTCTCAGCTCACTGCCTGAAGTACAGTAGTTTTTCAGTAAATAGCTACTTAATTGAATCAGTTCTAAAATTTAAGCAATGCACCAACCAACAACAGAGTCCTTCCCATTGAAAGGGACAATAGACAGAAGCTGACTATAATACTCTCTTTTCCTACCCTAAACCTCTGCTTCAGCCTCCAGTTATAAAATAATATTCCTGAACCCCAAACAATAATGTTAATTTGAAAATTGTTGAGTTTGCCTAATCTGTCTCAGGATCCCAGGGTCACCAAGCTCATGTTAATGGAATCTGGTTGGGACTCATGGTGATAATTAGTGAACTGGTTATTTTTTAGCTTTTGGGGATTTTAAAAAAATTTATTGTCATTACATCCACACTTCATAGAGGCACAGCTATTTTGTTTTTGTAGGAGACTCAACAGTTAAAATCATGTTTTTAAAAGCAAAAATGACATATCATTGGCCTGCTTAAAACCTCCAAAGGCTATGTATTACAAAGAGACTAAAACATAAACTACATAGCAAGACTTACAAGTACCATGTACTCTGGCCACCTTCACATCTCTCCTAGACCTTCCCCTGGTTCCAGGCACACTTGCCTTTCTCCAGCCCTCAGATGCAGCAAGCTTGCAGCTATTTCATGGCATTGCATTTGCTGATCCTCCTGCTTGGATCAGTTTTCCTCTGATCATTTAGGTTTCATTTCCAATGCCACTGCTACTACCTCAGCCAGAGAGACCAGCCTCCTCAGTGCCCATCTATACCGTTACCTGGTTTTATTTCCAATTTTGTTTACTTGTTTTCTCTACCTCCCCCAACACCTAGGACATTTGCTTAAGAGCAAGGAATTTGTATGTCTTGTTCACCACTGAGTCTTCGCAGGCTTTGAGCAGAGACTTCTGTGTAGTAGATGCTCAGGAAATGTGTGTTGAATAAATGAGTGAATATGTAAAGGAACAAAAAAAATGGGAAACACTATAACAAGAATATTTCTCTTTTGAAAAATAGTATAATGAGAAAAAAATATTTCCATTCAATTAAAATCAATCACACATAGTTATTAACATATGACTTAGTAGTTCAGATGCAATGCAAAATGTTTCATTGTTTTCTCATGCTTTCCAAGCAATTATTTAAATTTTGCTCACTTTAAGGCCTGTGAGACATTATTTAACTTGCCTACTCTAAAATTTAGCATTAACTCAACCAGGGGCATTACCAATTACTGATCATATGACCTTCAATAAATTATAATTAACCTCCCAACGCCTCGGTTTTCTTATCTGTAATATGGAAATAATAAAAGATGCATAATGTTTATGAGGAGGAGAAACACATTAACATATATAAAGCTTTTAGAATGTCTGGCACATGGCCAGCATTATAGAAGTCTTGACTGCTGCTACTAGTATTATTATTATGAGACCTAAACATTGAGAATTATCTTTTACACAGTTGTATATGCTATTGAACGTAAATGAATAAAATTTTTAGAATCAGATTAAAGAAGAGGAGCCAGTAAAATATACCAAGGTAGATGATTATGAAGGTATAAAAGAATAGAAGCATAAAAACAAATTTTGGGGGATTTTTGTTTTCTTTTGTAAAGAAGGGAAAAGTCTAGAAATATGAGGACAAAATCTATCCATTGGCCATGGTGACGTGGAGATCACTGATTACCTTAATATGTGAGGTGCAGAACAGTGGGCAAAGGGGATGGAGTTGGGGAAGCCAGATGAAAGTAAATTATACATAGACAGACATGAGGAAGTAGAAACAATATATAAAGATAAGAATTTTGAGAAGCTTAGCTGTGAATTAAGTGAAGAAGATATGTGAGGACCAAGGGAGGGTTTCACATTGCATGTATACTTTTTAACATTTTAAGTAGGAATTACTAGTCTAGAATATGTGTGAATTTTGCTGGGAATAATTTATAAGGAGGAGGTGGGCTGTAGAAGATGCAATGCTGCAAAGCCCTTGATAAGATGAGAGCAAGTGGACTGCCCACCATGTGCAGTGCGAATGGCCTTTTAGCATTAACTCTTAAATGGATTTGACCATGGACCATTTACCGGCTTCTCTTTTCTTAATGATATATGAGGCAACACATCAGCCGAGAGAGGGAAGTAGAGAGCACAGAGGGAAATTTGAGAAGAGTGGAGAAAGTTTATTTTTTTAAAAAAATAGTACTTAAGTAAAATGAGAAAGAACTTACTGTTGAGCTAGAGCAATATTTCCAATCATGAAAGCCCATATCAGGTTGGTGATCATTACTTTACTGGAATATGAATTTTCCCTGTCACATGATTATCCCCCAGCTGCCTAGGTATAAGTAATATGAGGCAAAAAGGAGTGGAAAAAGACAAGAGAAAATACAATTAATATTTTAAGTATATGATGGTCAACCTCAGTAGTTATCAAAAGAAATGGAACATGAGGTTCTAGTTTATTAATTTATCAAAATCAACAATTATGTATCATAATATCTTATGTTGGCAACATTCTTCACAATCTCATTTGCTTTGATCACTTGGTAAGTAATTTGGCAATGTCTAGTAAGATAAAAGTGTTTGTAGCATTTTAGACATTAATTTTCATTCTGGAAATTTAACAATTTTCTAAATATAAATAATTTTCTAAATATAAAATATAAATAATTTATATTTGGAAAAATATTATATAAATAAAGGTGTTCATTGTCCTGTCATTTGTGATAACCAAAAATTGGAATAAACTTTAATTGTCAACAATAGGAAAATAATTTAGTAAAGCAGATTTTATTCACTTAGTAGGAAATTACACAGTCATTAAAATTGTAATTACAGGATTTTGCAGCAAAATAGAATAATGCTTAATGAAGAAACCTGATTTCAACATTGTCTACCTTGTGCAACTATGTAAACATATGGATATTTATTAAAAACTAAACCAAAATGAAACCTTAAAAAACTCTGTAACAGTAATGGCAATTTTTCTTTTTGCTTCAAAATGTTTTTAATATGGTGCTCTTTATAATTTTGCTTTTTAAGAGGCATGTTAAAGGGTTTTTTCCCCTATCCGCTTTGTAAAGACTTTCTGATTATTATACCATGTGACATCTAATCCTTTAAAATAAACTTAACAATTCTTTATCAGGGAGAATTAGACTTATTTCACAGTCCATACTTCCAAGTTATTTGGTAGAAAAAGACCATATGCAATTGTAAGTGCTTTTTAAAAAATCATTTCAAGATTTTTTTTTGGCTGTATTTTTCCTGGAGTAGAGATTAAGCAAACTGCCTTAAATTGCTAGCCATTATTTGCCATTATTTTCATTTTTATTCATTTATCTTACCCTTTACAAAACAGTAACAAATGACCTGCAGGTGTATCTGCCAATTTCTCAAGTTCCCTACTATCCACATTATGAGACTGTGCTGATATGAGCACATCTGATATTTTAAGAACTCTTCAGTTATTGAATTATAACTTGGCCTTCTATTATAAGGATTTTGTGTAAGTGTAAAATTTGGACTCACTTCTAGAAGCCTTTTGATTTCTTAGTTCAAAACTGAGAGATTCTTAATACTCAGCCATATGATGAACAATCATTTGCATAGTTAGAATCTCCTAAATTATTGGTTAATGGATATCTGGCAGGACTTTTGACATTTCTGAGAAGATAAGAATCTCAGTGTCTCAGTTTCTCTCTCTCTCTCTCTCTTTTACACACATACACACACCCTTAAAATAATTAGAGTTGTTTTGAGGATTGTCTGATATAATATTTATAGATTTTTTTTAGAGAGCCAGGTACAAAGCAGGCATTCAATATATGGTTAGTAATTTTATCACTTTTTAAATTATTATTTAGGTCTTGGTTTTTCCTGAGTCTTGGAATCTTCATAGGAAATGCAGTTTCTCATAAATTGAATAACACCTGTTATCAGCAGTTAATTGAGCTCATTATTCAAAGAGGCAAATCAGTTTTTTGCCTTTTGTGTTTGCCCTACATAGATGCTCAATAAAGGTTAATTAATAAGTAAATAAATGAATGAATGATTAAATGCCACTTTTTGAGAAGGTAGAACCAATTGATATGGTAGAAGAGATGAGAAAACTGTCCATTAAAAAAAAATGATCAGGTCCAGCCTTGGAAGAACTGCTCCATTTTAATAACACAAAGGAAAAATGTGTTGAATAACATATTTTAATTATTTTTAAAAGTTAAGCACAAAATTCTCTGATGATTTCCATATTTGGTATCAATAAAAATAATGTGAAATTAGTCATATATAATGTTGAGCTACAAATACATAGTCCAAATTTGTGGAACATGTCTGAGTTGGCTGATAAAATGTAAGATTGTGAGTGACCTTTGAGTAGCAAAAAGCAGAAAGAGAAATGGCCTTTTCTACATTCTATTGCACATCTGTGTGGAATGTTTTGTTAAGTCTGGCTACAAAGCTATATGTCAGATGGTTTTTAGGCAACTGCTATGTCAAAAATTTCCCCTGTGGAGATCAGATTTCGCTATGGAAGGTATTTTTAAAAGTAATACACCTGTCAGTATCATTGGCAACCATGAGTGCCAACAAAGTGAGCCTCCAATTTAAATTGATGAACATGCCATTCTTATAGTATCATTTCCTTGTGAGTTTTTGAAAAAAGTGGGTAGGAAAGGTATAAAATTAAAGGTTTTATAGACTGAAATAACCACACATTACATTGAAAACATAAAATGCATTAGCTAAAGTTATTACAGCATGTTGCATTAATATTTCACCGTACATTAGACATTGCCTACAATCAATGTTTATGATAATCACTGCCCTCTGAAGTGGAATCATGCCCCTTGCAAGCATTAATCATATAAAAGATTAAACACTGAGAAGAAATTCAGCATTTAAAGACAGTTTGCTTTGATTTATTCAGTAGGTTCTTCCAAAAAGTTGATACCAAGAATTATTACTTATTGAACTGAAGTTGCCAACTCTTTTAGAGTCATTTAGTTTTTTTCTTCAACATAAATATGAGTGAGATAAAGCAAATTTAAATGTTCAACAGGGAATAAAAAAACATAATCATAAAACAAGAAAACACTTGACTTTTTAAATAGATTATGTTTAGGACAGTTTTAATTTTTCAGAAAAATTGAGACGATAGTACAGAGATTTCCCATAAACACTATACTCATTTTCCTCTATTATTAACAACTTCTATTAGTATGTTACGTTTGTTACAATTAATGAACAAATATTAATTATAATTAACTAAAGTCCATATTTTAGTCAGATTTCCTAGGTTTTTACCTAACTTTTTTACAGATTTCAGGATTCCATCAGGATATTGCATTATATTTAGTAGTCATGTCTTTTCAAGCTTCTCTTGATTGTAACAATTTCTCATACTTTTCTTATTTTTGAAGACCTAGACAGTTTTGAATGATATTGGTCAGGTGTTCTGTAGGATGCCCCAATATTGGAATCTGTCTGATGCTTTTCCCAACATTGGGAGTATATGTTTTAAGGAGGAAGACCATTGAAGTTAGGGACCATTTTGTCACATCACAACAAGGGAACATAGCTATCAACATGACTTGTGACTGCTGATGTCAACCTTGATCACCTGACTGAGGTAGTGGTTGTCAGGTTTTTCTTTCCAGACTGTACTGTGGAATGAAGTCACTTTGCTCAGCCGACAACTAAGAAGTAGGAAGCTATGTTCCCCCTCCTTAGGGTAAAGTAGATACATAAGCTATTTGGAATTTTTCTGCGCTGGAGACTTTTGTATTTTCCCTCATTTGTATATTTTTTTATTTAATCATTTATTTATATCAGTGAGAACTCCTGGATTTTTATCATATACTTTGGGTTAATATACCACTTTATTTATTTTGTTACTCAAATTGTTCCACCTAAACCATTGCAAACTCTTTCAGTTGGCTCCTGTACTACTTTGACAAGACTCAATCAATGTGGGTTTATTCTTTTAATCACTTCCTTAATTTCTGACACTATAAGATGGTCTAGGTTCATCTTTAATATATATTTTTTGTTCCCATCCTAGAATTAATCATTTCTCTAGGAAGTTCTTGTTCCTTTTTTTGGAGAATGGTATTAGACAACAAGATCTGAGGGTTGAGTGTCCTCATTGCTACTGGAGTGTCATTGTTTCTAGGTCTTCTCAGCTGACCGAGCAAAGAGGTATATGTATGTATACTAACAGTGTATAAATACATAGGTATAAATATTTCTGTATGTAGCCATGTGTCTATATTAAGCTAAGCATGAGTTTATACTGAGGTCTCCAACTCTAATCCATTACCTCATGAATCATTCTAGCTTTATTCCCTTGCTCATCTGTAAATTTCAACTCCACTTGACTTTTAAAGATGTGACAATCAAATTACAATAACTTTGTTAACCCTTGGAAAGCCATATTGTCTGGCAGGATAAGTCCTAAAGGGCATGGTGCATATCATCAAGCTTCAGTTTACAGCCAGCAAACTTTGTAACATCAATAAATCTCCAGACTTCTGGTTCTGACAAGATAGAGTAGTCCCATTTCTCCTAGGTCCTCTCATTTACAACTAAAACCCCAGAAGTCAACACAACAAACAAGCACAGGAGACACTGAAAGGTGAAAATTAGAAGGCAGACTTACTAAGGATGTTGAGACTAGAGAAATGACATGGAAATGAGCTCCCTGTTTCTTTATTGCTTCCCATATATCTCAAACAGGGCATTATAGGCACCTCCAATCCATAACCACTAACAGACACAGACACAAAAAACTCCAAGGAAAACCTGTACTTCCTAGTCAAAGTATATGGAAAGGGGTTGCTAACAACAGAAAACCTTTTGGGCAAAACATACACTACACCAGCCAAACAGTAATGGGAAAATTAAACCCATCCCCTATGCCTTTGGTTTCAGTAGGACCAAGTAAGGAGTTGATCTTCCACACCACCCTACTCCTGCCCTTCACAAACAGACAGCACTCTGATTGTTTCAGTGTGGTTCAGTGAGCCTCCACCCCTACCCATCAGAAAGGAGGCACAGGAGGTGGTGTCAGACAGGGCTAGTTACCACTGGGCTCCCCCCACACAGTCATGGGGTACAATGGGGAGCTTAGCCTCCACCTATGCTTGACATTAATATCAGGATATTATAAGTTAGAGCTAGTAGGAACTCCACTTTCCCCCAAAACCTGGAATCAATGAGGCCCAGTGGGGATCTGAGCTTCTACCCATACCTAACATCAACATGATGGAATTAATGGTGTGAAAAAAGACAGTTGACACTTCTAAAGGGTAAGTGGGCCTTTTTTGAAGTCTTTGCTTGGCTTGAAGGCTAAAAATCCAACCTGTACTCTGGTCCTGTGTTTACTCTGTGAGACTTCAAACTTATAAACCATGAAATTCTCTTAAGTTATTATACTGTTTAGAAGGTACATGCTTGAACATTTACTTAAAACTTTAAAAAAGTTTAATCTATGTGTACAGATAATTTCCCTTTCTCCTGCTGTCTCTATCACAGTTTCCTGATTTTCTGGGAAGGCCTGGTTTCCCCCAAAGAGGCGATTTCTGGTAGAAATCTGAGAGTCATCTCTAATAAAAAAGAAATCCAGAATAGCCAATGAATTAAGGACAAGAAGGTTTCCAATCAGGTAGGAACACTAAATCTCATTCAATCAACTTGAATTATGTGTGCTGATAACTGGATATAAGACTATTTGAAAAAGATGGGAAAATAACCTACCCTACAAGGAAGCTGTTCACAATTCCCTTGGAAGTTGTGGTGTTTGTCAGATAATTCCTTGGAGGGAAACGAATACAATAACAGCATGATGCTTTTTTCCATTTTTAGCTCATTGTTACTAAGTACACTTAGTGATCTCCATGCCTGTGGTTTAATCCCAGGAGGTTAGGTATGTGGAGCTGCAGATTAACCCTTTTGATATGTTCTTTTAAGACAAATCATTTTCATAGTGTATCACCATGACTCTCTAGTTGCTTATTAAAATTAAGGGCCATGATGGAATCAAGTCTTCTAAATGAAGAATAGCCCCAGTCTGTGGGTTGAGGAAGTCGGTCTGGTTCTTGTTGGAACACATCTGGTCTTGGTCTTGGCACAGTCAAAATGAACAGATATAGGTAGTTGGAGGGGAGAAGAATGGGGCATGTGAAAGAGGGGATTTGTTTTCATTTATCTATGCATGTCGGAATCCCATTGACAATTTTCTTTACATTGCCATCTGAGATCAAACTTGAGGCCAAGGGACATTCCATTTTTTGGTAAGATAAGAAAAAGACAATAGTAACTAACTTCAAAATGAGGGCCTAGTCTTCTCATCTGCAGTATACTCAGTGTTTAGCACAGCACTTGATCCCTAGACGGTACTCAGAATGAAGACACATGTTGAATGACAGATGGATGAATAAATGAAGAAGAGTTAGTGTGATAATACAGGTGTTTGTATTTGCATTGCCTTGTGTGTTAACTTTTATAGTCTCAGGATCCGGTGCTGTAACTGACACATGGAATGTGAGCAATAGAATTTGTCAAATGAATGAATGAGCTCCCATGATTCTAAGGATAATTTCAAGACCAACACAGACCCCATATTTGCCAAGGTCTGTGACAGGAGTATCCATGACATGAATGAAAGCCTGGATCTCAGACTGCTGATGTAGCTGACAATTTAGTTAGTTTTGAGATTGGTTTTTAGTAATCTTCATATTATCCTTTACATTTAGGCATAGTACCTTCATTAGACTTACTATTCAATGTCTTGAGAATGGGTAGAAAATCCTTCTGATAAGCTTCTTAACTATATTATTTACAAATATTTTTAGTTTTTAAAAAAACATTTGTAATAGACACATAGTAATTGTACATATTTTGGGGTACAGTGTAATGTGTCAATGCATGTATACATTGACAAATCAGGGTAATTAGCATATCCATCACTTTAAACATTTATCACTTCTTTGTGGTGATAAAATTCAAAATTCTCTCTTTTAGCTATCTTGAAATATATAATACATTGTTATTAGCTATAGTCACCTTACCACAAAACATATTTGCTAGAACATTTTTATAGTGACACAGTTAAGGAAAATTTCAGAATCACTAGCTGCTAAAATTGTTATTTATACGTTTCCACGGGTAGTATAGTCATAGTACTGCAGCAGGTATTTTTCTATATTGTGCTGTTGCTATCTTCTGCCTTCCCAAGGCAAAACAAAAGCCATTTCATTAAAGAATGAAATGTACAATTTATCATAATCCAGTTATCACAAAACCAAAACACACACACACACTCCTAAATGTAAAGGTGAATTAATGATCTAAAATAGCACCCTGGAACTTATTTCAAAATAAGAGGAAATTTATTCATATTTGATTATTTTATTCTTTTTATCAGTTATTCATATATGCTTAAAATAATAATTCTGAGTTGCTAGATGGGGTATTAACTATGTACCATTTTTGTATTTGTTATGTATTTTATCAATAACCTATGAGATTGCCTCCCACACCCTGTTCTTTTTCTTCATTCTCTTGGGAACAGGAGATATAGCTATCAGTTGTTTTTAAAATTTCTAGACAGCCGAAGGAATAGTGTCACATAAAGATAGAAAATTGTCCCAAAGTAGGAGACTTCATTATGGAACATAATGTCCTCCTATGAACAAGGAAGAATTTCATAGCTGAAAAGTGTCTAAGTACAAAAGATTTATAAATAAATATATATGTTTTTTTGGAGTGAATCCCCATCTCTATAATTAATGTCTATTTTTGCCATCTAGAAGATTTTTACTTCAAAATGTTATAATATTTGATACATGTAAAATAATATGTGCAAATCTATCTAAGTTATGAAATATAATAAAATAAACTCCCACAAACACACCACCAAAACTAGGAACTAGAGTCGACACTGCTGAATCTTTCTTTATACTCTCCCCTCCCTGGTTCTACCTTGTGCTGTCACCAAAAAAGTAACTGCTCTTGGTTTTATATTCACCATTCACTTAATATTTATGTATTTTTTTTACTATATATATGACTTTGCTTGTTCTTGAATCTTATAAAATTGGCATACTTTATATAATCTTCTGTGTTTGCTTTTTTTCACTCGACATTTTGCTTCTAAGGTTTATCCATTTTGTTTTAACTAGTACTCATTCATTTTCATCACTATATGATATCATGTTATGTAAATATAAAAAATTTGTTTATTATCCTGTCGGTGATATTTGGGGTGTTTTGGATCTGTTGTGAACAACGCTACGTGAACATTTATTTTAATGTCTCCTGGTACACGTGCAAGATTTATCTCAACATACATAACTAAGAGTAGAACTGCTAGGTTTGAATATTAATCTTTAGAAGACAATGCCAAAATGTTTTCCAATGGTATTGAATTAATTTGCGGTCCTATTTCTCTACAGCCTTTCTAGTTAGATTGGCCAATCTAGTTGGTATAAAAATGTCAATTTTTCTTTGTGTTAGTTTGCCAAGGCTACCATAACAAAATACCACAGGATTTGTGGTTTAAACAACAGAAATGTATTTTTACACAGTTTTGAAGGCTAGAAGTCAAGGTAGGTGTTTGCTGATTTAGTTTCTCCTGAGACCTCTCTCCTTGACTTGCAGATGGCTGCCTTCCTACTGTCCTCTCATGGCCCTTTCTCTGTGTGTATGCATCCCTGGTGTCTCTTCTTCTTATAGGGCCTCCAGTCACACTGAACTAGGGTCCCACACTTGTGACCTTATTTAATGTAAGTTACCTCTTTAAAGGTCCTATCTCCAGTCACATTGGGTGCTAATGCTTTAACATACGGATTTGGGGGAACACAGTTAAGTCCATAATAATTTTTATTTGCATTTCTCTAATTACCATAGACTGAAAATCTTTCCATTTTTTTTAATAGTCCCTATGTTTCCTATTCTGAGAAATTCCAGAAAACATCTTTTGTTCATTTTTCTCCTCATCTTTTTCATATTTATTTCTCATTGTTTTTTAAATATAATCAAATTAATAGTCCTGTATCAACAAGACTATTGTATATAATACAAATAACTTTTCCCAGGTTTTGCTTGTCTTCTCATTTTTTTACTGGTCTCTTATAATAAATAGCACATCCTAATTTTAATGAAATCAAATTTGCCTTTTATGTTAGTGTTTTTTTGTCTTATTTAAAATGCCCTTTCCTAGTTTGATATTATTAGATACCATTGGAAATTTTCTTCTAGAAGTTCTAGTGTATTTTTGTTTATTTTTTGTTCAAACCATTAATCCTTTTAGAACTGATTTGCATGTGTGATCCAATTTCTCTTTTTCCTTATGAATAATTAAGTTTTTCAGGACTATTTATTAAATAATTCATCTTCATCTCAGCAATCTGCAGTGACTTCTCTGTGACTTACCAGATTTCCAAATATGTTATGGTCAATTTCTGACTATTTTGTTCCATGAGTCTGTTTGACTACCCTGAAACAATACCATTCTGTCTTAAGTAATAAAGCTTTATAATAACTTTCATATTTGATGAGCAAATCCTTCTACATTAACATTCTCAGAGAGTGTTTAAGCTATTCTTGAACATCTGCCTGTTCGTATACATTTCAGAATTAGCAGTTCCACAAAAACCTCTGTTATGTATTTTGATTGAAATTGTATATAATGTGTAAATGAAGTTGAAGAGCATTTATATCATTATGGTGAGTCTTTCTGTCCATAAACAAGGTGTATCTCTCCATGTATTTAGGACTTTTTTAATATCTTTCAATATAGTTTTCTCCATAAATGTCTTGCATATCATTATTTACATTTATTTGTAGGCAACCTTCTTTCTATTTTAAATGACTCTCAAGCTCTGTCTTTGATGGCTGGTTTATAGAAACACAACAGTTTTTTTGTATCTTGAGCTTACATCCACCATCTTGCTAAGTTTATTTTCTCAGCAAAGAGGAATAAATTGAAAAGTTTTTAAAATGTAGGTCAGCTCTGTTTCATAAAATTTTCTGTGATAATGGGAATGTTCTCAGTGCAGTCTAACATTGTAGCCATTAGCCATATGCTTTTTTAAAAGTATTTAAATGTAAATTAAATAAAATATAATTTTCAGTCCCTGAATCACACTGGCCCACATTTTAAGTGCTCCATAGCCACATGTGGCTATTGGATAGACTCCGTAGCTCTAGATTGTTAGACTATCGAGCTATGCAGTCTCAGGATTTTGTCTTTGACACTAGCAGAGTGAGATTGTTTGATAACAATTATTCTATCATGAAAAAGAAAAGTTACTTAATCCAGTCATTTCTAATTTTTAAAAAAATAATCCAACATAGCTTTTTGCTACTCATGAATTTCTTAAATCATGTTTATATTATACCTGAACTACTCCTTCAAGTAGGTATTCACTCGGAGTAAGGTTCATTGTCCTAAAATGGCATGTACCAAAGTGTCAAGAGGTCTCCTTATCCTGATATGTTGTGATTGGATGAAGAAGCTCTTGGTTTTTTTTTTTACCTTATTTGGTCTTTATTGTAATTGGATGTTAATCTGTATCAGTCTTCATATTCAAAAATTCATATTCAAAATTATCTACTAGTCTCATAATGGTTGTCTTCATTTCATTAAGCTAATATAACCATTTATGGGTACAGTTTTGATTGTTTTCTCCAAAAATCTCATATAAGTTCATGTGGAAATGCATCTCTTACATTTTTCCCCTCTTATAAGCTCTTTCTGTAATTTAATCCTCATGAGATTTATTTCTCCTAACTTTACTTAGAATTTTGTAAAACATTAAGATATCACTGACAAGCCCTTTCTTTCAGGCATCTTATAGGTGATTGAAAGATGTTTAAGACAGTGTATTACAGTAAAAAATAATACTCAGTAATCAGAAAACCTGAGTCCTAGACTTTACCCATAAAAACAATCTATGTGAATTCAAGTTAGTCATTTTATATGTAAGCTTTATTCTGATTCTTAAATTGTTTTGATCATTTATAAAATTTTTTTCAAATATGTCAAGTATGAAACCTAGAAATGTTTTGAAATCTATTAAAAATATGCAAAGAATCAGATATTTCCCTTTTCTCCCCCTGAATTTGATATTAAACTATAATCATTCTTCTATGTCTAAGCATTGTGTACTTGTTTCTTAAAGAGACATAATATGATATGCTACCTAAATTCGTAATTCCCTTTTCACAATGTTTCCATTCCCCATGCCGCTGTAATCAATCACTTATGATAGAAAATTATTCTCTCTTCTGTTTGCTAAAGTTTTTTTTTAGAATATCAAATTTTAGGTCATCATTAATGCAAGAAACTTTGGCAAATGAGCTTTTGTAATGTCCACAAACGCTTTGTTTCCTTGGCTTTTAGTATACCATACTCTCGTATTATTCTTCCTTTATCACTTGACATTCTTTCCTAGTCTCCTGTGGTGATGTCTCCATCCCACAGTGTCTAAAGTTAGAGTACCCTAAAGCTCATTCCTGGCTCTCTTCAGTTTTCTATCTACACTTACTGAGTTTTATTCTAGTCCCATTGCTTCAATAGGCAGATGACTATGACTCCCAAATTCATACTTCTAGCCCTGACCAACCACTCACCCAAACTCCAGACTCATAATTCCAGTTCCCTACTAAATATCTCCACTCTGTGCATCATAGACCTTTTAAAGTTATCAAATTAAACTAAATATTTTACTTTTATCCATCACTTTCACTCCAGTTTTTTT
>VBSM01001124.1:26254545-26275109 GCA_008086735.1 Cheirogaleus medius
AGAAGACATTGAACTATATTTTGTAGTTTCCCAGGAGCCACTGAAGATTTTTGAATACTATATATATTTTGTAAAGTTAATTCTGGTGACAGTAAAAAGGGTGAATTGGAGTAGAATAGGCTTAGATAAGTGTGAGTAGTTAGACTACAATTGCAATAGTTCAGAAAGAGATAATGAAGGTAGTGGCCAGCAGAATGGAAATGAAGAATATTTCAGAAACACTGGATGGATATGAAATTGAATACGGAGGTTTGAGAAATGATTGGATGTGGGAATTAGTGAGAGGGAATAATTGAGGACGATTCTGAGACTTCTATCATAGGTCCCTGAGAAAATAGTGGTAATATAAACAAAATAATGGAGAGAATGAATAGATTTGGAAGCAGAGGTGAAGATGCAGACAGCAGGAGATTCCATTTTGAATACGCCTAATTTGATATTTTAAAGACATCCATAGTGGAATACTCAACAGGCAGTAAAAATTTTTTAGCGAAACACTTCAGAAAAATATATCAGGTCCCAAAATTGTAGACTTGAATGTCATCAATTTACAAGTGATAGTTAACATTATTAGGGTAAATGGGATTACCAACAGAGCATGAAGAACAATAAAGAGAATAAAGATAAGAAGTAAGTGGGGGAAAGAGCAAGAAGTACAAGATTATGTGGGAACCAAAAGAGCACAATAACTGTGGTAGCCAAGGGAGAGGAACATCTTAAGGAGAAAAAATCACAGTGCTGTATGCAATTTGATAGGGATGACTATTGCAAAAAAGGCTAGTGAACTTGGTGATTAATCTGTAGTGATTTGTGTTTGAGAAAACAATCCCAGTAAACTGATAGTTCTGTAAGTCAAATTACAAGGAAAATTTAAAATAAAATGATTTAAAATAAAGAAGAAGCAGGAAAAATTAATAACCACCTTTTTTCCCTATAAGTTTGGGGGTAAACAAAAGAAAAAGATACGAGTGTTTTAAAGAACATGTGAAGTTAAAAGAGGAAAGATATCATAACAGGGAAGATGTAAGCAATTTTATAGGCATTGGAGAAGTAGCTGGAGCAAAGAACAGACTCCAGCCGCACCAGGCAGAATTGAAAGAATAGTAATGGGAGAAAAGATGCAATCAAGAACACCAGTCAGGTATTAATGTTGGGCAAAAGGACTCCTGAAAAAAGAGATGGATAACTTTTGATATGAGGATAAAGAAAGAGGAGTTGAAGAATTTTCTGTCAGACAACCTTGATCTTCTTTATGAAGTTGTTAGGCAAGATTTTCTGTGGAGAATTGAGAAAACAAGATGTAAATAAAATTTAATGAGCATAGAAAAGAAAAGAAAGAAAGAAATTGCTGTTGTTAGCAATGATCAAGGGGTAAACCAGAAATGAGGAAAGGGATTTATGAGTAGCTTTGAGGTCACTTGTTTCCCAAGTAGACAGTGAAAATATTTCTTAAAGAAAGATAGTGCTTCTGACTTTATTAATATTTGCAGGCTAATATTTCTCTTTTTAAAGTTTTAATTTATTAAATGTGTGTAGGGGAAGCATTTGAGTCTGAACTAAAGGAAGTTTCAGAGAAGAAATCAAGTAATAATACAATTGAACAAGTTATGAATTTACAAAAACGGTATGAAAATGTGCCCATATAAAAAAAATACTCTGACATTTTCACTAATTAATGCAAAAGCATGGTGGAGAAAATGGCTGTCACCTCTGCACATAGCAAGTCAGGGCCACTGAGCTCTCCTAGAAATCCATATATCGTTCACCACCACACACTCACTATTTTTAAATGCCAGATTTACATAAAAATGTACTTGATTAAACAGTAAAAAAATACTAATTTTGCTGAATCTCAACCCTTGAGTAAATGTCTTTAATATTTGTGTAATGAAATGGGAAGTCTCCATAGTATTTCTGCTGTGTGCCAAAACACATGATTGTCTCACATAGGGCACTTGTGCAACTGTTTGGGTTGAGAGCTGAACCAGCCACTTTTTTCATGGATCTCCATTTTTATTTGAAAGAACAATTGATGGGCAAACTGTGGTTATTCAAACTTGGACATCTGGCAAAGATTTTCTTGAAAATGAACAAAGTGAGCCTGTCACTTCTAGGGAAGCAAAATCCAGCAGTTTCTCTTGCCAATGATAAAATTGAAGCTTTCAAACAAAAATTGTAATTTTCAAAAACTTATCAGCCCCTGTGAATTTGTCAGTTTCCCAAGTCTTAAAGACTTTTCTGATGAGATAGTGTTGTTAATCCCTGGAGAATATTACTACCGTATGAGCACCATAGTGTTGATCAGTCAGTGCCAATTTGATGGCGAGTACACGTGGAGTCTATTCTTCTGATCTTGTGTCACCTCATTTTGGAGGGGTTGGGGGGGTGGTAAACTCACAACTAATGGACGCGGTGAGCATTGCAGAGGGAAGGGCATGCCTATAATCCTTGCTTGGGTGAGGCAATGACATAAAATGTAACCAAAATGTTTGTACCCTCATAATATCTTGAAATTAAATAAATAAATAGATAGATAGATGATATTAAAACAAAAAACAAAAACAAACAAACAAACAAACAAAAAAGAAGTAGTGTTGCTAACAAATGTGATATGGTATAATGCAATATGCTACCATTTGGAAAATTTACATAACCCAGTGTACAAATATTTTCCAAATGATCAATGTCTGATAGTCAAAAAACTACATGCATGGGCAAAAGACCCTTTCAAAGTGCAAGAAAGACAATCAGGATTTTAATAAAATAAGAGTACAGAAAACATATTGATAGGTTTTAGGCTCCACACTGAAAAAAAATCCACAATTCTCCGAAAAAGGAATTAAAATTCTCCTCACTTTTCCAACTTAAAATAAAATCTGTGTGAGGCCAGATTTTCCTCATACATTTCAACTAAAACAACATATTGAGACAGATTGAATGCAGAAGCAAATATGAGGAACCAGATGTCTTTCATTAAGCCAGACATTTGCAGAATTAAGTGCGAGAGTTGCAAATGTAAAACAATGCCATTCCTGTCACTATATTTTTTGCTTTGGAAAATATATTTCATTTTCATTAAAAACATTTATGTAAATATGTAATGGGTTTATTATTAGTATTTTAAGTGAATCAATAAATATTTAAGTTTTTTGAGTTTTTTAATTTCTCATATGGTAAATATTGGTAGATTTATCCCATGTGAATGAGAGCTCACTGAAGTTCTTAATAATTTTTGAGAATGTAATAGATACCCGAGACCAAAACAATTCAGAAACACAAACAGACCAAGCGCTAAACATATAGTAAACTACTCAAGGGCTTTCAACCCACATCCCATGATTTCATAAAGTAACAGTTGAGAAGTTACATAATTGTATCTGTAACAGTGGGACAGGAAGAATTTTCTTTCTCTTTCTTTCTTACTTTTTAAACTTAAACGAAATCATACCATTCATGTTAGAGAGAAGTCTCCTGTGCATGCTGATGGCATTCTCTCCATTCTTTCTTCCAAGTCTGTGAGTCTCATTTCATGTGTCCCATTTACAGGAGTAAAATTAGCATGTTATCCAGTCACCATTTGGCTCATGACTCAATGTCACTATAAAAATCATTTTAGCAGCTTCATAGACCCAACTTCTTCTACGATACATCCATGTGGAACGCTTCAATTTGTTTAATAAAGGAGAGGTAAGTACTTACTTTTCATAACCTCTTGAAATCTATCTAAATCTGTAAATACTACCACAGTAAAACCTTCTGGTTTATTCTCTCAAATAATTTGTGTATATGATATTTTAAAAAAGTAAAGGACATAAGCCAGGAGAAGGCCAATGAATCTCAGTTTAGAAATCCATTAGACAGAGGAAGAATTCTTAGAGCAGCAATATTCTGCATCTGTTGTTAAAGAGTAAGAAAGTTAGGCTCTTTTAATGAAGAAAAGAAAGAGCAAGCTTATTTCTTATTCATGAATTTTCACTGAATTTTTAGATGTCAGTTTTAGAGATTTATGCTTTAAAATTTAATCTAAGTTTAAATGGCTCAGTATTTAAATAATAAAATGTCTTTTTTTTTCTTTCCTTCTCCCATCAGACTTTGACTATTAGTATAATTGGATCTTTTGTATTAAAAAACTATATTACCTTGTCTGTAACCAAAGCTATCATTTTGTCATGTCTAGAAAATTCCAGTTATAGCACTATAAACAATAAACCAGTGAAGAATTAAAGTCCACTTTTGGTAAATTTTCCAGATTTCTTTTTCTGATAAGTTTATTTTTATAAGGTCAGACTATGTGCCAACAGCTACTTTACTAAACTTTCATCAGCTGCTGATATGTATTTTACTTTTTTGGAATTTGTTATTTTCTTCGTGAATATCTGTTGGACAATTTTTGGGGGACTGTTTTCTAGAATTTCAAAGCAGAACTATGCATTCTCTAAGATACAGTTATATTTAACATAAAAGATATTTCCAGATCTCTGGTAGTTGTAGCATTCAATAGAAGACCTGTGTCTAAATGCTTGATTGTAAACACACACACACACACACACGTACATAGCCACCATGCATGTAAAAATAACTTTCAGTCAGTGGAAATTCACTAAAAGAAGTATAATCATGGAGAAAGAAAAATATAAGGTATGAAGCATCTATATATTTTATTTAAAATGCAATTATATTCCTTCATTCTCATATTTAGTGTGTGCTATTTGTCAGCTATTGTTCTTTTATTGGAAAAGCAATCTATTGTCTGGAGAAAGAAAACATAATAAAAAACAAAATAAATACTACTTTTGCAATAATAATAATTATAATGGCTACTATAATTGGATGCCCAGTACTTAGTTTCAATGTTCATTTAAAGGTGTGGAACTGGATGCACATTAATCTGGTAAATATATTTTATAATGCTTAAGGGAAGGGCAACTTTTCAGGAATAAGCTCTTCTCACCATTGTCCATATTGTCTTTCACTCAAACCAAATGAAAGCTATACATGAACATTTTAAAAATTAGTGCAGCATATATTTATATCTTTCATAACTCTGCTTTTTTTCTCTATGTGCTCATTACTTAGGAGTGCACTAAATGCAAATTCAAAATAAGTTGTTAGCTCCCCTCATATAAGTAGAATTTTCACCAGGATCATTTAAGATTCCCAAATAAACCAGAACACAGTCAACCTTCCTTTAATTCATATCTTCCACAGAAAATGCAACCACCTTTCTGTATCTTATTCTTGATATTTCAAATCTCCTTAAAACTATTATCAGCAAAGTGAATTAGATATAAACCCCCACAAGCACATGTATCATTATGACAGTCTGTGTTAAAAAATGATAATGGCAAAAAACAAGGATCTCTAGTGCAAAATACAATGCCCTTTACACAAAACCCACAGACCTGGGTATAAGTCATGTTTCTACGTATGATTTAGCAGTCACTTCAAATCTCTAAGACTTATTTTCTTCATTTGAAAAATGAGGATATTTTTCTTACTTCATGGCATTATTATCAAATGAGAAATAATAACAGTTGTGCTTTTTTAAAAGCCTATGTTTTGAAAAGCCATAAACAGAGACTAAGTGAAAATGATTATGGAAAGAGCTTATTCCTATAACTCCACTTCCTCTTAAACATTTATAAGGTATATTTGCTAGGTTGATGTAGATGTACAATTCTAAACCTTTAAAATAATATAGAAACTGGATACTGTGTTGCTTAATGATGGTGCAGATATTGAAAATATCCTTCAACTGATATCACTAAATTCCTCTAAGGTCAAAAACTTTATCTAAACTCCAACTTACTCACAGACAAGCAGCTTGGTAAAGTAGAAAGAGGGGGCTGGAACTTTGCATACCTAAGTTCTAGGCACTTAATTAACTATGTGAAGATAAGCAGATCACTTGAATTATCTGATTCTCAGGTTCTTCACCTCTTAAAAACTTTTATATTGAAATAGACACATTTTTAGGATTTGGTAACTTAATATAATCAGGAAGCAGGGACGTTTTCTCTGGATAGTTACAACAAGTGATTAATACATCTCTCCCTCATTGGTCAGTTCTATTCAACATACTTTTATAGAACACTGACCATGTATGTAAGGGACTCTGCTTGGAATTGTTTGTGATTAACAAAATTCAGTTTTTGTCTTGTCAGAGCCTATAATCTGTTGAAGCAGAGGTAACCATAATGCTACTTAGAATTTAAGTGCCCTGTACAGTCACAAATCAAACCCATGAATTGCTAGCTGATGAGATAGGAAAAAGACATTAAAAAGAAGATGGTGTTTGGCTGAGTTTTGAGGGCTAAATCCATTTTAACAAGCAAGTTTTTCAGGGAAAAGACATTCTAACTGGAATAATAGACTTGAGCAAATGTACCAGCAGAGAAGCTCTGGAAAAATATTGTGCATTATTCTACAACATACCAAGCATGAGAACAAGTGGTTGAAATTGAAACAGCAAAAAGGGGATCCTTTCCAGAGCATGAAAAGCTTTAAAAGAAATGCTAAAAATAATTCATAATGTGTTCCATAGGCTGTGGAACCAGCTTTGAAGGCCTTTGAGAAAAGTAAAAAGGTGACTATGATAGCAGCATTTTGGATAGATTAGGACATGGAGAAATTTAGGGACTAGAAGCACTCAGCAATAGTCCTTGTAAGAGCTTTTACTATGTTTTATAGGGAATAATTATGAGTTACATTAAACAAAAACCAACATGACCTGGCAAGTGATTAAACATGAATATCGAGGGAAAGAAATAAAACTGTGCTCCAACATGGTGTGTCATTGTTAATGCGAAACGAATGATGGCATTAGAGATAGAAGGAAATTTAAGCAATAAATGCCTTAAAAAGAAGGAGGCAAATTCATCCAGAAGGGGAAAAAAAAGGCATAGTAGTTATACAAAGAAATGCTGTTCGGGAAAGGAAGAATTTTTTTGTCCTATATCTTCTCGGAAAAAAAAGATGCAGAGTCATCTCTTAAGGCAGGTGGTGTTTGGTGTGTAGTCTGAAAAGGGTTTGGAATCCTTCCCACAGAGAAAAACATAAGGAAGAGCCAACTAGAGGTGAACAAAAGAATCTCTGAGCAACTCCAAGTGTATACTAATAATAGAGTCAGAAATTTCTGCTTGAGCCAGTTGGCACAATTTTGTGACTTTTTCTGGTAACATTCAGCCACCCAGTGGTAAGATCAGAGAAAGTATACTGTGGTGTTTTCCCAGTAGTGAGGTGACACAGTAGATCCAAGGGATGTCCTGATGCTAAGAAAAAGCTACAGAAAGTGGTAGGCAACTGATTCACGTAGGACTGTCTGTAGGACGATACCTAAAGGAAACTAAAATAAAAGTAGTTAAAGGAATTAAAGATAGGATCAGTGTGAAGAATTCATTCATTGAGTACAAGAGGAAAAGAAAAAGAAAAGGAGAGAATTTCCAAATTCAGGAGTTTAGAAATAAGGTGATTTTGAGTGATCATTTTTTTTTTACACCTTTTGAAATTTTATTTCAAAGATTCAATCAAGAGAGTTCCTTATTCTTCTCAAGCAATGACTTACCAAGAGTACCACCAGAGGGAGGCGTCCTCCTGGACTGTCAGTATTTAATGATTGACAATGTTTAGAATTGCTGGTATGTGGTGATAATAAAAAAGCAAACTGGATTTTGGTCAGTTTCATTAATATTCTTAAACTCTCTACAGACAATGCTCTCACTCACTCCTTATCCTCTAGGATGGACCACTTTCATTCAGCCTCCCCACCTGATTTCAAGTTCTTTTCTCCAGAGTTGAAGACTGACTAAAATGGTAGTAGAGAAAGAGAATTTTATAATTTAAACCAGGTATCAACAAACGATGGCATGTAGGCCAAATCTCGCTCACTGCCTATTTTTGTAAATAAAGTTCGTTACATTTTTTTGATGTATTGTCTATCACTGCATTTATACTATAAGGACAAAATTGAGTAGTTGGAATAGAGATCATACGACCCTCAAAGCCTAAATATTTACTCTCAGGCCCTGCACATAAAAGGTTCCATGACCTTTAATCTAAATACTTAGCACAAGAAAAAGCACTACTTGCTTTATGAACATGTGAACAAGACGATTGTTTCACATTCATGTGGTAGGCCAGTTTAACAAGTCTGTTAAAGGTTTACCATTGACTACTGTTACATTTACCTATTTATTTTTCTCTCTTTTGTAGTCCCTGCTATGTGGATATTTGTTAGCAATGACTGATGTGGAAACTACATATGCAGATTTTATTGCTTCGGGAAGAACCGGTAGAAGAAATGCAATACATGATATCCTGGTTTCCTCTGCAAGTGGCAACAGCAATGAATTAGCCTTGAAATTAGCAGGTCTTGATATCAACAAGACAGGTGAGTCATTTGGCACACATCTTTCTATGAAGGTGGACTGATTTTGCAGCATTTCACTAAGTAGGATTAAGGCACGAAAAGCCACCTTTGAAAGTAAACCAATAGAGTTATAAACAGTCTAGGGCAAGACAAAAGTCTAGGACTAATCTCTTTGTCAGTCTCACTCTGTTTTCAATGACTTTTCTTTACACGATTTCCCACTTGAATGCAGAGTCCTTAATCTGATTTTATTCATGCAATCAATAATACAAATGGTGGGTTTTTTAAATCCTAGTCTCTATAAAAGCTCTGAAATCGCTTATGTAGAATATTTAGCAAAGGTGGAGCTCCTACCCTTGACAATATTGGCCACCTCTAACATTGGATAGATATTTAACAAGATTCACAGATGAGTGTAATAGAGCTCAATTCTAAGAACTGTTTCAGAAGAAAAGGGTCTCCAGAATCAATTTTTATTGAGAATGGAAGTAAAATAGTCTGTTATATAAGTAAGTTTTAGGTAAAAGTTTCCTCTAGTTCTCCCTTTCATCATAGAATAAGTTTATGAAAAATTTGTCTTTTAACTGGGCCTTGAATTCTTACTTAAGGAATCCAACTACTAATGAAAAATAAGTTTACATATTAAAATACTTGACAGCCTCACTTCTGAATATTAGAACAAGTCCTGTAGCTTTTGTAAATATCAAAGTTGAATATATTTTCCTGAGAAGACTTGGGCAAAATAACCTTTAAAGGTAAAAAGAATTCATGATTAAGGAACCATCATACTATATATGTAAAAAGTACTTATTGTAGTTTCTGACCTACAACCATTCAATGGCTTCACTATTAGAATTTTTATGGCAAAGCTTTCAGACTATTGGAAAACTGAATCAGAATATGTATATACTAACGAAACAGCTCGCCAGTGTTACCTTGAACTAAATACATAAGAACAGCATTGGATTCAATGTCTAAAGATCCATAGGTCACAGATTGGTCTTTTAAGTTCAGATTAATAATAGAACTTCAACATCACTACTTTGGAATATAGAGACCTATGTATATTTTAGGTTTTAATGTTTTTGTATTATTACTACCAGTAGTTACTTCCCAAAGCAGCTCTGAGAAAGACTACATAGGGAATCATTACAATTTGGTAACATGGGATGGCTAAATACACTTTTTCTATAGTATTTGAGAATTTGCTAATTCCTTTCATAAGATTCATAGTTTTTTATTTTTTGCATTAATATTGTATTTTAAATAATCTGCATTAATTTTAGCCACCCTTAATATAGGACATTTTTTATTCTTAGTGTAATTTAATTTTTCTGTTTTCCCTGAAATTGAGAATTGTTAGGTCCAAGACCTTTCTTATACAAGAAAACATACTAAATTATTATAAATAACTTGGATAGTAAGCTGACATTTTATATGAATAACTATAGTAAATTAAATTATTTTATATTTTATATTAGTATATGATTAAATAATTTAAAATAATTAAAATATCTTTATACTTTCAAATGTCTTCTCAAAACATTTCTGTGTGTTAATTGCAATTCTGTAAGCCCTTGCAAAATTTTCTGTTTCTCTTGAAATCATAAAGTCCAGAACTCGCTAAAGTATAAAGAGCACTGATTTTATTTTTCTAAATACAAAGAACTAAAAATAAAAACTGTACAATATAAAAGTCTAAAATATAAAAAATGACAAAAGTATAATGGCAAATTTAATATAGCTGAGAATTTGTAATTTCTGGGTGTTTCAGCTTGATTTTAATTTATACTAAACAATATTGCTGCCCCACGTTCACCATGTACCTATTTAGCCATAGGTCCATGCTTGCAGCATAATACGAAGGCCTGAGAAGTGTCCCCAGACACCTAGAAAGTCGCAAGCCCCATGGGAGTAAAGTTTTTCATCTTGTATTTATGCAGTCACTTTCATCCTTAAATATTCTACTGTCTTACATCTGTCCTAATTTGACTTCATTCATTTGGTTACCAAGAGCTTCTCCTATTTTTCAACTTCTTGTTGCATGCTAATCTACACATCTCAGATTCAGGCCATCTGCACATCATGGGAGCCTGTACATTACTTTAATAGTGAAAATAGTGTATGAAAATGATATATAATGCTTGGTACCTCTTTAGAACAGAGTATGATTTTTATGTGGAAGGACTACTTTTATTTTCTCTAAAGACTGAATATCATTGGAGTATTGAGATGTTTTGTATGTACTTAAGAGTGAAAGATAAACTGCCTTTCAACATTATGATCAAAGAATGGACTAACCAACTTACCTTCATCAATTTGATTATAATAACCGCTTAGAAAATTTTAATATGATTTCTATTATTGCAACACCCCAAAATATTTTGTCCACCAATCCTTATTGGCTGCATAGTAACCAAATAACGCGTGCAGATATCAGGATCTTTGACTCAGGAGTAGCTACAGCTTGCACTCATATAAAGTGACCTATTATGAGGTGAAAACATTGTTCAGTTTCAGTTTCTCTTATGTCACTGGCTAAGATTGCTGCTAAGTGTGCAGTTATGACGGTACTTTTGTTAAAATTATACATTTGTTGTCTAAGAGCAGGCCAGAGGCCATTATAACTACTTGCCAAGGGACTAACCAGCTGATCTAATGTCCTTTCATCTTCCACTATTGCTTTTATACCTCTGAGAAATCAGCTGGGTTATCCTCAAGTGCTTTAAAAAGTGAAAAAAGCAATTTTAAAATATTTCTTCAAATAAAATATGCATAAAAAGGTAAAAACGCTCCAACTTGTGATTTCTTAAGACATTTCTGATTCATGGAACCCGTGAAAACTAAATTTAAGTGGCATGACCTGGCCATGAGATTTCCTAGCTATTTATTGAAAACACAGCTGATAACCACTCTGAAAATTCTAACACTGTTTTGTTTTTGAGCCATGCTGTCCCAAGTTCATGGAATTAGCCAGCCCTTGAAAACTTAAACAATTTTCTTTTCTTTTCTTTGAGGCAGAATCTCACTCCGTTGCCCCGGCTAGAGTGCTGTGGCATCAGCCTAGCTCACAGCAACCTCAGACTCCTGAGCTCAAGCAATCCTTCTGCCTCAGCCTCCAGAGTAGCTGAGACTACAGGCATGCAACACCATGCCCGGCTAAGTTTTTCTATATATTTTTAGTTGTCCAGCTAATTTCTTTCTATTTTTAGTAGAGACGGGGTCTCACTCTTGCTCAGGCTGGTTTCGAACTCCTGACCTTGAGCGATCCACCTGCCTCAGCCTCCCAGAGTGCTAGGATTACAGGCGTGAGCCACCATGCCTGGCCTTAAGCAATTTTCTTGATGTTGAACTGACCACCAAGAAAATATACTTGTCTCTATGAGGATTTCAGACTCCCTGAGTATTTCTAAAGTTTCCAATATAATATACTGAGAGTTGATAAATATAAGCAATAGTTTTATTTTGCCTTTATCTTTTTTTTTCATTTTCTTTCAAAGAAGGTGAAGAAGATGCACAGCGGAGTTCGACAGAACAAAGCGGGGAAGCCCAGGGAGAAGCAGCAAAATCTGAAAGCTAACATCCCACCTTGACCTTTGACAACACCTGACGATGTCTCAAATCTCCAGGCGTGGCTGGAATGCATTTGTTTCCATGAGTGAAAAGGGGAAAAGGAAAATGGCTGTGCTGCATCGCAGGAACCTGCTCGTTATGTTAAAAATGGGGGCAGAGGCTGTGGCTACAGACAGACTTTTTTCTACCTCTGTCATTAGCAATGGTTGAAATCATGTGGCCTGTGCTTGGATGTCATTTTTGTTTGGATCCTTTCACATGACCATATGATGAAATGCTTGTAGAGAGTAGCACTGACCTAGATGATGATTCTTCCTGTAGCATCTGGCCCTCACGATGTCAGAGGATTTAATTGTGTCTAATTGCGGAGGGTTGGTTGAACCCCAGAGTTTAAATATCTCTGGCTCAAGTATTCACCCAGTAAAAGAACCATCCAGAAAGCACTGTTTTTAGCATTGTGTATCTGTGTGTTACTGCTGTGTTATTTACACTGTTTTGTATTATACAATATAGATGCTCAGCACTGCCCCCCCTTCTCGGATTGCTTATGAAAAACAAAAATGATGTACATTACTGTGAATTTTTATACCACTCATTTTTAAAAGGGCTGTCTTGTTTTTAATTTTCCATAGTGTGGTGGTGTACACAAGATAGAACACACTTTTTAAATGTAATCTTTCCCCTCGATCACTATATGTCGACGAATGAAGTCTAACAAATCCATCAAGACTTCTTTGCTTTATTATACAGGCATTCGAAAATATCTATTAATGTGAATATTACCTGAATTCGGTCTGTTTGGTGTCTGCACCGACCAGAATTCAATCTGTCAATTTTGTTTTATTCCCAAGTGGACAACTCCCAACTAATATTTTTGCTTTTAATTATGAGAATTTTGGAGAATTGGGAAGGTAAAAAAGAAAAGCCAAGACAATACTAAGAACTGGAAATATTTTGTACTATGGAATCAAATTTCTCACAAAGCTATATGCTACCATTTAAATTTGGAGTACAGCATATCTTCCCAGAAGGTATTTTTCAGGCTGAAAAGATGGACATAGTGATCTCCTTGCAATCATGTGGACACCAATCACAAAAGTAAAGCCCTCATGTTGTGTTTTTCATGTCTGTTTTCAGCCCTATCAGATCTAAATGTTATTATGCACTTTTTAATGTTTGTAAACTTTTACTAATAATTAGTGTGAATTGCATTCTGATATAATAATTATCATCATTAGAAGCTAACAAAATCTTCATTAATATTGTGTTTGATGGCCTCTGCTGTGTTTTGACATCATGGTTCTTATATGGAAAGTTTTTGTGAGTTGTGTAATCCCTCTGGTCAGTATTACGAAATCATTTATCAGTGGTAATAAATAAGGAACCAGTAATATGCCAGTGGTTCATGAATTACCAGACAAATAGCAAACAACAGGAAGTCTCTACAATAAAGAGCCCACTTAGCTGTCCTCGAGGGCTTTGATAGAGACCCCAGTGAAATAGGTAGAGCAGAATTTCAACAGGCAATCTATGTGGTTATACCAGGAAATAAGTGTACCCTTCTTTGTATTAATAATTCTATATTGGATGAAAGGTAAGTCTGCTCACATCTCCGTTTACAAAACGTTTCAACTGACTAGGATAAGGACATGGGTCTCATTTAGCCCTCAATCAGATATTACTGGAAGAAAATGTTAACAATGTGAGTCTTTCCAAGAACAGAAAGAGGAAATACTAAATTTTGGAGTACTTCTTTCTATCTGAGTCATCAGGGGTCAAAATCTCCAGTTAAAATTCAAACAAATCACCCATTAGTAGACTCACAAGTATAAAAAGAGGTTCCTAGGGCTGTTTTAGACAATCTCTCGTAGTCTGTTTTTAAACATCCAACCCCTGTGATCAGTTTTCAATATCCTCATTTACTATCTTCATAGCTTTCTTGTGAATCTAAAGCTCTCTTCTTTCCTAAAGTTGTGGAATTCTGAACTGATTTCATGTGATTTTGTAAAGTTTAGAACCAGTGCTGAGTATATGTGGAGGGTTTATATTCATATGTGATACATTATTATTAATGCATGTGGTACCATGCTTGTCTTTGAATATGTAAATAGTGCTAAATTACAAAGTCATATGGAGCTTTTGGTTCAGTTTGGCCTCTTTCTACTACCTTGTCTGCTATATTCAAACCCAGAGGCATTCCCAAGCTGGGAATCACTTGTGGAATATAGGATGTGGACTTCCCAAAATGTCCACATCTTATAAATTTTGCTTGTCAAGAGGTCATAGTTCTTCCAAATTTTACGGTAATAACTTTTATTTTGTAAATCAATAATACGCATGGATCTGAATGTTTAAGGAGAGAAGGAAAGGGTAGGAAATCAAGGCTTGGTTTGATAGTAGACACTGGATGCCTATTAACCAACTACCCCTATGCTAATAACCTCATAGCACATGTTCTACCATTCAATCCTCAAACGATTCAATTAGAGTGGTATCTTTATACCATTTTACAGATTACGAAATTAGCACCCAAAAAGACATAACTTTTCCAAGCTTAAAAAGCTAATAAGTGATGAATTTAGGATTTGAACTTATGTTTCTTTGTTTCCAAGGAGCTTTCTACTGTGCATATCATAAAATTAAAGCCAATTGCAGAACTAACTGTAAGGGAACTTCTAGAGATGGATTTGTTCAGCCTCCATATTTTAGAGAAGGAAACTGAATCCCAGAAAGGGAAATTGCTTTTCTCCAGGTTACCTATATGGGTAATAACGTAGATGAGACTAGATCATACAAAAATGTAGTAGTTTTTTTAAAAAAGAAATTCAATTATAACTTACTGGAGGAGAGGGGTGTTTGTCCCAGAAGATATTTTTCTGGCATGTGGTGGTCTTTTAACTTAGCATGATTCATATTTTTTTGTGTTTCATGATACTTATTTTGTTTAATTATATAGAAACATTAAGATTTCAGTTTTTTGACTCATTTGCAACAATTGTGAAATTTTCAAGTTTATCTTTTGTCAATTGTAAGCATCCTATGCTATCATTTTGTTATCATACATTCACAGAAATATTTTTCCAGTAGGTAACAGACATTGCAATCCAATACTTAGGCGATACTCCCAGAATAGCCCACTGTAAATGCCCTATACCTGAGTCTCACTCAGACACAGTGGGAACACACCATGTTAGAAGATGAACAATATTGCTATTTCTCTTTGGAGAAACAATAATGGGTGAAGAAATGTAACTGCCAGGCAGCAAAGCTTCTGAGTGAACTCTGTAGTAGTAGAGAGAAAATGTATAGTCATCAAGTGAAAACAGGAAAGGATCTATGATTTATGATGTCTTAATAGTCCCTAAATTATGCTTTAATTACAAGAGTGGCAGTCTCTGAAGTCATTTGTGAGCTTGTATGACTTTTGTATTTAGCAATGTTGCATGCTCACATAATTGGTATTAAAAGTAACACATTTTTCTGAAATGTACACAGTCTACGAAGAGTATTTATTGCAAATACAATATGTAGTTGGTGCTGGAGAAAGTGCTGTGGGTGATACAGCAGAAATCCAAAGCCTCAGCCAGCCTGCAGTGGACCCATCCAGCACTCCAGCTTCACTTTGCCCTGGCCTTCACTCCAGTAACGTTCACCTCCATTCTGCTCTACTCTCCCTCTCATTGTAGCTACTTCCTGGACTTTCTCATCTACCAAAATCATCCTACTTCCTAGATCTTAAATTTCAGCATCATGCCTATCACTTTTACTTGCTCATCTGCAGGGAAGAGATTTTCAATCAGGAGAAAGAGATGTGTATCAGAATCCCCCAAAAGTTTTTACAACACCCACCCTCTACCTACATGCATGTAGATACTTTTACACACAAACACTCTCTTTCCCTTGAAATAATTCCCTGTGTGGCTTTGTTACCTTTTTCCTTCCCACCCGCACCCCCACCACGTGAGAACCATTGATCTAGAAGTTCAAGGCTTTCTGATGCACCCACCCTGCCCACGCCACTATAAAACTTTCAAATGAGTCAGAAATAAAATGCAGTCTTCACAGACCCCCCTGGTTTTACTGTGTTAAGGATAACATTCTAGGGTAAAGGGGCAAAGAGAGCTTAACTTTTAATCTTGGCATTGCTGTCATTTTGTCATATTATTTTTATTACATCCAAGCAGTGAAGACCATGCGGAGACCAAGGTGGGACTCGGGGGAAAGTAGGCATCAAACAGCGCTCAGCCTGAGTCCAGGCAAGGTGTTCAGTCAAAGGCAAGAGGGAATGTAAATATTTAAGTTCCTGTCATTCAGGTCACAAGGATAAAACACTACATAAGCACTTGGGACAAAGAATGCTGGCCAGTGAAACAAGTTGTAGAGCCCCTAATGTCTCTTCTTTTATATTTCTTGCATCTGCAACTTTGGGTTTGGGTTGTTGGGATTTTGGATCCTTGCCATCTCTCATAGTAAAGTCAAAATTAACAAAACTATCTGACTATAACCCACTGTCTAACTAGCACTACATCTCCTTTCCGATTATATCAAGATGGACGTTTCCTCAGCAATCTCCCTCCTAGTCTGGAATCCATGGTTCACCTTTCTCCACGGTGCTCTCAGTTTCTTACTTTCTTGTGTTTCTGCCATCTCTGCCCAATCAATCAATCAATCAATCAATCAAACCATCTCCCTTCTTTTTACTTGTTTTCTAGATGACTGTAAAAAGTGTATAACAATGCTTACATTGTTATACAGACATAATGCTGCACAGCTTTCTCTTTTTGTGTCCCCAGGGACGGAAGAAGCTGCCCACGTCCTGGCTAAGATTTAATTCTTCCCATGTTTCTAAATAATTTTCTTCTAACCTTAACAGAAGGTCTATTAATTATCCTTTTTTTTCTTTACTAATTTTACTCTTTTCCACAAATATTCTCAAGTTTTCAAGTTCCTGTTTCCTTCACAACTTATGTTTCTCAAAATAGTAATCTATACTGCCTGTTTTAATGCTTCTCCTTACTTCTTATCCTCTTGCAATTCGACTTCTAGTTGAATATTTCTCATTACCAATGACATCTTTAGTAACTCCTGCACTCTCAGTAATTGTCACTGAATCCCCAGCCAATGTGGAAACTACAAAGGTGGTGATGATCCAGAGGACTCAAGATTCACCTAAAATCAAATTTAATCTTTTTATATTATATGTTTTTATAATATTAATTGGCATATTATTAATTGGAGACAGAGTAGAGCTGTGTAATAAAGTCTTCAGGACTGAATCCACATGTCCCAAGAGAAAGTCAAGTTTCTCTCTAGGATAGCACTTCCATAATGTATGCATGTCATTGTTTTATGGCCACAATCTCCCCATCATGTTCGCTTGCTACATCCTCACGTCCTACAGTTCTCATTTCATTTTAGTGGTAATTGCCACATATCTGGGCACTAACCCAAAGCCTGGATATCCAGAGATGGGCAAAACTATCTTGTGTTGTTGTAGAGTTCTTTGTTCCATTGTATTCTGGAATGAGAGTATCACTAGTTCCTCTTAACAGTGGCCATGTACAAGCAAAACTATAGTCTCACTGTGCTTCTCTGTATTAGGCCTAAACAAATATATCTACCTCAATTGCCACATATTATGGATAGTTGATGTGTTGTATTAGCTTACCTGATGGTATTTAATGTGGTACACCATTAAACCTTTTTTGAAATGTTTCATTCATCTTTCTTTTTTTCAGGTGTTTTTATTTAGTTATTTTATTTGTTACTCTTTTCTCTCTGACAACTAACTCCTCACTCTCCTTGACTAGTTTCTCTTTCTCTGCCTCTCCACTAAATACTGTGATTCCCTGGGATTCCGTCCTTATTCCTCTTCTCCGATCTCTCTCCAGATGGCCTCTTCCACTCCCACACAATCAACCATATTCACCATGGTGACTCTTGTATCTTTATCTCTACCCCAGAAGTCATTCCTTGTTACCTATTGTATAGTCGAAGAAGGATTTCCCAAAAGCATCTTAAAATTCAACATTGCAACACTATATCCAGTGTATGATCTTGTTCCCAAACCTGCTTTTCTTCACATGCTGCAGGTCTCATATGATGGTAGCACCAGTTTTCCAACAACCTTAAATCAAAATCCTAATAGATACTTTAACTCTTTTCTGTTCTTCTAGTTTTTTTTTAGTTCATCAATTCTAATTCTTCACTACTTGTTGAAACTATCCAATTTTTTTGTCTGCACTCCAACTCTTTAAATCATCACTTATCCAATGTAATGTAATGGCCTGCTCACTTGGACCTGCTTCATCCAGCAATCTTCCTAACCATCTTGCAATCAGATGTATTTTTCTAATATATAAATCTGATCATTTCACTCCTTGATTTAAAAAATGCTTGACTTTAGCCAGACAAAACTTTTCTGTAAAAGTATCACATTTTATTTGTGTATAACTCCTTGCTCTGTGTTAGCTTTTTTCCTGTTCCTAAAATCTTCTTTATGCTTTTTGGCAAATTCTCATTAATCCTTTCAGGCTATGCTTTTGTTTAGAGCCTTTCTGACTTACATCCCATTCCCAGTCCTACTCTAGGAAAGTAGCTGTTCTATACTCTTTGCTTCCTAACACTTTATCTGCAAATGCATCTCACTGTATCTGTAGCTATTTGTTTGCATGCATATTTCTCCAACTAGAGTGTGAGCTCTTTGAGGGGATTGGCCCTCTTTTATTCATCTTTGTATCCTCATTGTTAATTAGACATTCATTATTTATTAGACATTATAAACATAAATCTTTATAAAGAATGATGTCTGCCCTCCTGAAGCTCACAATATAGTTAAGAGACAGAATTTAAACATAGATAAATTAAGGAAAACTGCAATTCAGATATAAAGTTGATAGTTGAAACTGCGTCACATTGTAGAAGATAAAAACTTGATTTGTATCACCTTTTTTTCTAGTTTATACAAGAGTAACAATTTTTAAGTTTGTATTTCAGACTGCATGCTGCACATACACACACACAGACATTTGATATGATTTACAGAGATGAGATGTCCAATAAAACAGTACGAAATAAATGAGCAAATTAGGATAAACCATCCAGCTAAATAATAACCCTGGTGAAGGCATTCTTGGGCAATGTGTAGCAGGAATTCTCTTTAGTTTGCTGGAATTAAGATTAACCAAAAGAAAGAGGTTGTTTCTTACTCTCTTGGCCTTAGCAACACATCAGTCAGAGGAAGATCTCCAGGAAGGCTTTTGCAGGCCTTGAACAGGTTTCACTGGAGTTTCTAAGAATATGCTTTATAGAAATGTACTCTAATAGCCTAAAAGAAATGGGAGTTCTGATAGGATAGGATAAACCTCAATGGAAGGAATTAAAGAAAAAAAAGAAAAAATAATAGAAAGGGACTAAGAAACACATTTCTCTATACTCAGGAAAGAAAGCACACTGACGTATATGTATAGAACCTTGAAGTCTTTTTCCTGAATATCTTATCTTTTAGAAAACACTGGTAATTGAATTAACATTGGAAATCTAACAGAACTAAAGAAGTATTGTGAACTTTTTGACTCTGAAACTAAAAATTAAGACTGACCAAGGTATTGCTGTAGGTAACCTCTAACATCTTAAAATTCACCATTCAACATGTTTGCACAGTGGCTGCCATGATTCATCTTACACATCACTGGAGTAGGAAGGTGTGACTATTATGACTGTCCTGTTGAATTTCTAAGTTTTCTCATATCCTACATGCTCTTTGGAATTCATGGAACAATATATAACCATGAGTTTTAAGGGCAAAAAGTTAGGTAAAAATAGCTGTAGCTAGGGAGTGACTTTAACAGATTCTGCCTTCTCAGATGGTCCTAAATAAAATCCAGTGAATCATCAAATTTGTTTAAGAAATAAAATTGAGCATTTACTAAGCTTAAGTCTCTTTATTACATGCAATAAGAAAAGAAATTTTTAAAAGACCACAAAATCCAGTATAACAATAGAAACTTAAATATATGACAGGGGCAATAGTTTTTTGATTAATATTCCCAGCCTCGCCCCATTACCACTCCATCCCTCCTTTTAAGACATTTCTCTTCAATTCCACTCTCTGAGAATTTACTCTTCTCTCAGCTGATTCCAAGGCCTTTTGTAACACAGAATTGGGAGAATAGATACACAGGTTAGAGTGATGAGGAAAAGGAATATTTTTAAATAAAGAATCAATGCCAAAGTGTTCTTGGGAATAAACCAGATAATGATTCAAACAGACCAAAAAAAAAAAAAAGATGTAAGCTAACATGTTTAAGTCAACTTTCATAATTAAGAGCTAAGAATTAGAGGGAGGATTAAAAAAAAGCAGTGAAATGGGTTTCTTAAAAAAAGTTTGACAAGTAGCTTAAATGAAAAAGAAAGAAACAGAATTGGAATGGAGACAAAAGAATCTTTTTATAGGTTCTGAACTAGATCTTTAATATCCGTAAATAGACAAAAGTAAATAGTAGGAATCCTTTTCAATTATTTCTGGTTGTTAGAGGAGAATTTTTTGAGTTAGACTACATACAAAGACAAGTCCACATGGGATCCTAAAGTTTGTTAAAGAATATTCATTTGGCTGTGAGCG
>VBSM01001124.1:26275209-26294974 GCA_008086735.1 Cheirogaleus medius
TATATATCTATAATGAATGTCTGAAAATGATAAGCAGTAATAGATGATCATGGAACATCCCATAGAGACAGATTCTAGGGAGGAATATCACTTTACAGGAAATACTATGGAGAAGGATTCACTGAAATTATATTTTGAAATATTTATTTCATTGAAGAAAGAGAAATTAGGCATTCTACATTAAAAAAACTCATAGACTGAGGTGCAGGAGTAGGAAAACATAAGATCATATTTTGAAAAACAATCCCAGTTAGCGAGAGCGCAGCACGTCAGCGTTGAGTCAGAGGAGAGACATTGTGCCAGGTGGAGGAGTAGAAATACGAGACCCTACAGAGGAGGACCTGGAAGCTCCAAAGCTGATGACAGGCAGTGAGGATTTGAGGCTGTGCCTGACGTAGTCCAGCAGTGGCTGGCCGGCCAGCTCCAAGAGATCAGTCCGGGGCAAGAGTGTGAACATCCAGGCACGAGGACCCTGAGCCACAGATGAGGTCCATGTAAGGAGCCTGACATAGAAGCTGAAGAATTCACAAAGTAAGGGTTACGTTTTGAAGGTAAGGCAAAGGGCTCGAGATGAAAGCAGACATAGAACTTGTTTCAAGGTTAAAAATTCAGCAGCTGAAAAAGCCAAAGACCTGTCAGAGGGAAAATGAGAAATGGCTGACGCCCAGGCACAGACAGGATTCTTTCCGACAAAGCAGCTGCTGCTGTCCTTCATCTATACTTTCTCTTCATGCCCTGACCCACCTCTCAGTTTTTAAAGGTGCCATGCCATATATCTGCACTGGGCCATATATCTGCACTGGCAACATGAGGTTCAAGTACAAGAGAAAATTTTCTTTTTTATGTAACACCATAGGAAGAGGGTAGAAGACTCCATTGTCTTTCCTCAGGGCAATAATAGTAATATTGTGTGCTGAACATGTATCACATGATTATATTACCTCTATTTTCATAATTATTCTGGACTATGAATATACTTATTACCTTATAAATGAGAAATGTAAGATTCAGCAAGGTAATGTGGCTTATCCAAGGCCATGAAGTTTTTCTATTGCAAAGCCAGGAAAGAAAATTATGTCCACCTTCTCTGATGACAATTCCCATGCTCTTTCAAGTGCACAAGAGCTGTCCAGTAGAAGAATAATACAAGCCAAACATGTACTTTTACATTTTCTAGTAGCCACATTAAAAATTTACAAAGCATTAAAATAACTCAAGATATTTAAAATCTTATTTAGTATACATAATCAATACAAAAATTATTGATACATTCTTTTTCCTTAGTGGCATGTCTTCAAAATCCAGTGTCTGTTTTACATGTACATCCCAATCCGGACTAGCCAAATTTCAAATGTTCTGCCTACCATATGCGCAGCACAGAATGACATGTCATATTCTGCTTTCCAAGGATTAAGCAGAAAAACAATTCAATCTAGGGGATGGGGTGTTCAGTGTAGATGTGCATGTATAGTTCTTTCTCAGTGATTCTCAACCTTAGCCTTCGGTCAGAATCAGCTGGAAAACTTTTTAGAGATTAAGAACTGATCCAAATCTCCACAGATTTTCATTTTATTGTAGGTTGAAACACAGACATTAGAATTTTGTAAACTTTGTATTAAAGCATAATATATATTTAAAAGTGCACATAAGTGTACAATTTTATGGATTTTCCTAAAGTGAACACACTCAAGTAACCAACATCCAGATAAGGATCCGAATATCTCAACACTCTAGAAGACCCTGTCATGTTCCCCCTAGTCACCGCTCTCTGGAAAATGCCGTACCCCCTGGGACTGGTAAATAGTAAATCCCCATCTGTCCTTCCACTTTTCCTGAACTACAGATCTACTTATTTTCCCACCTGATTTTTACCTCCTTAATTATCAACAGATTGGATGACAACTTTGTGAAGCCAATAACAAAGATTTCAGTTTTCTACTGCACAAGCTTTGCTTTAAGTCCCAGGCTTACTCCCTTTTCCTTGGTATGCAAATCCCCAACTTTTTGCTTTAACCCTGCTCATTACCACACAGATCCTCTGGTCCCATAAACTAAATTCTGTAGAAACAGCATTTGTTCTTTCTGTTGGTCATTTACTCCCCCCAGATTCATGTGATTTAAAATACATTTACTAAGAAAATTCAGAATTGATGTCTTCAATGAGCGTTCCCTCATTGACATAATTAGAAAATAATCATCAATTAGGACACTTCCTAACTCTAATTAACCTGAGAAAACATAAAAGTGGATTGAATCCTTGAGCCGTATGCTACAGTAAGTCCTGAGTAAACAACTTCTAGATATATTAAATACCCAGCAATATTTTCCTATTTGTTGGAATTACAATTGTTTCAGAGTGTCGGTCTTTTCTCTGTTCTCAGAACAATGCTTTGTTATATGTTCAGCCCATACAAGAATATTTTGAATGAGTCTGATTCTGCAAAGACAGCATTCGCAGTTGAGAAAAGGAAAACATGACCATCTGTTCCCTTCCTTCATAGCTCAGTCTGGCAATATCTTAACACAACTGCCTTCCTTCTTAAGTCCACCCTACTCAGCCCACCTGCCTCATGCCTCCAGTTTCCCGCTTGAGCTTCCTCACTTACATTGTGTCTCTCCACATTCCTGTCCACCTACTCACATATCACTACTTTCCTTCATTTTATCTCTTCGTGATTCTTATAATCCTCAAGCATCCCCAATCTCTTGCTCTCTGTTCTTCATCCTCCGAAGCCCAGCTTCCTTCCTCAATCCTTCTGCTTAGCCCTTTCTGCACTCTGCTCAGCCACTGCCCAACTTTATGCAGGAGAAAGAGTAAAAAAGGAAAGGTGCTCTGTACATAAGCTTCTAAGATATGGTTCAATCTGAAGTCTGTTGGAAGTATGGAAATAACTCCTAGGTATTGGCAAGGACTGAGGGGTATAAGGTAAAGTAGGAGACGAAGGATGCATAATTAGCATTGGTTGTAAGAGTAATTTTCACCTCTATCGTTATAGATTTCCACTGAGTCATTTATCAACTATGAGAGAGGTGGTAGGTGGTACTCAGTGCCACCAACTGTCACCACCACCAGAATCAGAACTTTTGCAAGTTCTCCAAGCATCGGAGAGACACCTTGATTTCTTCTCTATCCATTTGGGGGAACTCTAAATGACTGGCAATTTTAGAAAACACTTGGCAAAAAATTATATGTGTGTGTGTGTGTGTGTGTGTGTGTATGTATATGAGAAGCTGAATTTAATAGCATGGGTTTAGAACCCACACTTCCTATTAATTAAATGTATGACTTTGGACAATTTACTTAATCCAGTTCTCAGTTTTTCATCTGTAAAAGAAAACAATGATAGTATCTTTTAGGGATGCCCCTAAGAAGAAAAGATCGAGATTAATCAATACATATGTAAAGTTATTAAGAACAATGCCTGATACTTAATATAAATAAATATTAGCTGCTACTGTTGTTTTGTTATTATTTGAGCTATGTAGATTATAGTCTTAAATGATTCATAGATCATATTCAAATGTCTACACAGCAGTATTATTCATTCATTTATTGAGCAAATATGAATGAGCTCCTTTCATGTACCAGATCCTTTCAGGATGCTGACTATCCAGTGATTTAACCATGGGCATAAAACTTGTTTTAGTTGCATCCCACCAAACCAAATATTTAAATTAGAGGATTTCTTCTAGTCTATTCTTGGAAAGCCAAATTTTGAGGAGCAGAATGTTGCTAATGATTTGAATCAGGAGTTGAGAGAGGAAAGAAGAGAGAGGCAGAGACAGAGACAAAGCAAAGAGACAGAAAGAGATACAGAGAGGGAGAGAGAGGGAAACTACTTCAGGGCTATATTAGGGTCAACGTAAATTCAGTCCTAACTTTCTTTTTTTTTTGTACAACTGTTACCTTTGCAGTTTCACAATGTTACTAGGGGACATAATGATATAAAGATAATAAATGATATAAATGATAGAAGGGGACATAATGATATAAAATATAAAGCCATTGGGGAGTAAGGTGGGCAGGACTGGGAGAGGCACTGGACAAACTTAGTCATTTGATGACATTGCCTCGGCACCTCTGAGAGCTGCTTTTTTGTTCTTCTTCTGATTCTAGTTCAGATAAAATCCCATTCTCTTGGTTCCCCTGAGTAAAACTGAGGCCAAGTAAAGAGTCTGGTAAACACCAAGGAGAACAAAAGGAAGAAAACCAGAGAGGGTATAGATTGATACTGACTGACTAAAGGAAGGTTTCTCATTTTTAATATAGTTTATTTAGGCCCAGGATCTCCAGGCCCTCCCATTACTCATGAGATCCTCTGGGAGATGAGATGCTACCTAGAACATGTTCCCATTTTATCTATAGGCTCTTCCCCTGATTTCCCTTTCTAGACTAAGAGAGACTCTTCTTCCACTAGTTAGATACATCATGAAAAATATCTTTAAATAAATATCTACTTTCACATACAGCACTAATTATATGATCAACATAACACATGTTGTTCATACACACAGAAGAAGTATTAATACTTTCTTGCCGATTTAAAAAAATGATCTTAAAGCCCTTATAATCTCAACCAAGATATATAGGGATTATAATGCTTATCAGTTTATTTACTCAATTAGAAAAGCTAACTTTTAAAATTGTTTATATCAATAGTAAAATAAAAAATATTTTCCTCTTAGCCCTAACCAAATTCCATATAACAGACATTCTGGTTAATCATATATTTACTATAATTGTCCTTGAATACATATTTCTGTGCTAAATAAAGCACTTTTGTTAGATAGGAAAACTAAGTTATTTAATAATAATTAAACAAGTCTTTCATATATCACAAGTGAAAGATAAAAATATACTTTCATATATTTCTACATTTCCATGTTTTCTATAGTTCTAGTTTCTAATCTGTATTTCTATAAATACTAACAAATGATAAGTAATAGAAATCTGCCTCCTGGTGGCCATACACACTTCTAAAAGGAAAAAAATACCCCGTATCTCTTAAAACACAACAAAAGGATTTTGTTTTAGAAAACTGCTTACTCTGAAAAGCAATGGGAGGTTGGCTTGATACCAATAAGAGAAAAAGTCAACAGTGGCAGCCAATGTGACTGTCTTCCAAGGACATTGTGGAACACAACAGGTCCCCTTTTCACTTGATTGACGTGTAAACCATAAATTATGTGCACATAAGCTTCAAAGAGTTCTCAGGAAAACCAGTTTGGAATGAATTAAAATGCATGCCAGGCAATTCTAACACATTTATTACAAGTGTTTTCCCTTAATCCCCAAAGTACTGAGACCATAGTTCAACTTGCCTTTATTACCTTTAGCCAAATGAAAGGTGCTTCATATATGTTCTCCTTATCTAAGGTGTCTTTGGTCAATCAGTTATGGCCAAACAAATGTATGCTTCTTTGTTCAGTTAAGTGTCTTTACTTGGCAATAGAGTAAACTTCTTGGGAAGAACCAAACATGCCTTGACAGGAACATAGCATTGCTTGCTAAAGCTACATGTGACAAATGCAGGAGGCTTTGCCAAAGTAATAATTTACTGAGGAGATTTTTTTAAACTAAGAATTATTAAAATCTCAGTCAATTTTTGAAGCATTGCCTCAGTAGAAAAAATAGTAAAATATATTGCATTTCATGTAACTAATAGATATTTAACTCAAATACTTTGAGCTTTATTAGATTTTTCAATAGAAGAAACACATTTCAATAGATAATAAAAATAACTCAGATTGTTATATAATTTTGAGAATGCTAGATGAATAAATTCAAGTCTAATTAAGCACTCAAATCACTTTTTCTTTTTTTTTTGAGACAGAGTCTCACTCGGTTGCCAGGAGGGCTAGAGTGCCGTGGCGTCAGCCTAGCTCACAGCAACCTCAAACTCCTGGGCTCAAGCGATCCTCCTGCCTCAGCCTCCGGGGTAGCTGGGACTACAGGCATGCGCCACCATGCCCGGCTATTTTTTTTCTATATATATACTTTAGTTGGCCAATTAATTTCTTTCTATTTATGGTAGAGACGGGGTCTCGCTCTTGCTCAGGCTGGTTTTGAACTCCTGACCTTGAGCAGTCCGCCCGCCTCGGCCTCCCAGAGTGCTAGGATTACAGGCGTGAGCCACCGCGCCCGGCCTCAAATCACTTTGGATTGTAATATGAGGATTTCATAGGGAAAGTGGTACAGAAAATATTTATATTTTATTCCAAATATCTTACAATATTCCATTGGTTAGTGCTGGTCTGCAAATGGGAGAGGATTAAATGGATATTATTTTAATATAACTAATAAACATAACAAACAACTTAACCCAGATCAGTGACCTGAACATACTAGTTACACAAGATATTTGGTTAAATTCTATCAGAAATGTTTCTTTCTTTTCTTTTTTTTAACTACTGCTTTGAGAATACAGCAGGATTGTATTATCATACACGAATGCCCACTTAAACAACCAAAGAAACAATTGACAAGAAGAAATAATATATTTATAGAATTATATATATACAGTCAGAGCTCCTTAGGCTCTTCTTGCCTGTGGCAGTTTTTCGCTTTCCTTGTTTTTAATGACTTGATAGTTTTCATGAGTATTGGGTTAAGTGTTTTGTAGAATGTCCCTCAATTCAATTCGTTTGATGTTTTTCTCATGATTGACTGAGGTTATGGGTTTTGGGGAAGAAGACTGAAAAATAAAGTGCTATTTTAATTATATCATATTAAGGATACATACTATCACCATGACTTAGCACTCTTGACACCGACCTTGATCACCTGGCAGAAGTCATTTTTGTCAGGTTTCTACCCTGTAAAGTTATTCTTTTTATTTCCCCCTTTTCTATACTGTACCCTTTAGAAAGGAGACATGATGTGCAGCTCACACTAAGTTGTGGGGAGTTATGCAATGTCTCCTTTGGGCTAGAGTTTCTACATAATTTATTTGGCATTCTTATGCATGGGAGATTTGTCTCTTCTATTTATTTTTTCAGTCATTTAAGGACTCATAGATATTTATTTTATACTTCAGGGTTATAATCCAGTACTACTTTATTTTGTTACTCAAATAGTTACAACAGCTTTGGTCACTGGAAACTCAGTTGGCTCTTGTGCTCCTTTGACATATCCTAACTAGGAGTGGGATTATTTATTTATTTGTTTATTTATTTTTTACATTTTCTTACTCTCTGGCACTACAAAAAGATCCAGGCCCATCTTGAATGAATATTTCTTGCCCAGTCTTAGAATCAGCCATTTCCTCCAAGGAGCCCTGGTTCTTTAATTGGAGAATGGTATTAGAAATCCAGATCTGGGTACTAGATGAACTCACTGCTACTGGGATCTTGTTTATTTTAGGCCCTCTCTGCTGACACAACAGAGCAATGTATGTAGGTGTATTGCTGGTTAATTACTAAGCTGTATATACACACACACACATACACACACACATGCACATAGTTGAGTACCCCTTATCTGAAATGCTTAGGACCAGGAGTATTTTGAATTTTGGATATTTTTGGATTTTGTAATATTTGCATATGAATAATGAGATATCTTGGGGATGGGACCCAAGTCTAAACATGAAATTCATTTGTTTCATGTACACTTATATGCATTTCCTGAAGGTAATTTTATACAATATTTTTAATAATTTTGTTCATGAAATAAACTTTTGATTGTGTTTTGACTGCAACCCATCACATAGGGTCAGATTTAGAATTTTCCACTTAATAGAGTTATGTCAATGCTCAAAAAGTTTTGGATCTCAGAACAGACATTGGAGTTTTGGATTAGGGATGCTCAACCTATAAATATTTCTATATGTTATCATCTGTATCTATATTGCATTAAAAGTAAGTTCATACCGGTGTCACCAGCTCTAATCCTTTACTACATGGATCATTCTAGCCCCCTCCCCTGACTTATATATAAATTCCCATTCCCTCAATGAGAAGCTTGGCTGCCACCATCCATCATCCATTTATTCAACTGTCCCATTCCAGTTTACATGTATAGTGGTATTAGAATTATTAGCCTGTTCCTACAAGGAATACAAATTTACTAACAAGAGTATAGTACTTATGTGTGCTATTTCTTTTGCCTTTAGTCTTTTAGACTCCATTGATTTCCAAAGTTACTAAAGTCAACACCACTACATACAGTGAGGTTGTATTGTGTATTTGTAATTCAGCCTGATTTTCTTGTTACAGTCTGCACTCTTCCTTGGGATCCTCTGACTCACTAAGTAAACTTTTAAAATTTGCACACATGAAAGCTCACTCTTTGGGCTGTAAAGTGCTGTGGGTCTTGACAAATTCATAAAGATATGTATGCATCCTTAAAGTATAATACAGAATAATTTCACCAGCCTAAAAATCACCTATGCTTCACCTATTTACCAAGTCCCCCTTCCCTAAGCCCTAGGCAACCAATGATGTTTTGACTGTCTCATAGCTTTACCTTTTCCAGAATGACACATAATAGGAATTATATAGTATGTAGACTTTTCAGACTGGCTTCTTTCACTTGGCAATATGCATTTAAGTAATATGTACTTGTCCATGTATTTTATGACTTCACAGTTAATTTTTTATGGCTGAGTAATATTCCATGGTATGGATGTACCACAGTTTGTTTTTTCATTCACTTAGTGAAGGACATCTTGGTTGCTTTCAGTTTGGCAATTATGAAGAAAACCCCAGTAAACATTTGTATGAAGCTTTCGTGTAGACAAAAGTTTTCAACTTAGTTGAGTAAATATCTAGGAGCATGATTGCTAGGATATATGGTAAGACTATGTTTAGCTTTGAAAGAAGTTGCCAAGCTGCCTCCAAAGTGGTTGTACCATTGTGTCTTCCTACCAACAATGAATGAGAGTACCTAGTACTCTATATTCTCATCAGCATTTGGTATTGTAAGTTTTTTTAGATTTTAGTCATTTTAATAGGTGTGTAGAGTTATCTTATTATTGTATACCATAAGTTAATATTGTATATCATAGGTTACTATTCACATTTCAAACTTAGAACTATAGTGTTTTATTTAACTTCTTTGACAGTTGTATCTCTTCTCTTTTAAACTGAAGTTTTTTTCCTTAATGACATTTCATATACAATGTGTCAAAGAAAATAATTTATTATGCTATTTATATATTTAGAATATACATAGGCATATCAGGCAAATGATGTATGCTCACAAACACAAACATATGTATATAATATGATTATTGAAAACAATGTTAGATTGTGCAAATCTTTTTATTCTTAGACTACAGCTTACTATGAATGTACAATTAAATATATCTTATAAAATCACTTGAAATTATTCCTCCCTAAGTAGTTATGTAATCAACTTCATACACAATTAGGTTCATTTATGTTGCTTTAATTTCATTTTAGCATTTACTAATATTGTATGTTTCCAAAACAAAGTACAGTCCTCTCTCAGTATTCGTGGGGAGATTGGTTTCAGCACCTGCCACAGATAACAAAATCTGTGGATGCTCAAGTCCGTTATATATTTTAAAACGGTGTAGTATGTATATTTAGAAAAATCATTTCTATGTTTATGCCCTGATAAAATTTCCTTCCTTCCTCAAATGCAACCATGGTATTATTTCATATTTTTTCAATTTTTACTATACATAAATATCATATGCATTTCTGTGCTTGAGATACACACCTTCCCCCACCCCACCTTGCTATTTTCACTTAATAATACTTGCTGGTGATCATTCCAGATCAATATATAAAAATATTTTTCATTTCTTTTTACATCCTCAGAGTTCCTCTATATCGTTCAGTTTGTCCAACTAGTTTGCTATTGATGTATTTCTGTGTTGTTTCCTGTATTTTGCTCTTACAAATTGTATAGTAATAAATATCATTGTGACTACATCTTTTTGTATTTTCTTTTTGTAAGTTCATTTTTTAGGAATAAATTCTTATGAACAGGAGCTCTGGGTCTGAGTGAAAATGCATACATAATGTTGCTAGATATTGACAAATTTGACTCAATAGGTATTAACTATTTCACATTTTCATCAATAATGTAGGAAAATATCTGTTTTTCCAAAGATTGCCAACAGATTATTTTAAATGAAAAATAGTATCATAATGCAGTTCTAATTTGTATTTAATTAAACAAATATACATTTGCATTTCTTCTTTTTAGAACTGTAAGATATCTTGCCCATTTTTCTACAGTACTATTGGGTTTTTTACTTTATTCTTTTGAGAATCTTTAGATAGCTACATAAATACATTGATATTTTGTTTGTGGTCTAAGTTACAAACATCTTTTTTTTCCAGTTTGTCATTTTTTAAAATTTGATTTTGCTGTTTTTTTCATGAAAAAGAATTTTTATTTTATGTAGTCAAACATATCAATCTTTTCCACTATTATTTCTGGGTTTGAGTCATAGGAGAGTTTTCTCAATTCTAATTTGTTAATTAGGAATTTATTAATGGAATTTATTAATTTGTCAATTGTAATTTATTAATGCTTTCTCTGGTTCTTTTAGGGTTTCACTTTTTTGCATTTAAATCTCTAATATATCTGAAATTTATCATTTTAGAACAGTTTAAATTGTATCTTCTGTTATACAGATTCTTAAGACCATTTATTAAAATGTCTGTTTTGAATTCATATATTTGAAATGCTACCACTATCTTATATTAAATATTTATTTGCAGTTGAGTCTATTTCTGGAGCTTGTTTTCTGTTCTATTTTTAGTATGTCAAACAAGGACACCATACTCTTTTAAACTTACTGAGATCTTACAATATGCTTTAATATCTGCTGAGGCAGATATCTGCTAAGGCAGTCTAAGGTTGCATTATTGCAACCCTTCCACAGTTTTTTTTCTTAACTACTTGTTGCTTATTTATTCTTCCAAATTAACTTTACAATCAATTTTTCAGCTCCAGAAAAAAATATCCAATGGTATTTTTATTGGAATCATGTAAAATTTTTAAGTTAACTTAGAAGGAGTTGACATCACTTTGATGCTGAGTTTTTCTTTCAGGAACATAATTTGTTTTCCATTTATTTAATTCTACTTTTGTATCTTACAGGAGTATTTTATAGTTTTTGTCAAATAGGTTTGGGGCATTTCTTTTCATGTTTAAGACAAGTTTGAAATTTTCTTTAGTTTTGTTTGAATGGGTTTTGGTTTTTACTGCAGTAAATGGGATCTTTTATTCCATCAAATTTCTAACTGGTTTTGTGTATGAAGACTACTGATGGTTACATATTGGCTAATTGTTTGTTGTACTTTTTGCATTGACACTTTTGAGTTTTTCTGATATATGATTATATAATATTCAAATAAAGATAGCTTTAACTCTTCTTTTCAAAATTTGTGCTACTAGATACTTTTTTCTCTATTTAATTGGCTACTATTTACAACTAAATGAAATGATAGTAAAGATAATAGACATCCTTATCCAACATTTTCCTAGAAAGTCACTACTACTTTCCCAACAAATAAGATGTGGCTTTTGAGCTGATGTATGTGTAAATTATGATGTTAAAGAGGTGTCCATCAATTCCTATTTAAGTATTAATATTTTTAACATGCATTGGAATTTCATGTCTTTCTTTATCTAGGAAGATGCTAGTAATATTATTTTCCTCAAGCTCTCTTTTGAATTGATAGGTTTTAATTTATAGCTTCCTAATACTGAATTTCCCTTAGTTCCTTATAATAAATCCTACTTTGCCATGGTTTTTTACTTTTTTTTCTCTTTGAATTTTTTTTTAATTTTTAATTTTTATGGATACATAATAGTTGTACATGTTTACTAGGCACATGTGACATTTGGATACAAGTATATAATGTGTAATGATCGAATTAGGAAATCCATTACCTCAAACATTTACATTTCTTTGTTGTAGGAACATTCCAATTCCACTCTTTAAGTTATTTTCTAATATACAATAAATTATTGTTAACTATAGTCTCTCTATTGTGCTACTGAACACTATATCTCATTCCTTCTATTTTACTGTATTTTTGTATCCATTAACCATCCCCTCTTTACCTGTCCATCCAATCTATTCTTCCCAGTCTCTGGTAACCATAATTCTACTCTCTATCTCCACAAGTTATTTTTTTTTTAGCTACCACATATGAGTGAGGACATGTGATATTTGTCTTTCTGTGCCCGGCTTATTTCACTTAACATAATGTCCTCCAGCTACACCTATGCTGTTGTAAATGGCAAGATTTCATTCCTTTATAAGGCTAAATAATATTCCATTGTGTATATGTACCACGTTGTCCATTCATCCACTAATGGACACTTAGGTTGATTCTATATCTTGGCTACTGTGAATAGTACTGCAATAGACATGACAGTGCAGATAACTTTTAGATATACTGATGTCCTTTCTTTTGGGTATATACCCAGCAGTGGAAATGATGGATGCTAGACCATATAGTAGTTGTCCTTTTGGGCCTTTGTTTTATTTTGTTTTGTTTTGTTTTTGGAGACAGGTCTTGCTCTGTCACCTGGGCTAGAGTGTAATGGCATCACCACAGAGCTCACTGCAACCTCAAACTCCTAGGCTCAAGTGATCCTCTTGACTAAGCCTCCTGAGTAGCTGGGACTACAGGTGCATGCCACCACACTTAGCTAACTTTTCTATTTTCTGTAGAGACAGGGTCTCACTCTTACTCAGGCTGGTCTCAAACTCTTGGCCTCAAGGAATCCTCCCACTTCAGCCTACCAATGCTAGGATTACAGGTGTGAGCCACCATGCCCTGCCTATTTTTAGTTTTTTGAGGAACCTGCATACTGTTCTCCACAGTGGCTGTCCTAATTTACATTCTTAACAACAGCGTACAAGGGTTCCCTTTTCTCCACCTTTCGACAGCACCCATTACTGCTCATCTTTTTAATAAAAGTCATTTTAACTGGGGTGAGATGATATCTCATTATAGTTTAAATTTGCATTTCTCTGATGGTTAGTGGTGTTGAAAATTTTTTCAGATACCTGTTGGCCATTTGTATATCTTAAGAAATGTCTATTCAGATCTTTTGCCCATTTTTAATTGAATTATTTGGTTTTTTGCTACAGAGTTTGAGCTCCTTATATATTCTGAATATTCATCCTTTTTCCAATGGATAATTAGAATATTTTTCTCCCATCCTTAGGAATAAACTTGACTAAAGAAGTGAAAGATCTCTATAATGAAACTATATAACATTGATAAAAGAAATTAAAGAGGACACAAAAAAATTAAAAGATATTATGCTCATGGATTAAAAGAATCAATATTGATAAAATGTCCATACTACCCAAAGCAGTCTACAGGTTAAATGAAATCCCCATCAAAATACCAATGACATTCTTCACAGAAAAAGTAAAACTAACCCTAAAATGCATATGAAACCATAAATGATTCAGAATAGTCAAAGCAATCCTGAGCAAAAAGAATAAATCTAGAGGCATTATATTATCTGATTTCAAATTATATTACAAAGCTATAGTAACCAAAACAGCATGGAATTGTTATAAAAACACACGTAGACCAATGAAACAGAATGGAGAATCAAGAAAAAAAAAATCCATGCATTTATGGTCAACTCATTTTCAACAAAGGCACCAAGAACATACACTGGGGAAAGGACAATAAATAGTAAATAGTGCTGGGAAAACTAGATATCCACGTGAAGAAGAAGGAAAGTAAACCCCTGTCTCTCACTATATACAAAAACCGAATCAAACCTAAACAAGGTATCTGAAAAACACATCATGGCTCCTTCAATCAGATCTGGAGCTTATCTCATTGGAGAAGTGAAGACGTTCCTCCTCTGAGGTCAAGAAAGATTCCAATGTCCAGACTCTGGTTGTTGTTTTGAGAGGCTATAAATCCCATTTCAAACTCTAAAGAATATTAATGTTTTATCTTTCAGAAAATATAAAGAAGAATAAATTATGATTTAGCATTTGGTAAGGCCTTCTTGAAAAATAAATTGTATGAGAGATGCAGCTTCATGGTCCCACTGAAATAGTCACTTCTCGTGACCTAAAAGCTTTGGCTCTTTGTGAAATTAAATATTCAAAATGCAACATATTTGAGCCGTATCACACAATCTCCCATTTAAAAAATGCCTTCCCAGAGTTAGGATTGTCTTTCAATGCTCAGCATTGAAAAGAGATAAGTATTAAAAAATTACCCATGATAAAAATATTTCTGTATTTTTAACTAAAGTCATAGTTGAAGGCATTGGGCAATGTCTCTTACACATGAGTCTATAGAATAAATTTCTTTTAAAATTAATGTGAGGTCATAAAGAATGCATCATCTGAAGACATTACATATAGTGTCAACTCCCTAGAAAATCCAGCCTGAGAGATAGGTGAGACATATAAGTTTTGAATTAAACAAAACAAATCAAACCAGGGAGTCACACAGAACCAAAGAGAATTGTGAAACTCAAGGGACCTCTCTGACCACCCAAATTCTCCTGATTCCAACATTCAAACAACTTCTTTCCCTAACAGGATTCTAGAGTTCACAGTTATACTTAGTGACTACCATTAACTTTAACCCTAACCCAACTGAGTGTAAATTGTTTGGCATCTCCTAGGTGCTCGATAAAGTTTTATTTTACCTTTACTGCCAATTATACTTTTATATTCCACTTGATTTTCCACTGCACGGCATTTGTGCTCATGCAGCCAACATAATTATAGCCCATAGCTCTTGAATGACCAAACTATTTTCACAGGCACAGACTTGGAAAGGTTTAAATTTGTGGACAGCTAGAGAGACCTGCATGAAAAATTTTAATCTAAGATTCATGAGATGTCTACACTCAAATTTTAACATAAGGGATAGTATTTTTTGATTGTTCTCATCTGCCATTTCTGCCAAGTTTAAGAATAACATGTATCCATGATTTCTCTTCTCTTCACCTACCATACTGTATTCATATCACCTTCAAAGCAACAGAACTGGCAAATCTCACATTTCTGAATCTGCCTTCTGCTAACTCAAAAACGGACACTGCTGTACTACTGAAATAGTTCGTTCTTTTCAAGTGCCAGGGTAAACTCTGGCTGATTCTGATAAAGTGATCTGAATTTTCAAGTATTGCACATGTCAGCATTCCAGTGAAGAGCAAGCACAGAAGGGAGTTGTTTCCATTCACCAAAAAAATGCACAGGCTTGAGCTGACTTGTCTTGTGTGCTTAAGAAAACCACAAGTGGTGCTACTGTGCTGAGAACCAAAATACTTGCTGCTATTCCTAATAGAATTTAAATTTGTCTTCTGGCTGCCTTGCAGTTGTCTTTGTCTGTTAAGCAAGACACCAAATGGCCCCTTCATGTCCCAGGTTGCCTATCAGGACAGTCTATTTGCTTCTGGGATAGAAAGCAGCTCAATTTAAAGAATAACAGAATTATTATTCTTTCCTAACTTTGGCTAAGAATAACCACATTTATTTCATAAAAAATAATAGAAAACATATGATTGAGAATAATATGAGGTTTAGTAGTGAAGCTTTTGTTACAAGTGCCACAGATAACATTCCTCCTAGGAAAAAAACTAGTATCTGCAGTTGCCTTAAAAGATTTATTATCCTGAAAATATGGGGAAAAATAACATTGAACCTCTGTGGCAATTATTTTGATTTCAGTTGTGGTTGACTCTATCCTGCCACATTGCTCTGAAATTGTCATAGACTAAATATTTTGCAAGTTTTATGGGCTATAAAATCTGACTATAAGAAGAGCCACATACTGAGTATTGCTGGATATACTATGGTGTATATTCTCCTTTTTAGCCCCTAAAATTGTGCAGATAAAATCATTCTAAAAGGAAATATCAATGGCAACCTTAAGAGAATAAGTTGTGTTACAAATGGATAATTTGGAAAGTCAAGAAGTAGGGGAGGGATCAACATGTGTTGACGGTCTTCTCTGCACCTGGTCTTCATAGTAGCTTTGGGCGTTGAATGCTTTTATCCCTTTTTTATATGAGAAGAGACTAAGATATTAAAAAATTAGTTCATTTTCCAAAACTTCTTATCAACTATAAATGGCCTATTGAATATTCAAATTCAATTCATTCTGTTAGAAACATTCTTTTACATGCTCTAAGGAAAGGAATTAAACAGCTACCTCTATGCTTGGTTGTAATGGTTGTACAAGCATCGAGTTTATATTTAGCACCAACTGTTAATCATTGTTTCTTCAAGTCAATTCCATCACCATGCCTCCCCACCAGTCTCAGGCCCTATAAAAAAGGATCCAAGGAGGACAATTAAACACACTATGATAGAATAATAATTTTGGTAATAGGAAACTAATATATTATCCAATTTATGATGTTTCTTATTCTCAAAATATTCAGATTTTTGTAGCAGATATATCTTGCTTGGACAATCTAAATCATGTTAGGACCCCTCTACTTCCCACCATCAGCCTCTAGTAATTTCTTTATGTCTTTGTGTATACATCCATCAAGTTTAAGTTCTTTTGAGCACAGCAACTATAATGTCTAATTTTGTGTTCCTTCTGCTGGAAAGACCATCTCTTAGCATACTGTTTTGCATATATATAAGACATTTTTTATATTTATTGTTCTGATTTCATTCAATAAGACTATATGAGTAGCTCTGTTGTAAACAGCGAATAGTTTTGGTAATTTCAACTTCCATGACTTCAAAAGTTTTGATATTCAGCTTTAAACATACTTTGTTGACTATAACATACTGGGCTGAAGTAAAAAAAAATGTGCTAATTTTATGTCCTCTCTGATCAATGTTTGACATCATGCTTATTGATAAGCCCTGACAGAGGTACAAATGAGAATCTAAACATGATCCCTGGCCTACATTCACCACCAGTGAGTGATCAACATAGAAAGAGATCATATTCTAGGGATGCAGCTATTTCAGCCTAAAGAGTTCAAGAGAAGACAGGGCTGGAGGACAGGGAGCTTAAGTATATATTACAAAATTCAAAACTGTAAACAGAGAGTGAATATGATTCAGATTTGTTTTACATATTCTGAGTAAGTCTTGAATTTGTGACACTATCAATTAAGCCCACTAACAAACTTTGAGAGAGATGTTGGAAGCCAATATTCATTCATGGGTGGTGTGATGAATGATGCAGCATCATGAATAAAGATGTAACCAGATTTTTAAAATTGTATTTGGAAAGCACAGTGGAGACAAAATCTTTTTACTCTGCTCTTCATGCAAACAGTTTCCCAAGAACCATAGCATTGTAATAACAGCTACCTTTTTTATTATGATGGGAGGTATGTCATTAATCAAGAATGACACACTTGACAATAAAGAACATGAAGACATGGTTCTGTAACATGCACAGGAAGATATGGGGTCTGGATACTGCAAAGAATATTCATGTGCACTGGCTGCACATTAAACAAAAGATAAGGGTCCCATTTACTACCTATTATTCTAAATCTAGATTAATAAATCTCTATGTATCATATGGGCCCAGGAAATTTGTTACACAGTTTTTTTAAAATCAAATTATTAATCTAGAACTCACTTTTGACCAAGATGGAGGGAGCAACAGGAACTAGATTTTCCCTCATATCTTGTATATACTGACAAAAAATTGGTAGCTATTTTTATCTGTGAATATGATGTATAGAACAAAATGTGAAAGAATAAGCAATTGAATACAATTTGGCATCGTCGTCCTTATCGTACTCTCCTATAAGGCATATTGTGTTCTCTTTTTCTTTTCTGTGGCAGCATAATCCTCAATTTGTTGTTTATTTCTCTTGCTTAGGCTTTTCAGTGTCAAACCTTTTCAGATTCATTTCATTCTTCTGATATTTGCTTGAGTAAAAGTTCCCAAAACTATCCTCAGAGCTACGCTTATGGCATGTATGATAAAGAGAGGAAAAATTCCTGTAGGGAGGAAAAGCTCCAGATCTGTCATATCATTCTAAACAGGCTGTCCCCTGGTTTTCTCCATGTGTCTGAAGAAGGAAATTCTTAAAATATAATTAGGATGTTTGTGTTTCAATTTTTGACACATAACTTTGACTATTCATGTACCAAGCATGTTTCCTTTCCCCTTATGAATTTTACTGCTAGTCACAGTGTTCCCTAGAACATATTCATATTAATTTATGTTTCTCAAAAGCTTTTGAATTATTCCTAAAAACAATTTTACACACAGGATCAGTTATACCTGTTTTCTTTAAAAAACAAATGGCCTTATTTTTATACATTTTTGTCAAGCTGTACTTTAAAATATGTTTTCAAAATGCTTAACAGATTCAAAAATTGATTTGCAAACTAATTTTACCACAAGGAAAAAAGAATACATTGAAGTTGTTTATGGTTTCTTGTTCTCAAGAGTGGTACTAATCATGGACAGAAATTGGAGAATCTCAGAAAGGATATATTTGGGGGATTCTGATGCATTTAATTTTGAGTATCTTTTTAGGATCATGATAAAATATTTGAGAGAAAATATCCTACAGGCCATCAGAAATGAGGATGCATAGAGCTCTAGCCCAGCAACTATGTTGACATTATAGTTCCTCTTTACCTAACCCCAAGAACTGGGCTTATGTCATTTTGAAAGTTTTAAAGATTACACTTTTTAAATGCCTTCTGTACTACCAATGGATTTCTGTACTAAGAATGAAGTACAGGATATACTTCTAAGACCGATCCATATACTTGTTAGACCCAGGTTCCAGTCTCCTTTCTCTAATGTAAACAATAACAGATAGAATAATGCTCTACCTATAGCATCTACATAACTTTCCCATTTTCCTTCTTTTATTACAATTATTGGCAAACGTTACATACTACAGTATTTACACTTTATCCCAACATCTACAATCTTCCATCCTTCCTTCAAACACTATTTTTCACCAAACCTCTATTTCATAGAAAGTTTCCAAATTTTGGAACACCAGAGTATTTTTATAGACCTTGGAAGCTCTAAATCATGACAAACAGGACATAAAAGTTGTCTACTTTATATGTATCTTTCATGACTCTTTCTGGGCATAGACTAAACAACACTAATTTAAAAATAAAAATTGAAAAATTAAATAATTCTAAAAAACAAAACAAACCTGTTCTCTTAAAAAAGAAAGAAAAGAACTAAGCTAATGCTAATAGGGATAGGAATGTATTTAGGAAAAAAAGTCCTAAAATTATCTTTTGAGCATTTGTTAAGAGATTTATTATATTATTTGCTTCTCAGGAGATATGCATTTCTGTTTTAGATGAGGACACAGACATAGAGAGGTATATATGTTATTTTTATTTGCCTCATATCATATTAATAAGTAGGCACAACAGGGTTCAAAAACCAGACCTACAGTTTTTACTTAATTTCCAAATTATTTTAGCCATGTCTTATACCTTGATCAGAATCAAGAAAAATTTAAGAAATGTGAAATTGAAATATACACATATAATATGGTACTGAAAATTATTTATTTGTCAAAGACACCATGCAAAATAGACAGATCTAGAAAATAATAACAGCATCTCCTCTGGTTATATTATTAAAATATAAACAGATATTTTCTAAACATATTCATTGTTAATAAGAAAAATGAAATAAAATGAGCAGTCTCTAATAATCATATATTTAGAATAAGATTATCTTCTCCATGAGTAGAGATGTTAAATATGTTTAATTTCCTTTATTTAAAAGAATTTCCTGTGGTAAATATGTTCTATTTCTTTTATTTAAAAGAAAAATTAAATTAAATTTTTTTTTTTTTTTT